>CAWUFW010003034.1:1200000-1800000 GCA_963921515.1 Calotriton arnoldi | reverse complement strand
CGTCACCAAAGAGGCAAAGATATGGAAACTGTTCCAGGCCACGCAATTCAACTCCACACATTTCCAATCCACACCACATAATTTGACACCAAACCACATAATTCAACTCAACAACACAATTACACAACACATACATCCAATCCAAACCACAGAATTGCACATCATGCCACAAAATTCAACAGCACACCACATAATTAACTTCCACTACATACCACTCCACAACACAAAATTACCATTCCACATAATTACACTCTTTAACACACAAGACCACTCCACATAATTCCAGTACATTCAATACCACATAATTACTATCCACATAATTCCACTGAACACCATACCACATACTTCCACTACCCAAATCCACTCCACACCACACAATTCCACGCCACACATTTCCACAGCTAACAATTTCTATCCAACCCACGTAATTCCACTACACACCACATACATACATTCCATTATACATGGGTAAAAGACATTGTCATTAACAACGACAATACATCTAACTTAAGCAAATGCGAGACCTATTGCATTTCCATTGCTTGTTTTACTGATGCTTATGTGTGGCTTCACTTGTCCAGAAGCTCCTGGACATGAATTAGAGTTGTTTAAGAGTTAAAACTAATAGGATAGCTCCGTTAGGTACACACACTCCTGAGGGTTATTGAGAACATGCGGGATACAGGTTTGTGTAGCAGCAGGGGACTGATTCAGACTTTCGTCTTTCTCAGGCCAAAGAAATGAGTACCATTCAATTTGCAATTCAAAGTGGTGGAGGCCCGAATAACCCTTTGAGGACCTGGGCAAAACAGGAGAAAAAGAGTGGGTTCTCTATAGGGATCAATCAAATATACCTGGATAAGGTTCAATAATAGCGACACTGCTCGCTATTGGAGAGAAAGGTATTTGCTATTGCAACCTAATTTGCTTTTATTTTGCTATTCCAGGTATCACACCCTTCCAAATTATGTACAATTAATCAATCAATACAATAACACATAAATATATAAAAAAGACATACAACACATTTTCTTGTACAAACAGTGCCTGATTCATTCATTAACAGTCCTTGTCGTATATTTCAATTTATAGGTGTCTCCTAGTCAATTACAGAAATGAGTCCACCTTAGGGTAGTTCCCTCAGTTCAACAAACCCGACCCATGTGGGAATATGGCTCAGGCCCAAATGTTCGTAGTTGATTATATCCTTGATCTATTCCTGGATTGAGGAACTCCTCATATTGTACTGGTCAACGCGTTTCAGTTCCTTCCTTTAGGACATCCTCAGGACATAGCGCAAGGAAGTAGGACACAAACAGATTTTACCTTAAAACAGAAAAATAATATATGTGTACACATAGTTATTGTTAAGTAGCATAATCAGTTATAACAAGGACTACAAGGTCTAGTGGCCACACCGCTCAATATCCATACATGGATACACCTAGGTATCTCAAGGCTAAGCTCCATGTTCTTTTAACAAATAAGTGGTATCTCATTACAGCAGACGCCCCGGCTGTGTACTATTACCCAAAGCAGCAAAACCTTAGATGCCACCAGTGAAAGATCACGAGCAAGCCAGACATTTTTCAAGTCACCACACTATGTTATCCCCATCGACTCACCAGCTGGTAATGTTCTATATGTCTGTTTTTTTAAAGAAATGGATCATGAATGAAGTCAGCCAGGGAAGTCTTTCTATTAAGAGATAGAGGAGGGATGATTATAAACACGTATGGCCCAGTGGCGTAACATAGGCTCCCCGCAGCCCCGACGTTGTGGGGGCCCCCAAGCTCCAGCGGGCCCCCTCAGCACAGTTCCCTGGCTGGAGAGCTCTTGATTGAGTCCCGAGGGGCCCCTCCTCATACCTTGCAGGGGGGCCTCCTCAAGATTCATTACGCCACTGCTATAGCCTGCGCCTAAGTTAAGCACAATATAGAATTGTGACCTTACCCAACAATCTCGAGAATTAGTCCTCCTCATCTACAGGTGTGTACCAGGAAGTCTCTGGAGTAAATATTTAAACTTCTGTGATGGAAGGAAGATATAGACAAAAATTAGGAGATAACTATCGCTCATAGCTATTTTGATCAACTAAAACCATAGGAAAGCTGTGTAGCTTACCATTGGGTGGGATCCCTTATTATTCTTATTATTATGCTCAAGCAGTGTATGGATTCAATCAAAGATCTCCTGGTAAAGGCAAAGAAATGCCAAAACTAAGCATAAGCATCAGCTCGCTAAAGCAAATACAAGTTAGCGGGGCAGGGAACACATGAGGGGCATGCTCACTGCTAAGCTGTGTCGCACCTTCCCTGTCTGAGTCTTGGCCAAGTGCCAACAAACAGCTGGCTTCTATTTCCTTACCGGATGGCCGGCTTCTTTTAAATACGACAATTAAAAAATATACACGGGACCGCCATATTGAGTGGATATGCCGATAATATTTGCATGTTACAGATACTGCACAAAGGCAGATACATGCTGGCTGGCATTGCATGTGGGATTTAGTGTCCTACTGCTACCTTGGGCAGTACTTATACGTTTCTTTAAGGTAGCCAAAAGCAGACTCCTCAAAGGAAATATTAACCCCACTTTTCAAAATGCAGGGGTCACCATCTTGGAGTGACCAAAAGTTCAAAAGCTTATTTTAAGAAAGAGGAGCTATTCTATAGAACTCAGTTTGCTAATTTCACAAGATCATGGTAAAAAATGATTATGTCACACATATGGCATATATATAATTAAACACCTGTCACCATCTTATGTTGTACATTTTGCACCATGCATATCTGAATGTAGCACTTCCAAGACTCTTCATTTTATTTATTTATTAAGCAGAGAATCTTACCATGGCCATTCAATTTGCAACATCTTAAAATGTCAACACTTAGGCTTCTCTAAGTGGGAGCTATTGGGGATAGAACACTTGGGGGATGTTTGGCCCGATCAGGCCTATATCACATTTGAAACCTTAGGGCAAGAGTATTATGAGCTAAGCGAAAGGGAGAGGTATATATATCTCCAGCTGGGGCACGCCCTGGCACGGCATATTCGAGAGGGTGAACAGTTGCCCGAAGCCTCTCCCCTGGAGGATCGCTTGTTAATTGACCATTTCCCTGATAAGGCTATATCCATGATATACCGTAAATTGATCGATAATTAACCAGATCCCTGTGGGGCACTGAGGGAGGCCTGAGCTGAGGAACTTAATGGTCTAAACGATGATGATTGGCAGGAGGTCCTACAGAGCCCTCGGGAGGTGGCCGTTCGAGTGCGATTTCGCCTGGTTCAGCTGCGGGTTCTTCATTGCTCCTATTACTCAAGAACCAGGATGGTGGCAATTGGGAGGACACCCACTTCGATATGCCTGAGGGGCTGTGGCAGAGAGGGCCCTTTCTATATATTCTTTGGGAGTGCCCAGTGATACAAACATACTGGGGTGGGTTGACTCGGACAATGGCGGCTATGTTGGCCCAGGAGGTACCTATGGATGGGAAATGGCTCTTGTTGGTGATCTCGGGGGAGACAAAACGACCTAAGTATCAACAAATGTGGTTGGCACTGGCAGCAGGGTTGGCAAAAAGGAACAT
Organism: Calotriton arnoldi; assembly: GCA_963921515.1. NCBI lineage: Eukaryota > Metazoa > Chordata > Amphibia > Caudata > Salamandridae > Calotriton > Calotriton arnoldi. The sequence continues at coordinate 1,796,407 of CAWUFW010003034.1, read as the reverse complement.
TGTGAGGGCCTGGGGCTCAGCAACTCCGCCCTTACTCTCTGACTGGAAGACGGACCTGGATTGGTACCTGCGGGCCGATAAAACTATTTACCAAAGTAGAGACTGCACAAAGAAGTGGAAAAAGATCTGAGGAGCATGGCAAGCCATATTCAAAAAAGGAGGGACTGGGAGCTAAATTATGAGGTCCTGCACACTAGCTCCCGAAAGGGACTGTATATCAGAGGGGTGTGCAGTTCCTAACTGGGCATAAGGGGAAAGGGAGGTCTTTCTTCGTGATGCCCTCACACACCCTGGAGGATGTCATGCTTCATCATAGGGCTTTTGCTCCTCGTCGGGCCGGTGCTGCAATGGCTGACGGGCTCCCGTAAACGGGGCTCTTTATCGGAGATCTTTTTGAAGTAGCCGTTGGATGCGTGCGGGTGTGAGGGCAGGGTAGTGCACAGGTAAGTGAGATAAAAAAGGTCTGGAGCGGTCCTACTTAGGTCAAGTTTATTAGTATAGGTAGCTCAAGCCTGATTAAAAACGGTGTGGGTGCCCTTACATGGATGTAATGTTCCTAAAGGGCTGCCAAGGTGAAGTAGGTCAACATGTTTCGTGCCTCGATAGCCCCTAAAGGGTCAGGTGGCACTTCATCAGGACCGGAAAAACTAAAGTGTGAATGGTGCACTACCGTGTGGTATTATGATTAGTTAGCTAATTACCAGATGCGGTAGGGAGTACCCTAGTAGACTTGTACTGGGGTGTACTGTAGACCCCTAGTATCGAAGCCTAAGGCTGACGGGAAAGGCAGAGCACGTCGTTGCTCTTAGAGAACTGTAGGCAGCCGACTTGCATTCATCCTACCCTTAGCTCCGGGCCTACAGGGGATTTTAATGTTCGTAGTGTGACTATTTCAATGCTCTACGAGGTTGGCCTCTGCTTTTTGTACTGTTGATAGTATTTTATTCATCATGCCCAAATGTGCATTCTACTTTACTGAGCATGTTTCAACTAAAAAGAGTCCAAAAAAATATATCAACATTTACTGTATTCTCTACTACAAAAATACTCAGAAATCATGTCTATGGGCTTGTAAGTGTGAAATAATAACAAACAGGGGCATAACTATCAGGCCCTGGAGCTCAGAGCTCAGAGGTGGGTCCTGGGCTACCTTGCACCAGCTACATTTAGATTACAGGTAGCCTACCCTGAATGACAAACACAGAGCTTGCCTGGAACCTCATTCTTTGTTTAATCTTCGGAATAGGGGTGGGGATAGAGCGAATATAGGGCAATATAGAGTATGAGGGAGAACTGGAGAAAAGACAGGAAAGGAATGAAAGAAAAGAAAGGAGTGAAAGATAAATATATACAAAGGAGAGGAAAAGTGACAGAAAAAAAGACAGAGACAATGGTGAGCAAAGGGTGATGGAGATGAGGGAGAGAAAGTGTCTGAAATAAGGATATTGAAGAAAGAACGAGAGGAAGGAGAAAGAAATAGAGAAAGAAGGGGGAGACATGATACAGATGTGAAAGGAAGGGAGGAATGGGATAGAACAGGTAGATTAAGGAGATGTTGGAAGGTAGAAGGTAGGGCACAAATAAAAGAGATGATAGATGAGCCTGGGGGGGGGGAAGGAAAGGGGAAGAGAAAATAGTGTTAAAGGGGAGCAAGGAGACAAAAGTGATACAATGGAAGAAGATAAGGATGAGTGGGAGACAGGAGTGAAAGACAAACAGAGGCTGGGACAGGCAGGACAGACAGCGAAAGGAGGACAGATGAGAGAAGGATGGAGTTACGGGAAGAGAGTTAAAGTAAGTCAGAATGAGGAACATGGAGACCTGTCGCTAACATTAGCTCAGTGGTTGCAGTGACTCCCAGGCCCAGGGGTGTGAGGGGACCAGGGCACCCCAGTTATGATGGACATATTACCAACACGGGCGCAGTGAGCAAATGGCTCCTGCAGAAATAACATATTGTATACCACTGCACTGTGCGCACACCAGCATGGCAACAACAAACGCATAATAAACAAACACTTGCATAACATTTCCCAAATCAAATATATAACTCAGAAATTTTGGTTTGGTCATAATGCCATATTGTTCTCAGTTAATGGTACTGATAACGGAAGCATGACATTTTAATCTGTTTAAAAATAATGTGCTTGTCTTTAAAGAATAGAGATTCTGCAGTTCTTTTCTGCTTGTGTATGAGAGAATAACGTTTGCACCAAAAACTAGGGCACCCTATATTCCCAAGAACAAGGTCAATAAAGAACAAATAAAATACTGCTCTGCCAGGAATTCTTAGGACAGAATTAACAGTTAATGGGTCAATCTTCTCAGAAAAGACCAAAATTCAACATGAATGACGATTATTGACTTTATATTTAAATAATCAAATGTAAATAACTGATCATCATAATGTAATCAAACATAGGTGGTTTCAAGTGGTGGCACAGTGCAAGTGCAGAACAGTGAGCCACACAAAATAACAGAACAGGTACAAAACATAAAAAGTATTTACAATATGTACAGTGGGCCTATACTTATAGGATACAAGAGTGATTAAATAACAAAACCAATGATATGCGCATTTGAGTTTGGAGATCCTTTAATTAAATAAATGGGTAGGCTCATAAAGTGTTGATGTTTCGACCCCCTTCAAGACCAATCTTCTAGGGTCTTCATCAGGACAATGAACTGGTAGCAACATACAGAGTGAAGTACACAATCAGTCTAAATCTATTTTACAAGATACTGCACAGGAGTAAGTGGAAGACAAAAGGGTCTTACCTAACTAGATCAATATGGAACATAAAGTCTCAAAGAAAAAGGTTGTCACTCTCTAAAATGAGAGAGGGATGGAGTTAGGGGGAAGAGAGGTAAAGTAAGTCAGAATGAGGAACATGGAGACCTGTAGCTAACATTACCTCAGTGGTTGCAGTGATACCCATGTCCATGGGTGCGAGGGGACCACTGCACCCCAGATATGGTGGACATATTACCAACACAGGTGCAGAGAGCAAATGGCTACTGCAGAAATAACATATTGTATACAAGTGCACTGTGCGCACACCACCATAGCAACAACAAACGCATAATAAACAAAATTGTCTTACCTAACCAGATCAATCTGGAACATAAAACCTCAAAGAAAAAGGTTGTCACTCTCTAAAATGGAGGGAAAAGAAAGAAAAGACCCATACTTTTAATGATGGGAGATGAATCCACAAAGTGATATCCGACTGCGAGGCATGTTGGGGATAATCTTAAGGGGTCATGAAAGTGCAAAGAAACACACACACAACACAAGGTGTGCATAGTATCATGCTGTGGCCAATGTCTACAGGATGAGGCAAACGACTTAGGGTCTGACTATGGCTTGCGCGGTAGCGGGGCGGACCCGGTGCCGCACCACCAAAGCCATGGTCAGACCACCCGCCAGATTAGTTTACTCTTGTCTGGCAGGCTTTGTTTTTGACGTTCCCACGGCAGTGCCCTGAAAATGGGCACCGCAATGGGAACGCCATAAAACAGTTACAGCACGGCATGGACTGTAAAGTCCATGCCGTGCTGGAACTGGTGTGCATGCAAACATGGGGGCACATTTTGTGCCCCCCTGTGTGAATCCACAGGGCGTGAGGCACCTGGGTGGCCTGTAGGGCCCCCTTTGTTTCTTCTCCACCGCGGTTTTCATGGCTTCCATGTCCTGTATGACTATTCCATTGTCCATCTCTGTTGGTTTAATCACAATCTTTTGGTTCCTGGCAAGTGTTCCTAGAGCTTTGTTCTCTTCTTAGTCTTTTTTGAGAAGATTGACCCATTAACTGAGAACCAGTCCCAGGATGCTTGTTTCTTGTCCAGGGAGGACCTGGCTTGCCAGTTCAGGCTGGACTGTTCCCATGAGGAGCAGGGTCAAGACTGATTTGCATATGGCTGGGTCCAAACTGGGGTGACGTGGCGAGCAAAATAACGATGGATTAAATCTAGATCTGTGACTGGGAGTGAATGTTTGAAAAGTTTCAATACTCAATCCATCATTTTATTTTGTGATGTTGCATGTATTAGTTATTGCATTGACTGACTCATAAACTATTCTGCGAATTTGTAAAGAATATTTGCTAACTCATGAACTGATGTGCGGCTTTGAGAACTTTTTTTTATTTAAAATGGGCTTGCAAGGAGGAACTATAAATATATCTGTAGAGAAACTTTCATTCTTTGACACTATTCCTAAAATATTGTACCTTTTTCGGAAGACAAGTATAGCAGAATGTTTCCCTGACAGGTAGTACCACACATATTGCAATTATGAGTTTTGTGATAAACATTAGTAGGTTAGACCTGCCGCTATATATTGGGAGAAAAATGCCCTCAATGGAACTTGCAGATTTTGATTCAGTAAAAGCCAAAATCTTTAGGTTATTCACAGAAACTCTTAATCAGGTGATATTTTTCCCATCTGCTAAATTATTACTCAGGTTTTATCGGGTGCGAAACATTTCACATGAATTACTGGGCCATTCCTAATGAGGGCCTTAGAAGAAGGCAAATGGACAGGTTTTGGGGTAATGTGTCCATAGTAAGTGGTACTACAGGGTTGGTAAATATGTCTTGGATGCAGGGCACATTGTGGTTTACAGGCCCTAGAATGCAATGCAATGTGGTGGGTTAGACTCCAGTGCAACGTATTGGGCCATGTTCATAAACTGCAGCGTCTTGTACTGTCACACCTTGCATGCAGTGCATAGAATCAGTTTCAGTAATATTCACTGTAATGTGAAGGATGTAGTACATTGTGGTGGAGTAGTGCCCCTATGTTACGGCGCTCTGTTGACCCCCAAATAGTGTGCACTTTAAAAGTACCCCTATATGCATTCGCACACGCATTGCAATCTGATGGGTTTGTGTTCCTGGCTTGCAGGACATTATCGTCGGTTGGTGTCCCTAGAATGCAGTGCAGTGCCCCAGGTATTGTCCTCAAGGTGCTGCTTGTTGGGTTTGTGTCCCTAGGATGGAGTGCAGCGTTAGGCTCTTAGCATCCCTGGAACGCAGATCTAAGGAGGTGGTGACTGCAGAGTTAATGTCATTAAGATGTATTGCAGTAGAGTGTTGTGGGTCAGATTACCCAGGTGCACTGCAGTGTGCAGATAAGTGTGGCTTGAATGCAGTGCACTCCATTGACACTGGTCAGTGTGCTGGATTAGCACCGCTGTGTTTCAAGGACTGCAGTAATGTAGGTTAGCATCCTTCTAATGTTGGATGTTGGGTTAGTGTCCCTAGGATGTCATGCTGTACATTACAGTGTCTAAGATGAAGTGCAGTATGGTAGGCTGGCATCTACTGCTACACTACTGTGCACTGCATTAGTATCCTCAGTATACAGTGCTCTGTGCTGGGTTAGAGTCTCTAGGTTAGGGACTCCTCTACAAGGAAATGACGCAGCGTGGTGCCGCAAGCCATTTAGCTGCGCCGTACTGCATAATTTTCAAAGCAGGTGGATGCGTCGTATTAACAACAATATGACGCATCCCTGTGCTTTTTCCCTGCACTGGCGCACTATTGGTTGCCATGCGCTAGCGCAGGCACCCTTGCGTCATTTTGCAAGGGTGCCTACGCTGTGGAAAGATTGTTTTTGTACAGGAAAGGACACCTTCGTGCACAAAAACAATAATTAATGGCATTTTCTTCACAGAATGCAGCACACATAGAAAGTGGAAAAAACGAGGAGAAATAAAACTATTTCTCCTCATTGCACCACTCCTACGCCTCTCCTGGGGAGGAGTAGGATTCTGATGCATTCCCAGTTTTACAAAATGTTGTAAATCTGGAAGTGCGCCAAGTTCCATGGATGTTGCGTGGGAACACTCACAGAAACACCCATGTACCGTCCCTTTCACGCAGAGCAATGCGAGGAAGGGGCACATATTTATAAGGCCTTGAAAAGTCACGCTGGGTGACTTTACGTAGCCTTGAAAATATGGACAAGCCCATTGCGCCGCCGGTGTGTCAGAAAAAGTGACGCACCAGCAGCGCAATGGGCTTGTAAATAAGGCCCTTAGGGGCATATTCACAAGGAGCTATCGCCGAATTAACGGCACTTTATCGCAGCCAAAGTCATGATAAATTTACCTCCCCGTTCACAAGCCGGTGTTAACAGCCCACAGCACCAGTTTACCCGCGATAGCAGCCGCAAGAAACATCGCCACAGAGGACCCCCGCAAATATCGCTAATGAGATGCAGAGTAGGCGTTCCCGTGCCAAAAGCCGAGACAACATCACACCTCAACATTCACAGCGACCAGCCACATTGGCGATAAGAACACAAAACAGGCGATAAGGCGCGTTAGCACCAGGAAATTTACACCTGCACTGACCTGGTGTAAAGTCGGACGGAAGCCAGCACCACAAAAGGGAGCACCGCCCAGGGCCACATCCGAAGGCCAACAGATGCCATGGAGCCACTCATCATGCGGCCCGGACACCCAAGAGGGCCACAACACCCACCGCCACCACCCCAGGACCCCAACCCACACCCGGAACACCCCCCCACCCTGGACCACCACAGACGCAGCTCAGACAAAGACAGCGGACCCCCAGGAAACGTACCAGCCGCACAGACCCAACATCTGACAATCTCACCGTCCACTACAGGCTGAAAGGAACAACCATCCTACGCATCATGACCATCATCGCCCAACAGGCCTACGGCACCAACACAGCGGACAACCAACATCCCACCCCACACAAAGCTGCTGGCTTGGCTGCACCTGTTGGCCCCTGGTACCCCCAAACAACACCCGCCAGAGTCAGAGGAGTCACACAGCCAGCCACATCCAAGTCCCCCACACCTGTCCTGGACATCACCATCACCCTGGTACCCCAGTCCCTATACGTCCAACACAATGCGCAGGATCCGCTGGAGACCAAGCACGGACCATACGCCATAGCAGGATGCACGTACGTGTTGGGGGCAATCCACAGCACACATGTACTACCTGTGCCCCCTGGTGACACAGCACACAATCACCTCAACAGGAAGCACACGTCTCATATCAATGTGCAGGCGACAACAGAACACCGTGGAACCTCCAACAATGTCGCCTTCAAATACACAGCCAGTGTGCATGATACCTTCATCCTCCGACAGTCCATCATCAACCAGCGTTCCCAGGATGGCAACAAGGGAAATGCACACCCCCTTGGCAAGTTCGTAATGAACACTCCACACACCTCAACTCCAAAACCATGCAACTCACAACTCTGGCAATGCACACGTCACAAAATCACAACCAACATGCACAACAACATGACCACCCACCAGACACGACAGAACAACTTACAATGGTAACCTGGGCAAGCCCTGAACATGAGCCATCAACGGCATGGCATCTCAGCCACATAATAGCCGAATGTGGGGAGAGGTGGCAACCAGGCATGTGTGAAGGATGCAGTAGAACCATGATCGGGAAAGCACACAATGCCAAGAGTGGCAGAGATGTGCTGGACAGACCGCAGTATGCAGAACACACCCATATCCATGGCGACATACACCTCTGGCGTATGGAGTGCAGTGGACAGTGGACGCAACCATGTCACCCCAGCCAGTGGGGGACCTCGCGGAAATGTTGCCTGTGATGCCACCCCCTAAGCATCACCGGAGTGGGATGGCCCGGCGTAGGCCACGCCAGCGTAGGGGTGTGAATAAAAAGCACGTAGGCCTGGGCGTGGTCCTCTCCCGGAAAGCCCCACGTCTCTGCCAGGGCGGCGCCTCCCCACCCCGCCACGAGGCTGACGCCGTCCTCGTGAGCGGAGTTACCTGCGATGCTGTGCACCTGCCGGACCCCGGCACGCTGGACCACGAACCCGTCAGGCCCGCCCCTGCGCAGCCAGGCCACACTGATCACCTGCCGACACCGGCATGTGTCAAGGAGGGCCAACCACGTGCCGGCGCAAGCTCCAAGCCCGAGTCCCGCGACCTTGGCAGCCACCTCAGACCATCACGGCCTCCACGACAAAGGCCCGCTTTAGTCCTTTCTCGTTGACGTACTCTACTGCCGCCTTCGGCCTACTCTTCGGACCAGTAGGTCCCATATGTGAAACTGTGTCCTGAGTCATGAATGGCATTGACCCCAAATCCGGGCCAGCGGCCACAGCACCAGACCCCCCGATCAGTGAGGCATAGTTCCATATGGGCATCTTGCGACACATGGTGCCACTAACCCTGTTCAACGTCAGCCGGCTACACGTGGTGCCACTAACCCTGTTCAACGCCAGCCGGCTACACGTGGTGCCACTGAACCTGAACAACGCAGGCCGGTGGGGCCATCCAACCTATGCCGGCGACACTAGGTGAATGGGCCGTGCTGACCGCTGCCTCAGGCCTACACCACGGTCAGGTAGGTCACACATTTGGAACTGAGTCTTGATTACACCATGGCAGTGAACATCATTTAAGGCAGAGAACAATTCACTATACTCCCTTCGATGTGGTGCCAACAAGTCTGTGCATGGCATCACAACCACACGTGTCTGTGGGCCTACGCGGACCACTGCCCTCGGCCTACGCTGCGCACGAGTGGGATCACAGATTTGGAACTGAACATCGGTAATTTAAAAGGCAGAATACATATCATCGCACGCACGGAGAGGCATAAGAGGATGACGCGTTGCAGTCTGGAGGGAACAGGATCATCGTTACGGAGGTGATCGAACACTACCGACAACTGCCCTTGTATCACTAACTCTGTGCCTCGCGAGCCAACGACACATGGCTGTGGGCCAATGCTGACCGCTGCCTCCGGCCTACACTGCGGTCCAGTGGGTCACAGTCTTGATTTGGCAATGGTGGAGTTCATATCAGTGTACCGGCATCATCGCAGACTGCATCCCCTCACAGCACCTGTGCCACTAAGTCTGTTCCCCGACATTCATGGACACTCACTGGTCATACATTGGTGGCGTTTGAGTCTATGGACTAGGGGCTAGTTTTCATCCCCATGTAGCTGATACCGAATTATTGGTGAGGACGAGGGTTGCGCTTTCCACTCCTCCATTTGCTGCTTCCAGATAACATCAGACCTTCCGCATCATGCCCTGGAGGACACCTTCCACTGTCCCCCGCAACCCTCCGCAACATACACCTCGGACATTGATGGGGACCCGCTCAGGTCGCATGGCCCATCTGACTGCACCGCAAGTCACCGTCCCGTGGCTGGGGGCCTGTGCCGGCCGCAGTGCATCCGGGGCCACTAACTCTGTGCTTGTCAGGTCAGGGACCCCTTCTTCTGAGACATTGGATGGCCTCTGAAGCGATGGTCTTGGGGTCATCAACGCCATGTGTCTGTGGCCCTGCGCTGTCCGCAGCCTCCGGCCTCAACTGCGGGCCACCAGGGCCCCACATAGCATCGAGTCCTGACCGGCCTGGACGTCGCATCACCGCAGGAAGCACACGCCACCACCGCAAGCACCACCTCCAACCGCCATCTGCCAGAGTCGAAACTGTGGTCCTGACAGACCTACGGAGTTGCTCAGACCTGTCGTGGATGCCATCATCGGCCTGATATCCTGCTCAGCACTCCAGGTGCCAGTGACTCAGTGCACCGCAAGCCATTGTCCGTTACTGATTGAGTTGTGTGCTGTGGAGAGGTTGCGCAGCAATGTCACCTCAAACAGTGTGGGAGCCCTGGTACATTGATGGGGGAGATGATGCAGGTCTGACACACCCCACTGCACCTGCATCAGGAGTATATATCGAAGGGACACAATCCGAGACTTTTTCTTCACATAAGCGTGCTCATCTCTAGTGCCCCAACCCCAGTGCACTGCAACTCACGGACACTTCTGTTTGCATGTTGGCTGTCCTCTGGACTTTCTCCAGCTCACTCCATGTTGCTCAGCTGTTGACTCTGTTATGCATGTGTTTTCTGTTTCCGTTGCACTGGTGTCCAATGTTCAAGTTGTTGCCAGCACCAAGCATTCCGTGCGGACTGGCTTACACTCACCCCACACACATCCAGCACAGGCTTCACTGTACATGTGGCCCTGCCAATAAAGGAGCCGGGCGCACGTGCCCGTGGCCAGTTCAACATGATATATGCGTGTGTCCCTGTGGTCTTGTTGTATGCATGAGGGCACTGGGCCCTAGGACATTACATTGTGCTGTGTACATCAGATGCAGACATGTCACCGCAGGCAGCGGGTTGTAGCTTGGACATGTAGCTTTTTCGTCACCCACTCAATTCGTAAGGGGAGTGGCCGGGGCCGTCGTACGCAGAGCCAACATGGATGTGTGACTGCTATTTCGCGCCCCTGGGCGTGGTTCTGTACTGTGAATGTGCATCTGCATGTGTCTCTATGGCAGTGCGGGTCTCCTTTGTGGGGTGTGGGTGGTCCCTGAAGGGTGATAGACACCTACGTATGTGTTCTAGTTCGCATTCCAGGTGTTCGGCCCCCACCCAGGTCTGTTGGGCCACCTCCTTTTGGCGTTCTGACACCTGGCATTGGGGTGCCATGTGTGGGACGGTGAAGTGTTGTGAGCCAGCCGTGATTGCGGGTGCTTCATGCTGTGTGGTCTGTTGCAGGGGCTGGGTTCTCCTCTGAGTAGCTTGTCTGCCCTGGTTCTGGTGGTGGGTTGTGTGGGATGTCCATGGGCTGTTGTAGGGCGTCGGTGTCGAAGGTGTGGTGTTCGTCTCCGGCATCACTGATGGGTTGTCTGTTCTGACCTGCTGGAGGTGTTGTTTGTCCCTCTGCATTGTGAAGGGGAGGTGCATGTTGGCATTGTGTTGGCGCCTTGTTCTTGTCGACATGCAGACTGTGTGACAATGTACATTGTTACTGTTTGGGCGGTGGTGGCTATTTGAGTTGGGACAGTGTACATTTGGCCTACATGGCTGATGTGGGGTTGTAGCCGTAGATATGCATCTCACAGTTCCCTGCTCTGTCCAACGTGATTGTTCTGTTTCTGCGCCTGGGCGGACCCAGTTGTGTCCCCTGTTCTGCAGTGTGGGTGTTGCACTTTGTGCCACATTGTCATGGTATGTGCTGTGATTGCTATGTGTGTGTGCTGCAGTGTGCCACGGGGATGGGGGACATGTCCCTGGGTAATTGTGGGTGTGCAGTGTGCTACACCTCGTTGTGCATGTGTGCCATTGTGCCCATCACCCCCATCCCCCCAGTCCCTGTTGGATCCTCACCCTGTTGTTGTTGTGTCGGGTCCTGTCGAGCTGTGTCCGTACTCCCGCCTCCTTGCACCGTCTCCACACTGATGACTGTGGCCTGGGTTTCCTCCAGCTCCTCCTGTGGCGCTGGACTGCCACCTCCTGTCGCCATTGCTGCCTTCCTGTTGGCAGCGGGTTTGTGCCTGGTTTAGGTTGTCACGTCCTGGCGGCGCCTCTTGGCCTCCTGGATTGGCCTCCTGGTCACTCCGACTGCATTCCAGGTGGTCTGCTTGTGGGTCAGTTGCTGGTAGTGTTCTGTGACTCTGTGGCGCTGGTCTTGTTTTCCTGCGGTCTGCACCCCGTCTTCCTCTCCCTTTTCTCCTTGGCCTTCCCCGACCCCGTTGTTCCTTGCTGGTGGTCTGTGGGGGTTGTGGGGTTCGCATTGACCTCTGCGCTGGGTCTGGGTGCATCCATGTTGCTACGTGCTTTGGCTTGTTTCTGGTGCGTTGTTTCTGTGGTTTTTCTGGTGCAATTTCCCGCCAGACGCGTGGGATTTGCAGGCCTGTGGCTGCTTTTCGCTACTTTTTGTACCGCGATTGGCCTCATCACATGAATTCTCGCGTTTCGCATTTTTTCAGCGTGGCGTTGATTTTTACGCTGACATTTGACGCGTTATCTGGTGACTATCGCATGCTACTGCCTTGTTGTGAATTCCACGTTGACACGGGGTTATTTTCCCGCAATAGGCTGCGATATTGAAAGTTGCGTTACGCTACTCTTGCGGTAGCTATCGCACGTTCTTGTGAATATACCCCTGAATGTATAGTACATTGTGGTGTCCCTTATATTACTGGTTGCACATGCATTAACCTGACAATGGTAAAGCTCTCTTCAGCAAGACCTAAATGAACATCAATTAGAATCCCGACACAGCTCTTTCACACAGGCATTGGCAGAAGTATACATTTAGAGCCCTTTTGTTCTACCTGCAAAATGTTTGCAGAGAGCACTAAGCGTCTATGTAACTAGACCTAAACAAAGTCTTAAAATGCTGCCAAATATCTACAGTGTATTCTATTTGGATGTAAACATTGTACTTTCAAGGGTCAGCTGTACACAGGGCCGGACTGGCCCAAAGGACAATCAGGTAGTTTCAGAAGGGCTGGACTGATGGGTCACTCTATGGGGTCGGTTTTTTGTGATCTGGTGGCCCGGTTTTTACTGGTTTGGCTTTACAGCAAAATGTGCCTGCAGCGGACACAAATGCACGATATCTTCCATGCCTTGCAAAATACATATACGGCGTACATTTACGCGTTGAAAAATGTCCCGATTTTAAATGTGGGATACTTTTTTAGCTGTCTGATTCGCGCTAATGGGGGCCACTTTCATTTTGATGCCCAGGCGCATTTTCTGTGCTAGTCTGACCCTGGCTGCACTGAGAGAATTTATCCTCAAATAACCAATGACCAACGGAGGGTGGCGGTGTGAAACGCAGAGACATTATACTAACTTGTTTTCTAGCGGTGAATACATCTTCCCACCACTGTACAGAGCTGTGCACAACGCACACACAGAATGAGTCCATAGCGCCTCCTACCTATAACTTTGCAGCACTTGATTATGACCTAAAAGCCTGGCCTGCCCTGCCCATCCAGTTTTTGGTGCTCACTCGTCCGTCGGGTCGGAACACCATAGACACGTTTTTCCGCATCCTTTGACTACAATAACCTGATAATCCACATTTTGAGGCCACGCGTGGAAAAGCACACCGCTCGCTTCCTGCACTCTCTTTTGTCTTAAGTGGCATGCAGCATTTCAAATGCCGGAAAAAGCCGTTCTGCTGCGGTGACAATGCGTACACGACTTCTACATTTCCAGTAAGGCGACCGAAAGTTGTTCTTCTGCTTTTCAAAACGTAAGTGATTAAAAAACATAAAAGGTCCCTTTCTCGTAGTCTTTAACGTCTTCCCCACAATGGTTCACCATTATCTCCCTTGCTCTCGTGTTACATTCATCGACTTCTCATGTGTGCGGCTTCCTTCATTTTAAAACGGATATTTGTGACTTGTGGCCGTTTAATTATAACCCGATTTCCACTGACCCTGATTTTGAGACCCCGCCCTTGGTAGGTTTGGCTTTGATTTTCTTTATCTGGCATAGCATTCAAAATGAAAGGCTGCAAAGAATATTTTTGCTATTCTTTAAAAAAAAAAAATCACGATGTTCGCCAAAGGGAAGCTATAGAATTGTAATTCAACCGTGGACAAAGCATTTCAAAGGTAAACAATTAGATACTGTTCACCAAAACAAAGCGGTCACTCTAGCAAACTGCTAAAACCTATGCATAATCAAAGGACTTAGGGCCTCGAGGCCCTATTGTCAATTTTGCACCCCGTCACTTTTGCGTCACTTTTTTGACGTTCCAGTGGCGCAATGTGCCACCGCATATTTATAAGGCCACGTAAAGCCCCTTTACATGGCTTTTCATGGCCTTATAAATATGTGCCCCTTTCATGCAGAAAACTGCATGAAAGGGGGTTGCTGTGGGTGTTCCCACGCAACACCCATGGAACCTGACACATTCCCAGATTTATGAGGCATCGTAAACCTGGGAATGCCTCAGAACCTAACGCCACCCCAGAGGAGGCGGCGCAACGAAGAGAAATTAAAGCATTTCTCCTCGTGCTTTCATTTTTAGGTCTCGCCTGAGCCAGCGCATGCGCTGCTCTGGCGAGACATTTAGTGAGTGGGGGCTTTAGAAATGCGACCACAAGCTTTTGCTTGTGGCCTAAGGCTTGCTGTTACGCGCGCGTGCACGCGCACAGCCGCCATCTGGCTTTCCTCTCTCGTCATGGGTCATCAGCTTTCAAGATACGAGAGCTTTCTTTCACATTCCTGAAGTCGATAGCTTCCTTTTCATTTGCATAACTAAGCAATCCTGGGCGGAGCCAACTGTTAAATTAAATGAATCAGGTTATTCGTGTTTACAAGCATCTCCTGAGAAACGCGGCGAAACTTTCAAACAACGACATTGTTTCTGTGGTTTGAAAGTTTCGCTGCGTTTCTCAGGAGATGCTTGTAATCAGCTTTCAAGATACGAGAGCTTTCTTTCACATTCCTGAAGTCGATTGCTTCCTTTTCATTTGCCTATATATCCCTACCTCTCTTCTACCCCTCTACCTCTACTCTACCTCTCTTCTACCACTTTACCTCTATTCTACCTCTCTTCTACCCCTCTACCTCTCTTCTACCCCTCTACCTCTCTTCTACTCCTCTACCTCTACTCTACCTCTCTTCTACCCCTCTACCTCTCTTCTACCCCTCTACCTCTACTCTACCTCTCTTCTACCCCTCTACCCCTCTTCTACCCCTCTACCCCTCTTCTACCCCTCTACCCCTCTACTACCCCTCTACCCCTCTTCTACCCCTCTACCACTCTACTACCCCTCTACCCCTCTTCTACCCCTCTACCCCTCTACTACCCCTCAACCCCTCTTCTACCCCTCTTCTACTCCTCTACCCCTCTTCTACGCCTCTACCCCTCTACCCCTCTTCTACCCCTCTACCCCTCTACCACTCTTCTACCCCTCTACCCCTCTACCCCCCTCTTCTACCCCTCTACCCCTCTACTACCCATCTACCCCTCTTCTACCCCTCTTCTACCCCTCTACCCCTCTACTACCCCTCCACCCCTCTACTACCCCTCTCCCCTCTTCTACCCCTCTACCCCTCTTCTACCCCTCTACCTCTCTTCTACCCCTCTACCTCTACTCTACCTCTCTTCTACCCCTCTACCACTCTTCTACCCCTCTACCCCTCTTCTACCCCTCTAACCCTCTTCTACCCCTCTACCCCTCTTCTACCCCGCTACCCCTCTACTACCCCTCTACCCCTCTACTACCCCTCTATTACCCCTCTACCCCTCTTCTACCCCTCTACCCCTCTTCTACCCCTCTACCCCTCTACTACTCCTCTACCCCTCTTCTACCCCTCTTCTACCCCTCTACCCCTCTACTACCCCTCTTCTACCACTCTACCCCTCTACTACCCATCTACTACCCCTCTACCCCTCTTCTACCCCTCTACCCCTCTTCTACCCCTCTACTACCCCTCTACCCCTCTACTACCCCTCTTCTACCCCTATACCCCTATTCTACCCCTCTACCCCTCTACTACCCCTCTACTACCAATCTACTACCCCTCTACACCTCTTCTACCCCTCTTCTACCCTTCTTCTACCCCTCTACCCCTCTACCCCTCTACTACCCCTCTACCCCTCTACTACCCCTCTACTACCCCTCTACCCCTCTTCTACCCCTCTGCCCCTCTTCTACCCCTCTACCCCTCTACTACCACTCTTCTACCCCTCTTCTACCCCTCTACCCCTCTTCTACCCCTCTACCCCTCACCTACCCCTCTACCCCTCTACTACCCCTCTACTACCCCTCTACTACCCTTCTACCCCTCTACCCCTCTACTACCCCTCTACCCCTCTACTACCCCTCTACTACCCCTCTACCCCTCTTCTACCCCGCTACCCCTCTTCTACCCCTCTACCCCTCTACCCCTCTACTACCCCTATTCTACCCCTCTTCTACCCCTCTACCCCTCTACCCCTCTTCTACCCCTCTACCCCTCTTCTACCCCTCTACCCCCTCTTCTACCCCTCTACCACTCTACTACCCCTCTACCCCTCTACTACCCCTCTTTTACCCCTCTACTCCTCTTCTACCCCTCTACCACCCCTCAACCCTCTACTATCCCTCTACCCCTCTTCTACCCCTCTACCCCTCTACTACCCCTCTACCCCATTTCTACCCCTATACCCCTATTCTACCCCTCTACCCCTCTACTACCCCTCTACTCCCCTCTACTACCCCTCTACACCTCTTCTACCCCTCTTCTACCCTTCTTCTACCCCTCTACCCCTCTACCCCTCTACTACCCCTCTACCCCTCTACTACCCCTCTACCCCTCTACTACCCCTCTACTACCCCTCTACCCCTCTTCTACCCCTCTGCCCCTCTTCTACCCCTCTACTACCCCTCTTCTACCCCTCTACCCCTCTTCTACCCCTCTACCCCTCTACTACCCCTCAACCCCTCTACTACCCCTCTACCCCTCTACTACCCCTCTACTACCCTTCTACCCCTCTACCCCTCTACTACCCCTCTACCCCTCTACCCCTCTCTTCTACCCCGCTACCCCTCTTCTACCCCTCTACCCCTCTACTACCCTCTTCTACCCCTCTACCCCTCTACCCCTCTTCTACCCCTCTTCTACCCCTCTTCTACCCCTCTACCCCCTCTTCTACCCCTCTACCACTCTACTACCCCTCTACCCCTCTACTACCCCTCTACCCCTCTTTTACCCCTCTACTCCTCTTCTACCCCTCTACCACCCCTCAACCCCTCTACTACCCCTCTACCCCTCTTCTACCCCTCTACTACCCCTCTACCCCTCTTCTACCCCTCTACCCCTCTTCCCCTCTTCTACCCCTCTACCCCTCTTTCTACCCCTCTACTCCTCTTCTACCCCTCTACCCCTTCTTCTACCCCTCTACCCCCTCTTCTACCCCTCTACCCCTCTACTACCCCTCTACCAACCCTCTTCTAACCCTCTTCTACCCCTCTACTACCCCTCCACCCCTCTTCTACCCTCTACTACCCCTCTACCCCTCTACTACCCCTCTACCCCTCTACTACCCCTCAACCCCTCTACTACCCCTCTACCCATCTACCTCTCTTCTACCCCTCTACCCCTCTTCTACCCCTCTACCTCTCTTCTACCCCTCTATCTCTACTCTACCTCTCTTCTACCCCTCTTCTACCCCTCTTCTAGCCCTCTACCCCTCTTCTAGCCCTCTACCCCTCTTCTACCCCTCTACTACCCCTCTACTACCCCTCTACCCCTCTACCCCTCTACCCCTCTACTACCCCTCTACCTCTCTTCTACCCCTCTTCTACCCCTCTACCCCTCTACTACCCCTCTACCCCTCTTCTACCCCTCTACCCCTCTTCTACCCCTCTACCCCTCTACTAACCCTCTACTACCCCTCTACCCCTCTACTACCCCTCTACCCCTCTTCTACCCCTCTACTACCCATCTACTACCCCTCTACCCCTCTTCTACCCCTATACCCCTCTTCTACCCTCTACCACTCTACTACCCCTCTACCCCTCTACCCTCTACTACCCCTCTACCCCTCTACTACCCCTCTTCTATCCCTCACCCCTCTTCTACCCCTCTACCCCTCTACTACCCCTCTACCCCTCTTCTACCCCTCTTCTACCCCTCTACCCCTCTACTACCCCTCTACTACCCCTCTACCCCTCTTCTACCCCTCTACTACCCCTCTACCCCTCTACTACCCCTCTACCCCTCTTCTACCCCTCTGCCCCTCTACCCCTCTACTACCCCTCTACCCCTCTTCTACCCCTCTGCCCCTCTTCTACCCCTCTACCACTCTACTACCCCTCTACCCCTCTACTACCCCTCTACCCCTCTACTACCCCTCTTCTATCCCTCTACCCCTCTTCTACCCCTCTACCCCTCTACTACCCCTCTACCCCTCTTCTACCCCTCTACCCCTCTTCTACCCCTCTACCCCTCTACTACCCCTCTACTACCCCTCTACCCCTCTTCTACCCCTCTACCCCTCTACTACCCCTCTACCCCTCTACTACCCCTCTACCCCTCTTCTACCCCTCTACCCCTCTTCTACCCCTCTGCCCCTCTACCCCTCTACTACCCCTCTACCTCTACACTACCTCTCTTATACCCCTCTACCCCTCTTCTACCCCTCTACCTCTACTCTACCTCTCTTCAACCCCTCTACCTCTCTTCTCCCCCTCCCCCTCTACCTCTCTTCTCTCTCTCTACCTCTCTTCTACCCCTCTACCTCTCTTCTACCCCTCTGCCACTTCTACCCCTCTACTTCTACTCTACCTCTCTTCTACCCCTCTACCCCTCTTCTACCCCTCTACCCCTCTTCTACCCCTCTTCCCCTCTTCTACCCCTCTATCCCTCTTCTACCCCTCTACCCCTCTTCTACTCTTCTACCCCTTGTCTGCCCCTCTACTACCCCTCTACTACCCATCTACCCCTCTACTACCCCCTCTACCTCTCTTCTACCCCTCTACCTCTACTCTACCTCTCTTCTACCCCTCTACCCTTCTTCTACCCCTCCGCCCCTCTTCTACCCCTCTACCCCTCTTCTACCCCTCTACCACTCAACCCCTCTACTACCCCTCTACTACCTCTCTTCTACCCCTCTACTACCTCTCTTCTACCCCTCTACCCCTGTTCTACCCCTCTTCCCCTCTTCTACTCTTCTACCCCTCTTTTACCCTTCTACCCCTCTACTACCCCTCTACCCCTCTACTACCCCTCTACTACCCCTCTACCCTTCTACTACCCCTCTACCCCTCTTCTACCCCTCTACCCCTCTATCCCTCTTCTATCCCTCTTCTACCCCTCTACTACCCCTCTACCCCTCTACTCTTCTACCCCTCTACTCTTCTACCTCTCTACCCCTCTTCTACCCCTCTACTACCCTTTTACTCCTCTACCCATCTTCTACCCCTTCTACCCCTCTTCTACCCCTCTACCCCTCTTCTACCCCTTTACCCCTCTTCTACCCCTCTTCTACCCCTCTTCTATCCCTCTTCTACCCCTCTACCCCTCTTCTACCCCCTCTACCCCTCTTCTACCCCTCTACTACCCCTCTACTAACCCTCTACTACCCCTCTTCTACCCCTCTACCCCTCTTCTACCCCTCTTCCCCTCTTCTACCCCTCTACTACCCCTCTTCCCCTCTACCTCTCTTCTACCCCTCTACCTCTAAACTACCTCTCTTATACCCCTCTACCTCTCTTCTACCCCTCTACCTCTACTCTACCCCTCTTCTACCCCTCTACCCTTCTTCTACCCCTCTACTACCCCTCTACCCCTCTTCTACCCCTCTTCTACCCACTGTAACTAGCAAAGACACTGTGTCACGGCAGCATCACTCAGCACCACCACAGCATCACTCTGCACCACAACAGCATCACTCTGCACCACCACAGCATCACTCAGCGCCACCACAGCATCACTCAGCGCCACAACAGCATCACTCAGCGCCACCACAGCATCACTCAGCGCCACCACAGCATCATTCGACACTACCACAGCATCACTCAGCGCCACCACAGCATCACTCAGCGCCACAACAGCATCACTCAGCGCCACAACAGCATCACTCGACACCACCACAGCATCACTCGACACCGCCACAGCATCACTCGACACCACCACAGCATCACTCGACACTACCACAGCATTACTCAGCGCCTCCACAGCATCACTCGGCGCCACCACAGCCTCACTCGGCGTCACCACAGCATCACTCAGCGCCACCACAGCATCACTCAGCGCCACCACAGCATCACTCAGCGCCACCACAGCATCACTCAGCACCACCACAGCATCACTCAGCACCACCACAACATCACTCAGCACAACCACAACATCACTCAACACCACATCAGTATCACTCAGCATCGCCTTTGCACTAGTACACCACCACATCATCATCACTCAGCAAGACCTAAGTATCATTCAGCATCACCTCAGCATCGTCTCAGCACCAGTCACCACCACCACTACCACCTCAACATCACTCAACACCACCTCAGCCTGCTCTCGGCATCTGCCATCTGTTGATTCTCCCCTAGCGTCTGGCTGCTGGTAGTGTTATAACACAGGTACTAGTTCACAACCTTCAACCTCGAAATTGTTTATGCCCCCTCAAAAAAAAACTTTAACAAACAACCATTGGAATAGGCAAAAACAAGTTGCCAGCATTGCAAGAACAAAAGAAAAATGAGGAAATTTTTTATCGTACATACATTCTTTAATATGGTCGTTCTGTTGGACATAATGCCTTTTTGGTCATATATAAGGTAACAAAAATGCTTCTGGCACTTTTTTATTACAACTTTTCAGCATGCTGCACAGCAGCCACACTTCTCTACAGCACAGCTTAAACACATTGGCAAAGTCAATAGGTCTCGCTTTTGGGACCTTATAAGTATTTAGTTATGCAGTATAATATCCTTGGTGCAACAACATCAACTGTTGCATGGCTAAACACTTATAAGGTTCCAAAAGCGAGACCTATTGGCTATGCCAATGCTTGTTCTATGTGTGGTGCGGAATACAGCATACATAGAAAAAGGAAAGCGCCTGAATGGATCGATTTTGTGCAGGAAGGGTCCCTTCCTGCACAAAATCAATCATACCCGCAACGCAGGCACCCTTGCACCGTGGTGCAAAGGTGCCTGCGTTGGCGCACGGCAGCCCATTGTGCGCCGGCGCAGGGGAAAAGGACTGGAATGCGCCGTATCATATAGATACAGCACATTCCTGCCCTTTCTTTTTGCCTTAGGGCAGCGCAGCAGGGAGGCCTGCGGCGCTGCCCTACGGCAAAAGCCCATAAATAAGGCCCTTAATTACAAGTTTCTAGAAAAAATGCCTTCAGTTATTTGCTCATAAACAGGAGTGTTTAGCTGAATCTAGAGTACCTATTTTGCAGGAAAAACACACATTCACGTTTTTTCCTGGACACGTTTCAACATTGAAAAGTAGGCTATATTTAAAGACAAGCTGTGGGAAGGAGTGAAAAGTGTGAAGAAATCAAGGTGCAAACATTCTGAAGGTCAACACAAAGAGCTGTGCGAGCCTCTGAAAGCTTGCGCCAGGCTCGAGCCTGGCTCAGCTCGAGGTCCTGTTGGAGCCTCGAGTCCATGATGAGCCGAGATTTCATATGCCTTGTGCTTACCTCCCTCCTTGTGCTAGGGTGTTGCATTTATGGGTTGGGCGCTAAATTCCGCTTCACCGGCAGAGTTTGCAGAGCTTTGCCCACTTCACATTGCGTTTGTAACACGGAGTTCTGACAAAACTCAGCCAACCACCCAGTGACAGAGTTTTTTCTCAAGCATGGCTCGCCAACATTAAGTTGGTGAGTGCGAGCGAGAATTGCCATCCCCTAGCGTGATTTTCTGGTGCTAGAATGGCGCCTGGAAAGATTTTCTCAACGTGGGCAGTCGCAGCAGGTCGTGACCTTTCACAGTGAGAAAGCTGCCGCTTGAGTAGAAAGTCTACTCAAGCGGCAGCAAAGAAGCAGTGCCTTCTGGCACAATGCATGGTGCCATTTGCACTGATTTTACAGCGTGGAACAAGCTCTCAGCGCTACAAATCAGAGCAAGCAGCACAACAAACCGATTTCCGCCTGCTTGCGGAACTCTGCAGAATCTCGCGGAATCTTGTGAAGTTTTTATGCAACTCTGTGGAATTCCACGGAGTAAAATTCTGCGAGTTCTGCCCACCCCTAGTTGCAGTATAGCAAGAGCTGTGGACTTCAGAACTGGGGAGCCAGGTGCGAGTCTAGGCATCTGTTACACGTGACATCTTTTGGCATAGTTGCCCTTGACTTTTTGCTTTCTGACCTCCTGTTTTTGACTTTGTTTTTATTGGCTTTAGGACTCTGAGCACGTTATCACTGCTGACCAGTGCTAAAGTGCATAAGCTCTGTATCTAAAATGTGATGACAATTGGTTTATCCATGATTGGTGTTAGAAATGGGGGTCTCTAGTTGGGAGAGGTAGGTACCTTTGTCCAAATAGGAACCCTTCTTCCTAGTCAGGGTAAGGGGGATACACATCTAAAATAACCCCTGCTCACCCCCTTGGTAGCTTGGCACAAGCAGACAGGCTTATCTCAGAGGCAGTGTGTAAAGAATTTGTGAACACATACAGTAATACAGTGAAAACACTACAAATGGACACCACACCAGTTTCGAAAAATAAGTAATCTTTATCTACACCAAAACAAGACCAAAATGACAAAAATCCACAATACAGTACCAAAAAAATGATTCTTAAAAGGTAGAAACAGTTCTGTTCCAAGAAAAGGTTTGGATGCAACACTTTTACACAAAGTACCTTGGATGCGTCGAATAATGCAAGCAAAAAGGGTCGCAGGGAAGGTGATGCATCAGTTCCTTAAACTCAGGGAAGGTGGTGAGTCGGTTCCTTGCTCCGGGGGAGGTGATGAGTCGGTTCCTTACTGCTGCGCAGGGGAGGTGATGCGTTGGTTCCTTACTGGAGAGGAGGTGATGCGTCGGTTTCTTACTGCGTGGGAGGTGATGCGTCGGTTTCTTACTGCTTCCCCCAACGATGCGACAGACTTGACGCTTTGATGCGATGGGTGACAATCCGGTACGATGCGATGCGTGAAGGCCCGGGATGCGCTGTGATGATTTCAGCCACGTCCCCTTGATGCGTCGGTTCTTCTCCAAAAGGTCCTGCGTCAGAATCAGTGCGGTGATCTCGGACGTCAGAGATCGGTGCACAGGATTCGTCGCACAGCAGACACTTCCACCGAGAGCAGGCTCTGCGTCGATTCTTCGGCAGCAGCGATGTATCGAAAAATTCTTCTTGCACCACTGTGATGCATTGGAAACAGGTGATGCGTCAATTTTCACTGTTCTTGTAGTTTCCAGTCCCAAAACAACCTCCAGAAGTCCAGAACACTGGCAGGCACCTCTCAGCAGGTCAGAACTCCCAGCAAAGGAGTTCAGGGGGGACTGGGGGTGCAGTCTTTGTGTCCCTGAGACTTCTGAGCAGGAGGTAAGCTCTATTTCAAGCTCTTGGAGATCTTCCTCAAGCAGGGGACACAGCACACAGAAAAGTCCTTCACCTTTCCTAGGCAGAAGGTAGCCACTGCAGGCCAACCCCAGACAACAAACAGCACAGGAGCAGTATTCCTCCTCAGTTTCTCCATCTCTTCTCCTTGGCAAAGGTTCCTCTTGATTCCCAGAAGTGATCTAAAAGTCTGGGTTCTGGCCCCCTCTTTTTATAATACAAAATCCTTTGTTCTCTGGAGGCAGAGATTGTCATTGCCCAGTCAGAACCAGTTATGTTCTCTCTGGTGCAGCTTCCTGGCAGGAGGTGGAGACAGCATTGTCCTTGGCAGACCAGGCCCATTCAGGTGTGAAAGAAATATCCTCCCCCTACTCTGAATGCAGCACACGTCTATTCAGCCCATCCGACTCACCCTGAAAAGGCAGGATACACCTCAACCCCCCAAGTGGCTGTCTGAACAGAATGCACATCCCCAGCCCCTGTCACTTCTTAGCCGGACAGTCAATACACAACCTAGCAGAGGCACACTGGATGGTTAGGCAAGAAAATACCTCCTTTCTATAAGGGGTATTTTCAAACCAAGAATGTAAAAATCACCCTCACTAAAAGATGCATTTTAACATTCTGAGTTCAGGCATATCAAACTTTATTTCCTATCTTGTTCCCATGAGCAGTTATGCTTATAAGATGTTATAAGCAAACTCCCCATTCTATCCTGTGGGGGCAGATAGCCTTACAATAGTGAAAAACGAAATTAGCAGTATTTCACTATCAGGGTATGCCACAGATATCAGGGCATATCCTACCTTTCACATACACTGCACCCTGCCCACAGGGGTACCTTGGGCCTACCTTAGGGGTGACTAGCATGTAAGAAAAGGGAAGGTTAGGGCCTGGCATGTGGGTGCACTTGCCAGGCAAACATGGCAGTACCAAACTGCGCGCAGACTCTGCAGTGGCAGGTCTGATTTACATTTACAGGCTGCTTATGTGGGTGGCACAATCAGTGCTGCAGGCCCACTAGCAGCATTTGATTTACAGGCCCTGGGCACACACAGTGCACTGTACTAGGGACTGACTAGTAAATCAAATATGCCAATCATGGAATCACCAATCCATAACAACAATTGACAAAGGGAGCACTTGCACTTTGGCACTGAACAGCAGTGGCAAAGTGCCCAAAGCATCTAGACCAGCAAAACGAAGTCCAACACACAGCAAAAACACATGAGTCAAAGGCAAAAATACAGGGGAAACCCACGCCAGTGATGCCAGGTCTAACAATTGACATATCTGGTTTACTTATAAGTGCCTAGTAAAGTGACCTACTTGTGCCCAGGGCCTATAAATCAAATGCTACCAGTGGGCCTGCAGCACTGGTTGTGCCACCCACCTAAGTAGCCCTAGAACCATGTCTCAGGCCTGCCACTGCAGAGCCTGTATGGGCAGCTTTAAACTGCCATTTCGACCTAGCAAGTTCACCTACTTGCCAGGCTCAAACCTTTCCTTTTATTACATATAGGTCACCCCTAGTGTAGGCCCTGGACGGCCCATGGGCAGAGTGCAGTGTACCCAAAAGGTACGACATGTACTTTTAAGTTTTATATGTCCTAGTAGTGAAATACTATTACATTTGTATTTCACTACTGCAAGGCCTATCTCTCCCGTAGGGTAAAACTGGAGCTGCCTTGTAACCTTTTACAAGTGTAACCTTCAATTGGGAAACAATAGGAAAAGTATGTTTGGTGTCTCTGGACTCACAATTTAAAAACACATATTTTAGTGAAGTTGGTTTTTAAATTGCAGGTCTGAAAATGCCACTTTTATAAGGATGGCATTTTCTTACTTAAACCCTTTAGTACCTTCTGCCTGTCTCTAGAATACACGTCTGGGCTTGGTGACAGCTGGCTTCCTGCATTCCCTTTGGAGAGACGCATACAAAGGAAGGATAGCTGTGCCTGAGTGGTCATCTGCATGTTGATGGATCTGCCTGAGCACGATGTGTGGGAGGGGCTGACACTTCTACCTGAAAGGGCTAGGTCCTGTCCCCACACAAATGGCTGCACATCCCCCTGTTGTGAGTCTGGAGTCAGGGGAGGGAAGGGCAGTGTCTTGTGCACTACAAAGGCCTTTCTTTGAAGTAGCCCTACTTCATAGGCTAAAATGGGTATAAGTACTGGTTCTGACACCATGTACTCAGTTCAGTTTTAGGACCTGAGGAGACTCTGCCAGGAAGAGAAGCTGTGCTGCAGGAGGAACTACCACTCTGCTAATGGCTTTGCTGTGTTGGCCTGCTGATTACTGTGCTGTAGGAGGGACTGACACTTTGCTACTTGCTTTGCTGTGTTAGCCTGCTGCCTGCTGTCTATTGCCTGGGCAGTGAGAAGGACTGAATCTTATTTTTACAACCTCTAGAAGAAGCTTAAGTAACTACAAGAGCTTGTTGGCTTGCCCCGTGTGCATGAAGTCTCAGGGCCATCAAAGAGTTTATTTTCATCATCACGGCTACCGGACTCTGTCATCCGTGAGTCCAGCAGCTGAGCCCAGCAAAGATAGGTGCTTGACACTTCCAAAGGCAGTGACTCCTGCCCGGACAGCCAGCAGAGCTCAGCGCTCTATGCACAAAGACCAGTGCTTGCCCCAATCTGAAGTTGAGCTCTGTACTCGGGGCTACCTAGATCCCAGAAGCTGCGCTTCATTCTGAGTGGTAGCAGATCCCTGACGAAGAAACAGAGCATCGCTCACCATCACCGCATTCCTTTCCCTAAGTGTTGCCGGGGCAATGCCTACGCCAGCAGAGTCCAGATCAAGAGCAGCGAGGAGCACCCGAGCCCCACCTTTCTTTCCCGACATGTTGCCAGGGCAACAACGACACCAAGTGGAAACCAACACGCGTCCCTGAACCCGAGGCCGACAACATCTCCAGTGAAAGGCATTGTGTGCACCTGGTAACTGAGAGGCTCTTCTAGCCTACCTGCATGCTATCGTAGGCGGCTGAAATCTCTTAATTGCACCAGTCCCAAGAGACCGGCCAAGTTCCTCAGTTCTGGTGCCTGTTGGATCCAATGGCATGCAGGAACTTTGAAGAGACATATCTATCGATAAGTGCATATCTTGAGATCCCTAAATGGGATTTTTGTCGTTTTGGTCTTGTTTTAAAGAGAAAAAGAAATTTTAATTTTCTAACTCTGTGTGGAGTTGTTTTGTGGTTTTTTCACTGTAATAATGTGTGTTGTGTTGCACAAATACTTTACTCATTGCCTCTTTAGTTTAGCTTGTCTGCTTTGTGCCAAGCTCCCAGGGGGTGAGCACATGTAAACCTTTAGTGTGTGCTGTATACTTCAGCTAACCAGGAACCCCATTTCTAACAGCGTCGATTCAAGATCCTGTGATTCTGGACAAATCAATTAGCCGTGTGTAATGTAAGTGTTGCTAATGGAAAGTGCTCCATTACATGCAGGTCGAGTTCTCTCTAAATAGAATCTGCAGAAAAATGCACAGAGGTAAAAACAAAGCCTTAGCATAAGGGAAGACAAACAGATAACCATTTACTGGCTCTTTGGTAAAAAGTGAAACGAGAAAACGTGGATAAATCACAGCTTCACCCTCTTAAATTTTGTGACGTTAGGCAAATATTTTATTTCACCAAAACTCTTTTTCCTTCATAATCGCGTATGAAAGCACTTTCAAATATGTGTGTTCAGAATGCCATTTGCACTAAACACCAATTGTGTTTGAATTAATACGCAGTAATGTTGCACTATAACAGGGTTCTCCAAAGTCGGTCTTAGAGGGTGGGATTCATGCCAGATTTTTAAGATAACTACATTTATCTAAATGGGGATATGCAAAAAATCTGGCATGGATCTCGCCCTCCAGGACCAGCTTTCGAGAACCCTGCTCTATAATAATCTGGGCCACATTCAGGATTAATTCAACAACTGCCTTGTCTCTTTTTCACTAATGATTCATGTTTAAAAACTATCTCTTAAAAAAGTATTTGTCAGTGCAGTATATTTGACCTATTAATGTCAAAGCTTCTACATGTTAAAGAAATGAACTTTTTTGAATTTTGAAGAGACTTTATCATATTTTACATGATGTTTGTTGTTTGATATACACAACAAACATTTTCAGGACTCGGCTAGTGCATGGGCTCGAAGATCTGACCCAGACCCTTGACTCGGTTCTGGCTCGGCTCTCCCTGTTAACTTGTTGGCTCGCTCACCTCTATCAACACACTATTCATGGTGTGCAATACAGCACCCCATGGAATATCCAGGCATCATATTAGTGCACCCTTATACCAGGGATCTCGCAACACGGCCTAAAGTGATTATAATGGTAAACAGTCAGAATATCGAGTTGTTATTCTTGACTTGCACTAATATCGAGTGCAAAATATCGGGATACAAAAATATCGACTGTCAGAATATCGTGGTACAGAATATCGAGTGTAAGGTAAGTAATATCATTTTTAACAATATCCAAGGGGCCCATTACGATGGCGGGCGGAAGCACAACCGCCGTGCTGGCGGATGCAAAAACCACCAGTTACCGCCGGCACGCAGCAGTCCACACGCCCGCCCAATTACGATGCGAAAAGCAGGCCAAACACCGCCGGCAAGCCAGCAACACCGTCCGCCATCAAAGTGCGCCCGCACACGTAGCGGCGCAGCCCAACTGACACACACCGTCCGACGAAACACGTCCCGCCCGGCGCATAAATTACGATGCCGCAAACAAACGGCTCCCACGGCAAAGAGACACCGCACGTGAAAGAGAGGCGGAAACATGGACGCAGAGCACGGACAACGAAGAAGCGGCACCCCGGGCATGAATCCAGCACTGCAGGCCCTTCCCATGCTTCTGCTGATGCACCACCAAGGACGCAACGCACCGCGGAGACGCAGGTAGGCACACACACAACAAGTGCACGCAAACAGCGCACACAGTGCAAGGGCGGAAAAAGCGGACAACCCCCCACCAGCGCGTGCACACTACACATCCACCATTGCATCCACATATGACACACAGGCCAAATCCTAACATCGCGGAACACATGTGTACACACCACCTGGGACTAGGAACCAACCACCCCGTCACGGCCCCAAAGCGCCGATGACGCCGCCACACATGCGCACAACGCAGAGGCCAACCGCAGCGCCATGCATGCGTCGCACACAGACACAGGGACACAACCAAGCAGCACACACACCAGCCCCACCCCGAACGCACATGACACGTGACAGGCCGGCCACAGACATGTCCCCAACGCCCAATTCACGGACAACACCCAACGCCACACAACCGACGCACACATGTCAGTGAAGTCACGCAACAGCAGGACACACCCCAGTGTAACAAACATGGCGAAGCACACAGCGGCGGCAACACCAACTAGGAGAAGCAGGGCCCTTCGGGAAGAGGAACGCCAGTACCACACTGAAAAACCCATACCACCCTGCACATATGAACAAGACACATGAAACGGAACACCAAAGAGCCCGGTGACCGACAACAGGTGGCCCAAGAATTACATCCACACACAAGGCCCAACGCAGAGCGGAAAGGCAGCCTGCCGCCCACACAAGGGAGAGCAGACAGCACTGAATGACCTTCCATTCCAACACCGAAACCACAGCCCTACGACAGAAGCCGGTGAATACAGCCATTGTCCAAGAATAGACCAACACAGGCTTGCCGAGGAGACCGACCACAGGGCAGATAGCGCATATCACAGAAGCACACAACGGACGGGGAAGAAAGAAGAAAACACTCCCCCATGTCGGCCACATGCAAGTTAATTGGAAGGAGTCACACAGCACCGACCTTGAACTGTCTGAGAAGCATGTGGGAAGAGGGCCCGTCTCCTCCAAACAAGCCAACAGAACACAAGTCCTGTCTCCCCACGACTACACAGAGCTCACAGCAACCCCGGAGCGTGCACATTGCAGACTGCACACACAGCCGGAGCACGCCACCTCTACGAACTGCTGCGAAATGGCAACCGCAACACACCTACCCAACTACGCCGAACAGCTCAAGCTGTACCAAACCAACACGATACATACATTGGGATGCGATCTCCTGTCCCTGCTGAACGTAAGTTACCGACTGACTTACCGCATCACATTGTTCAGCTGCGTCATGCCCGTCTTCTATTGTCGGAGGTGTCCCTACCAGCATCCCGTCGAGATATGCCTCTCCAACCCGGCATGTCTGAAGGCGGACCTGCTACCACTACTCCTCCCTCTGGACGCACACGACAGGGCCTGCTCTGCCTATGGGGGCATGGCGTATGTGGCCAACATCGCACGCGCACTGAAATGGAACCACTGTGCCTCCACACGACGGATCATCGAGAACAGCTACATCGAATGTCACCCAGCATGCCCCATCATGGTCCTCCAAGGGACAACCTACGAACAACACCTTGACAGCCACCATCCGCTTCATTGGCTGGCAAACATGGACACCACCAATGACATGGAAGCCCTGCTGGACGGCATCGCATACCTGACAACCTGTAAATACGTCGGACCACAACGCAGGTTCCCCGAGTGACCTATGAAGTCCAACCCCGCACCCATGCTCAGCTTCCGCACGGACTGGCCAGTCACCACCACAACAGCCATACCAAACGACCGGCAACTGTAACCACACCATCAACGACATCGCCATGACATCGGATATGACCGGGACATGCACACTGTTCCCCATCACATCCAGGAACACCGCATGCATCGTGGGAGGCAGTGGCATGGGCTCTGTGCATCGCACCCACATGGACGGAACTGCACGAACAACCAGGACACGACATGGATCCAGC
The DNA here is from genome assembly GCA_963921515.1 of Calotriton arnoldi. Taxonomy (NCBI): domain Eukaryota; kingdom Metazoa; phylum Chordata; class Amphibia; order Caudata; family Salamandridae; genus Calotriton; species Calotriton arnoldi. The sequence continues at coordinate 1,766,741 of CAWUFW010003034.1, read as the reverse complement.
GCACATGGACACACACACCGCTCAGTGGACATGAATAGGTCGCCTGGAGTCTGTGGGTGCTGCACCCCTCCCACCCCCGCCCCGGGAATCCCATACCAGGACCTTTGCATGGACGACAAGTGCATACAACAACAACACGACCCCAGTGACTGTGACATGTCCAGTAACCACCACAGTGCAACAACAAGTGGCACGCCGCTGCATGCACGCAAGCACATGCCCTGATGTCATCTCACATGCACGCGTGCATGAGGAACAACCGCAGCAAACCTGTCACATGGAACTGAGATGGACTGTGCCCATGATGCCGAGCGGTCTGGTAGGCTACATGTATACCGTCTGTGTCAAAGTCCGCAGCTCCGCAGCTATACGTAAATGTACATTAGCACAGCCTTGGCCAAGCAGATGTAACCCCACACCCTATCCCATTTGTAATCATGCTCAGTATATCCTCAACATGTATTCCGCTGCCAGTAGTGTCCACTATACTGCATCACAGAGGACAGAAGACTCAATATAATGTTTGAAACCAGAACTGTCTCCGCTGACTCATTTCACAAGTACGAATGAGAGAGGATGAGAGTATGTGAAGTACACGGCAGTCGTGACATGACCATGTAGTCCACTGGTATTGGATGTCAACGCAAATGAGTAGCACTACTGTGGAAGACACACATGTGTCGTGTGAAGTCGTATGGACGCAGTGCTCAGGTGGGTGGGTGCGACGGGTAGATGCGCACATGCCAAGTTGGAGCACGCCGTGTTGGGAGGGGTCATGAACAGTACACCACCGCTTCCCTGGGCATTGTGAGAGGACACCTGTCGGGGGGAGTGAACACGTGTGTGCACAGCAGCCGGGCACACGTACAAAGCGGTACCAGGCGCACCTCAGCCCACCCTCTGTGGACAAGCTGGATCCTGTTGTGCGCCCGCCATGCCCCTTGACAAGGCACACACAGCCCCAGTCGACCAGGTGTAACCCCAACATAGTCAATCCGCACAGGCGATACAGGGCACGGGATGGCAGTGGAGCATGGTGTGTGAGAGGTCTCCTCGCGCTCCTCCTGGTCATATCACGCAGGCAATAGAACCTCAACGTCTAGCATGGCACAAGTCAAATGGAAGTGTAGGGGGACGCACCACAGCACGAGCAGCACTGACGTCACGGGAGGTGGCTCGCACCATCCCATCCATTGCCCATCATACCAACCACGACACATGCCATTGCGACTAAGTGCAAGCGCGTGCGCCACCACCCCGAGCCCTCCCCAGAGAGGCCAAAGAGTGAATGTGTGGGCCAACAGCCACAGACGGACGCGGCCTGGCCGCAAGGGCAGCCACAGCCACTGGGTGTCGCAGGTGGCGGATCCGGAAGGCGAAGACTGTGATGCATAGTCCATGCAGGCCGGGTCTCCATTTGGGGCACCACGCAGGTGGACGGCGTCCCGCCACACATCATACCCTGAGACAGCCCACTCGTGCAACTGGACCCACACATACACTCCTTGCCCTCTCTGGTGCGAGCTTGGGGCTGCCTGTGCAAGCGCTAGCCTCGCAGGTGAGCATGCATATTGGGGGCGAGGGAGGACATGAGGGCTGGGGCGAAGATGACTGTATCACTGTCAGTTAGTACAAGGGATGACCCAGATGTGGAAAGGAAGAGACGTGTCCCGTGTGTACTGCAACTAGTCGCCAATCCAACTACCCCCCATGTCCGGAATGTAAGCCCGCACCTAGGCCCGCCCATCCGCCACATCGAACATACCACCAGCACGACAACCTTCCCATTCGAAACACTGACTGGGGGTGGCGACCAGTGAACAATCATGTGTAGCCTACCCACGCGTACATGTGGGCCCTCCATGATCCATGTCACCTGCGGCAAAGACATGACATGCGCAATGAGGGAAGTGAGGAGAGCTGCCCGCCCCACGCGCAGAAGGTGCATCAGCTCCACAGACCCAGCAGCGAGTCCAGCAGGGGTCACATGTGCAGGGGCAGCTGTGCCTGGTGTGAAGGCACATGCATATAGACAGCACATCGACCAATGTGTAGTCTGCCCACATCCACAGTCCATCATCATGCGGACATAGGAATTGAACACAGGGCAACACATCTTAGTTGGTGCACCCACCGTGACCAACAATGCGCAATCATCGACGTACCCGCCCTGTGCATGGCCCCCACCCAACGGAGGCACATCCAGTGCCACCATCCCACACACACAAGCCTTCCACGGAACATGCTGTGTCCAATGGTCAGTACAGAGTCAGCGCCCATCTGGTGGATCCTGAACAGGAGACACATGCACACACATGCCAGCTCCCACTATGTACGTCTGCCACCTGGCACGTGCAATGTAACCTCTCACCTGTGACGTGTGACTGCAAGCACACAGCCGTCTTGGCATGGGGCTGTCAATGTGGACACCAGTCAACGTTTCGGGAGCTGTGATCCGTACAGTGCTGTACATAGGGTGCAGTGCTGACACCTACTACTGTCTCATATCCCCTCGTGCCACAGGTCCCACTTGTATTGGCCGCTCAGCCCGTGCCCACATCGTGCGTCGTCGTGTGCCATACTCATCCAGCCTCGGAAGCAGTTCCATGCTCAGCAGACACTCATGTTGCCGTGGCGTTGCCGCTTGACGAATATGCAGTCAGTCCCCATCAGCACGCCCCGCAAGTCATTGGGGCCTAGATCCCCATGTGCATGCACATGGCAGTGGTATGTCTCACTTGCCATTGCCATTGTTGGGAGACCTGTGTAAGTGTATTGTGGCCGTGCCGTCCCAGCTTGACAGCTGGGCTGTGGCTCATGTGCTTGCTCAGTCATGTCAGTGATGTGTATGCGAAATTGCTATGTGCCGTGTTGCTTTGACATGTGTCCTCTGCCATTTAACCCAGGCGGAGACCGAACATTGACCGCCCATACCAATTGCTGGCGGACATGGACGATACAGAGGTAATCAGGAAGTTTCGGCTGGACAGGCCAACTCTGCATCGACTGTGTGCCATGTTAGAGCCCCATCTCCGTCCCCGCAGGGTGTATCCGACTGCTGTCACCCCCACGGCTAAGGTGATGGCCGCCATGCATTTCTTCGCCACTGGGTCATTCCAGCACACAGTGGGCAGTGGAGGAGGGATGTCCCAGCCCATGTTCAGCAAGGTGCTGAGGGATGTACTGGCAGCCATGATGCTGTACCGGAACAGGTACATCAGATTCCCCAGGGCTCGTGAATTGGCGGCAGTGAAGGGTGCATTCTATGCCCTTGGCAGAATCCCACACGTCGTGGGAGCCATTGACTGCACACATGTCGGCCTTGTTCCACCACAGGCCACTGAGCACCTGTACCGCAACAGGAAGCACACGCACTCCCTGAATGTGCAAGTGGTGTGCCTTGCGGACATGGTGATCACCCACGTGTGTGCCAAGTTTCCAGGCTCGGCACATGACGCACACATAATGCGCAACAGCATCTTGCCACGACTGATGGCCAATCTGCAACAGGATCGTGGCTGTATTGTCGGTGAGTATGTGGAGTGGTGTAGCGTGCTGGTTGTGCGATGCTGTCCCCTGTCCAGTTGGAATAGCAACGGTTCTCTGTGTCCCTCACACCCAGGTGACTCTGCGTATCCGAATGGTGCATGGCTGCTCAGTCCATTGAGGAATCCTCGCACCCCAGCAGACGATCGATACAATGAGGCACATGGGAGGACCAGACGTGTGGTCGAGCGTACCTTTGGCCTCCTCAAGTCCAGGTTCAGGTGCCTGGACCGCACCGAGGGTGCACTGGCGTACTCCCCACAGAAGGTGTGCCAGATAGTGGTGGCGTGCTGCATGCTGCACAATCTGGCCATTCGGAAGCAGATCCCCCTCATTGTGGATGACGGAGATCAACCAGGGCCCCAGCCCGCAGACCAGGACAGCTCGAGTGAGGTGGACAGCGGAGAGGAGGAAGCTGGGAATGTGCGCCAGCAGCTCATCGCCCGCTACTTCACTTGACGGTGAGTGTCCATGTACGACGGATGATGTGTCTGTATCTATGCAGGTGTGTGTGTGCTGTGTCAGGGTGGCCGTATGTTCACTGCGTGCAGTGTGTCAACGCTCCATGGCCAGGGTAGTATGCCACTGTTGGTGACTGTGGCATTGTGCCCTATTGCTCTGTGCGATGTGTGTACATTGCTTGTATTTGTTGACATGTACTGTGTGATGGGTGTGTGACACACTCATTGAATGTGCTCCTGATCTGTCTCCCACCCCTAGGTCCCTACAGGCCCTCCGGATTCCATTGCCATGCCACGCATCAGGTGCCCTTCCGCCCAAGGTGGCCGATGTATTCCGTACAAATAAAACACAGGGCACAAACAGCAGTTAGTGAAAAAGGTGCATTTATTACAAACTGTGACATGTGATTGTGTGTAAGGTGATGACAAAAGTGGTGCGTGCAGTGACAATGAGCTGTCGGTCATGGCTGCGTGATGATCAGGGTGTACCCACTGGTTCTATGTCCATAGTCCAACACACACATGCCATCCAGATGGCTGTGTGGAGTGGGATCGTAGAGCAAGTCAATGCAGTGGCTGGTCAAGGAAGGCTGGCTGGCTGCCTCACTTGCGACTGGAGCGTGCGAAGTCCTCCCGGGAGATCTGTTTCCTCTTCGGACGGCCCCTTCCACATTTGGGAGGGGGGGTGTGTGGTGGCGACCTGCTGGTGGTGGGTGAGGTGTGCTCACTGGCTGTGGACGCAGGGGAAGTGGACACTGCTGGCCGACCCTGCGCCCTAGCAGGTGGTGGCGGAGGTGGTGTTGCTGGCCTTGCCTGTGACCCCACCGCCACCACCAGCTGGCCCATGAGGTCCACGAGTTGGTCCATACGGGACACGAATTGGCCCATATGGGCGTCCATGGACCTCAGCACCCCCAGCACCTCCCGCGTGTCAGTAGCAGACCTGGCCCATTGTCCTTGGGCCTCTTCATAGGCCCCAAGGACTCTGGCCATTTGAGGCAGGGCATGGCTCCCAGGGGAGGCTGGCGTTTCCCTGACCCTGCTCCTCCTACCAGTCCTGCTGCCACCGGCCTGCCCACTAGCCACATTGCTCACCACGGTCCTCGCTGTGGCTCCCAGGGTGGATCCAGTCGGCCGGGCCACCACCTGCGCTGGGGCTGGTGCCAGCGAAGACGTGGTGGTGGTGGAGGCGGTGGTGGTCGGTGCGGCGATGGTGGCGGTTGCGGCAGTGGTAGTGGCCGCAATGACCGTGGGTGTGGCCGCAACGACAGTGGCAGCAGGGGACTGGGACTGTTCAGCATCCCTGGATGATGGGTTGGTGGGTAGGAGGGGTCCTGGGAGCGGCTGGGCCCTGCCACGCCAGATGGGCCAGCTTGGTGGTCCGTGTCCGAAGAGGTGGACAGATCCTCCAGATCCGTGTGTCCTCGTTGGGGGCTTGTAGGCTGGCTGTGCTGGCTGCTGTCTCCATCCCCAGCGTCCAGCAGTTCGTCACCTGTGGAGAGAATGAGATTTGTTATTGTGTTGCACCTGGCGAAGTATGTATTAGTCGTCTGACATTGGCAGTTCGTGCCATCTCGTACATGGGTTTCCCGGAGGCGAGTGTGTGGCTGTGGCATCTGTAGTTGTGTGTGCTAGGCAATGGGACTGTGTGCTGTGCACATGTGGCATGGGACGGATTGGCCATGCCGATGGGTGTGTTGCTTTGCCCCTACTCATTGTGACTCTGGTGTATGCGGGCTCCTGGCCCATCCTGGGTCTGGTTTGTACTTTGCTTTTGGAGTTCAAATGGAACGCTTAGGAACGCATATGGCAACATGGGGGCCATGCCCCAGATTCGCATTTGGGATGGAATATGCTTTTGGGGTTCAAATGGAACGCTTAGGAACGCATATGGCAACATGGGGGCCATGCCCCAGATTCGCATTTGGGATGGAATATGCTTTGGGGTTCAAATGGAACGCTTAGGAACGCATATGGCAACATGGGGGCCATGCCCCAGATTCGCATTTGGGATGGAATATGCTTTTGGGGTTCAAATGGAACGCTTAGGAACGCATATGGCAACATGGGGGCCATGCCCCGGATTCGCATTTGGGAGGGGATATGCTTTTGGGGTTCAAATGGAACGCTTAGGAACGCATATGGCAACATGGGGGCCATGCCCCAGATTCGCATTTGGGAGGGGATATGCTTTTGGGGTACATGCTGTGAGCCATGGGTGCCGAACGTGACATGTGTTGTGGCAGCATGACAGTGCATGGTCTGAGGTGTGTGCATGCCTGACATGCCCTGCATATTTGCTGTCTGTTGTGGTTACTGGACATGGCATTGGACGCATCGTTATGAGTGAGTGATAGTTGTGTGCCAGCCAACGTATTGCAGTTGTCCCATCTCCTTGGTGTGCGTGCTGCCCTGTGCCATGTGCATCACTGCAGTGCTCGGGGGGTGTGGCCCATGTTGTGTGTTGTTGCTCACAGTGTGTCGTGCGCTTAATTGACTTCTGGCACATGGTTGGTCATGGGCATGTGTCTTAGCGTGACTGCTGTATGTGTGGCAGCTGTGCGGATGACATGCCTTTCATGTGACTGGGGCTGACGGATGGGATGGATGGTATGTTGTATGTGCATGGTGTGTCTGTGAGTTTGATGGGTTCAGTGGTGTTCGTGTGCATTTCTGTTGTTCCGCTCTGTTGCGTCTAGTGTTGTTTGTCTTACATAGGCGTAGTTGTGGGGTGTGGGGTTGACAGGCAGTGGGGCTACATGGACAGGACTTCAATGGTGTTTCGGTTGTGTGTGATGAGTTGCACAGTGGCTGCCGTGTGGGACTATATTCAGTGTGGCTTGTGCATGCAGACGTGGCTCCTTGGGTGTTGCTATGTCTGTGATGGGTCATGTGGGGTGTGAGTCTGCTGTTCATGTCCGTGTGCACATTGTTCACTTGTTCGTGACGGTGGGCGGTGCTGCGTGTCCGTGTGCTACGTGACATGTCCCATGTGTTGGTGGTGTTATGGTCCTCATGCCTCCAGTAATCCAGCCCTGTCCAGTTTCCCACCTGCAAGTTGTTCGTGCGTGCACTGTACTGGATGCCACATGGCTCTAAGCGGGGGTGCTCCATGTTGCAGGTCAGTGGGGGTGGGGGTGTAGTGGGTCGTGGGGGTGGCTGTACACCCACTGACACCGATTGCTGTGGACCGTGATGTCTGCCTTTCGGCTGTCGTTGTGCACTGCGGTGGCTGACACGTGGCTGTGGGGTGTGGGGGATGCTCCTCCTTGCTGTGCTGTGGGACTGGGGCCTGGTGTGTGTTGTACTTGGGCTGTCCACCGTCCCACCCACTGCACTTTGTGTTCCTGCCACTTACCTGTTACTTGTCGGTTAGTGCAGCTGTGGCGGACACATGGGTGTGGTGGGTGCTCGTTGTGGCGCTTCTGGCATATTTGGGGACCTGTTGGTGGTTACGTGGCTGGCTTAGTGTACACATGTCCCCACGCATCTTACAGTTGTTCGGTTTGGGCTGTGTGTGGTAGTGTCTGTTGCATGTGTGTGTGATGTGTTGTGTATTGTGTGCTGGACATGGGAGTGTTTGTCCCTGGGAGCTGTGGCATGGTAGTTGCGCATGTGAGTACATAGCGGTGTGCTGGTATACATTAGTTTGTACTTACCAGCCTCCACTCCCTCTGCTAATCCGGCGAGGATCTCCGGATGGATTACGACTCGCACCTTCTCCTCCCACGCTTTGAAGGTCTTAAAGAGCGCGGGATTCCCTCCGCCAGTGACGGCAGCCAGCTCTCTGTTTTTGCCCTCCTTCTTCTTGACCAGGCTCTTTACGTCATTCCAACGTTTGTTTATCTCGGTTCTGTTCCTGGGCAGGGTCCCGACTGCATTGACCTGGTCTACGATCCGGGTCCACATTCTGTTTCTGGTGGCTAGTGGTGTGTGCTGGACCATGTTCCCATAGATTTGTGGGTACACCTTGATGATCTCGTCGACCATGACCGTCAGCTCCATGGGCGTGAACTTGGGCATCCTTTGTGGTGCCATGGTGTTTGTGGTGCTGGTGCGGTGTGTGTTGTGTAATGTGCAGGGGGTTTGTGGTGCCGGTGTTTGGTGGTGGTGGTGGTGGTTGTGATGTGTGCGTTTCTGTGGTGTGCTGCTGTCCTTGCTGTGTCACTGTGTCCTCTCCTCTCCTCTCCGGTTTGCAATGTAGCAAGGGGTTGTGGTCTGTGGGAGTGATTTTGTACTCACCTATGTGGGTGTGTCCTCATGGTCTGTTGTTTTCAGGTGTGTTGTGTCTGGAGTTCTGGCCTTTGTATTTTTTGTTTGTCCGGGGGTGTTTTCGGGATGTGTACTGTACTTGTGTATTTGTGTGTGCCTTGCTGTGTGGACTTGTTGGCCATGTTGTGTGCTATTGGTTTTGTGTGCGGATGGTTTCTGTGCAGGTACGTGGGCGCCATGGCTTCTGCCGTGTCGATTCTCATCGGCGTTGTTTGCGCTGGCGGGCGGTATATTTGTTGTTTTTCCGCGCTCATGGCGGTGCGATCGTAATTTCACGTGCGGTGTGTCGGCCGTGTGGGCGGGCGGTTTTGTGTTGTCGTGCGTGTTTCCGTCCGTGGCGGGCGGTTTGACTCCGACTCGGACGATGGCGGGCGGTATTTTGTGGGATTTTTCCGCCGATGGCGGTTTTCGGTTTGTGTACTCATAATGGCGTGGTCGGTGTTCAGGCGGTGTGTGCGGGCGGATTTTTGCCGCTTCCATGCCTGGCGGATTTTTTTACGCCGGGTATCGTAATGGGCCCCCAAGTCACTAATATCGTTAGAAAAAATATAGTTGTAAAAATATCGTTTTTTTAGTTAGTGTTATGTATTTTAGTATGTATTTTAAATGTATGTGTTCTATTTTTTTGCCTAAGTATTGCATTTGTTTTTTAATATATGTATTACATTTTTAGAAGTTATTAATTTTATTTTAAGTACATTTTGCGTTTTAGTTCCGTAGCGGGTTGTGGGTTTATAGGGGAATTGGGTGGGAAGTAATTTAATTATAATAAATTTATTAATAATTTTTAGAAGTTATTAATTTTATTTTAATTAAATTTTGCGTTTAAGTTCCGTAGCAGGTTGTGGGTTTATAGGGGAACAGGGTGGGAAGTAATTTAATTATAATTAATAGATAATTTTAATTAATTAATATTTATGTATTTAATATTTTATATTGTTATTTGTGGTAATTAATTTATTATTAATTATTTATTATTTAGTTGTGAATTATTGTTAAATAATTGGTAATTATGTTAATTGTGTCATTTATTTAGGAGCGGGTTGTGGGTTGATAGGGGAGTAGGGTGGGAAGTAATTCAATTTTAATTAATTAAGAGAGAGAGGATGTAGCCTTACGGTTAGAGCGGTCAACCTCGAAGCTGGGGAACAGGGTTCGAGTCTCGGCAAAGACGCTCAACATCCTGTGATTCTGGGCAAATCACTTAATCTCCCTGTGCCTAACAAAAATTAATGTGTCCATCTATAACGAAACTGGTGCTCATGTAAAGCGTTCTGATACCCGATGTCTCGGGTCTAGTTCGCGCTATATAAAACTCAGAAAAATGTTTCTTTAATATTTTTATATTAATTAATATTTATGTATTTAATATTTTTTATTGTTAATTGTGGTAATTAATTTATTATTAATTATTTATTAATTGGTTGTTAATTATTATTAATTAATTGGTAATTGTGTTAATTGTGTAATTTTTTTAGGTGTGGGTTGTCGGTTGATAGGGGAGTAGGGTGGGAAGTAATTTAATTTTAATTAATTAATATTTTTTATTAATATAATATGTATGTATTTAATATTCTTTATTGTTGTGGTAATTAATTTATTTTTATTTATTTATTAATTGGTTGGTATTTATTATTAATTAATTGGTAATGTTGTTAATTGTGTCATTTTTTTAGGAGCGGGTTGTGAGTTGATAGGGAAGTAGGGTGGGAAGTAATTTAATTTTAATACATTTTAAAATATTTTTAATATAATATTTATTTAATGTTATTTTATAGTGTTTATTGTGTGAATTAATTTATTAATAATTGTTTTTACTTTGTTAATTGTTATTAATTAATTAATTGTTAATTAATTATGTTAATTGTGTCATGTTTTAGAACATTGGTGGTGTTATTTATAGGGAATATGGTGGTAGGTAAATTATTTGAATTAATTAATTATTTGTTAATTAATGCTAATTAATTAATTAAAAATTAAATATGGTAATTGTGGAATAATTTTGATGTGTGAGTTGTGGGGTTTATGGTTGTAAATGTCGCTAAGAATTTTATTTAAATTAATTAATGATTTGTTGTTAATTGTTATTAATTTATGAATGCAAAATTGGTTATGGAAATTGTGTAAATATTTTTAGGTGTGTGTTTTGGTGTTTATTGGGGTAGAGGGTGGAAAGTAATTTAGTTTAAATAAATTAATCAATAGTTGATCATTAATATTCATTTATTACTTTATAAACATTTTTGGTAATTGTTTTGTTTTTATTTTGTTTGTGGTTTTTGGTTCAATAGCTGTAATCTTTGGTTTTCTCTCTTCCTCTATGCAACACTTTCCCTACTGTTGCATTAATTGGAGTGGGAATAGTAATTTATTCCCCTCCGCTATCCAACACTTTCCCTACTGTTGAACTCGCTGGAGTGGGAATAGTAATTTTTACCCCTCCGCTATCCAAAATCTTCCCTACTGTTGCACTTGCTGGAGTGGGAATAGTAATTTTTACCCCTCCGCTATCCAACACCTTCCCTACTGTTGCACTTGCTGGAGTGGGAATAGTAAATTATTCCCCTCCGCTATCCAACACTTTCCCTACTGTTGCACTTGCCGGAGTGGGAATAGTAATTTTTACCCCTTTGCTATCCAACATTTTCCCAACTGTTGCACTTGCTGGAGTGGGGATAGTAATTTATTCCCCTCCGCTATCCAACACTTTCCTTACTGTTGCACTTGCTGGAGTGGGAAAAGTAATTTTTACACCTCCGCTATCCAACACTTTCCCTACTGTTGCACTTGTTGGAGTGGGAATAGTAAATTATTCCCCTCCGCTATCCAACACGTTCCCTACTGTTGCACTTGCTGGAGTGGGAATAGTCATTTTTATCCCTCCGCTATCCAACACTTTCCCTACTGTTGCACTTGCTGGAGTGGGAATAGTAAATTATTCCCCTCCGCTATCCAACACTTTCCCTACTGTTGCACTTGCTGGAGTGGGAATAGTAATTTTTACCCCTCCGCTATCCAACATTTTTCCTACTGTTGCACTCTCGGGAGTGGGAATAGTAATCATATCCTCTCCGCTATCCAACACTTTCCCTACTGTTGCGCTCGCTGGAGTGGGAATAGTAAATTATTTCCCTTCGCTATCTAACACTTTACCTACTGTTGCACTTGCTGGAGTGGGAATAGTAATTTTTACCCTCCGCTATCCAACATTTTCCCTACTGTTGCACTTGCTGGAGTGGGAATAGTAATTTTTACCCCTACGCTATCCAACACTTTCTCTAACGTTGCATTTATTGGAATGGGAATAGTAAATTATTCCCCTCCGCTATCCAACACTTTCCCTACTGTTGCATTTATTGGAGTGGGAATAGTAAATTAATCCCCTCCGCTATCCAACACTTTCCCTACTGTTGCATTTATTGGAGTGGGAATAGTAAATTATTCCCCTCCGCTATCCAACACTTTCCCTACTGTTGCACTTGCTGGAGTGGGAATAGTAATTTTTACCCCTCCGCTCTCCAACACTTTCCCTGCTGTTGCACTTGCTGGAGTGGGAATAGTAATGTATTCCCCTCCGCTATCCAACACTTTCCCTACTGTTGCAGTCCCTGGAGTGGGAATAGTAATTTTTACCCCTCCGCTATCCAACACCTTCCCTACTGTTGCACTTGCTGGAGTGGGAATAGTAATTTTTACCCCTCCGCTATCCAACACCTTCCCTACTGTTGCACTTGCTGGAGTGGGAATAGTAAATTATTCCCTTCCGCTATCCAACACTTTCCCTACTGTTGCACTTGCTGGAGTGGGAATAGTAATTTTTACCCTTTTGCTATCCAACACTTTCCCCACTGTTGCACTCGCTGGAGTGGGAATAGTGATTTTTACCCCTCCACTATCCAACACTTTCCCTACTGTTGCACTTGCTGGAGTGGGAATAGTAAATTATTCCCCTCCGCTATCCAACACTTTCCCTACTGTTGCACTTGCTGGAATGGGAATAGTAATTTTACCCCTCCGCTATCCAACATTTTTCCTACTGTTGCACTCTCTGGAGTGGGAATAGTAATCGTATCCTCTCCGCTATCCAACACTTTCCCTACTGTTGCACTCGCTGGAGTGGGAATAGTAAATTATTTCCCTTCGCTATCCAACACTTTCCCTACTGTTGCACTTGCTGGAGTGGGAATAGTAATTTTTACCCCTCCGCTATCCAACATTTTCCCTACTGTTGCACTCTCTGGAGTGGGAATAGTAATTGTATCCTCTCCGCTATCCAACACTTTCCCTACTGTTGCACTCGCTGTAGTGGGAATAGTAAATTATTTCCCTTCGCTATCCAACACTTTCCCTACTGTTGCACTTGCTGGAGTGGGAATAGTAATTTTTACCCCTACGCTATCCAACACTTTCTCTAACGTTGCATTTATTGGAGTGGGAATAGTAAATTATTTACCTCCGCTATCCAACACTTTCCCTACTGTTGCATTTATTGGAGTGGGAATAGTACATTAATCCCCTCCGCTATCCAACACTTTCCCTACTGTTGCACTTGCTGGAGTGGGAATAGTAATTTTTACCCCTCCGCTCTCCAACACTTTCCCTGCTGTTGCACTTGCTGGAGTGGGAATAGTAATTTATTCCCCTCCGCTATCCAACACTTTCCCTACTGTTGCAGTCCCTGGAGTGGGAATAGTAATGTATTCCCCTACGCTATCCAACACTTTCCCTACTGTTGCACTTATTGGTGTGGGAATAGTAAATTATTCCCCTACGCTGTTCAACACTTTCCCTACTGTTGCACTCGCTGGAGTGGGAATAGTAAATTATTCCCTTCCGTTATCCAACACTTTCCCTACTGTTGCACTCGCTGGAGTGGGAATAGTAAATTATTCCCTTCCGTTATCCAACACTTTCCCTACTGTTGCACTCGCTGGAGTGGGAATAGTAATTTATTCACCTCCGCTATCCAACATTTTCCCTACTGTTGCAGTTAATATAGTGTAAAATTTAGTTTTAAAAATGAATAAATATTTTAATAATTTAGTTTATAATAAATATATATATATTGTTTTTTTATGTTACAGGTGTATGTATATATATATATATTTATAATTTTTGATATATTTCTAACATTTTATAATTTATTGAAATAATTATTTAGTAATTATTATTAAGTAAATATATATATTACATTTTATATATGTATGTTTAATTTATTTTTACAATACATTTATTACTTATAATTGTTAACTTAGCAAGGCCTTTAAAAACACACATACTAATATGGATGGCGTTGCCTGCTAGGCACCGCCACCATATTAAGGCCTTAGTCCGCCCGGCCGGCAATCGGAACGATTGCCGACCGGCGGAAAAGCGGCAGAAAAGCGGCGGACGCACTTTGCGTTCGCCGCGATACCCCCGCCATCATAATATGGCGGGGGGTAAATCGGGTTGGGATGGCGGGTGGATCGCCACCGCCTGGCCGGCGATCCGCCCCCCATCCTAATAACCCCCTGTATATTTTTTTCGATATTTTAGTACTTACCATTATGTAGATAGGATGTCGATATTTTTGACATCGATATTTATGTCCCAATATTTTGGGAACACGATATTTGGTCCATCGATATTTTGTCAGTGATTCGATTATAATACTGAGGATTCTCGTAACAAGGAGACAAAGAGTCTCCACTCATTTACTCAACAAGTTGGAATAAGGAAACCCAATTCTATGATGCAGTGTAGTGCAGTGGTTTGTGTTCATAACTGCCTGTATGGCAGAAAAGGAGCCTGCCCTTCAGGTAGGGGAGAACAGAGTGGGTTGGAGAAGAGATTGTTGCAGCTAAACTGTTTTGGCTCCCCGTTTGACTGCTATGATTCTCTTCTTTCTGACTGTCTCACGCATGAACCCGGACTTGATTCAGGTGTTCCAGGTCAGCGTACCATCACCTTTTGACTTTGAACATTGCTGCCTCATCTTTGAATACTACTTGGGTATTGTCAGTCAAGGCTGCTATTTGCCAACGCTAACATGCTATTAAAAATAGGTCTCTGCAAAAAGTGTATTCAAAAGTTGAGTTATCTTATTAGTATTTTACTCGGAAGTATTGTCATGTTATGTTATATTTGTTTGGCATGCATATCACCCAGGGGCTTAACCTGGCACCTTAGAAGACGCGCGTAGACCTGTCTGGGGTCTATTGGAGGAGCCAGGATTCAGGATCTTAAAGAACACTAGGATGGAGCTGGAGGCTCTGATGAGGTAGGCGAGATTGGTCCAATCTTTGGGGCAAGGTAGGAAAAGGCATGGCCTGACTCTGGCTTGGCAGAAGGGGAGATGTAGGCGAGGAGAAAGTTGACCAAGTGGAGGTGTTTGGCTTGTGTGTGAAACTGGATGTAGCTGTTTAGGTATTGTAAGAAATTGAATTACTGGTTGAGGGAGGTGAAACTCTACTCAAGCAGCAACCACAATCCTTGTTAGGGTGAAGTCACAAGCAAACCCCAAATTAACCTGTGCTCAACCCTATGGTTGCTTGGCACAAAGTAGTCAGGCTTAACTTCGAGGCAATGTGTAAGGTATTTATGCAGCACTTCAAACAGTAATAAAGCAAAAACACGACACAAGAAAACCCCTACACCAGTTTAGAGAAATAGAGTAAATGTAATAAATAAATTAAGACCAAAACGATAAAAATCCAAATCAGTAGAATCAAAGATATGCAATTTAAAAAATGTCAGTGAAAATAGCACCAAATACCCCACAGTGCCAACTGTGGTTATCTGGTCACGGTAGACCAAGGCACAGTCACAAGTTCAGACCGACCGTGATGGAGCATGGAACGGCTACAGGGACCTACTTAGGCTCGCCTTACAAGAGTAACTTAAATCCGGGCTGTGAAGAGCAGCCCCTCTCCCCTTTAAAAACACGAGGCCCTGGGTTTCCAGAGTCTAATGAGGCTTGGGAATGTTGGCCAAGCGGTCCATCTCCCCTTAAAAAAAAGGTACTAGAGGATGGGGTCACTAGGGCCAGGCCCTATGGCCAATTCCCTGCTGCGTACGGTTGAAGACCATGTGCAGTGTGGGGGTGGCTTGATTTTGGGGTGGTTGGCTTGCTTTAGGTGGGTTGGCCACAGGGCAGCATATGGGAGATGTCATCAGTGACATCCCCAATATGACACCCACTTATACACCCATACTGCCGCTTACACATCCATACACACAAGCATACATACAGTCACACAGCCACTCACATAATATATGTTAGAAGTAGTATCACTCAGTAGGAGTGCACCTAGTACACCAATTTAACTTTTGTAGTAGGTTAGTATATATGTTTAACATTATAAACTCTTGAAAACTCTTACACGCACTTGATGATGTCATCAGTGATGTCACGAGTGATGTAATTTGAGATGTCATGAGTGATGTCACTGACCATGTCATGAGTGATGCAATATGTGAGGTCATAAGCAGTGCATTGCAGCGGCGTAAGTTATAGTTAGCTCAGGTAACAATAACTGCTGAATTTCATTGGTTTAGTATGAGTGGAATCTCAGCCGAACTATAACATCCCTGTAACCTTTGGTTTTTTCAGTGAATTTCTAAGGTTTTTTAGATTCTATTTCCTAACTATAATGTCCCTGTAACCTTTGGTTCTTTAATTGAATTTCTATGGTTTTTTAATTAGTAGTCGCATTTGCAGAGTGATGGAGAAAGGGGACGGTAATTCCGACCAGCTCTCAGGAGGCTTCCTCGCCCCCAAGGTCCCTCAGCAGCCAAGGGGACTTCATCCCTCAAGCAGTAGTGCACCAGGAGGTGCGTTTGCAGAGTGGTGGAGAAAGGGGGCGTGGCCTCCAATGTCCTTACAGCAGTCGTGCTCTGTGGGACTTAATGGAGTAACAGGAGGAGTAGTTGGAACCAAGGGACCCTCTGGAACCAAGAGGACTTCATTCCCCAACCAGCAGTGTGCCAGGAGGTTCATTTGCAGAGTGGTGGTGAGAGGGCATGGCCTCCGATAACCTCTCAGCAATACCGCTGTGTAGGACTGACTGGATGTAACAGGAGGGGTAGTTGGCCTTCAAGGACCATCTGGAGCCAAAGGAACTTTATCCCCCAACCAGCAGTGCACCAGGAGGCATGTTTGCAGAGTGGTGGAGATAGGGGGTGTGGCCTCTGAAGTCCTCTCAGCAATCAGGCTGTGTGAGACTTACTGGAGGTAACAGGAGGGCCTTTTGGCCCCCAAGGACCCTCTGGAGCCAAGGGGAATTCATCGCCCAACCAGCAGTGTGCCAGGAGGCGTGTTTGCAGAGTAGTGGAGAAAGGGGCATGGCCTCCAAAGTCCTCTCAGTAATCAGGCTGTCTGGGGCTTACAGGAGGTAACAGGAGGGCTGGTTGGCCCCCAGGGGGGATGGGTAATGCTTAGGGTGATGAGGGGTATTTAGGGGTCAGGAATAATTGGAGTTTGGGCATAGAAAGGGGTTTTTAGGGTTCAATTATATGTAGCGGCTAGGGTGGTTAAGCATTTTTAGCATTCAGGATGGAGTTTAGGGTGGTGAGGGGGGGTTTAAGGATTCAGGGATGGGTGGAGTTATGATGTAAAAAGTAGGCCTGGGCGGAGCTTCACTCCCCAGAATTCAATGGAGTTACAGAAAAACTCTGCCGAATTAAACGGTGTATGCTCTGTCACCCCTTATGGGCACCTCCTGCACTGCACCATCAGCCATGCATGAGAAAGCACCTGGGATAGGAAACATCTCTCTGAAACAAATTACAACAAGTTTCTGTTTAGGCGGGGCATCATGGCAACATTGCCCAAAAGAGTAAAACAAATTTGCTGTGAATGGCACCTAGCAGGTTTGTCTCTAGTTAATCCGTGGAGGAGGGGGGTAGTTGGAGGGGGGGCTCAGAATAATCCATCCGTTTTTTTATGTATCGCTGGACATTTGTAATAGTTAGTAGCATAGGGTCGACGCCAGTCAAACACGAGCAAAAAAGCATGCAGTGACGTCAATAGCATACGTTATTTCATAACTAGGTTTGTGCTACATAAGATAAATTCTGCCATGTATTTCAACAAATAAACTGGAAGATAATACTGAGTGCAAGATTACCACATCTTTTGTATTATTTTATCAAAAATATCCAAGCGGGCAGCGGAGCACCTTACAGATTACAGCAGGCCGATGGAACTGTTACAGGAGAATGATTACAGATGCTGTATCCTCCAAGAACCTCCCTCTGGTACCTTCCAGATGCCCCCAACCTATAAATAAAGTCCTTATTCAGACATTCCTGTGCCTTTTGAGGTTTGGTCTTGCGCCTTTTTGCCCTTCACCGGCTAAACCTTCGGTTTATCATGAGTCCTAACTTGAGGTCAGAGATACATCACTTGGAAAACAGTAATATGATAGGGCACTGCCAGTCTTACCTTTCTGCCGGAACCCGGTCTCCAAGTGTAAATATATCCGCATGCCATCTTCGCAACAAACCACTTTACGGCTCAAGGCAGCTGGGCCACATATTCCTGCACCACAGGTGATCTCTTCCGGTGCATATGTAAGGCTGGCATTTATTTGTTCATTCCTAGTGGAAATTCCTTTAATGACATCAAAGGACGCAATGCCACAGAGCTGATGCTTGGAAAAGAACACATTGCTGCAGGCTTCCACACAGCCCTCACCCTGCAGTATTCCCACACATGGAATGATGCCAAAAAGGTCACTGCCAGACACAAATAATATAACGGTTCCTCTGCTTCGACAGTCACCTCTTCTGCTTCTGTAAAATGCAGGTCTGCCCCGCAAAAAAAGGCAAGGTGAGGCTCATTTGGGCACGCTTCAAAAGAGTCAATTTAAAGGCACAGGAAATATATCTTACCAAAACCCACATATGGCACAGTAAATAGTAGAGGTGAGTGGCAGCGCGCCAATAAACACCTCCCTGCCGGAGGTTGGCAGAGTTTTTTTGTTGAACTCCGTGCTGCAAGCAGAGCGTAGAGTAGCAAAACTCTGTGAACTCCGCCAGCGGAGCGGAGTCCACCACCCACCCCTAGTAGAAAGGGAGTTCTACAGTTCAGCGATGAGTAGTTCAGTGTGATGAGGAGTTCTTCTGGGTCATGGATGGCTGATGTTTAATGGCAGTGAGGGTTTTTTAGGGTACAGGGATGGGTGGAGTTTGGGTGTGCGGGTGTGCCATAAAGGTTATGGGATGGGGGATAGACATAGAAAAGGGTTTTTAGGGTTCAGAAATGGGTGGAGTTAGGGATAGTGAGTGATATTATGGTTCAGGGATGGCGGATTTGTGGGGTAGAAAGGGGTTTTCGGCTTTGGGATGAGTGTTGTTTAGGTGTGGTGAGGGGTTTAAGAGGCAGGGATTGATGGTGATTAGGGGATGTGTGGGGTCAGCAATGGATGGTGTTTATAGTTGGCGATGGGTCAGCAAATTATGAGCATCCGTAGTAATGGTTTAACAATGTAAAAGATAATAATGTCTCCTTAAGTAAAGTACTGAAATAAATAACTCTGATAAAACTGTTTCTGAAAGTAAGACCTGCTACCTTTTTATTTGCACTTACAAAATAAGCATTCAGCAGCCAATTTCGACCAAAAAGGCATTCTATTAATTGGTTTGTACAAAAAGGTAAATGCCATTCATTCTGAAAATTTCCATTAAACCGTTTGGATGAAATGGTTTCGCAGTAATGGTATTCCATGATATCGCTTGACCTGGGTTCATTCATAATTCATAATGCCTTTATTATAGAGAGGAATCATTATGCTGTTTTTCAAGAGGGTGAGAAGAACACATTTTCAGTGATAAACTGGAAGATGTTTTCTAGGTCTGTGGTCCACCAAGTGTGATGTTCTTTGGAGAAGTTGTTTGGAATTGTTCCCTTTTCAGACTGTTGATTGCGGACTCAATACATTGATCTGTAAACCAATTTATCACCAACTGTTTGTGGGGATTGGTGGATTCTAGGTGCTGAATTGCACTTCAATGGTCTCTTGCTCATTCTCTTGTGCTTTTCCCTTCCCAAAGATGCAAAGTAATATGTCACCCTGCTTTCACTCTTGATTTTGGCATCACGTTTTATTTAAGCATTTTAAATGCCGAAGGCCACCAACCACCATTTTCTTAGCATCGTTTTCTGTGGTAAACTGCTCAAATTCCTGCAATTTTTCTGTCCCAGAATGTATTTTTCATGATGCTTAGCTGTTTTTACATCAGACTTGTTCTTATGTTAGTTTGGTCAGACCTGTCTTGTAAGGCCTCTAGACACTCGGGTTCCATGCAACATAAACTAGGTGATTGGGGGTACCCCCTCTTTAATTGGTTAGCATGAGGATTTTTGAACTTAGATTGCCCTGCCATCCAGTGACAAGTTCCACTAATTTGTCAAAGCCTTCTACAAGTGCATTATTTGTGAGTAGTTTATCATCATTGTGCCAGCGACTTGAGGTAACCTTTTCCTTTAGGTGCAAAATCTCTAGTTCCAACTGACTCACCTTAATCTTGTTTGATTTTATGGAAGCCTACATTGCTTCACCATCTGCAAGTACCAGCACTTCAAGGACTAAGCTCTAACACTGTGCTTTAAGCTTTTGAGCATAACTATTAGCCACTCTCAGGGGCATATTCTCAAGGAGCTATCGCCGAGTTATCGGCACGTTATCGCAGCCAAATCCGCGATAAATTTATCTCCCCATTCCCAAGCTGGTGCAACCAGCCCATAACACCAGTTTACCTGCGATAGCAGTCGCAAAAATCATCGCCACAGATGCCCCTGGCAACTAACGCTAATGATATGCAGAGTAGGCGTTGCCGAGCAAAAAGCCGCGACAACACCACTCCTCAACATTCTCAACGACGAGCCCGATCCGCATTAAGACCACAAAACATGTGATAAGGCGCGTTAGCAGCAGGAAATTAACACCTGCTCTTACCTGGTGCAAAGTCGGACGAAAACCTGCAACAGACAAGGGATCCCAGCCCATAGCCACACATGAAGAACAACAGATGCCATGGAGCCACTCACCATGCATCCCGGAGCCCCGAGAGGGCATCAACACCCACCGCCACCACACCCAGGACCCCCCCGGGGCCCCACTCCGGGCACCCCCACCCACACCCGGACAAAGATATGTCACATCAACCTCACGAAATCTTGAACAAAACAATATGCCCGATGTCGCACAATAACAACACCTAACCTACATGTGTCATCAGAAAAATGAGAATCATACATTCATCTTAGACAGCAAATAATTCGTTTCACACAGAATAAACACAAAATAACTATTTTGAAGAGTCATGGCGGGTCCACCAAGGACAATATGGAAGTCACAGCCTGCAAAACAAATTCCCAGATAAGAAGGTGTGTCATGCGCTCATCAAAGGACAGAGAGAGCGAGCGAAAGTGGAGAGAGAGAGAGAGAGAGAGAGAAAGAGACAGTGGGAGAAAGAGAGGGAGAGGGAGTGAGAGAGAGGAATAGAGAAATTGTACAAGGAGTGCAAGGCCAATAGGGCTCCTGGCTCATACATGCCAACTGTTGTGTGTATATCGCTATTGGTGCACACAAAATCAAAGGCCTGGCATCAATAGCAACGCGAAGGCCACATCACATTTCAAAAATGCAAGCAGTAGTCAGACCAACATCAGGAATGAAAGCTCCATTGTCTCAATACACAGGGTTGCACTCTGTCCCACATTGTCGTCAATGTTGATGTACTGTGATTGCTATGTGTGTGTGCTGCATTGTTGGCGATTCGCCCCTGCAGCTCTGCATTGGCGGACCCTTATCCCTTTGAGTCGGTGTGCATTTGACTTGTGTGCTTTTCAGGTGCTGGGATGTTTGCGACTTGGGTCATTTGTGCTACTGGACATATTTGGTACTCTTGTGCATTGTTTGTCTGCAAATGTGTTTTTTACATCATGGTTCGTAGGTGCACGTGGATGTGTCAGAGTGTGACCTGCTCCTTTACGGATGTGGTCCACACTCAGCCACCTCAGTGTCGTCTCGTGCACAATGTCATGTATTGTGACTTCAGCCATGCTATCTGTCATGCATTGTCGGTGTGGCTCACAGAGCCGCTGCTTTTCGGGATTCAGCACATGTGCATGGGTAGGTTGTGTCATTGGTGATATGGAGGGGAGCCCATTTGTGCAGATTGTGGACGGGGGACTACTTGGTGTTTCTATGTGTGCTGCAGTGTGCCAAGGGTATCAGGGACATGTTCCACAGTCATTGTGGGTGTGCAGTGTGCTGCACGTGATTGTGAATGTGTGGCATTGTGCCCATCTGCCCCCGTTCCCCCAGTCCCTGGTCGTTACTCACCCTGTTGCTGTGGGGTCAGGTCATTTTGGGCTGTGTTCAGACCCCCGACTCCTTGCACCGTCTCCACGCTGATGACTGTGGCCACCATTTCCTCCAGCTCATCCAGCTCCTCCTGTGGCGCAGGACCCCCACCTCCAGTCGCCTTTGCTGCCTTCATGTTGGCAGCGAGTTTCTGTTTGGTTTGGCTGTGCACTTCATGCCAGCGCCTCTTGACCTCCTCCATTGACCTCCTCGACACTCCGACTGCATTCACGTTGGTGACGATGGACTGCCATATTTCCGTTTGTGTTGCCAATGACGCAGTGGAGGTGACGAGCAGTTGTTGGTAGTGTTCTATCACCTCCGGGACGATGATCCGGTCTTCCTGCGGACTGAACCCCGTCTTCCTCTTCCTCTTCTCCTTGCCCTTCCCCGCACACAGGGTTCCTGGCTGGTCCTCCGTGGGGCTTGTGGGGTTCGGGTTGTCCTCTGCACTCGGTCCGGGTGCATCCATGGTGCTACGCAGTTTGTTTTGTTTTTGGTGTTTATTTTTTGGTTGCCCTTATAGTGCATTTTCACGCATGACGCGTGGGACTTGCGCATCCGTGGCTGGTTGTCGCTGATTTTTGTATCGCGGTTTGGGACATCGCAGGTTTTTTCGCGTTCATATTTCGCATTGTTTCTGCGTCGCGTTGGTTTTTGGGCGGTCATTTGGCGCGTTATCCTGCTACTATTGCATGGTGCCGCAGGGTTGGGACTACCACGTTGACACAGTGTTATTTTCCCGCGATGGACTGCGATGTGAAGGGTTGCGTTAAGCAACTTTTGCGGTAGTTATCACACGTTCTTGAGAATATGCCCCTCATTGTATTCTCTCCTTGAGTTTTAAGTCTAGGCGGAGTTGATCATTGTAGTCTGTGTTTATCATCCGGCTAGATCTGCATTTTTAACTAAGCAATTTATGTGTAAGCCTCCAGAGGTCTGTCTCCTTTTGTTTTTGGAGGCTGAATTTACCTATGCTCGAAAACCTTCGTTCTCACGCTGTCACTGTCCACATTTACTGCACAGAAATAATATCTAACTTTTCTAAAAATGTTCAGTGGATGGGATAGTTCTTTAGTAATGTGAATATAAGGACCCCCTGTTACTAATTTATGTTCCTAGAACAGGGAAAATACAATTGTAAATATGAGAACTCTCTAGGCAACATATTGATCAGACAGAGATCATTAGACCTAAATCAACAGTAGGGATATTAGACCCAAAGTACCAAGATTAATTATAAAAAACTCAATTTTATTAATACAAAATATTAGAAAGAAGGCTCAAATTTCGTCAATCCATAAATAGAAAAAATATATATAAAATGACAAGACAATGTGGCACAATGATGACAACAATAATAGAGAGAAACAATGTCACAATATGATTGCTGCAACTGTAGGAGTTTTGATGTTTTCATACAGGAAAATATGAATCTTCACAGAAATAAATATAACATCAGACTAAATATAGACAAAACACATGACTATACATGAATGTAAATGTAGTACTCGAGAGGAACAATTCTAATGTTTAGAACAAAAACTCAATTCCTAATCGAAAGATACATGTAGTCTTCAAAAGGGCATCACCGTTTGGGGATAGTTCTGGGTTGAAGGCCTCAACTCACGTGTTGGTCGGTCTGACAAAGGATATTTTGTAAGACTTGTCCTTCGTCTTTCCTCTCGAGTACTACATTTTTGAATAGCCAATGCCACAGATCAAGATATTGTTGTGTTCAGCGTCGATATCCTAGACGCTTGAATGGATTAATTTAAACCCTACTTATCGATGTATCGTCACTTGATAAGAACCTATTCCTTCTGAATCTCCCGCTGCCCCCCAGTGGCTCCTCTTCGAACTAAATAACAAATATAAAGATATCAGTTGTAGTTAGGTTCCGTTTTTTCTTTCAATGTGGTTTTCCTGATGAAGGCGCCATGTTCGCCGAAACGCGCGTCGACTTTCTGAAGAACCAACATTGTACTATTTTATTTACCCCTTGTCTTTCTTATTTCTCATTGGCTCGTTTCATGTATAGTCATGTGTTTTGTCTGTATTTAGTCTGATGTTATATTTATTTCTGTGAAGATTCATATTTTACTGTATGAAAACAACATAAAAATTTCTACAGTTGCAGCAATCTTATTGTGACATTGTTTCTCTCTATTATTGTTGTCATCATTGTGTCACATTGTCTTGTCATTTTATATATATTTTTTCTATTTATGGATTGACGAAATTTGAGCCTTCTTTTTAATATTTGATTTAATAAAATTGAGTTTTTATAATCAATCTTGGTACTTTTGGTCTAATATCACTACTGTTGATTTAGGTCTAATGATCTCTGTCTGACCAATATGTTGCCTAGAGAGTTCTGATATTTACAACAGGATAGTTATTTACATCAGCAATGCAGGTGATTAGAAGTGTTTGTCTGGGAGAGCCTCTCGTGAGACCTACTCATAAAGGAGATTTTCTCAGTTCTTCCTTGTTCCCTCATAACTTACCAGGTACAGGTAATTCCGCTTTAGTTACTGTGTACTTTTTCATAGATGACCTACTTCAGGCAGAGCGTGGCTCTCTCGTCCAGGCCATGTACCAAAGTCTTACATGTGCTGCCCAGGATTGTGTTGCATGTTGCTGTTGAGTGGCAGTGCGGATGCTGACATGTTTCGGATTAATACCTAGGGTACCCTTCTGGTTTGTCTTAAGCGGGTGTCTGCATCCAAAATGATTTTTTCCAGCTCTTGGCCCTCACCCACACAGTTGTTTGTTCTTATTCAGGCTTAGGTTTTTTTTTCCTTTACACCTGAACTTTCTATTTCTCCCTGCTTGGTCATTTGTGGCAGAATCCAAACGTGGCCCCTTACAAGTTCAAGTTTCTGAGAATTATAAAAATCTAGTCTGATTAAATGGGTCCTGGTTTATAAAGCAGGGAAACAGAGGGCTCCTCCAATGATATGAGTGTATTTCCGAATAATCAGGCACTTACAAAGAAATCCTGGATTTTTCTGAAAGAGCTAGAAGCTAAACTTGTTTAACAGATAAAGCAGAAAAAGAAAACTGTTGGAGTTATTATTTTTTTTTTTATAATGAACTAAACGTCCTCAGAGTTAAGACACAAGGGAGCACGTTAACATGAAGCCATAAGAACATCCATGGCAAATTTATGAACATTGCCAGCGAAGTGCAAGGGTACTAGCTCCCCAGATCAAATGGAAGGAAACAGGCATTGCATTTTGCAGTACATAATGTAAAAGGCAAGGGAGCACAGGAAAATAGGTCGATTCTTACCATATTTTCCCTCTCATGTCACATTTGCTGTACTGCACTTCAGGAACATCGCTGCAATCACCTACCCTCATCAAATATTACCACTCTCAGACGTTTTCTTGAAGAATGAGGTTTTTACAGAAAAGTCTTCTTGACATTACTTTGGATTTGCATTATCTCTCTTTATATATATATTTTTTACTGTTTTGATTTAGAAATATTGTATAGCATTTTCTTGAAGAGTAAAGGTTTCTACTGAAAATGATTTATATGGTTACTTTGGACTTGTATAATCTCTATTTATTAAATATTATTTTCTATTTAACCTTTTCAGACAAATTGCAATGCAATTATTCTAATTAAATATTTGATTCCAATTTTCACGCCTGGCCTAGAGACAGTTTTAAGTGTCTGCAAACCTTCTGTAATAAAGCAAAATAATAGATAATAAAATTGATAAAAAAAAAGTAAAGGGGCTTTGGGTCATCCTCTTTGACTCCTTGCTCTGTTAGACTGTAATTTACTCTTTGATTTAACCTACAGGACAGCAAACATGGAGTGGGGGAATTGATCAGTTCCCTTCAGACTCTGGCTCTGTTGCACGTGTGAGTAGCATGTTTGATCAGTGCAGAGGGCAGCCATTTAGGAGGTGATTCGCAATGGTTTGGTGTAACTTACTTTTGTAGTACTCCTGATTTACTACTGACTTCCTGGAGTAAGCCATACTCCTGAAATTCATGAGTAAACCAATGGTACTTCAAGAGTTAGCCACATCTTTTATACACCAATCGTCATGAATTAGTTCCTTAGTGTACAGATTGTCAGGTAGTGTGAAGGATGACAATTTGCTGCTTTACATCTATGTGCACCTTGGGAAGGGGTGGGCATAGAGCAACAAAGGTGTTCATGTCAGGCAGCTGCACAGTCCACTGTACACCACCCTCCTGGAGCCTCTTCTTAGGTCTGAGGAGGTGGAGTGCAGTGTGAAGTGGGCTGTGATTTGATGAGGATGATGACTTGAGAAAACAGTAAAAGAGTGGTACCTCATGTGGACAAAGTGAAGGGCTATGCCTGAGGGGCTGTCCACCACCACGTACCACTAGGCTTGTATGAGCACCCTGCACTGACTTTCCGTGGACTGGATAGCGCTGCACTGCGGCGGCATGTGCTTCAGGCTCTCTTTATGAGCTGAAGCATGCCACCGCCGCTGACACACCGCCAGCCCAGCGGTAGTGTCCTAATACGGCGGTCGGGATGCTGCCGACTTGGCGGCGTTCTCCTGACTGCCGCAACAGCAGTTGGACCACCGAACTCATAATTAGGGCCTAAATCATTGCAATCACCTGTAATTACTTTATTGCTGACTATGCCATGCCGCTGTCTGTGTGACACAAAACACACAGCAACTGTAGATATTTTTCCAATCCCAACACAGATAAGGCCACATAAGAAACTTACCCACCCCACAATCTTACCTCTCAGACCTCCTCCCATCAGGATACACTCTCTCTCTGATAGATCAAAGGCAGCTTTGTCTATGCTCCATTGCGTTGTGTTGGGTGTCTCTGTTCCCTCTCACCCAAGAAGAGACATCTCAATTTCAATACACACAAAATTACATCGTAATGAAAATCGTGTATATTTGTATATCGTGTATATTTTGTTGGGCTATCAGACTATATAAAGCTAATTTTGTCTAAAATAAAACAAGCAAGCAGTCTGTTGTGAATATGCTAATGCCCACAAACACCGTAATGCACAAATGCACTCAGATTATTTGTGCTTTGCCATCGGGTAATCTGTGGCACTGGACTGAAAACTTGGGAAATAAAAAACAGTGCAGGTACAAAAAAGAGGCAGGTTGTACAGAGATACAGCACAAACAGTTGGTGCCTGCTTGTGCATACATGTGAGTGCAAGCGTTAGGGCATTAAAGTCAGAATTACTGCCTTTTCCAGTGCTTGTTCTCTATTATCTAGACAATTCAAAACAGCTTTTCAACAATGGGAAAATATAAACAATGTAAAATGGTTTTGCAAGATATAGCTGCAGCTACCTTTAATTTCCTCTGGCCTGATGCACAAACTGCATTTTGTAGTACTTAAAGTAGTACTACTCTTGTACGGCAAACTGTAATTCACACGCCTACTGCAAGAGAACTCTGCTTCTGGGCAGAGATCCCCACCATGGTTGAGGACATTTCCACACACGTAGGTCTACGAGTTAGTAGCAGCTGCTGGAGGGACCAAGGAAAGTGGCAGGACAATGGGAAATAATTACTACTTAGGGGCCGATTCCGATTCGGGCCGGAAATCTCTCCGACCGAGCCGGACCCGGAGAGATTTCCGACCGAATCGGACTCTAGCAGTCCGACCGAACGAGTACGATGCGCACGTATGCTATCGGACTCGATTCGGTCGGACTCCCATTGAAGTCAATGGGAGCCAGTCGTACGACCCGTACACGGGCTCCCATTGACTCAATGGGCACGACGCGAACAAGGGCGCCCCCTACAGCGTGTTCGCGTCGATGCGGGTCGCGCCGTACAGGCACATGTAGGGGGGACCCATGGGTCCCCCCTGTGTGCGACTCGCGTGCCTACGCTTCCAGGGGGGTCCGACACGGACCCCCAAAGTGCGGCTCCGACAGCTCCTTGGAGCCGGACTGCGCGAGTCGGTCGGAGCGGTCGCGATGCGCATCGTACTTACCCGGCCGGGGAACGTCTCCATAGCGCGGTGCGAGTCGACCCCGTGCGAGTCGGTCGGAGCGGTCGGGTCCTGCGTACGAATCGGTCGGAGATTTCGCGAGCGCACGCATCGTACTCGCTCGCCCGGACGCACGTACGATTCGGTCGGGAAATAGGGCTCCGAATCGGATCCGGTAAAGCCGAATCCGATTCGGAGCCCTACCGGCCGAGATCGGAATCGGCCCCTAAATGGGAGGGTGTTAAGGAAATTTAAGGAAGGGTTTGGTACGGACATAAAAAAATTAACCATGTAGCCACAAAGGTGTGAGAAAATTGCAATTCACAAAATACACTTCTAAACTTAGTACAGCCCTAAAGATTCAAGTGATAAAAAATGATTTACAGTTATTGATTATTTAAAAAAATTTTTTTACGATAAACTTAATCTAAAAAATGGAATTAAACTTTTAAACTTGAATAAACAAATTAAAAGCTTTTAAATTAATTGAATATATATCTTTCAATGAAGTTTAATTAAACATTAGATTAAACTAAACTTTTTAGTGAGAATGAATAACTCTATTGTTTAGATATTTAATATTTGTAAATTTGATAATATATGTAAATAATAATATTATTTAATACTCATTTAATTTGATTAGTAAAATTTGATTTTATTATTCCTAGGTTAATAATCAACATTTTAATAAACATTTTAAATTAAACAAATATATACTTATAACTGCTGAATTACTATGGTTTTGGACGGGTAAATTCAGAACCTAACTACAACTACAAATATATATTCACTGAAAAAAAACAAGGAACCAACCTTCATTTTCCTTACATATAAGTGACCCCTAAGGTAGACCCAAGGTACCCCCATGGGCAGGGTGCAGTGTATGTGAAAGGTAGGAAATGTACTTGTGTGTGTGTGACGTGTCCTGATAGTGAAATACTGTGTATATCATTTTTCACTGTTCAAAGACTATCATTGGGCCTGCAATGTAACATTTTACATGTGTAACTTTCAATTGGGACAAGATGGAAAAATGGAGTTTAGGCTCTCTGAACTCAGAATATATTAACACACCTTTTAGTAAAGGTGGTTTTTAAATTGAGTGTTTGAAAATGCCACTTTTAGAATGCGGGCATTTTCTTATTTGACCATTATGTGTGCCCCTAACTGTTTGTGTATTCAGCATATGGTTTTGAGGTGACAGGAGCTGGCGATGTGCAATCACTCTAGACAGTCACAAGGGGTGTTGGGTGTGTCCTGCCTTGCCTGGGTGATTCATCACTGGACTGAAGAGACCTGGTCTGCATTTAGAGTGGTGGGAGGAGTTTCGCTAGCACCTGCATAGGCCGTGTCTCCTTTGCACAATGCTGTCTCCACCCCCTGTGTTCATGCTGGACCAGGGATGACAGAATTGCTTTGGACTGAGCTCAGAGACTCTGAAGCAAAGAGAATAATGACAAAATGGGATGTAAGTATTGGACCTAAAACCCCAGGACTTTGGATTACTTCAAGAAACAAGAAGACCCTGCTAAGAAGAACAGATGAAGAGCTGTGTGAGGAGTGCTACCTTTTCTGTGTGAGGGGTAGGTTGACCTGTAGTTGCTGCTTCTGTCTGTGGTGGAGGAAAAAAACAGACTCTTTTTGCCCTGCCTGCTGTGGTGTCCTGCTTGTGAAGAACTCTCCAAGGGCTGTTGTGTGGGCTTGCCTCCTGTTGGAAGTCTCAGGAAAATCAAAGACTTCACAGAAAAGATCCTTGCTGGATCTTAAATAACCTGCCTGGGAGGAGAGCCGGAGAAGCTGTGTGAGAAGTGCTGCCCCTGACATATGTGGAGTAGGATGGCCTGTAGTGGTGGCTCCTGCCTGGAGCAGGAAAAGGACTGGACTGTCCTGGTACCTTTCTGGTTGCAAGGAAAGAGGGAAAGTGCATGAGGAGCTCTTTATTTGAGAATATATGACGATACATCGCATGCAATTACATCGCATGCAATTACAACGCGGTTGTTACAATGGAAGTGTTGTTACAACGCGTTGCTATTACATCTCAAACTTTTACCACGGATATGCCTTTACCACGCATGCCATTACATCGCAAAGGCATGCGTGGTAAAGGCATACACTTGGTAAAAGTGCTTAAGGTAAGGATAAATATATATATATCTATATATAGATATATTAATATATATCTATATTTAGATATAGATAGATAGATAGATAGATAGATAGATAGATATAGATATATAGATATATATAGACATATATATTTTATAAATATATATATATACATATTTATATATATTTTTTTTTACCCCTAAAACTCTAAAATTACCCCTACTACCCCAGTACCCATACCCCCTTAAAATCCTAAACTTACCCTTACCACCCCAATACCCATACCCCCTAAAATCCTAAAATTACCCTTTTCACCCCAAAACCCAAACCCACCCTGAACCCTAAAATTACCCCTGGCACCCCAAAACCCATACCCACCCTGAACCCCAAAATTAACCTTTGAACCCCAAAACCCAAACTCACCCTGAACCCTAAAATTATCCCTGGGACCCCTTAACCCAAACCCACCCTGAACCCTAAAATTACCCCTGGCGCCCCAAAACCCATTCCCACCCTGAACCCCAAAATTAACCCTTGCACCCAAAACACACCCTGAACCCTAAAATTAACCCTTGCACCCCAAAACTCAAACACACCCTGAACCCTAAAATTACCCCTGGCACCCTAAATCCTAAACCCACCCTGAACCCTAAAATTACCCCTGGCACCCCAAAAACCCAAACCCACCCTGAACCCTAAAATTACCCCTGACACCCCAAAACCCAAACCCACCCTGAACCCCAAAATTAATCCTGGCACCCCAAAACCCAAACCCACTCTGAACCCCAAGATGAACCCTTGCACCCCAAAACCCAAACACATCCTGAACCCTAAAATTACCCCAGGCACCCCAAAACCCAAACCCACCCTAAAATTACCCCAGGCACCCCAAAACCCATACCCACCCTGAGCCCTAAAATTACCCCTGGCACCCCAAAACCCATACCCACCACGAACCCTAAAATTATCCCTGGCACCCCAAAACCATACCCACCCTGAACCCTAAAATAACCCCTGGCACCCCAAAACCCATACCCATCCTGAACTCTAAAATAACCCCTGGCACCCCAAAACCCATACCCACCGTGAACCCTAAAATTACTCTTAGGCCCCAAAACCCGAACCCACCCCGAACCATAAAATTACCCTTGCTACCCCAAAACCCATACCCACCCTACAACTTAAAATTACCCTTGGCACCCCAAAACCAAAATCCACCCTGAACCCTAAAATTAACCTTGGCACCCCAAAATCTATACCCCTACACCCCAAAACCCAAACCCACCCTAAACCCTTATACGTACCTTATACTTACATGTAAAACACATATGCCTTTACCATGCATGCCTTTACAACGAAATTCATTGTAAAGGCATGCGTGGTAAAAGTATATTCATTGTAATGCCATGAGTTGTAATGGCATTGCGATGTAATAGTAGTTGCGTTGTTACAACCGCGTTGTAATGGCAACCTGGTGTAACATCTGCATTGTAAAGGATGTTTACCTTTATTTGACAGTCCAGCATGTGGCGAGCACTGTATTTCCCCATCTTGAGGAGAAGGAAGTTGTCTGGGGTGCCAGAAAGCACTTGGTGAGTGCTTTTATTGGGCAATCACCTTCCACTACAATAAGCGTGAGGGATGGCTTCTAATTTGCGATGGCCGCAGCACGTAAGGCATGGCGTGTGCCACAAGCTGCTTCACAGGTTTTGGGCCCGGGGAGGGGAGAGCTTGAGCGTGAAGGTGCTCTCCCCCCTCCTCAGCCTCTAGCGCATGTTCCCGCTCGGGGCGAGAAGCTGTGGAGTGAAGGAGTCGCATCGGCATCTCCCGATGCGGCCGGGGCTGAAAATTGTTGCCTGGCAATATGCCGAAGTGGAGTTCAGCCCAGCCCAATGCTCTGGAGCGCGAGGGCTCTGGCACGGAAGTCGCTGTAGCTGTTGGGCCTAAGGCGAGGTGGACCCTATACTGGAGTCCGAAGACGCGCCTTTATTCCTGAGGTCCGATACAAGGAGAGAGAGGAACGCGAGTCACGCCGCCAGGAGGAGCTGCGGCAGAAGCTGCAAGGGCTGTGCTGTTTGACCCCGCAGGGGTCGGAGGTGGCCCGGGGGACTCCAGACTCACCCGGAGTGCGGGTGAGTTCCCTTACCGCAGGCAGCTATGAGGGGCAGGACCTGGCGAGGTCTCTTCACCGACAGAGGCTGTGTTTCTCTGCAGCAGCTGCCCCAAGCGCAAATGCAGGCAGCTGTTCCTCAGTGTTGATACATACACTGGGGGCATTTTGTTTCTTGTTGGCCTTATGGGGAAAGACCTCGACAGAGGCCCCTGCTTCGTTTTTTCCGTACTAACTGTAAAAGGCACACAGGTGTTCCTGAGTTCTACAGTGGGTGCTTCTATTACCGCATAACATGTAAGATCGGCACAGGTGCACTGAATCTATGTATTCCCTCTAATGGTAGGTGACCTACCCTGTGTTGATGATGGTAGTTAGTGTGCTACGTACTACTGGTGAAACAGGAGGATAAAATTTGGTGATCCATGCAATTATTGGGACATATGATGCTTCTGGGTTTTTCACAGGACTTGCACTAATTTGGTGATTCCTGTACAGTGAGATTTTGTGATTCATATGTGACCTAACTGCTGCATTTTCATGACTTGCAGTGACAAAATAACAAGTAACAATTTCAGGAACTGCATATTATGTACTGTGATGATGTTTTATGACTTGTGCAACTTATAAGCATGTGCTTTAGTACACCAAATGTGATGTTATGACAATTACCTAGTTGGCAAAGTGGTTTATTATCTATGTATTGTTATGACAATTGCCTAGTTGGCAAAAGGATTTACGTGTTTGCGGTCCAAGGTGTTTTTATGTATAATACAAAGGATATTTTTATATAACCTTGTCTGGAGTCTCTTTTGTGGTGTGCCTAATGTGTCACTGGTGTGTGTGCGTGTTGCGCGAAGGCGTTACATGTTGCCTCTGGGATTAGCCTGACTGCTCTGCCAAGCTAACAAGGGGGTGAGCCAGGGTTATCTTGGGTGTGTAATTCCCTTACCCTGACTTTAGTGGTAGGTTCTGCTTGGCTTGTATGCATACCCTAACCAACCAGAAACCCCATTTTCTAACACATGTACATTCAAATAACATGCCTGTTGGTTGTGTGGTTACAGCTTCTGCCGATGGTGTGCCACCTTTAAAATGGACTAGAGCGTGTGAGCCCAGGTCATTTATCGAATACATACCTTTCCTAGCCCATGATTCCCAGTATATTGTTTTTTTTTCTATTTTTTATAAGTTTGATTGTGCAGTTGTTCCAGAGGCAGGCTAAGGTGGAGCCAGATGTGCGGTGCTGTAAACGTTTCTCCAGCAATAGGAGAGAGGCTTTGCAGCAGAGTTTCGATCTTCCAAACATAGGGGGATATTCTCAAGGATGGGCGATAACTATCGCCAACGCCAGTTATCGTCAGTTTTGTTATCGCCTAACCCTGAAAAGCCTAACCCTGAAAACTATCGCCATGTTAGCGGCGTATTGACAAGCAGTCGCTACATGGCGATAGCAACAGGGAACGGCGGTGAAAACTCACGATAACATCAGCGCGATGGCGAATCCGGCGTTAGCCGGCGATACGTGGCGATCGTCCCATTAGCGGCAGAAAAGTGCCTTCCTCCCTGCCGGCGATAAGTCCTTGATAAACTGCACTGGAATTGCAATAGGGAAAAAAGCGTGATTGCAGAAGAGAGCCTGGAGTCCTTGCTACACCGCCCCTCGTGCAGAAGTGTGAACCACGAGTACATCCACAACAGACCTGCGGGTTTACTTCTGTAAACTGGATACGTGCCGGGTCATTGCATTGAATGAAACGCATTGCACACAGCATCCCCTGCTGTATTTACAGAAGCCAATGCACTTTTCCATGACACGTACAGATTGGTTTCTCATTTTACAGTGCCACTGTGTTAGTGACCTGACTCCATCCGAAGAATCTTCCCATCCAATACATTTTCACCGGAGAGGATTGTTCCTAACTCTTGAATAATAAACAGACACTGATACAAGTGTTCAACATAGGAAGAGAGAGGCCAGTGTCAGGAGGGACAACAATTTCCACGCAGTGTCATGAAACGCAACACAATAATAAACAAATGCCTTTTAACACACCACATACCTTAAGAGAGTTGAGCAGGACTTGTAAACCACTACCCCCTTTTCCTGCCATGCCAGTCCAAGCCCTTTTACCCAGTCCCGGGTGGAAGAGGCAAGCCACAGACACAATGTGAGTATGGAGGAGGACTGCCAAGCGGCCTAGTCCTCCCTGAGCCGCTGAAGACACACAGACCCCTCCCTCCTGCCGGTGCACATGCCACTGCAGAAGTCACGGAGTGCAACTCTAGCCCTTGGCTGGGAAAAGAATGCCCGTCTCTCGCTGCGTGCTGACGAGATGCATATCCTCTGGTCAAGAATCTCTGGCGATCAGCAGGCTGGGGGGGGGGCCAAAACCACCCCGGGGGAGGAGGGGGAGAAGACAAGAGGAGAGCGGCCTGGGACAGAAGAGCCGAGAGAAAAGAGCGGGCGCCAGATGCCAAGTTTTGGGATTCAAGTTAGACAGTGGCAGGGAAGCCCTGACAGGCACTGCCAGCCTGTTCATCAGCTCAGCAGGGACTGCAGTGAGCACTCTTTTCCATCGCCCCCCCTCTAAAATGCAGCCAGACACATAACACTGCATAATTAGTAACTGCCAAATCGGGGGAATGTGCATAAGAAGGGCATGGATCGCAGTCAAAAGCAGCAGGCGGTGCACCTGTTCCACCTTGTTAATCTGACACGTTGAAACCGTTTATTCTTACCTCCGCTCTGTCAAATGGCCCAATCCAGTGAACGTGCGCAGCTGCGAATTATTGACAAGCACTGCAAGGAACACCACAACTTCAGGGAGCCATAGAGGTGCTGCAGTGGAGGGTTATGTGGCCATAGATAGAGGGGCAAGGTCGTGTGTAAGCACCCCAAAATCACAGCCACACAGAGCAAGGTTGTGTGAGCTGCCCTATAATAGTATCTGAGATGCAGCAGTCAGTTAAGTCATCCATTCATAAATCTGTGTTCAACCTGCAAGTCGAGGGTTCAGAATTGATTGTAACTGCAATTGTATTTCTATAGCGCATACTATCCCTGACTAGGCTTCGAAGCGCTTTTCTGCAAGTGGCATGCTTTTCCAGAACCCAAAAAGGACAAGTGGTATATTAGAAAATGTAGTACTCTTCCTAATAACACCCTAGGCCAAACATAAGGAGCACATGACACCTGGCTTGCCTCTCATGGTTTGCTCATTTAATCTCATCAGGGCAGAAGTCCCTAAGTAAATTTTTAGGAACTCACTTCAAATAATTGCCTCTCAATGCACTGATATAATCTATTCTACTAAAGTGACACACTCCCACAATCCATATCCTATGTTTACATAATGTTTGTTGCATGATGTACATGTGAGACATTTTCTTGGCTCAGCTCGTGCACGGGCTCTTACAGCTAAGCCAGACCTTTGGCTCGACTGCAGCTCATCTCTATTAATGTGTTAGCTTGCCCACCCCTAATGGCACAAACTCCATGCCCCCGCCTCAGAACCACAGCTGACAGCTCACAGTGTGACTGGAGTAGCACGCATCGTCGCTCCCATGAAAAGGAGGCTAGATACGCATGTCAGCGTTGTGATTGACTCAGGGGAGGGAGTCTGGCTGCCGAATTCCTGTTCCTGGAAGCAGACGCAGGTGAGCAGGAGGTATGAAGACACGGGGCCCGACTTCGAGGTAAGACTTCCCTCATTACAATATTTGCGACACCCGCTCACACACACATCCCCGCGTCCACGCACCATCCAGTATTCTTTGCGGCGTTTACCACCTCACAGCTATCCAGCCCCCCGCACTTCTCAATGGCGGCCGCTGTGCGCCCATGCACAGCGGGCGTAACACTCGTGTGCAAAAGGCACATACGTAGTTACGACGCATGCCATGACATCGCATTCCATTCCAATGCATACTAATACTTGGCACATTGCAACAGTAGGGTAGGTGTTGCATAGCGGAGACATAAATATCACTATTCACACTTCAGTGAGTGAAACCCTAAACTTACCTTTGCACCCCAAACCCAACCGTTAACCCTGGAATTTCTTTTTGAGCCCACAAAACCACACCCAAAAATCAAATTCACCCCAAAAACACAACCCAATTTTCATAATATACCCCAAAACACAACCCACTTTTCATAATATACCTCAAATCACACCCCAATTTTCATAATATACCCCAAAACACAACCCAATTTTCATAATTTACCCCATTACACACCCCAAATTTCATATTTGACCACAAAACACACACCAGTTTCCTGATCCGACATCCATAAGCCATACCCACCCAAAATTTTTAAAATTAGCCCATTAATGACCTCACAATGCGTTGTAATCAAATGCGATTTAAAGGCACCTGCGTTGTCGGAGATGCGTTGTTAATGATGTACTGCCTGCGTTGTAATGGAGGTCTCCCGTGCCAAAGGCAAGCCATAGGCAAGCCTGTCTGCGTCCGTATGTCCCTGGAATGCGCTCTGCACCAAGCACCCTTCCTCTCGGACACTCCACCGCTACGACGCCAGCACCCTCCTCGCCATCAACCCTGGACGCCACAACGCCTGCCAGGACCAACCTTTGTTCCAGACCGGACATCGCCATCGCCATCACTTACGGATACTAAATCACCCGCAAGGATCACCACGACCGTCAAGGAGGAGGCATTGCCATCACCTACAGAAGCACACTCCGACTGACCACGCACTCTAATGACCCAATGGTGACCATGGAACACCTCTACTTCCAGATCTGGACCAACCCCAAAACCATCCTCTGCGGCACGCTCATCTGCAGGCCCCAAGGGCCATGGACCCCCATTCTCTGATACCATTGTAGACCTCATTGCACACCAGGCTCTCCCATCCACCGACGACATCCTACTTGGCGGACTCAAGTTCCATCTGGACAACCCCAGTGACCAGAACAACACCCCCTCCTGGGGAAGCTCAACAACATCAGAGTCAAGCAGCTAGTCACTGCAGCAAGCATCATAGCAGGACACACGGTCGAGCACGTCTCCTCCGCCAGCTGGACCTTCAACTACAGCCACAACACCAGACTCTCCCGGACCAACCATCATTGTATACATCACGTCTTCACCATGCCCACCGTACACCACCGCCATCATCGCACACATCGCAGATGGATCAAGGCCACCGAAGTACGTCGCGTCAATTCCCTCAGCACCACCAATAAGCCTATGCTTACAGACAATGATACTGCAGCGCTCAAACGCAAACGATGGATATCCAACTGCGCCGACACCCGGGCACCCCTCATGGACGGCAATGCATCAGTACCTTACGCCTGCCTGATGGCAGGCGTAAGGGTGACGCAGTGCCACAGGGATAGGCTGGCCCCATGCATTGCTGGAGTTGCGTCATGGTTGTGACACGACTGCAGCAATGCGTGACTTTAGCGCAGACAGATACGTCAGGATTCCAGACGTATCTGTCATTACTTGCGTCATGGAGCGCTGGCCAGTGAATACAGCGCATCCGTGGTGTCGCAAGAAGGGGGTAGTGAAAAGTGTTGCAACGCTGTCTTGTTGCAGCGCTGCAACACTTTTCATGAGTGAGGCCCAGGAATGCGCACTATCTTATTGATGGTGCACAGTCCTGCCCTGTAATTTTGTAGCAGGACAGCGCAGCAACATTGCTTGCAGCGCGGTCCAGCCACAAAACCTGCTGAAATGAGGCCCCAATGGTTATCTCCATTTTAAGACCAGATATTTTCTGGTCTTAAAAAACTGCCTCTAGTTGCAGTTAGAGCCATTTTTTTGAATCCTCTGGACTTAAGGAATCCCCTTGTGAATATGGAGATGTTGGCTTAATGGCAGATTTTGCATGGGAACGCCTCCCTTGCATGTCATTAGCGATAATTATCGCTAACTGAACTCGCGATCTTTTCAATGGACGTTTTCACCAAAAAGCTGTCGCTAACGGCTGTTAGCGACAGCTTGAGAATAGGGCGATAAAAATATTGCCGCTTTAGCGGCAGAAAAGTGCCGCTAACGCGGCGATATCGCCTTGAGAATATGCCCCTTAGACTTCTACAGATTCTTGAAATTGAAAGGAGTACTGAGAAGGTTGAAGCCTCCTCACTACCCAGATCTACCAGAAATATTTGGAAAGCTTAAGAGAGAAGGCCACACTGCCTCACAAGTTTACAAACTCCTGCAGACACCCAACACCTCATCATTGAGGCTCTTTACCCGTAAATGGGGTCTACACATAAACTCAATCAATCAATCAATCAGGTGTTTGTTAAGCGCGACTACTCACCCGTAAGGGTCTCAAGGCGCTGGGGGGGGGGTTGCAGGTTCCAGTCCATCAAGGAGGGGGACTGTCGAAGAGCCAGGTTTTGAGGTTTCCTGCGAAGATGGGGAGCGATGTCTGTCTGAGGTGGAGCGGAAGGTCGTTCCAGGCTTTGGCCGCGAGGAAGGAGAAGGAGCGGCCTCCCGATATGGTCTTTCTGGTGCGGGGGACCATGGCGTAGGAGAGCTGGGCTGATCGTAGGGTCCTTTGGGGTGCGTGGAATTTGAGTCGGCTATTCAGGTATGCTGGTCTGGTGTCGTGGAGGGCCTTGTGAGCGTGGGTGAGCATCTTGAAGGTGACTCTAGCTTTAATGGGGAGCTAGTGGAGTGTGCGCAGGTGCTGGGAGATGTGGCAGTGTCTTGGCAGGTTGAGGACCAGTCTTGCGGCGGCGTTTTGGATGTTCTGTAGCTTGCGGGTGAGGTTTTTGTTTATTCCGGCATAGAGGGCGTTGTCGTAGTCGAGTCTGCTGGTGGCCAGGGCATGAGTGACGGTCTTTCTGTGTTCGAGGGGGATCCATTTGAAGTTCTTACATAGGAGGCGGAGGGTGTGGAAGCAGGAGGACGAGATGTAGTTGATCTGGCGGTCCATTTTGAGCTCTGAGTCCAGGATGATTCCCAGGTTGCGTGCGTGGTCCGTGGAGGTGGCCGGGCTTCCGAGGGTGGGGGGCTACCAGGTGTTGTTCCAGGCATCGGGATTTGGGCCCATGATGAGTACTTCCGTTTTGTTGGTGTTGGTGTTCCATTTGGCGACGGCTTCCATACTTTCTTGAAAGTTGTGTCTGGCGGTGTTGGGTTCGTTGGATAGGGAGAGGATGAGTTGGGTGTCGTCTGCGTATGACACAATGTTGAGTCCGTAGGTTCTGACGATGGGGGCGAGAGGAGCCATGTAGACGTTGAAGAGCGTAGGGCTGAGGGAGGACCCCTGGGGGACTCCGCAGGTGGTTGGTGTAGGGTCCGAGAGGAAGGGGGGGAGTCTGACCCGCTGCGTTCTGCCGGAGAGGAAGGAGCAGGTCCAGTCGAGGGCTTTGTTTTGGATCCCTGCGTCGTGGAGTCTGCGTATTAGGGTGCGGTGAGAGACTGTGTCGAACGCCGCTGAGAGGTCGAGGAGGATGAGGGCTGCTGTTTCTCCTTTGTCCAGTAGGGTGCGGATGTCGTCTGTTGCGGCGAGGAGGGCGGTTTCCGTACTGTGGTTTTTTCTGAAGCCGGATTGGGAGGAGTCGAGGATGTTGTGCTCTTCGATGAATGTGGCAAGTTGGCTGTTGATGGCTTTCTCGATGACTTTCGCTGGGAACGAGAGCAGGGAGATGGGTCTGTAGTTTTTGAGGTCGGTAGGGTTTCTTCAGGAGGGGGTTGATCTCGGCATGCTTCCAGTCATCGGGGAAAGAGGCGGTTGATGGTGTGGCAGAGCATGGGTGCGATGGTGTCGGCGGCTCTGTTGAAAATGTGGTGGGGGCAGGGGTCCGTGGGGGCCCCGGAGTGGATTGACTTCATCGTCTTAAGTGTTTCTTCGGTGGTGAGGGCTGTCCAGTTGTCGATCGCTGGCTTCAGGGTGTCGGGGGTGATTGGTGAGGGTTCAGTGTGTTGGTTGTCTTAGTCGAAGTTGTCGTAGATGCTCTTGATTTTGTGGTGGAAGAAGGTGCTGAGTTTGTCGCAGAGGTCTTGTGAGGGAGGGATGTCGGTGGACTCGCTGGTGGGTTGGGCGAACTCCTTGATGATGTTGAAGAGTTCTTTGCTGTTGTGTGCATGAGAGGAGATTCTGTCTTCAATCGCTTTTTTCCTCGTTTTTCTGATGAGCTGGTAGTGGACATTGGTGGCGGCTCTGAAGTTGTTGTGGGCTTCTGTGGATTTGGTGTTCCTCCAGGCCTTCTCGAGGTGGCGGCAAGTGCGTCTGGACTCTCGAAGTTCGGTGGTAAACCATCTAGCTTTCTTGGCGTGGGTGTTGTTGTTTTTCTTGAGGGGGGCTATGGTGTTGGCGCTGTCGGAGATCCATCTGTGCAGGGTTCGGGCTGCGGTGTTGGGGTCGTCGTTTTCCGTGATGGTTGGGGTGAAGTTGCTGAGTGAGGAGGTGAGCTGGTCGTCGGTGATTCTGGTCCAGTTTCTTCGTGGGAGCAGGTGCTGGTGTCTGTGGATGGTGGGTGTTCTGAAGGTGAAGTGGACGCATCGATGGGCAGTCCATGGGAGTTCGGTGGTGTGGCTGAAGTTGATGGAGTTTCCTGTTGTGAAGAGGGGGTCGAGGGTGTGTCATCATACCAAGCTGATTTCACAGACAAGAGATGGGGTAATATCTGGCAGTCCCCTTTCTCTGCAAAAATCACTCTGGCCCTTGCACAATCAAGGTTCTGGTCAATTCACAAAACACACTGGACCCTTTCCAGACTGCATAAAAGGAGTCTAAGAGATCCAGACATTTGCTGGAGATGCAAGGAAAGCACAGGTGACCTACAACACATGTTTCTTAACTGTAAAATGTCTCTTCCACTGTGGTCTAGAATACAATCATTGATACAAAAAATATCAGGGTCAGCAACAATGTTCCCTCTAATAATTTTTCTCAGTGTGCTGCAATGTAATGTTTGTGAGCTCAATTTTCTGAGAGGTGTGCGCAACCGAGGCATAATAAAAATCCCTAGGTGAGTGAGAGTGCTACCAGTAGCAGTACCATCCTCTGATAACAGCGTGGGAAAACAGTTATTTCCACATATATTCAAATAAAAACGAGTATGTTAATAAATAAACATTCTAATTCGAGATACTGTGTCAAAAAGCACTTAGTCCATCAGTTACACAATTCAGAATGCCTTTCAGGTACTGTACCACTGGATTCTTGCATTTAGTGTGTAGAGAAAGAGAGACTGTAATGTGTGCTCAGGAGTATCTCTGTGGCACCATTCTTCAAATTATCTCACATAAATGTTCCTAATGCAACACTTGTGTAATAGGTGTGTTGTCAGATCAGTTATTGATTATTGAGACTGACAGCGCAAGGCTCATATTGACTGTCCAATGGAAGGACTCTGGGTAAAGTAAACAAGGTGCTTTCTCCATGCACTGCAGCTT
This sequence comes from Calotriton arnoldi, assembly GCA_963921515.1. NCBI lineage: Eukaryota > Metazoa > Chordata > Amphibia > Caudata > Salamandridae > Calotriton > Calotriton arnoldi. The sequence goes on along the minus strand of CAWUFW010003034.1, from coordinate 1,725,514 downwards.
GCCTCTTCCCTCTATGTGCAGATACCTCCAAATTGTAGGCTCAGCCACTTGTGCTCTTGTGTGATGAGCCATCTTCTCAAACGCAACATCACAAGTCCCCGTGGGCAGTCATGTCCGTGGTGGGGACATTTTGATGCATGTGTTGACCTTGGTATCTCCAGGGCAGGACTGAAAACCAAAAGCAGCCCCGGTAAAAAAAAAAAACTTCAGCTCTGCCCCACACAGCACAGGACATGTGCCATTACAGCACAGTTACACTGCACAGTAAATTCTGTACCTGTCCTCTAGACCAGCCAAAAGTAGCTTTCAGGTGGTAGAGTAGGATGTTATTGGTTTGCAAGCCTGTTTGGTCAAAGTCAAAAACATGAACAACTATTATTAATTTGGTGTTTTCACACTTCCATGGCAAAATAAATCACCAAAGTGCATTGGGGAATAATTACAAATGAAGAGGGCATGAACATGGATGCAAAAGGTCGGTACTGATAGATGGATAATAAAATAATATTAGTCTACCTTCTAACAGGAAATCTGCAGGTAGTGTGCAGCCTCCAGTTTCTACTTTGTGTCGATGTGTAGGCATTCTGGGGTCAACTTGACTCTCATAAAATAGCAGTTCAGTAGCAAATGTAGGCAATTCAGCACAGTAAGACGAAGTGTCAAGCCAGAGCTGAACAAGGGGTGGAGAGGTGTGGTGCAGCGGCCAGGGCAGCTGACTTCGGAGCACAGGGTTCACGGTTCAATCCCCGGCTCCGGCGGCAGTTTAGCTCAGCACCATGTGACTCTGGGAAATAGCTCACTTAATTTCCACGAAGGCCCCCAGCGCCTTGAGACCCGTAAGGGTGAGTAGCTGCGCTATATAAAAACGGACTTACTTACTAATTGGCCATGAGAGCCGAAGGAGGTGCTCTTAGCTTAGTGTCCCTGAGAACCAAACCTTGGTCTGATCTTTTCAAAAGATTAATACATTCACTCCAGTAATCTGTGTTTGAGATCACAGACACAAGTTTCAAACCTGAGGGTGCACTCAGGCTTTCACCCTTCATCATTCAGAGGCTGAAAAAAAGGGGACCATCGAGCTCGGTAAAAAATAAAAATCTGTTATTCAGTGCAATGTGCACCATGGAGTGAACATGTATTTTCCATTTATACATTTTATGTTAGGACCGGAACCATTAAAATATTAGGAATGTAAGAACATGCAAAATGTCACATAAAATACGTAAATTTCTTTACCATTACTGTTTCAATTATTTGTAAGATTGTATCACCAATCATACAGAGTCACATGTATTCAAAATAATAATATGACTCCCCATGCCCACCAGAAGATGATTCAATTGGTAAACCAAATCAGTTTGTCATGTGCCCTGAATATGTGGAAAAAGTATTTTATAGGTGTGAAGTCCGGTCTTCAGGGCCCCAGAGGATTCAAAAGATGTAGAAGATTTGCGCTTTAAGAAAGGTTTCATGGGGCAGATTTACAAGAACTGGTGCATCTCTGCATATTAGCAGAGATGTGCCAGTTAATTTGCGACACGTAAAATAACCCTTGCGCCACAATGGATGCGTCGCATTTACAATGCGGCGCACCGTGGCGCAAGGATAGACAGATGCGTGACGCATCTTTTGGCGTAAGTGCAGCGCATTGCTGGAGTCATGTCGCAAGCACGACGCAACTCCAGCAATGGTCAGGAATGCCTACTCCTATCATGCTGCGTCACTCCTTACGCTTGCTTCAAGCAGGTGCAAGGTTTTGAGGCAGTGGCGTCGTAAAAGTGACGCAGTGAAATCGTCACTTTTACGAGGCTTTCTTGCGCCGGAACGCCCACTCTGCATACATTATACCTGACGCAGGTATAATGCAGAGCAGTTCTTTACAACGTGACGCATCTCCCTAGATGCGTCACATTGTAAATATGTCGCAACGTGGCGCATTGTTTACGACGCCGCTGCGTCACAGAAGTGATGCAACGGCGGCGTAAAGTTGTCGCAAGGGGCTTGTAAATCTGCCCCAATGTTTGGTAGAAGAAACTCCAGCCCCAGCATACCACAGGCAGTTCTCAGCAACTGCCCTTTCATAGTTCCAACAATCCAGATAAACATTCCAAATTAAACAATTTACAACGGGAAAGGATGGGGTAGCGGAAGGGAAGAATATACCAGAAGAGAGAAGAAGGGAAAATTAAACACACAAAAAAACTGCACATTATCACAATGGGGAGTAACATCATGCGTGTTCAACCATGTATAAGTGAGTATTTTGTTTTGCACATATGCTGAACTGAATTGCTGGAAGATGCTCTCAACTTTGACATTTACATATTAGTAAAAATATAACGATTTGCTTTGGATCACACAATTAGAGCAAGTAAGGATGCCAGGATTTGAGCACGAGTTTCTTGATCATATCAGTTACAAATATCTCCTCCTCCCTTTCCCTTTTAACACTAAAGCACAATGTTTTGGGTTTAATTCCTTCAGGATGTATGCTATTAAACTGTGCGTAATAAAAATCATGGAGCAAAAGTTAGTTCAATTAAACACTAACACGCTTTATAAAAAATAAAAAATAAAAAAATTCAAAGCAAGTATGATGTACCGTAATGCCAATGCCTTTCCTGACTCCACAGACACACCGATTTCAGGATAGGCTGAACATACCAGTGAAGGCAATTACAAATAAAGGAGAAGTCTATTGGCTGCACAGTTTACTCACGTAATAAGCTTTCAAAGAGAGACATGCCAAGTGAATGACCATACTTAAATGTATGCATTATTTTTTTAAATCTATTAATCTATTATGTATTTGAGCAGTTCAGCACTCGTCCTGTGAAGCAACAGATTCCTAATGCAAAGGAGTCCACAGTGAAAATCATTTGAGCGTGCAGCCGATACTAGCAATATGAGGCTAGCGATTTTAGAAAATACAAAAGCTAGCTTGCCATATTTTTGCTGAGTGGGTCTTTTGTTTGTATTTCATGGCTGCCACCAGCTTTGCACCAAGAGCTCTTCTGCTGGTCAGCAGAAGAACCTCTTTGTCATGCAGGCTTCTGAAGGCCCCCTGGGCGGAGAATAATTACAGCTTGAGCGGGCGCCCTTGCGTGCACCTTAGAGGGAACAGTGGTCAGCAACGGTTGTTTGACGTTACAACGCATTCCGTTGCAACGCATGCCTTTACCACGCATGCGTTACAACGCGAATGCCATTCCCACGCATAACCTTTACCACGAATATTCCTTTACCACGCATACTTTTACAACGATTTTCGTTGTAAATTCATGCATGGTAAGGGCATACTCTTGGTAAAGGTTATTCCCCCACCACTAAACCCTTCTTACAAATACCCCTCCCCTGCCCTTAACCCTAAAATCGGACTCCTGCTTTTTTAAAAATTAAATTTAAAATTCCCCTTACCTCTCCACGTCGTCTCTTCTCTTTTTTCTTCCGTGTTGACGTTGCACGTCGTATAGAGGAAACGGAAGTGTTTTTCCGTTTCCTCTAACGACGCTGATTGCCTCCCGATTGCCTCCACATCCCTACTTAAATAGGTGCGGTTTCTTTTTTGGGGGGGGGAAACCCCCCAATGCCCCTTTTTTTCACGTTTTTTTTTGGGGGAGGGAGACCCCCCCAAGCCCCCCTTTTTTTTTTTTTACCCTTTAACACACATGCCTTTACTACGTATTTCGTAGTAAAGGTATGCGTGGTAAAGGCTATTCGTGGTAACCACGCATGCGTTGTAATGCATGCGTGGTTAAGTTATGCGTGGAAACGGCCGCGTTGTAGTGGCCGTTTCCCGTCAGCAACAGAAATTGACTTCCTTACGTCAGCACTGGGTTTCTATGCTAATCCTCTTTCCTCTAAAATAACTGGAAACACTGCACTCCTAGTGGCTCTCCTTATATCATTGGGGACTACAACTATTCTCGCAGATTGGAAAAAGGCATCGCCGAGTTCCTTTGATAAATGGTGGAACTTGCTATGCTCGATCGATCCGGGGTGCTGACAATGTACTACACGATAAACGTCATACCTCCGCCGGGCCCAGACGTCTATGGGATACCTTAGACAAATACCTACAAGAAAACAAACCACCTTGTACTTACCCCAAGTCTCATCCCCACTCTAAAGTCCAACAAAAGCTTTCCACCTCCCTTGGTACCAAGTGCGAGTCCACCCCAGTGTAGCCTCCCTTCCCCTCTTCAGCCCTCTCTTACCTGTCTCCTTTTCCCTCTCTTCATGCTCGCCTTTCCTATATTCCATCTCTCTTCCTCTATGAGCCATCTTATTTGCCACGTTACACTCCGGTTGATCCAGGCTCCATAGTACAACATTGTTACACCTTATATTTCACACTGTTTATGGCCCTTGCTATATCTTAGGGGGTCTCCCAACATAACCATCAAATCTGGTGTTCCATGACATTTCACGCTCCAGCTGTTCTGTAACAGGAGTGTATGTCATACTTTTGTCACTTAATTTGTTCTCTTTATATGAAAAATAAAAACATATTTAAACAAAAAAGAAAATGGACAAGAGCGAAATTCATCTCTCTGGTGTTAAAGCAAAACTTAAGTAAATGTAACAGGTTTGTGAAACTAATGAAATAAGCATTTACTTGGTGGTTTAATGTTTCCTAATCTAAACTACATAACAGATTGTTAAATGTTATCTAAAACCTTCCAACTTTCAACTAATTTACAGCAGCTGCCTGGGCTTGTCACGAATTTTATGACTGAGTCGAATATAAGTTACTGTACACTAATTCACTTCTTGTAAAATAGTTCACTAGAAATACTCCCGTTGGTCATACCCTGGAAAGAATAATAGGCCTTGGTCACAGAGGTGAAAGTCCTTCGTGTTCACTGGGTCCAAGGTCCCTTCCTTTGCTTACTTCGCCGTGTGGATTTACTTTGATGGGTAAAGTGACTGGGGTAAGGATTAGAAGAGCTCGTGATAGCAAATAGTGCCCCTTTAACCTCAGTGACGTAAACCAAACATTCAGAAGACTATTTTGGTGAACCATTTGTTGTAAAATGGGGCATAAATCAGTGAAGGAAAATGTACATGAAAATTTCCTCTAACAGTGATGGAATGCCCAAACTAAATTACTATACCACCAGAATGTACATATTTAGTGCCTACCTAGCTGTGTCACAATGCTTTTGCATCATTAAACTTGAAAGAAAATCCTGATTCTTAAAGCAGGAAGAAGAGGTTTGCTCCTCTCTATTACCTATGTTGGGCTGAACCTGATCACCAGGATTTCACAAAAACCCAGCCTTTCTATTCAGGAGACTGGATTCCTTCTGAAAATCCTTGAAATATGTTTTGACGACCCTGATTTCTGCATTAACAAAGTGCAAGTATTGTAGCAAAGGGAAGGTGCTACCAAAGCTTCAAAAAGTCACAAACCGTTAAAGTGTCACCTTGGAGAATGGGGAAGCCTAGGGGACCTGTTCTCAAATCTGTTGTTGTTCACACTGTAGAAGGTGTCCTTCTCAGACAGGCTACCTCTACAAATGGTAATTTTTCAATGCATTGCGAACACTAGGGCACCGGAAAAGAACTGATGCATTTATTCACTGATGGTAGTGAATTAGGGATTGTCCTCTTGACTCCCCTATTCCTTGCAATGTTCAGGGAACGTCAATGTTACACATTGTGAAATGCAAAGATAGTTACTCTCCCAGTGTTATCTTGATAGATTGTGCATTTTTTTTCACACTCACAAAGGCAGCCACTTGGCATCGCGGAGGCGTTGTGAGGGTGAAAAAAGTGCTACTTCGAATCTTTGGTGTTTTCTCTGTTGAAATCGTGTTCTATAGTATGATCATTTATAATATACCATTTATCCCCCCAAGGTTAAACCAGCACTTGTTTCACAGCAAGGATCATAGTAAATGTACTTTTCCCTCTACTGGAGTGTCAAAGGGGCAGAGCCCATGTGTGATTCCTTGCATAATTGTTTGCTGGCCACCAGAAAGTGATGGGTCTTGGGTTTTTTGTGTCCTTGATCATTTTGGGCAAGAAGAATGCCCTGACCTTTTGGCAGTACCAGAGCGAACGCAATATGCTGTCTCTCCTTCCCTTGTCAGACCTACTGTTGCTCACAGTCTTAAACGCATCTGGTATGTATTTTTAGAGTATTAGATAGCACCTTTCCCTGTACTTGGGGCAACATGTACGGCCATTTCATTTTGCGACTCGCAATTAGCGAGTCGCAAAATTAAATGTAGAAAAGTGTCTCAGATACTGTTTACGATTCCCAAATGGGTCGCAGAGGCCCTGCCTCATTAATATTCATGAGGCAGGTCGCAATTTGCCACCCATTGGGAATTGCCGGAACTCACAGGGATGGTGGCCTGCTGGGGTCAGTAGACCACCATGTCTGTGATTGCTTTTGCAATAAAGCATTTTTTTTTAAAATACAGCTCGAATGCTTTTCAAAAATAAAAATGAAAAGTTTTCTTTTCATTTTTTCAGAGTGGGCAGTGGGCCGTGGGACCACCGCCTGCTCTAAAAAAATGTTGGTGCCCCCTTATTCACAAAGGGGCAGGGGGTCCCTTGGGGACCCCTTTCTGTTTGCGAATGGCTTACCACCAATTTGAAATTGGTGGTAAACTGAAAATGTTTTGCTACCGCATTAAAGGTTGCAAAATATTTCTACATACCAGTGCATCTAACTATTAGAAAGGGACTTCCTTGGCACGCCCCTTCCTAATAGCCAGGCGTGGCGGGCACAGGTAAGGGCGGTGGGGTGGGGTGGGGCGGAGCGGTGGTCGGGCGGAGTGAGGGTGGGCGGTGGGTTGGGGAGGAAGTCAACAGACCACGGGATAGGTAAAATTAAACAAAAAAATAAATAAAACCACTTGCCTTCGATGCGGTGAGCGCAAGGTAAGTGTTTTAATGTGTTTTTTTTAACCTATCCCGTCATCTGTCGACTTCCTCCCACCCTGCCCCCCCTTAGCCCCGTCCCACCGCCCCACTGCTCTTACCTGTGCCACCCGTGCCTGCTAATAGCGACTCGCAAACCCTATTTTGTTTTTATTTATTTAGTGTTTTATATAGCACGGACGTGACCCGTTAGGGTGTCAGAGTGCTTAACAGAGATATAGCGGTCCCGAACGCGACCAATAGCAAGCAACATAAATTTACACATGAAGATAATATAAAACAGTATAAAACAGTGGACAGTAAAAGTTCTCAGTACTTACAATAATATCTGAGACTGACCGAATACGTCAAATTACAAATTATCTTTTACCATCAAAAGACTCAGAGTTCAAAGTTTAGCTGAGCGCTCGGCTCAGTAGCTTAACGAGATAGGGGACCCAGGAAAAAGACTGTGTAGGTCCCAATACGAATCGGTTCAGGAAGTCATTGAGGGGCCCTGTGATTATAAATCTGTAGCGAATGGAAAGGTGATTCGATCGACAGACAAATTAGTTGATTCTTTGTAAAGAGTTATGGTACGAATTTCGCCATAGGAAGATCCTAGCTTCCTTCTTGAATTTTGAATGGAATGGTATTCTTCTAATGTTTGGCGGTAGCGAGTTCCAGATTCTGGGTGCGGCGCCTGAGAAAGCGCTGTTGTGTGTTTTCTTCTTCTGGAAGCGCTGCGTTTTCAGCACAAGATCTTTTGTGCCTCGGAGTCTCTGCCTCCTCTGGATATCATCACTTTCTGGGCAAGGTATGCCGGTGTTTTTGAGTGTAGCGCCTTATGTGTGATACAGGCCAGTTTGAGTTGTACTCTGGCTTCGTATGTTAGCCAGTTCAGAGCTTTTAAGTGCAGACAGGGCCGGACTGGCCGTTGCGGGCACCGGGCGTTTCCCCGGTGGGCCGCCAGGGTGGGGGCCGGTTTTGGTCCCTTGGGGGGCCGTTTTTGTTACAGAGGGCCGGCAATATTGGCCCCCCCTGTAACAAAATCGGCCCTTGCAAACAGCTTGGCCGCACCCCCCCCCTGCCCCACAGGGGGGTCGGCCGAGCAGTTTGCCAGGGCCGATTTTGGCTCTCAGTCCGGCCCTGAGTGCAGAGATGTGATCACATTTTCTAGATTCAGTTATGAGTCTTGCAACTGCATTGAGACAGGCTTTTAGCGGAGCTATTGAGATCTTGGGCCGGCCAGATAAAGTTGAACATCCGTATTCGATCCTCTCGATGACCAACGCCTGAACTGCCATTTTGAGATCTGACGTTTCTAGGAATGGTTTCAGTTTTCTAAGGCAACTCAGGTAGTACCGGGCGTTTTTAGCCAGCAAGTTTTTTTTTGTTTTTAAAAAAAATCTTTTTATTGACATTTTTCATGATAAAACACTTTTCCAGACAGGCATATCATATCAAGTACAGTGTGCTCAGGTACAGTTTCTCAGGATACATAACAATTTAACATAGGATATTGTCGTTACTCTGCGCAACTTTCCACCAGAGTTCACTGATCTCAAATGTCATTATCAGTCTTTCAACCATCGGTAACAATAACTGTAAACTTACCCCCCCCCCGGCCCATCACCCCCTTCCCTCCCCTCCCCCGGTCATGGGTGGGTATGTTAATTGCAAGGCTAGGAGACCATCCTGCTATTAATTACCTCAACTTTCTGTGTTATTCTCTAGCATGCGGGAAACCACAGGTGGGTGTGACGTGTCAGCCTCTATCTGAGTGGAACTCAGGGAAAGCGCCTCCCTCTCTGAGGATCCCCTCTCTGTGATCAATTCTGTAATCATTAAATACCAAGCCCTCGCATCTTCTTCAAGCTTGTTGTCCCTCCTGACCTTCTTCATCCGTATTACTTCCACGGTGGCCCATTCCACCATATCCCTAATCCATTTCTCAGACGTGGGCGATTCTGGACTTAGCCAGTGAATTGCGATTCGTCTTTTTGCTAAGACGAGGCCTAGCTGTATAAACCTCGTAGTGAGCTTCTTAGCTTTTGGCGTAGGTAATAACCCCAACACCACCCCTTTAATAGTGGCCGGTATAGTCCATCCCGTGATAGCCTGCAAAGTTTCTATAACCGCCCCCCAGCAGTGCACCAGTCTAGGACAGTCACATAACATATGGATAAAATGTGCATTCGAGCATCTGCATCTAGGGCATGTGTCTGCTCGGTCCGGGTATATTTTATGTAATACTCGGAGAGTGAGGTATGTCTGGTGCACCACATTATATTGAGTTAATTTGAAGCGTGCATTCGAACTTATCTGCTTGACCCCCTCATGCACTTTCTGCCATTGTGTTTCCGTAAGGGGCTCCCCTATAGCATCGTGCCACCTTGCATGTATCGGAAGGGGAGCAGCGGGAGTATCCTCCTTTAGTGCCCTATACAAGTGGGAAACCAACCTTCTTCCCCCTGCCAAGGTGGTCACCATCTGCAGTACCATGGTGACCTGCAGCTCCTGTGGGAACGCCGGCCATAGCTCTCTGGCCACTGCTGAAATCTTGGCGTACTGCAGGAACTGTCCCCTACCCAACTGGAAGATGTTGTCTGCTTCCTCTCTCGTTATGAACCGCTGTGCAGTATATAAGTCTCCCAGCACAAGACAACCCCCCTCCCTCCATTTGTTAACATTCATGGTTTGCCCTATCTGCTTAAAGGTTGCGACCGCCCACAGCGGAGTCTCCGGGGCATATGGCGCTCTCTTGATTATTCTCCGTACCACCATTCCCCAGACCGATGCAACGTGGCGTATGACATAGGGAAAGGACTCCGGTACTTTGGTTCCCAACAAGAAAAGCTCCGGCAGCGGAATTCCCCTGTGTGTGCCCGCCAACAATTTTTTCTCCCAATTGTCATGTTCATCAAACCAATGCACCGCATGCTGGAATTGCGCGGCCATGTAATAATAATGTAGCCGAGGAACCTCCAAACCCCCCAGCCCCACCGTCTCTGCAGAGTGCTCAACTTTATCCTCTTCCGTTTGGGCCCCCACAGTAACTCTATGATCAAGCTATCAAGCTGAGAGAAAAACGTTTGTGGAACCAAATACAGGGAGTTCTGTAGTGTGTACAAACATCTCGGGAGGACAACCATTTTAATCGTGCCACTTTCCCCATTAATGATAATGGGAGTTCCTTCCAAAAAGCCACAGATCTCTTGATACCGTCAACTCTCCTCCCTATATTTTCAGTTAAGTATGTCGTGGTGGTATGGGTCAGCGTAATCCCCAGATATCGAGCCCCCTCAAGGACCCATCGCATCCCAACTACGGGCAGCTAATTCTCAGACTTCCCTATTAAGGCCCCCATGGGAAACAATTTCGATTTCCCTGGTTTGAGGCGTAGACCAGACCGCAAACCAAACCCTTCCAGTTCCGCAGTGAGCACCGGGACTGCTTCCTCCGGCCGACGCTGATATACCAACATGTCGTCGGCATACATAGAGAGCACGTGGAGTGTTTCTCCCAGTCTGATCCCCCATCCCTCCATCTTTGTTTGTAAAGTAATGGCCAATGGTTCCATTGCAATTGCAAACAGGAGCGGGGACAAGGGGCACCCCTTTCGAATGCCTCTTTTCAATCTAAAACTGTCAGAGACTTGCCCCCGTATGCGGACCCTTGTGGTTGGTCTGTTATATATGTCCTGCATCCATTTTATAAATGATTGTCCCACCCCCATTCCATCCAACACTGCCCACATGTAGTCCCACTCTACGGAGTCAAAGGCCTGTTGGATATCCAACAAGCCCATAGCCCAATTTTCTGACTCCAGACTCGGTGCGTGCCAGACGTGCGCCAAGCGACGTAAATTATGAGTGGTATTCCGTTTAGGGATAAACCCCGCCTGATCTGGATGAATCAGGTGGGACATGTATGGCAGCAGCCGAGCCGCCAGTATCCCGCTCAAAATTTGGGCCTCTACGTTAAGGAGCGAGATTGGCCTATAGGAACTCGCCAAGAGGGGGTCCCTATCTGGTTTAAGGAGCATGGAGACGATCTCCTCAGACATTGTATTTGGTAGCATTTTGCAATCCAGGGCCTCATTAAACACTTCCAACAGGCGATCCACCAGCAAAGGGGCATATTTCTGATAAAACTCCGCCAGGAGCCCATCCCCCCTCCCGGACACTTCTCCGACCTCGGTCTCCGTATTGATGCCAGGATCTCCTCCCTGGAGATCGGCGCCCCAAGGGCTTCCGCCTCCTCATCATCCAGCATAGGGAGCGCCATACCGTCCAAAAACTCCCAGAGCCCCCCCGGGGTAGTTCACCGGGCACCCGTGCATGCAGATTTCAAGTATGATGTAAATTCCCTCAGAATCGCCCCTTGTGTTTGCAATAGGAACACGTCGTTAGTCTGTAGTTGTAGTATGGGCACCTGATCCTTTTCTGTTTCTAGTAGTCTTGCGAGTAGCGCCCCGACCTATCTCCCTGCATATGTAGCCATTGCCTATACGATGTATATGCAAATTTTTCCAACCTGGCCCAGGCGTCCAACAGCTCCCCACGCACCCTAGTCCACTCAGCAAAGTGTTCTGGCGCCTCGTGTAAAGTGCCCTCCAGCCCCTTCAATTGGAGTTCAAGTTTTGAGATGTTTAACTGTTGTTTCACCCCATAGGAGGTCTTCATACACAGCCCCCTTATAACCACCTTCATGGCCGCCCATTCAATTGATCTAGTAGAAGCGGACCCCCAGTTCTCTTGGAAATAATTTTGTAACGTCTCTGACACCACTGCAGCATATGGCGGATCCGATAAGGCCTCCACTCGGAGTCTCCAAAGCGGGAATGCCGGAGGGCCAGGCCCGCACCGCAGGATGAGCAACATTGGTGCATGGTTTGAGATATAGCGGGGGAGGTACGAAACACTCTCCGTATCCGCTGATAATCCCGGTGTGAGACAGCAATGATCTATACGACTAAATGCATTAGCCGCTGGGGTATAGCATGAGAATGCTTTCGCCGTTGGATTCCTAGCCCTCCACTCGTCCCTCAGTTGCAAACCCTGCATCAACTGGTCTAGTGATCGCAACATGCGTGGCTTAGTCTGAGCCCTTGGAGGGTCCCTATCTAGATTCGCATCAAAGACACAATTAAAATCTCCTAAGAGGACAACCTCGGCCCCTGTATATGGTAGCGCTGCTTTGAGGATAGTCGGGAAAAAGTCAGGACAATCTATGTTCGGGGCATATACATTAACAATACACAGCTCCTTACCCTCCCATTTACCATGCAGAATAACATATCTGTCTTCGGGATCCAATACGTGACTCATATACTGAAACGGGACTCCGGGGGCCACCCAAATCATAGCCCCTCTTGCAAGTCCCGAATAGGAAGTAGCATACATCTGCCCTCTCCATTTTCTGCGTATACTCGCAACTGTGCCCCCCATACATGCGTTTCCTGTAACCCTGTGATCCCAACTTTATACCGTTTTAGAAAAGCGTAGACTCTCCTTCTTTTCGCCAGCCCCGCCATTCCCCTGATGTTCCAACTAAGTAGTTTCAAAGTTTGTGCCATCATTATTGTCTGTTCGTGTAATGAGGTGAGTCAGGATAAATCTGTCTTGTTCGTCCCATTTCTCCCACCTTGATGCATTTTGCCCATTAGCTAATTCCTCCTATGACCGCAAACAACTCCCCTTAACCGTGAAAACAATGTAACTTGAACTGTTCCGTTTCCCCCCCTCCCCTTGGGCAGTCACGCGAGTTCCGCTGCCAGCAGTAAATCCAGTGCAAAATAAGACACATACCGCCCCAAACCTCCCTTCCCCCACCCTTTAACTTGTCTGTTAGACCATAAAATACAGAGCCGCAGATCAGGTTCTACCCAAGCCCAGATCCAGCCCTGAGAAATTCTACAAGATTGAGTGCTGTGCAAGAGATCTGACCCGACATAGGCGCGAGATCGCTCTCCAGCAGCCTTCGTGGGGCCAAACTCTAGTGGGGGGCATCGCTGCCCCGCGGCGTCCCACTTCCGCCACATTATTCAAAAAAACAAGTGAAAAAAGGTCCTTATTAATGAGTCTCTTGTAACCCTCAACAACCTCTCAGTCCAAACATAGCTAGTACCACAATAGTGCTTATACGCCAACAGTTACACTTATCTGTACATCCGGTCCGTTGAAGACTGGGTATCATCATTCCGGTCCGCTCCCCTGCTCTCCGATGTCTTTTTCCGGATCTTGAGTCACCACAATAGATTCCGGAACAGTCTCAGTGTCAGATGTGTGCAATGTGCCATCCTGAAGAACTTTGATATGGCCGAGGCCCCTCTGTGAGTCCACCTGATGTTGTCTTTGTGACCGTCGCCAATCATGCATGGTATCTGGCGCTGTGTGACTTCCAGAGGTTTAGCCAGCAAGTTGATGTGGCTTCGCATGTTCAGGTTCTTGTCCAACGTGATTCCTAGTGATTTGGCTGAGTCCACTAAGATCGGGGTGCAGTTAAGCGCGGTGATCAGTGTGGTCCATTCCTTTATTTCAGAAGAGATTTTGGGGAGGGGGAATTAATAAGAATTCAGTTTTTTGCTCGTTTAATTTAAGCTGATTACTTGTTAGCCATTGAATGGTCATCTTTAGCGCTTCATTCATTGACTTGATCTCCTCCAGTGATGAGACTTTAATGTAAATCTGTGTGTCGTCAGCATACATATGAAACAAGATGTTGGCGTGTCGTAGTCGCTCTGCCAGAGGTTCCATGTAGAGGTTAAAAAGAGTTGGGAAATAGTTGATCCTTGCGGTACACCAATCGTAATAGGGGATGGCGATGATAGCTTTTGATTAACTAAAAATCCTGCTTTCGAGTCGATCTAGCAGTTTATCATGGTTTACGGTGTGGAACGCAGATGAAAGGTCCAGAAGAATTAAAAGACAAGCTTTGTCTCGGTCTAGAGCTTGCAAGGCGTCATCCACTATATGAAGTATTGTAGTTTCCGTACTATGGTCTGGTCTGAAACCTGATTGGCAGCCGTCCAGAAGATTACATTTAGAGATGTGTTGGCACAGTTTTTGATGCACACATTTTTCTAGCACTTTCGCTAATAATGGAATATTGGATACTGGCCTGAAATTATTTGGGTCAGCAGCGTTCGATGTCGTATTTTTTATGATGGGGATGACTTGCCCAGTTTTTAGGCAGTCTGGTATGGAGCCTTGAGACAGAGAGGCATTGATTATCGCGGTCCAGATGGGGACAACAAATTGGCTGGTTGTCTTTGAGAATTTCGAAGGGAGAGGATAGTTGAAGTGGTTATTTGGCTTTGTAGACGAGAGGATTTTAGAGATGTCGTTGTTGTCATATAACTTGAAAGAAGACCATTGAGCATCATTTGTGGGCACTGCTTCAAGGGAGTGTGAAGGTTCATCGATTTGTGAAGCCAATAGGGAGGGTAGGTTTAAAGTGGCTGCTCTAAGCTCACTTCCCAATGAATTGATTTTGTCTGTGAAGAAGGGCGAGAATTCCTCACAGTTGATTAGGGGTTTTGTTGCTTCTTTAGAGGATTTGGCTAATTTATCTGACTGCAGTTTTACCATTTCAAAGAGTTTACGTGGTCTATTATGAGCATTCTCCAGTTCCAATCTAAAGAAATCCTTTTTGATTTGAGAATGCTTTTGTTGTATGCGTTTCTGGTCTTTCTTAGTAGTTTTAGTTGGGGGGGGATGATGGGTGTTGTCTCCATTTCCGTTCGGTTAGTCCCAGCTCTCTTCTTTCCTCGTTCAGGGCACTACTAAACCAAGGATTTTTGTCTCTATTCGTGATTCTTCTCAGTTTTAGAGGAGCTACTGAATCGATTATGTCTGACATTGTTGCATTGTAGTGGTCCGTAAGTTTGCAGACATTTGTAATGTTAGAGGGTGGGGGAAGATCCTTCTTGCAACGCACAGCCAGTTTCTCATAGTCTAGGTCTTTTGTATCTCTAATCCATCTCTTTGGTTTGACAAATTGTGTAGATCTTTTCTTTACAACTCCTGGAATTTGGAAGGTAATAGAATGGTGGTCTGACCAATCGCATGGAGAGATCGAGATTATATTGACTGCATTTTCCCTTGAGATGATCCAGTCTAGAGTAGATCCTTTGCAGTGAGTTGGGAGAGTGCAGGCTTGGGTGAGAATTTTTTCAGCTAGGAATTCTTTAAAGACAATGGGGCTGATTCACAGAATTAATCTGAGACAAAATCCTAAACTTACTACTTTTGGTATTCACAGAAGGCACTTACTACTTTTGGTATTCACAGAATGCACTTACGACTACTAACTTTATGTCCGCACTCGGGCCGGAATTTCCGCACTCGGGCCAGAATTTACGCACCCGGAGCGGGAATTCCGCATTTGTGCTGGGATTTCCGCTTCCGGGCTGGAATTTCTGATACCGGGCCGGAACTTCCGATTCCGGGCAGAATACCCGCATTTGGGCCTGATGATCATTTCAAGTGCCTACCATCCCGTACCATGTTCCAGCTGAAGCCAATTAACACTAACTGGAAGACCAGCACCACAAACCATATAAAAGCAGCACACATTCAAGGAACAGGTTTGGCCACAGAGAGTTCCTGGTGTTATTCGCTGTTCATCTCTAGAGGAAAATGTACCAAATGAGGAGGAAGAAGAACTTCACTACTGAGGAGACCACCATGATTGTGGAGTTCATTGTGAGGCACCACAAACGCCTATATGGTCTCCCACCTTACTGCTCCAGTTGCACACAGAAGGCAGCTCTATGGCAGCAATTAGCCACTGCTGTCACGGCATTGGGGGAGGAGAGGCGCACAGTCCAGGACATCAAGAATAAGTGGCAGGATGAAAAGAAGAGGGTGAAGGAGAAGTACTCCAGGATCGAGTTGAACAGGATTCTCCCTGCCTCACACTCTAGACCCCGCCTCCGTCTCACCCCACTAGAGGAGGATATCCTCACTACAATCCACCCCCACATGCTCCATGGGCTGCCTGTGAGTGATGTCCGCAACGTGGTACCAGGTAAATGGGATGACAAGAATAAGTATATGAAAAGATTGTCTGTGCTGCACTGCCATTGTGAGTAAGGAAGTTGTCCAAAGTTTATATAAAAATATAGTCAGTCAGAGGCTCATGTGTTTCTCTCTGTATGCTGCACCACAAGTCCCACAATCCTTTGTATTAGAAATGGCAAATACCACTCCCACAATTGAAAACATGGGCCCAGTACTGCTGCTGTATATACCTAACACTGTTAAGTAGCAATTGACAAAGTGCCCCTTCTACTTATCCAGACGCTGCTGGGTCAGTCAAGAACGTAATGGGGTGGGGGTTGTGGTGCAGAGGAAAATCAACTGACAACGGAATAGGGAAAATAAATACGAATTATCCAAAAAGTAACTCACCTTGTGCCAGCCAAAATCACAAAGCAGAAGGTGAGAGAATCCTTATCTCAAAACATTTCATTCAGATATTCCGTTGTCTATTTCCCACCCTCGACGCCATTACATCCCCAATGCCCCACTGCTCCTACCTGCACCCGCCGTGGCAGTACTTCACAATACTGTTAGCATGCAGAAGATATGAGGAAATGTCTGACAAGTTACACATGTACATTTTCCATTTGGTGACTTTTCTCTCTTCTCACCTATTGACACATTCAGCCAGAGCACAGACAACCATTGTAGCAGAGGTCCCTGCATCTTCTGGGAGGAAACAACATCATCCAGAGCAACGCAGACCACCCTCACTAACTGGTAAGTCAAACTGGTCAGGAGATGGTCAAAATGCATACATTGTCAGCAGACAACAGAGGGACATATAGGGCCCGAATATCAAAGGTAACCGGAGAGGAAAAACTAGCTTTACAACTATTGGAGTTCTTAATGGACATTTACCTTTAGCAAATTACATTTGTGAATAGCGAAAGACAAAATATAATATATCTTGCCTCTTCATACCTTTGTAATTTGGGAACATTACATGTATTCCACCAACAGTTCCAGAACTGGGAACTCAATCCTGGAATTGAGTGCCACAACAAGTCAAAAAGGAGTCCCCACTATATTGTAATTGTTTTGTAGACCAAATCAAGAAATCCAATGTTAACAAATATGACAATGATGAACAAGAAGTGAGATACTATTGTCAGGAGTATTGAGAATGCATCCACTGTCCAACTTAGAATTATTTTTACTATACATGAAATTGCCCAGTCCACCCAGCTGGTTACATATGTTTTTATTGGATGGCTTGTGTTTTTGGCCATTAACAAAACATGATAGTGGACCTTACCTCAGGATTTGTTGTCATGTCATTTTGATAGACGTTGCTTCTAGGCAGTGGGGCCATTATAAGTTAAATGTGGGATCGCTCATGATATTTAGTGCTACACACTTCTGAAACGGTAGTGCCCACAACTGCTTGTGCTTATCCTTTGTGCCTGAAATTGAGTGCATCACATGTGGCAGCAGAAATGTAAAGTTGCAAATACACTTATCATTGTAGGTCCAATGATGTCCTCCCAGATTCCAACACCCACATTGACCTCTGCTACAAGGTTGGCTGTGACATCTGGTCAGGGACCACACACTGGGCAGGTGCGGGGCCCTGGTAAGTAAACCCAAGAATAATGTACCTGAATGCTCATGAAATGTGCCTTTAATCTCCACTGTATGTTGTATTCGTTGTACAACACTGTTGTCCTGCATCACAATATGCTCACATATGGCATTTAACTACATACCAGATCAGACCATGGTGGCTACTGAAAGGATGACACAAAATGTATGCCAAGTAAGTCAGAATGGACATAAAATAGTACATTGTGTCATATGAAGTGTTCGACACACTACTGGATTGCAATTCAATGATATGAAAACTCTCTTGCAAAATATCAATGGTAAAATCATATTGAAATTGGTGTGGATGAGGCTCGCACTGATGCCAGTTGGGTTCTTTTGAGATGGGTGTATGGGCTGCTAAGGTGAATCTTCAGGAAGTGAAATTTTCAAATCATTTGGCTGAAAAGCACAACACAAATCCAGTGCAGGCGGCAACCATCAAAGCTTTTCAACTTACCCACAATGTGGGATCCTAGTCAAATGTTGCATTCTGCTTGCCTCCTCTTCTACTGTATTCACATATATAAGAGAGTGGTTGACATGAGGTTGGGATGTCTGCTGTACAAGACACCATCCGTTGTCAGCTAAGTCCTACCATGATGTTGGAAATGGAGTATGCAAACAGAGGACACTCAAAGGATGGACATAACAAATGTGTGATCTCTCATTCCAAAATGAGCTTTGTGACTTCATGGGTAGGGAAGCACAAATGAGCCACATTATGTACCTGACTATTGCACATCTCACATATGAACTCTGCAATGCCATGTTTGAACTGTTGTGCAAATGTGATACTGGTCAGCCTGGTGATGTACAATCCTTTCGACTTTATACTCATGAAACATGTTAGTCTTAATGGTGAAGGTGTAATCAATGTAATGCGGAGGAGTCCGATCATTTATCCCCTTCCTTGAAATATCAGTAACCTTCTCATACAAGTTTGTCTGTTGATGTGTCATCTCATTGATATCAGTGCTGTGTGGAGGTAACAGCTGGCAATTGCTGCATGTGAGCAGGGGCCTACATGTAAAGTCCATGAGGTAAACATGCTGCACATTGTCCAGGAATATCCTATCAATGGTCATTGAGAATGACACATACATGTTAGCTCATAGCTACCATCTGGTGTACTGAAATATGGACATGAATGTCTCATCACAGCTGCTGACAGGATGACACCAGTGCAGCGTACAACTACATCCCGGGGAATGCAAGACATCCTGGCTGCAGCAGTGAAACCCTCTCGCACCTGTCCATCAGGTAACTGTGGCGTGAAGTGTTACCCTATCATAGATTACTAAACCATGACAAAGATCAAAATCCCCTTCTGCATAGAATCTGCAGTCGTTGTTTACAAAGTTACATAGATATTATAAGTGTCACATGTGCCTGTTTGTAAATTAGTAATGCAGATCATTGAGTATGGTGTCACTTCCCTCTACAGCTGCTGGATCGGGGACGGCTTTGTCAACAAAACCTATGAGGAGCATGGTTTAGCAGTTGACATCAGGGGGGATCGCAAAGGGACAGAAAACTGTGGCTGGAGCTGGTGAGTTGGCTTGTGCAATGTACATTTCCGTTTAACACCTCAGTGCTATGGTGTGAGCTGTCATTTGTAGGGGTACCCAAACCAGGTCACATGTACGTCATCTGTTGATGCAAAGTACAGTTAATCCAACCCTTGTGTTGCACCACATCTTATGCTAGGTCAATTACTAATACGGTTGCAACCTCTGTGTTCCAGGGGATGATGATGAGGAGGACGGACCTTCCACCAGTGTTGGGCGACGGGCAATCAGAGGGGAAAATCCACTGCTCCTCCAGGCAGTTATGTCAGCTGCAAGTACTGCGCAAGAGGAGGAGGAGGAGGAGGAAGTACCTGAGGATGAAGGATTGGAAGATGATGGTGACTATATGTCCATCCTCTCCGGGGATGACGATTCTGATGCCATGGACAGAAATCTTACCACATTGCCCAAATCTTTCAAGGCATCACACCCTCCGCCCAGCAAAGTGCCTCAGCCTCCTCCAAAACTTAAGATTGCCTGTCCCCAGCATAGAGCTAACCAGCCACAGCTCACACGCATCCCAACAGAGACATCACTCCCTCACAGCCCTCACATCCAGGACAGACATGGTGGTTCCCCTACACGATCCTCCCTATGCAGTGTACCCCAGGCATCCTCTCCACCATCTGGGGGAAGTACCAACCCTGTTGTGGTACAGGTATCCCCTGGGCACCATTCTCCTGTCCACAGGCTTACACCTGCCACTCCCCCTCCCCCCTTGCTGTTGGATCTGCTGGTCTCATCCATGGCCGACCCCTGCAGAGAGGGCCTGCACCTGGCTATGGTGGCCAATGGGAGCAGGACTTCTTCCAACAGCAGTCAGATGTGAGGCAGGACATTCGTGCCATAGGGGCTACCCTGTCAGACATGTCTGAGTCCCTGCAGGGCATGCTCCAATTCCCTCAGGTGGTGGACAGACTGACCCATGTTTTGGATAGGATGGATAGAACTTGGCAAGACATGTCCAAGAATATCAGAGACATGATATCCATCCAAAGGGAAGAGAGTGCAAGACACCATGCCTTGGCCATGAAGATGATGGAGGGCATGCTGAAAGTGATCCAAAGTCTCCCTTCACGGTCAACGCAGGGAGGGGAGCCATCACATCTGCCTGCAGCACATCCCACCCACACACCTGTACCACCAACTGCACAGGACCACAGCAAGGGTACACACCCACAACCGCGCCCTGAACAGGCACTCCCACAATGTGCACAACCACCACTACCACCCCCTGAACAGGCACTCCCACAACGTGCACAACCACCACCACCCCCTGAACAGGCACTCCCACAACATGCACAACCCCCACCACCACCTGAACAGGCACTCCCACAACGTGCACAACCACCACCACCCCCTGAACAGGCACTCCCACAACGTGCACAACCACCACCACACCCTGAACAGGCACTCCCACAACGTGCACAACCACCACCACCCCCTGAACAGGCACTCCCACCACCTGCACAACTTGCCCTTGTCCACGCACAAACACCAACTGTACATATACCATCTGCCCCTGCACATGAACTTCACCATGTACAGGCACATGCATAACACCCACCTACACGCAGGCGACAAGCCAGACATGATCCCTCACAGCAAACATCACCTCCGAAATTGCGAAGTCGCAAGCACGATCACCATTGACAACATCCCAAAAACGAATTGACCACTATGAATATGTGTAAATAAAAAGAAATTATCTTCACAAGTCAAGATTCTGTTGCGTATCATGTCCTGATAGGCAAATGTATACCAATTTTGGTGGCCTAGAGATGTGAGAATGTATGTGTGTATGTGTGACACATTTACAAGTGTAACCCCATCATTGCAACAAGCCATAATGTGCAGAGCAGATGACTCACAAAATACATGTCCATATTTTGTACAAGACATTCACAATGAAGTCAAACAAGTTAAAGAAAGTAGGGTTCAAAAATATATTTTAAGTAAATAGAAGTGTGTGTTTTGAAAAACAACAGTCTGTATGGAAGGGAGAAAGGAAAACAAATGATGATCTTAATACAGAAGGAGAAGGGAACTTGGATTGGGGTGGGGCAACAAAAATATAACACGTCAGGGAGCGTCAGGGGAACCAGTCTATTTACAAGGGGAAAAGTAAATAATTGTCCATAAAGAAAATTATGTCCAACAGGTCAAGTGTCCTGGTCATCCTCTAATACCACAATGTCCAGATCCTCCAAGTCCGATGCAGGCACATGGCTGGCCGGTGCAAGAACAGGCACCACACGGGGTCGGGACACACAAGGAGTATGGGGGGAAACATTGTGGGACAACGGACAGGGGGACACATTGACGGTGGTGTGGGAAGGAGGTTGGGAGACAAAAGACTACATGGTTGCAGCCAGGGAATTGACACTGGCAGTGAGGGTGGCCAGAGCTCCGACAATTTCCTCTCACATCATGCGTATCTCTAGACACATATGCAGCATGATGCGAGAGGACATGTCTGGCTGACCCTCACATACCCACATCAATTCCTCTGGGGCAGCCACAGACGGAACAACACAGGGAGGGGTTTGGGTGGAACATGAGGGGTGTGGTGCCTCAGGTTTGGAGCCAATGTTGGGGTCAACCTGGCAGCTACGACGAGGGGGACAGGTTG
The DNA here is from genome assembly GCA_963921515.1 of Calotriton arnoldi. NCBI lineage: Eukaryota > Metazoa > Chordata > Amphibia > Caudata > Salamandridae > Calotriton > Calotriton arnoldi. Next base: position 1,703,801 of record CAWUFW010003034.1, on the reverse strand, counting down.
CAGGGGATGCAGCTGAAAGCCCCGATGGAATGGGGGCCTCTAGAGGTAGGGAGGGGGTGATGGCAGGCCCATGTTGGGTAGTGGCCTGCCCCAGGGACACCTCCTCAGGACTTACAGGTGAATGGTCTTGGGGAGAGTAGCTCTCCTCCCCCCCTGGCCAGAGGTGTCCAGTTCTTCCCCCCCCCACTTCAATGTCCACAGCCTCCACCCGGTCCGTAGCACCAGAGTTGTCTTCCTGGTCAGTCCGGGTGGGCGCAATCCCCATGCCGCCTGATGTTGAGGGTCCCGCCTCATCGTCCTCTTCCTCACTACTGGAAAGAGGTCGTAGCCGCCGTCGCACCGAAGATCTCCTGCTCCGAACCTGGTCCTGCTGTTGTTCCATTTGGCCAGCTGTGCCCACTGAAATGTAAGAAAAATCATGATGTAGTGGTTGTATACGTCAGGACAAGACACATACCCAGATAAGCCTAGGTCAGACTTTGTTTTCCTCTGATCACACTATACAGTTGTCAGTGTTTATGAGCTTACATTACGTGTATGTTCACTGTCATCTCCTGATTTGAGTCTGACATGGACATCTCACGAGATTATTTGTGGCTTACACAACTGTATTGGCCAACCCTCAACTTTGGCATTCTTGTGACATGTGGGTCCTGTCACTGCTACATGGGCAGGTTCCAAACCCAGTCTACAAAAGGAGATCATAGAGAGTCCAGATGGTATTGAAAAGGGCCTGTGATATGGAGTCTCAGCACTTTTACGTCTGGACAAATGTTATCTGCTGTGTAGCATTGTATGGGACGAGACAAATGCCGATTGTGGGTCACACATCCACATAGGGTCTGGGCTATTTGGTTTGCTACGTTGTGAGTCTAGCCTTTTGATATTCCCTCACAAAAGCTGACAATCCAGTGCTACATATTGGCTTCGGTGACTGATAAGGTAGTGCTGTGCACCGGTGAAAAGTAGTGGGTCGTTGTTACAGCTACCTGAACATGAAAAGTGGCATACAAGCCACTGAGGGTAAGGCGTGTGTCAGTGGTTGCACTTAGCAAAATTGGACACACTTAAGAGTGAGGCAAGGATCTCAAAGTCTGTCTTGACTCCATGGCACATGATGATCTGTCTCAATCAGAACCCAAACTCAACAAATGCAATGCAAGTCACAGCACCCAATACCCATTGGCCTCTCATACACACACTGGACAGTGTCTGTACCATTCCTCATCCAATGCACACATCAGTTATGATTCCCTTGGTTCACTGTTAGTGGTGCTGGCAGTGCAAATTTCAGTACAAATGCATGTATGTGGCTCAATTCCCCAGTTGTCATGAAGAAACTACAACTCCCAGAATGCACTCTGCCCTGTACAGTCCATATGCCACAGTGAGCCTTTTGCTTCATGATGACTGCTGCATAGACACAGAATAGGTGAATGGAGGCATGGGACACACAATGGTACAGCTCTGTCTTCACTCACATCATACTTCCAGACACATATTGCATAAAATGCACTTACCAGGTCTCTGCTGCTCATGCTCCTCCAGCTGAGCATGGAGAGTCGGCCAAGCTGCACGCAGGACCCTCCTGTACAGTGGGGAGAGATGAGGATGATGCACATGGTGCTGGGAAGACTGGCCCAGTAGTTGCTCAGCCCTGTGCCGGGCCCAGCGTTTTAGGTCCTCCCAGCGCTTGCGGCATGCCCTCGCCATCCTGGTGTGAACGCCCACTGCACTGCAGCGCTCACCAATGTCAGCCCATAGCCTGGCCCGGGATGCATTGCTCAGCTGGTACTCTGGCCCCCCATATAGCTGAGGAAATTTGGACAGCACCCCCTCAGCCAAGATGTCTAATTCCCTTTCAGTGAAAGGGGGTGCTTTCTCCCCATAACCCTCAGCCATTTTGGGGGAAATAAGTTTGAAAAGAGCAGCAGGATGGCAGAGGATCTGATCTGTGAGAGAGGATGACTCAGAATGAACACAAAATGGCTGTCAACAACTTCCTGTGATGTATTTCCTGTCTCCCACTTCCTGTATAACACTTCCAGTATAAAATAATGTGTTCCGGTTCATTTTTGGAGATTAAGACCCGAAAACGTAATTTCCGGTTCCGGAGCGTCGGGTCCACATGCGCGTCGCATGCTCCGGAACCGGAAACTACGTTTTCGGGCCGTAACCTCCGAAATTGAACCAGAATTCATTATTTCATACAGGAAATGATACACAGGAAGTGGGAGACAGGAAATACATCACAGGAAGTAGTTGACAGCCATTTTGTAGTCATTCTGATCCATCCACAATCACAAATCAAATCCACTGCCATCCTGCTGTTCTGCAGTGGAAATACCTGAAATGACAGTGCAAGAGAGAATCATAGACATGCAACAAAAGAGGGAACAGACCATTTAATGACATTTTGGCTCGGACAAGGGGGGGGGCTGACACAACATCAAACCCCAGTTTAGTTTTCTCCTACTTTGCATTATGGTTCATGTAGTTCATATTTAGTGCTCAACACAAGAGTTGTGTGTCGTATTACAGAAAAGTGGGGGGAAGCAGTGCTGTGTATCACAGACACATTGTGCCAGATTCACCCACGTTGTGGGCCCATCATTTGTGGGGGAGTCAAATCTGTTGAGGGCAAAGGCTCTGAGAATGCAATATTTATGCCCTTTTGTGATTAAGGAACCCATCCCCATAAGGTCCAGGAGGTCTCTCAGAACATGTACAGTTTTTCCTCTGCGTTAATAGATTCCTTAGGAACATCGACTACACTGATCGCTGACATGGGCACATGACCTGAAGTATGGTCAATCTTTAGACTACTGTCAACAGCTGTGGTTTACATGCAGTTAGTGTGGCTTGCAAAGTAGTCTCAGGATGGAATTTTTGGACAGAGTCGTAATTATCCAACTTTCATCATTGACAACAGACTGCAAACCACATTTTGTCCATGACACAACAGGTTGCTCATGTGAAAAACGTGGCAACCAGCTGATCACGGACTTGCATACCCTGACCTCGGTTATGTGCAATGGCCCGATTTCCCAGATTCAGAGCTAGCCGAGGTACAAGAGGTATGTGTAAGCCATGCGTTAAAGCTATGTTGTGCAAAACACAACAGGCTAATATGATCTTGCACACGACTTCAGGGGAGTAGAGCAGCACACCCCCTGTACGGTCAAGACATCTGAATCGCGACTTCAACAGACCAAAAGTGCACTCTATGATGGCTCGAGTCCGTATGTGTGCCCTATTGTACCTACGCTGAGGTACAGTGTTTGCACATCTGTAAGGGGTGAGGAGTTGTGGGGAGAGTGCATACCCAGCATCGCCTGAGGAGGGAAGAAAGGGCAATTGGTTACATTTCCTTCTTTGATTTACACAGGACATGATCTATACTTTGGTACATGCAGTGTCTGTTGAGACCATGTATGTTGCTTTATGATTCTTATTGTACAATAGTTGTTAATGTAAGGTGGCATTCAGACATTTCAATTGCACATATCCCTCATTTTTAGTGCTTGGTACTTACCCAGTAGCCACATGTTGCCAAATTCTCCCTCATCCATCCGCCGGGCAAGAGGTGACATGCGGAATACGAAGCTGTCATGGGTACTGCCTGGGAACACTGCATGCACCTCAATGAATCTCCCACTGGCATCACAGACAGCTTGCACATTGATGGAATGCCATCGGTGTCTGTTGCAGAAGATGTGTGCAATGCGGCGGGGTGGCCGGAGGGCCACATGGGTACAATCAATTGCACCCAGCACACGTGGGAAGCGAGCAATGAGATAGAAATCTCTAGCTGCCCTTTGTCTCATGGCCAGTGTATGGGGCATTCGTATGTGGTGGTGGGCTCTTGCAGTGATGCATCTCAGTGCCTGATGCAAGCACCGCGACTGGCTTGCCTGGGAAATGCCCACATGGTCACTGGAGACCCTTTGGAATGACCCAGTGGCAAAGAAATGGAGAGCAGAAAGGATCTTGAGATAGGGTGGAATGGCGTGGGAGAAGCAGGTCACAGAGTCAAGTTCCTGATCCCACTCACATACCATCTCCAAGATGACTTCTGGAGGGAAACGGTATCTGGCCCTGACATCTTGGCTGGACATCCCAAATAGGTTGATCCTTTGTCTAAAGGTCCTCTCTACTCTCCTCCTCCTCCTCCTCCTCCTCCTCCTCCTCCTCCTCAAGTCTTCTTGCCGCATGGCAAGGGGCAGAGCAACAAACACATTCAGCGACATGTTGAAAGGGTTTGTGTGTGTCTGCTCTGCATTCATACATGCTGCAGGGCTGGGATTGGCTGCAGTGTGTCAGCTGATGCATAGTGGGGGATGGTAGGCACTTGGACAGGTGTTTACCCTTGAGGAAAATGATCAACGGCCAGAGTGCGGGTATTCCGGCCCAAATTCGGAAATTCCAGCCCGGCATCGGAAATGCCGGCCTGGAAGCGGAATTCCCGTCACAAATGCGGAATTCCTGCTCCGGGTGCAGAAATTCTGGCCCGAGTACGGAAATTCCAGCCCGATTGCAGATGTAAAGTTAGTAGTCGTAAGTGCATTCTGTAAATACCAAAAGTAGTAAGTGCCTTCTGTGAATACCAAAAGTAGTAAGTTTATGATTTTGTCTCAGATTAGTTCTGTGAATCAGCCCCAATGACTTGGCTATCATTAAGATCCTCCCAATACAGATTGAAGTCCCCCAGGAATAAATCAATGGATTGGGGGGAAGAGTTTGCAGTGATGATTTCCATTAGGTTGTCTATGAAGGTGTTGTTGTCCTTACCTTGAGGGTGGGAAAAGGTGTGTAAAATGCATGGAAGATTCGCTTTGTTTCTTATGGAAAGAGCGAGATATTCGCAGGAGTCAGATGTATCAGAGTTTAATTGCGTGATGGCGAGATCGGAGCGGTGAATGCAGGTGATACCGCCCCCTTTTTTTATTTTCTCTGTCTAGTCTCATGATGCTGTAGTTTGGGGGAACAAGTAGATCAATGTAAGGCGATGAAGTTTCGGTGAGCCAAGATTCCGTTAGTACCGCTACGTCAATTTCTTGGTTTAAAATGAGATTGGCAATGTCAGAGGCATGCTTCACTGCTGATCGGCAGTTAAGCAGAAGACCTAGGAGGAGGTTAGCGGAACTCTCTTCAGGTTATCGATGTTTAACTTTCTGTTTTTTAGAATGGAAGTTCTATTCACGTTGATTTTGACCGTTCCACTTTTGTTTTCACCTCCCAGGCCCGGGAGACATGGGGCCTCGGGTGTTCATTCGTAGGATACTAGTAAGGCTAAAGTTTCTTCTGATAGATAGATACTTAAGTTGTTGACGCGGGCGATACTGCCTCTATGACAGCGGCACAGCTGTATGGTTAGGGTGGCTTTGTAGATTGCATACGGAATTCTGAATGAGTTTGATTTTTGATAGAGATTCTTCAGTGCGGTGTAAGAAGCTCTTCATTTCAAGAATAGCGCTTTGGATGCTCTGAGATAAGTTGTTGGTTTGGAGTCTCAGTGCTTCAAGCTCCGTTTGAGTTGCAGATGATGTATGAATGGTGACCTCGGGTCCTGCACTCTTTGTGATAGACAGCTCGCCGCCCTCGTGAGTGGGGCTAGCTTTAAACATCCCCGTAGTTGTTACTCTTTTCACAGGAGTGACCGAAGGAATGACTCTATCCGGGGGAGTGGCTATAGAGCCATCGGTGGAGTTCAGTGATACACTCTGGGTTATCTGCGAAACTGGTGCTGAGGGGGTAGTAGGTGTAGAATTTATGGCTGTTGCGGTTAGAGGCACAGGTTTGCTATGTTGTTTAGATGATTGGTTGACCATAGACCTGTTAGCTTTTTGGTAGTTGCAACCCTGAGTTATATGTCGGCTGGGCATCACGATTGGAGGTATAGGGACGGACCTATCTGTAAGCATAAGTGTTAAGCATCTATTGCTGAGACTTGGTTGATTGACCTCCGAGTGCTGTTGTTCGCTGTCCTGAGGCTCTAAACTCGTTGAAATGAGCTCAGATAGCTGGGTTTCTTGTGCCGTCTTTGTGTCTCTTCTGGTGGGATGATTGCTTGGCGGTGAGTTAGATTGGGGGCCCGGGTGCTGAGTAAGTCTTGTGAGAGTGTTATTAAGTACCTGCTCTTTCAGGTTGGTGAAGTTGTCATCAAATTTCTTTAGATCCTTGTTAGCCGCTTGAATAAGTACGGTGCCGTTTTCATAGATTGTTATGTTTAGATCTGCTCTTAGCTTGTGTGAGGGGGCGATCCTTAGCTTGGTGCCATGTGGAATATTTCCGGTTTCTTGTGTGTTTAATAATTTTATAAAGATTTCCCGCCAAATTGCTATTTTTCTAGTGAAGAATCTCAGGTCATTTACAATGATGCCTTTTTTTTATGTTGAAAGAAGGATACAAAATCAGTGTCTCTGGGTGTTTTCTCAAAAGATTGTGTTTAAAGGTTTTAGCTGCAGCCCTGGAGAGGTTTGGGGGATATAAGATAGTGAAGGAGTTTCTGCCTGCTGTTTTTAGGCATGATCCTGCCATGTTGGTGGAATGTGCTTTCGCCAGTTATAAGAGAGTTACTTTCCCTTCCCCTTCCAATTCCAGACTGTGAAAGTGACCTAAAAATGCCCAAAAAGTGGGGGCTCGTTTCCCCTCCCCCCAAGTTTCTGAACAGGAATCTGTATTGGCAGATGTTTCAGATGGCCGCCTCTTCGCATGCAGCAGACCACTCTAGGCTGGCAGTCCTCTCTCCCTTTCCAATCTAGACTGCCAGTCCTCTTTCCCTTTTTATTATTTTCCTACAGTGAAGCAGTGTTCGGCCATTTTGGTCCTGGACAGGACCAGACAAAATAAAAGCAGAATAAAGATATATATATATAAGTAAAATGCCATAAAAAAGAAATAAAAATGGCCAAGGAGAGTGGTGCAACGAGCCTGAGCAGCAATCGTGCTGGCTGTTCCTGCAGGCTGAGTGCTGCCATGCCCTGTGCACTATCCATGTGTAGGAGGAGAGGGACCTCTCCAATTGTAGCCCAAAAACTGTTAACATTTTGCTCTCTCTGCTCTGTACGGGCGGGGGGGGGGCTGCAGCCTCTGCAACCGGCTCAGATCATCCCCCCGCTCCCGGCAGCTGTGCACTCCACCGACATGCCAGGGCTCCTCCTGCCAGGACTGTTGGGGTCGGAGAAACCCCGCAGAGTCAGTGGGTCTCCAGACCCGAAAAAAAAGAACTCCAGGAGTGCCCCGCTGCTGCCCTCACCATATGTAAGAGGGGTGGCAAAGTAGGAGGGCTGCCTAGGCGGTTGGCTCCCTGGGCGGTAAAGCAGGAACCAGGACACCTCCCCAGGCGGCACACTCACCGGACATGGAGCCTGCCTTAGTGAGTCTCCATGGGCGGCAAAGAAGGGACCAGGACACCTCCCCAGACGGCACACTCACCGGACATAGAGCCTGCCGTCAAGGGTCTCCGTGGATCTGCCTCCTCTGGCTCTGCAGACTCCTCCGGTGCCATCGACCTCCGCAGACGCTCCCTCCGTAGACGCTCGTCAGGGGCGGCCGGTTCCCGGACACATCTGTGACGCTCCAATGAGCGAGTTTTGTGAGTTGATAATAGGTTACCGACTTGCAAAATAGGGTTGGAGCATTTGAAAATGCATTTTACCAGTTGCAAACAGCCCAATGGGCCGTTTGCGACCGGTAAAATGTGTCATACATTTGGCCACTGGTTTACAAAATCATTTGCTCTAGCACACAGCGTTATTTCCTTTATTTCCTCGAGCAGGCTCTCCAGGGATTGCTGCCAGGTATGTGATATCTCCAGCGTTGACATTTAGATCAGCCTACGGATGCACAATGTCCTTTTTGCATGCCTGTTTTTCGTGCACTTGGCAGACAGTAGCTTTATTTGCTGGACATTCTGTTAACATCCTTCTTTAAATCAGCCCCAGAAAAATTTCGGAACAATTGTTCTCACAAATTTCGACCTTTCATGACCTTTTATAAATTGTAGTCCTTCTTGGTTGATTTGATTTTAGATTGCATCGTTTTAGATGTTGCAAATATCTATTTCGAGATTTCACAGGTTAGGGTTCTCATGATTTCATTGTTTAGAGCACTTTAGAGACTTCGCTTCTTTCAATGCAGGTTTACACCACAAGAGAACTATTCAAGGGTTATTTTCCACTGTTTTTGGGGCTAATATATCTAAATCCCTATGTATTTTATCATTCAGGTAGACAAAGAGTTTCAGAGAACTGATACCTTCCTAACTAAAGAAGAATACATGGAAAAGTGTACACTGCATTACTAGAAATCCAGAGCTCACCTCCGGGGAAGAAGTGAAGTATTTAGTAGTTGGTAAAATGCTTGGTGCTTAAAGATAGGCAATTTGTTTGTTAAATATACAAGATGAAAGTTGATAATTTGCTAGGGGAATAAGAAAGATTAAGATATGTGCAAGTCAGACACTGGGTATTTTCACCAGTCGTCTAAGCTGCCTAAACTCCACCTCTAACCCAGTTTGAAAACATGCTTCAGAAAGTAAAAAACACCAAATTTAGAGGATATATAGGTTGCTTCTGGAAGGGTCTATGCCAGATAAGGGCAGTTTCAACTCAAATGGGAGGTTCAAATAAGTAGATTCTTCTCTGGGGAACAATGTAACACAGCACTTTCTAAGACTTACCAGGATATCACTCATGCTCATGGGCTGAAATATGCGGGGGAAACTCTACTTCACTGGCACTGGGCCACACAGTGACTCCATAAAATAGATAGTAAGAGATTTTACCAGTGCTGGTGGAGTGTGGCCAGAAGAATTCCATTTCTCACATTCTGTAGGGCTGCCATAATATAAGGGTTTTCTGGTTGGAGATACTTAGGGCTATGGAATCCATGTTAGCAGCAAACATTGCTGAGGTTCCAGAGAATATTTTTTAGGAGGATGTCAGATGTGAATTTGGGAAGCAGCAGAGGGGGTCTGACCATTAGCCAATTTGTTGCTTTTGTCAGCCAAACTGATGCTGCTGACTAAATTGTGGACACCGTCAGTGTCTCATATTCACAACTGGTATGATAAACTCTGGTATATTTTGGAGGTGGAAAAGATGTCTCATGCCCTGCAAAGCAATAAAGCAATCTTCTTGAACATTTGGGGGGAGATTTACCAAATCTCCACGCAGCACAGTACAGCCTCCCACGAGGCTGCGCTGCATTGCGCGACAGGGATGGAGCAGGAGAGTGCCATATTTTCAAAGATATGCCTCTCTCCTCCCCTTTCCCTTGCGCCGGCGCTGAATACAGCTGCTGTGTGCCATGCACACACATTAGCGCCATAGCACTAGGGTGTGTGTGTGTGAGTCTAGCATAGGTTTTGTACAGGAAGGAGAACCTTCCTGTAAAAAAGACTATTTTTTTTTTTAAATTTATTTATTGAGTTTCAGCAAAAATAGCAAGTATAATAGACACAGTCCACAGATAAATACATACATTGCAGCAACATCGGTGTATCAAGACAATATAATATAGAGTCCATCATAATAAAAAATCGGCAGGAAACGACACATATCAGGGGGGTTATGCAAAATAAACAATTTAGCAAAAGAGAGGAAATTAGTATCATTCACTTATAAAATGACTTGAGCGGAGCGGAAATGAGAACAATTCTGTGCAGGCAAGCACATTCGAACACCATGGTAGCAACTAATGTTCAAGTCGTGGAATGCAACGTGTGGGGAGAGCGTGTATCCCGGTCAGCCTCGATCGGGTGTTCCAGGAGATACATCTTAAGTGGATCCCAAATATCTCTGGGGCGGGAGGTTAGGGGTAGGAGTTCTGAATAGGCATATGTCTGGTCTTGCCAAAATATCATGTCACTAATCCATTCCTTAAATTTAGGTGCTCTGCCGCGACCCCATCTGCATGCTACTCGCCTCCTGGCCAACAGTAGGCTAAAGGAGACAAATTTGCGATGCGTTACGGCTAGATCTTCCGTGTAGCCAAGAAGAGAGAGAAGGGGAGAGGGTGACAGTGTTGAGGATGTCATCAGTTTTAGTGCGGTGATCACCTGCTGCGAGTAGGCCAGAACAGGGCTGCATTCCCAGGCAAGATGTAGGAAGTCGGCAGCGTCTGAGCCGCATCTGTCGCATTTATTAGTGTCACGTAGTTTATATTTGTGTAACTTAACCGGGGTATAGTATAAACGGTGTAGGAACTTATAATGGATGATGCGTAGTCGACTTCTATAGGAGGTTTGTGTAGTCTGTTTACAGCAATACACCCACTGCTGATCAGTGACTTCTTGCCCCAGCTCAATGGACCACTTGTCCCGGGCAGTGCAGGGGGTGTAAGTAATATCAGTAGATACGCTGTGATAGAGGGTGGATACTAAGTGTGAGGCATTGTCAGTTCACAGTATGTGGCGTAAAGGCGAGACATCTGGGGGTTCAAGAGGGTATGTAGTGGTATATTCCTTGAGGCCCTGTCGTAGTCGCACGTACATGAAAATGTCCATGGGGGAGGGCGGAGACTTGGAAAAGAGCTGTTGCGACGTGTGAAATTTTCCATGCAGATAGAGGTCTCCCCAGCAAGTGATGTTGTATTTGGCCTTAGTTTTTTTTAAAGCGCCCTCTTGCAGAACTGGCATCTTTGAATGAGCAGAGGCGAATATAGCATAGGGGCTTGTAGGCGGGTAGAAATGCGTTGCCAGGCTTTCACCGTGCAATCCACAGAGGTTGGATTGCGAGCGCACGGTGTAGGTGCAGTCAGTATAACCCCATCTAGCGGAACGGGGTCCGCCAGCCAATGTTCGGTCGCTACGTGAGGCGTGTATCTGGGGGGGTGAAACCAATAATGAGCATAATGTGCTTGAGCACAGAGATAATACAGTTCAAAATTGGGAACGTCGAATCCCCCCTGAGAATAGGGGCGAGCAAATACGTCCCACTGTATCTTCTTTTGTGATTATTATGTTTCTTTACGTAAGAGATTCATATTACCACTACTCAGAGATTGTCATTTTTCTCAAGTTAGGCCCGCCTTATTGTACCTTCAAATGTTATCTTCCCCCATGGTTTGTTTAGGGGTTGCAAGTTTTTTAACAGGAGCCATTAGGTGCAGGAAAAAAATGACTTTTTAACTGTTATTAGTTTTTATATGATTTTATCATAGGGCCCACTCCGTGTCATCACTTGTCAATTGAATTTGGCTGTAGCTGATCTTCGCACTTTGCACTTTATATAATGCTTTTGCTATATCATGTAAATAGAACTCGGCCCTCTGACTGATATTAAGAATGTTTTTATCTTAATTGTGGTTTTTAAAACTGTCAATGAAATGTATTTTTGTATGATATGTTCACTTTTATGGCATTGAGTTGCCGAATAAAGTATTCTTGACAGACTGACGTCCCACTGTAGTCTCGGGTGCTTACCGCCCCATATTAATCTGGTTAACTCCGATCGTAGTGAGGAGAAAAAATGGCGGCCGGGGTCATAAGGAATATTTAAGAACAAATACAAGAGTTTGGGAAGGACGACCAATTTAATGAGGAAAATACGACCAGCCATAGTGAGAGGGAGAGCGTTCCATCTCGTTATGCATTTGGTGATATGTTCCAACGTCCTCCCATAGTTGAGCCTCATCAGTTTGTCGCGATGGATGGTAACATGGATCCCCAAATATTTTAAGTCAGTGCTGCACCGTTCAATTGGAAAATCGGTGGCGAATGGCGATACAGAAGCAGTAAGCGGGAAAAGCTGAGATTTGGCCCAGTTGATATGGATACCGGAGAGACCACCAAAACAGACGAACTCACGAAGTAATGTGTTGAGATTTTGCAATGGCTCTCGGACATAGAGGGTAATATCGTCCGCGTAAAGGGGGATAAGGATTGGACGGAGGAAGCAGCAAAGAGGCTTATCTTGGTGGTGTTGCCTGACCCTGGCAGCCAGGGGCTCCAAGGCCAGGGCAAAGAGAAGTGGAGAGAGCGGAGAGAGCGGACAGCCCTGCCGCGTGCCCCGGGTAATGGCAAAGGAGGGGGAGGTATGTCCATTGATGAGAACTCTGGCTACTGGAGAGGCATACAAAAGGCGTATCCATGCTAAAAAACCTTTGGGAAGTCCCATGCATTGGAGAATGGTGAACAGGTAATCCCACTCCACAGAGTCGAAGGCCTTTGTGGCATCTAAAAAGACCGCCACTAGTGCCAATTGGGGGTCAACATTTTGTAGGATGGAAAAAAGAGTGCGGAGATTGTGGGAAGTTGCTCTACCGGGGATAAAGCCAGCCTGATCCGGCAAAACCAGTTTGTCCATCAGAAGGCTGAGTCGGTTGGCTATCATCTTGGCGAGGATCTTTGCATCAGTATTAATAAGGGAGAGGGGCCGGTACGAATCGCAAAGGTCCGCAGGTTTGCCAGGTTTCAATAGCGTGGTAATGAGGGCCTCTCTCATCGAGCCAGGGAGAATCTGCGATTCCTGTGCCTCTAGATAAACCTCCTTCAAGACAGGAAGCAGCTGGTCAAGGTAAGTTTTGTAAAAATCAATGCAGAGCCCGTCAGAGCCCAGGGCCTTCCCCGATTTCATCTGCATAATTGCAGTACATAACGCGTCATCCTCGAACGGTGCCACCAAGAATTCTCTGTGGTGATCCCCAAGCCACCCTAGTGCAATATCCCCAAGATAATGAGAAAGGTTAGGAGGCTCAGTTCTGTGAGTGCTGTAGAGATCAGTGTAAAATTCAGTGAAAGTGTGCAGGATGTCGAGACTGTCCCTGTGTCGCACTCCAATACTGTCGACTATGTCTAGAACATAGTTGGAAAAGCGGGGTAGGCGAATTTCCATCGCGAATGCCTTGCCGGTTCTCTCCCCCTCTCCATATTTACGAGCGGTAAAATATTTGCCACGAAAGCGAGCTTCCCGTTCTGCCGTGGCCTTGTACTCAGTGAGCTTGTCTCTCAGTGTGACTTCGTGAGCCCCTGTTGCATCGTGCCACATGCCCATTTCTAACTGTTTCAGTTCCCCTTCAAGTTTGCGCAGGTTACGGCGGATGTCCCGGAGGACACCGAACCTTTTCGAAATGCACGAACCGCGCATCGTAACTTTAAAGGCCTCCCAAATCGTGCCCATATGTATGACTGACCCTTTATTGCGCCTGGAAAAAATCAGTTATTTCTTCCCCTAGTTCCGCCTTAAAGGCGGTGTCTAACAGCGCCTCAGGTATGAGTCGCCAACATCGTGGAGTAGCAATAGAGTGAGTGGGGGAGATCGTCAGGCGAACAGGGGAGTGGTCTGAATAGGTCCAGGCCAAGTGTTCCGCCGAAAGTATCCAGGAGGCAGCCCCTCGGGAGACCACCCAATAATCCAGACGGGACCATGAAGAGTGCGTTGCAGTGTAATAGGTGCCTTCCCTCCCATCTGGGTGTACATGACGCCATGCGTCGATAAGCCCATGGTCAGGGAGCAGTCGTGCGAGCATGTCATGAGTCCTGGTGTAATGATGAGGGAGCGGGTTAGACCTATCAGTGTCGGGGCATAGGGTAGTGTTAAAATCACCCCCCCAAATAACGTGTGTGGATCCCACTTTGAGAATTTGGCCCCAGAGAGTAGTGAAAAAGTCTGGGTCATCAATGTTCGGTCCGTAGCAGCAGACGAGCGTGACTGACTGTGTACCCAGTGTACCGCATAGCATACAGCTCCTACCGGAGGAGTCACTGTAAGTCCCGCCCAAGAGGAAGGGTGTGTTTTTTTTTAACTAGAATCAGCATCCCCCTTGAAAAGGTAGAGTAGGAGGAGAATATATGATTAGTGGCCCACTTGCTCCCAAAGTGAGTGGGGCGACGGGGGTCCATGTGCGTCTCTTGAAGCATGTGTATTTGGTGCCGGTCAAGATATGTGAGGATTTGCCTGCGTTTCCGCAGATCACCAAGGCCTCTAACGTTCCATGTGAGTAAATTTATGCACAATGCCTCAGCGTGTGGGGACATAGTTAGGGAAGAAGCAGTAGGTACGAAGTGTCTCATGTGGAGGCATGTGTGCAATTATTCCGACGTGTGCTGGCATGTCTATCTGTTGCTGAACCATAGAAGTGACATTAAGAGATATCAACAATACCCAAACCACCCCCACCCACAACAGCACCCCAATTGTGCTGGTAGCGCATAGCTCACCCAAAGACCAATGAATCTCTAACAGTACAATCCAGGTCAAACGTGACCAACATAAAGTCAAGTTGCATGGGGGATCACCCATATGGGGGGGTCGTTGGTGGGCCACAGAAACCTCCCTTCTCCCAAAACTGCAAAGCAGCTACCCCAGTGGCAGGGGGATGAAGGGGGGAAAGGGGAGGGTGCTCAGCATAGTTCGGTGAAAGAGAAAAAGAAAAATGGCAGAATATCACATTAAGCCCGCCGCATTGAAACATGATGCACCTAAGGTGCCAATTACACTTATCTGACGCCGGCGAGCTGTAGGCAGTTCAAAACCACCAGGAAAGATGATACTGTTCCCCACAACGTATGTAGGCGGGAATTTCTCAGCGTCATAAGTAACATGTATCTGAAAATAACGTCATACATGAGACAATAAGTGCAGAGACTACGAGGCGTCTTCATTTACTTTGTGGGACCATCCGCGACAGGTGACGAAGATCTGGAGTTACAGTCATTGGAATCTCTCCAAGGCGAGCAGCGTTTGACAGTCTTGAGAAAGTCCTCAACCTGCTGCGGGTTCACGAAAATGGTGTGCTTGCCCTGGTAAGTGACCCGTAAGCGTGATGGATACATGAGGGCATAGTCGATTTGCGCTTTCCGGAGCTTCTGTTTAACCGCCAGGAACTTGCGGCGTGCCTCCTGAACAGCAACGGTGAAGTCTGGATAGATGGTGTATTCCATGCCTTCGAACAGTAGCAATTTTTTCTCGCGCGCAAGCCGGAGCGCAGTGTCCCGGTCTCGATAATTGAGGAGGCGAGCCACAATGGGGCGTGGGGCGCCGCCTGGAGGAGGCCTGGGACCTAGGGAGCGGTGCGCTCGTTCTACTATGAGCTGGGGAGAGAAGGCTTCCTTTCCAAAGGCATCTCTCAGGAGGCGTTCGATAAAGTCTTCCATGCGACCAGTATTGGTGCTTTCTGAGATGCCTATGACGCAGATGTTATTATGGCGGCTGTGAGCTTCAAGGTCCTCGTTCTTGGCAGCGATTACTTTCAGAAGCTTGTCCATTTGCGTCATTTGTTGTTGCATCTGGGACGTGGTGTCTTCCGTGTCCGAGATACGGCGTTCCGCCTCCTTGATCTGCTCATCATGCTTATCCACCTTCAGGACCAAGAAGTCCAGGCGACTGTTCATTGTGTCCATTTTACTGGATAGGGCCGTAAGACTATGCTGCATAGCCAAAAGCAAAGTCTTCACTTCGTCGTCTGGGGTAGATGATTGTGCCTGCGCCTGCTCCCCATTGGATTGTACAGAATCCTCCGAGCACGAACGTGTGACAGTCTTTTTGGCGTCGAAGACAAGTTTGGGTTGTCGGCCATCTGGTTTCCCCATTGCAGCGGGGCAGAGCGAGCCAAACACGGTGTCGCCAATCGTAGCCGATGTCGTCTCTGCACCAGTCTGTGCGGCCAACCAGATCAGGAGTTTTCCCCAGGAACCCACAAGAAAGCAGCAGTCCCTGCGCCGAAGAGATGAGCGAAAGGGTCGTGTTGGCGCTGACGTTGACTCAAGACCATCAGAGGAAGCGCCTTAATATTGCGGTGCCCACGCGCCAGGCGTAAAGTCCAGTAGTGGTGAGTATGAGGTAGGTGGTGGGCAAGGGCAGGACAGCAACCCACACCACGGCAGGTCCGTAAACTTGAGTGGGTGTGTTCCAGCCGGCAGGCCAGTAACATGCAGGAGATCCAGGTAAGGTGTAGGCCACAGTGCGCCATCAACAGCTAGCCCTCAGCGGCTCCATAGCAATGCAGGAAAGTGGCACCTTGCGAGGAGTGAGTGCCACGTTGACAGGGCAAATATGTAGAAGCGCCTCTGTAGTCTGGCCATGGAAGGGGTGTTCAGCGTGTCACAGGGGCCCCCCAAGTCATCGGAAGGAGGCCAGGAAAGCGGCGGAACTGCGGCGTAGTGTGCCGCAAGTCTCTTCAAATAACGGCCATCACGTTCGGGGCTGCGCAGGGCCCAGTAGATGACAGGCAGGCAGCGTGCAGCGCAGTGCCGGGCCCCCAGATCGGTGCACCAGGGAGGAGTAGCGCCTAGTTGGGGTCTGCAAAGTTCGTGAGCGCGTGACAGCAGTTGAGCTGATGGGATTCCGCGAAGGGCGGCCGATGCAGCAATGGCGCTCACCTTGCGACTCGAGCTGAGGGCTCACCTCATGATATCTCCGTTGTCCCACTCGTACCCGTTGTAGGTTTCAGGAGGCTGCAGGCGGGGAGATCTCAGGATTGCCCGAGGCAGCTACCACCAGATGAGCGGCAAGTCAAGTTGCAGAATTGAGGCCAGTTCCCAATTCACCACGGGGCCCAGCGCCACGTGGAAGCCACGGGACTTGCGTAGTGGCGGCGGCCACGCAGGGCTCCGAGCTTATCGCCACTCGCCTCCCGCAGCCACAAAGACTTCGTCCAGATATCGTCACCTGGGGTCCGGGAGGGCTGAATCTTTCACCGGAGCCAGAGGACGTGTTCCGCTGCAAGCGGCAGGCGTTGGAGGCAGGTTTCACGCGGTATTAAGAGAAGAAATGCAGGATTGTGTGGCCGAGCTACCGGAGCCTCACAGGTGTGCCGCCATCTTGGTTGTGCGCCACCTAGCGCCCCTTAAAATACTATGCCTAGACATGAGGGAATGGTAAAAAAACAACAGGAGTAAGACCCATAGACCAGGTTGAGATCTGGGTAGGTAAACGAAAACAAACAACAATGTCTCAACCGGTATCATTGAGGAAGGCAAGTATATATGCATGTACAAGACATTACAGGAAGGAAGAGGGAGACTCGTGATGTGTTTATAGAAAGTGCTCTTGACATCATATATTTGAAGTAACAAAAAATAGAACAGTTATATCAGCACTGGATTACGCTGAATGGACCATTCAGCGTAATCCACAGCGCAAATTCAACTATGGTTCACATAAAATGTTTAACTAAACCGCGACCAACTTTTGTAAATAATCTCTGTTGAACCATATATTTCTATATATATATATTCCTTTTCACTTTGTCACATTGCGCCTTCCGCTGCTCCCTCACTTGTCACTTGCGCCGTCACCTTCGTGTGTCACGAGCACAGTAGTGTACCAAGTACGTTTTGGGTTGCCCTTGCATTCTTGCATACAGTGCTGATATAACTGTTCTATTTTTTGTTACTTCAAATATATGATGCCAAGAGCACTTTCTATAAACACACCACGAGTCTCCCTCTTCCTTCCTATAATGGCTTGTACATGCATATATACTTGCCTTCCTCAATGATACCGGTTGAGACATTGTTGTTTGTTTTCATTAGACACGAGGGAAAGCTTTTCCCACTTTGTATGCGTGCTGCACAGTGCAGCACGCATGCAAAGTCGGAAAAGGAAGGAGAAATGAAAGCATTTCTCCTTCCTTACGCCTTCTTTAAAAGGGCACAGTTTTCTCACGCTAAACCCAATCTACTGTATTTAGTAAATTGGGTTTAGCGTGCGAAACCTTGGGTGGTTGCATGGGAACGCCCATGCACCACCCTTGGTACGCCCCCATGGCACAAAGTAATGCGAAGCAGCACTATGCGCTGCTTCGCATTACTTTTACGTTATTTGCAGTGCTAAACAAGTTTAGTGCTGGAAAATAAATTAGGAGAAAAAAAATGTGCGCCTTTTTGCATCACTTTTGTGACGCAAACACGGCACAAAAACTTAGTAAACCTCCCCCCACGAGTCCAATCTTGGAGTAGTCTGCGATGAATTATAGGAGACTGAATTGCCCATGGTCCTTGAGGACACTCCACAGTCGGATAATCCAGGTTGATGTACCAGGGGTTGAGACTTTAATGAGGGCGTCCCACACCAGAACATTTGAGACTTGGATGTTTATTGAATTAGTACAGAATTTTTGTACGAACTGCCCGTGGAGAGGGGAGGGAGAGGATTATTCATCTTGTTTAGTTGATTATATTACTGTCACAATTTAATAACTTGGGGACAATGACCTTTAGGTCTACCCTGGCGTTGTCAGTGTTCCATGATTCAATGGTACACAGGGTAAAAAGTGAGTCATCTTCAAACAGGTTATGTATCTGTTCTTGACAGCAGACCAGGCATTCATTACCATAGGTTTCAATCATTTCTTGCAGAGTGGCTTCTAGTCTTGGATATTTTATGATGACCAAAAGTCAGACAAGGTGGAGTGGGTTAGCTTGCAGTGCTAACCCATAGGAGAGGGGAGAGAGTGTGGCCTAACAGCTTGAACGGTCAACCTTGAAGCTGGGGAACCGGTTTCGAGTCTTGGCAGGGTTGCTCAACATCCTGGGCAAATCACTTCATCTCCCTGTGCCTAACAAAATGAATATGTACGTCTGTAATTCAACTAGTGCTCATATAAAGTGCTCTGATACCTTCGGGTCGAGTTTGCGCTATATAAAACACTGGGGAAAAAAAGGATAGTATTCTCCTGTAAAGTAAGCAGAATTCTAGAAACAGGTTCAAAGTCAGTGTTCCACACTTTCATAAGATCAGCCAAAGAATAGATGTTAACCCTTTCCATGCGTCGGACGGCCGGGAGCCGTCCGACGTCATGGTGGGCGTGTGCGTTGGACGGCTCCCGGCCGTCCTAGCACCCGCCCACGGGGGAAGCGCTGGCGCTCCCCCCGTGGGCTGCCCTTTATGTTGCCCCCACCGGGGAATGCAGGGGAAGCCCTTCTCCTGCCTCCCCCCGCCCCCCATCCACTTCATCTAATGACGTCAGCGCCCCTCACGCGCTGATGTCATTACATGATACCGGACGCGCTGGAAGCCATTTGCTTCTAGCGCTTCGGAAGAGAGGAGGTGAGTTTCTCCTCTGGGAGGGGGTTTTTTAACAAAAGAGGCATCGGGGGAAAGGAAAGGGTTTTCCTATCCTCCGATGCCTCTTTTGAGCATTCCTGCTGCACGATCGCGCGATCGTGTAGCAGAAATGCCCACTAGACACCAGATATTTTTTTTATTTGAAATCTGATTAACTGTTTGCGGGGAGCGGCCCCTTAGGCAAGGGTCGCTCCCCTTTGGGGAGCATTATTGTGGCCGTTTCTGCACCCCTGGAGGGCAGATCGGGCCATATTTTTTAAAAATTCTGCCCCACTAGACCACCAGGGATATTTTTGCGGGGAGCAGCCCCTTGGGCAGGGTTGCTCCCCTTTGGGGAGCATTATTTTGGCCGTTTCTGCACCCCTGGGGGGCAGATCGACTGATTTTAAAAAAAATTTGTGTGGCCCGCTAGGCCACCAGGGATTTCAGTTTTTTTTTTTATCCTGGGGAGCAGCCCCTTGGGCAAGGGTCACTCCCCTTTATGGGGTGATTCTTGTGGCCGTTTCTGCCCCCTTTGGGGGCAGACCGGCCATATGTTTTGAGGCCCATCTTTCCCCAAGGGGGGCAGAAGCCACTTGACACCAGTTTTTTTTTTTAAATGTTGTTGGGGACCGGCCCCTTGGGCAAGGGTCGCTCCTCTTTATGGGGGAATGATTGTGGCCATTTCTGCCCTCTTTGGGGGCAGATAAGCCATATGTTTTTAGGGCCATCTGTCCCCAAGGGGGGCAGAAGCCACTAGACACCAGGGTTTTTTAAATGTTGGTGTTGGGGAGTGGCCTCTTGGGCAAGGGTTGCTCCCCTTTTACGGGGGTGAATATTTTTGCTGTTTCTGCTGCTCTTGGGGGCAGATCAGCCTTATACTCTACCCCTAAGTGTGGCTGGTGGATTGTGTGTGGACTGGTGCATTTTTTGCATATGTGATTGTAATGTTTTCTTTTTCCTTTTTATTCTAGTGCAAAGCTTTTGATTCTTGTTTGCGGTTTCGGCAGTGGTTTTTCTGCAGTTTTGAGTAGTGGCATTTATTTGGTAAGAAAAACATTTTTGTTGTGTTTACTCCAAATGAGTATTATTGTCATGCATGAATGAATTTTTTGTAAGTGGTATCATAATGGCAGCATATTTAGTTAGCGTTTTGAGCATGACATTGTTTGCGATGTGTTTTGCATTGTCTTATGTGTAATTTTCTTTTCTTTTTCTTTTTTAGTGGGATATTGTTGATCCTTACTGTGTCTGTGCAGAGTAGGTGGTGGTGAGTCTAGCTGCCTCTGGCAAGAGAGTGGTATAGTTTTGGAGTATATTGGCCTTTGTGATAAAGCCACATTTTGTTTATTACTTATTTTACAAAGTGTTTGTTGTTGTTGACTTGTTTGACAAGTTACCTTTATTAGTAAGGATTATGGCTAGCCGTAGAATTACTGCTCAGCAGGTGGTTGGTATGCTTTTAGAATCTAACTCTGAGCAGAATTAAGAGACTGACAGTGCATCTGAGGGAGTGCAAGATTCTGGCAGTGACTTTTCTGTCCACGAGGAATCATCTGAGGATGAAGCTACTCTCAGTGCGGATGAAGTGCCTGTTTTAGAGGAGGACACTGATGTGTCGATGGTGCAGCAAGAGACATCGGGATTGCAACCTAAGGCTGCAAGGCTTCCTACTGGAAGTGCTGGACTCTGGGTTGATCCAAACATGGTGCAGCCGGTGTTGCCTGCCTTTAGTGGTGATGCAGGGTGTAGAGTGGATTGTGATTTTTTTTTTGCCTATGCAGTTTTTTCAGTTGTTTATGGATGATGTATTTTTGGCTGAGATTGTTGAGCAGACTAACTTGTATGCTGAACAGTTTTTGAGGGACAACAGTGCCAGACTGAGGCCCCGCTCTAGAGCTACCCGGTGGACTCCCATAAATCTGGATGAGATGAAGAAGTTTTTGGGTTTTACTTTTTTGATGGGCTTGATAAGGAAGCCGTCCCTGGCTTCATATTGGTCTACCAGTCCCTTAATGGCAACAGCTATATTTCCTGCAATTATGAGTCGTCATCTGTATTTATTTTTTCTTCAGATGCTGCATTTTGTTGATAATGCTTTGGCATTGCCACGAGATCACCCTGACTGTGACCGTCTTTTTAAGATTCGGCCTGTTCTTGATCACTTTGTAGATCGGTTTTCAGAGATCTATACTCCAGGGAAAGAAATAGCTGCTGATGAGTCTTTGGTCCTGTTCAAGGGCCGTTTGGTTTTTAGGCAGTACATTCCTAGCAAGAGGGCACGTTATGGAATTAAAATGTATATGTTGTCTGAGAGTAGGACAGGATATGTCTATAATTTCCGGGTGTACACTGGTAGGGATTCCACTATTGACCCCCCTGGTTGTCCGTCCACTTTTGGAGTTTCAGAGAAAATTGTGTGGGAACTTGCTAGAGGACTGTTTAACAAAGGTCACCATTTGTACCTTGATTATTTCTACACTTCTGTGCAATTGTGTAAGGAATTGTTCAAAGTGGACACTTTTGCCTGTGGCACAATCCGCTCTAACCGTAAAAGTTACCCAAAAGAGCTTGTTTGCAAAAAGCTTCAGAGGGGACAGTGCAGTGCCTTGCGTAGTGAGGAACTGCTAGCTGTGAAATTTGTGGACAGGAAGGATGTGTACATGCTGACTACCATCCATGATGACAGTACTTCACCTGTGACTGTTTGGGGTCAGGTTGCTGAAGTGCGCAAACCTGTGTGCATTGTAGACTACAATAAGCACATAGGTGGTGTCGATAGAGTAGATCAGAGGTTGGAACCTTATACTGCTGTTCGTAAGCCTTACATTTGGTATAAGACGTTGGCCATCCATCTCTTCAATTTAGCAACTTTTAATGCTTTTGTTGTGTTCAAGGAGTGTTCTCCTGCGTCAAAGATTACTTTTGTTCAGTTTCAGGATTCTGTGATAGGCAGCCTTGTTGTAGTGGAACAGGCAAGTGTTCCTTGAGTTGGAGTGGTAGAGGATGTGGCTAGATTGAAAGATCGCCACTTTCCTGATTTAATTCCTCCCACGCCAGAAAAAACAATCCCTGTAAGAGATGTAGAGTCTGTTTGCGAAGAGGTATGCGGAAGGAGAGTCGTATGCACTGTGCTGATTGTCCTTCCAATCCTGGGCTGTGTGTGCCCACATGTTTCAGATTGTATCACACTCAAAAGAGTTTTTGGGAGCAACTGTGAGTCTAATAGTGTACTGCCTGGTATGTATGGTTTTATATAGTTGTTGTTCAGTTTCAAGGTTGGCATTAGAATGATGTCTTTAGTTACCGCTGTTGTGTTTGTAGTTATAGTTTTGTATCTAGTTCCAATTGGCTTGGGTTTTCTTTCTTGTTAAAAATAAAATTGATGACGGTGTGTGTGGACTGGCGCTTGGCTGGCGATGTGCGTGGACTGGCGCTTGGCTGGCAGTGTGCATTGGCTGGTGGTGTGAGTGGGCTTGGGCTTGACTGGTGGTGTGCATGGGCTCGCGCTTGGCTGGCGGTGTGTGTGGGCTGGTGCTTGGCTGGCGGTGTGCGTGAGCTGGCGGTGTGGGTGGGCTGGTGCTCGGCTGGCGGTGTGCGTAGACTGGCATTTGGCTGGCAGTGTGTGAGTAGTGACCTGCTGCTGGTCATTATACACTCTGCTAGTCAAATGCCACTGCACACACCATGTCAACCACCAGCCGGTGTGATTGCTATGTCAGTCATGTGGGTGTATGAAAGTGATGGGCCCCTGAATGGCGCTGTCTGTTGATGTGAATGTTGTAATGTGCTGGGCCCGCGGCTGGCGGTGTGAATGGTCTTGTGTGCCACGTATGAAAGGTGTGTGAATGGCCTGTAAAGAGGTTGGTGTCTTGCCGTGGCTCTACAGCTCACGAGCTGTGAGTCATTGGTTCAGGTTTTTAACCTTTTAAATATTAACAGTGCATTTCCTTTTTGTGAAATTTCTTGTTAATAGAATTTTATGCTCTGAACCTTCACTCACCCTCGTGCCAAATCCAACCAGTATGTGTGAGTACTTAAAGGAATTGTTCATTTTGAAGTAATATTTGTCCTTTCTGTCTTTCTCTGCCAGGGTGTACCTTGTCTCCACATTGTCTGTTGATATGAGTGTTGTAATGTGCTGGTGGTGTGAACGTGTGTGTCAAGTATGAAAGGTGTGTGAATGGCTTGTAAAGAGGTTGGTGCCCTGTCGTGGCTTTACAGCTCATGAGCTGTGAGTCATTGGTTCAGGTTTTTAACCTTTTAATTATTAACAGTGCATTTCCTTTTTGTGAAAATCTCTTGTTAATAAAATATACATTTTGAACCTTTCACTCACCCTCATGCCACATCCAACCAGTATGTGTGTGTACTTGAGGAACAGATGGATAGGCAGTCATATTTGTATCATCTGTCTTTCTGTGCTAAGGTGTAGTCTGTCTCTATGGAAGGTTTTCCAACTTTAGCTATTCCTGTAAACCAAAAAAAATGGGGAGTGCTGGGTGGTGTGCCTCTCATGGATCCCAACAATTCTTTTGACTCACAATGCCATGCAAACCTCAAAATGTGACTATAGTCACGCATTTGTCTTGCATTACTGTGTCATAATATTCTGGTATCAGAAAAACTACATTTTTCCTACCATCCAGCATTCCCCCCCACGTCTCCCGATAAAAATGGTACCTCACTCGAGTGGGTGGGCCAGGTACCCGTGACAGGCAAGGGCCCAAAACGTATTAAGGAGACATCAAAATTACCTATCACAAAACAACCTGGTTTTGCAAGGGGGGTCAGCTGGGTTTTTGGCCCCGGGCTCGGCGGCTATCTTGGGAAACTACCAAACCCACACATTTTTGAAAACTAGACACCCGGGGGAGTCCAGCGAGGTATGGCTTGCATGGACCCCCCAACGTTTTCATACCCAGAATCCCCTGCAAACCTCAAATTTAGCCGAATTTTTTTTTTTCCAAATTCCTTTGTGGGAAAGTTGTGGGATCACCGGGCTGACACAAATTTCCTACCACCCAGCATTTCTTCACGTCTCCAGATAAAAATGGTGCCTCACTCGAGTGGGTGGGCCAAGTACCCGCAACAGGCAAGGGCCCAAAACGTATTGAGGAGACATCAAAATTACCTATCAAAAAACAACCTGGTTTTGCAAGGGGGGTCAGCTGGGTTTTTGGCCCCGGGGGCCATCTTGGGACACTACCAAACCCACACATTTCTGAAAACTAGAGACCCGGGGGAGTCCAGTGAGGTATGGCTTGCGTGGACCCCCCAACGTTTTTCCTATCCAGAATCCCCTGCAAACCTCAAATTTAGCTGAAAAAATCAAATTTTTCTCAAATTTATGTGTGGGAAAGTTGTGGGATCACCGGGCTGACACAAATTTCAAACCACCCAGCATTTCCCCACGTCTCCCGATAAAAATGGTACCTCACTCGAGTGGGTGGGCCAAGTACCCGCGACAGGCAAGGGCCCAAAACTTATTGAGGAGACATCAACATTACCTATCACAAAACAACCTGGTTTTGCAGGGGGGGCACCAGGTTTCATTTTACTCGGGAGAACAAGGGGAACGCTGGGTGGTATGACACTTGTGCCGGCACGGTGATCCCACGCAAAAATGTATGGAAAAAGTGATTTTTTCAGCTAAATTTGAGGTTTGCAGGGCATTCTGGGGAGGGAAACACTAGGGGATCCATGCAAGCCATACCTCATTGGACTCCCCAGGGTGTCTAGTTTTGAGAAATGTGTGGGTTTGGTAGGTTTCCCCAGAGGGCAGCCCGGGGCCAAAAAACAAGGTGCCCCCCCCCGCAATACCAGGTAGTTTTGTGATAGGTAATTTTGAAGTCTAAACAGAGCGATTTGGGCCATTTCGTGTTGCAGCCACTATGTCTACCCACACAAGTGAGGTAACATTTTTATCCGGAGACCTGGGGGAATGCTGGGTGGTAGGATATTTGTGTCAGGCTGGGGATCCCACACAGAAATTTGAGAAAAATGTGTTTTTTTCAGCAAAATTTGAGGTTTGAACGGGATTGTGGGTAGGGAAATGTTGGGGGGTCCACGCAAGCCATACCTCATTAGACTCCCCCGGGTCTCTAGGTTTCAGAAATGTGTGGGTTTTGTAGGTTTCCCTAGATGGCCGCCAAACCCGGGACCAAAAACTCATGTGACCCCCTTGCAAAAGCAAATCAGTTGGTGATAGGTAATTTTGATATCTCCGCAATACGTTTTGGGCCGTTGCCTGTTGTGGGAACTCAACCTACCCACACGAGTGAGGTACCATTTTTATTGGGAGACCTGGGGGAATGCTGGATGGTAGGAATTTGTTGTCAGGCCGGTGATCCCACAACTTTCCCACACATAAATTTGAGAAAAATTGCATGGAATTCTGGGTAGGGAAATGTTGGGGGATCCAAGCAAGCCATACCTCATTGGACTCCCCTGGGTCTCTAGTTTTCAGAAATGTGTGGGTTTGGTAGGTTTCCCTAGATGGCCGCCAAGCCCGGGACCAAAAACTCATGTGACCCCCCCTTGCAAAAGCAGATAGTTTTGTGATAGGTAATTGTGATGTCTCCACAATATGTTTGGGGCCCTTGCCTGTCGCGGGTACCTGACCCACCCACACGAGTGAGGTACCATTTTGATCGAGAGAC
The DNA here is from genome assembly GCA_963921515.1 of Calotriton arnoldi. Taxonomy (NCBI): domain Eukaryota; kingdom Metazoa; phylum Chordata; class Amphibia; order Caudata; family Salamandridae; genus Calotriton; species Calotriton arnoldi. The sequence continues at coordinate 1,678,147 of CAWUFW010003034.1, read as the reverse complement.
CTCGGGGAACGCTGGGTGGTAGGAAATCTGTGTCAGCCCGGTGATCCCACAACTTTCCCACACAGAAATGTGAGAAACATTTGATTTTTTTAGAAACATTTGAGGTTTGCAGGGGATTCTGGGTAGGGAAACGTTCAGGGATCCACGCAAGCCGTACCTCCCTGGACTCCCCCTGGCTTCTAGTTTTCAGAAATGTGTGGGTGTGGTAGGTTTCCCTAGAAGGCTGCCGATCCCGGGACCACAAACGCAGATGTCCCCTATTTATCCGAAAACTACCTGGTTTTACAAGGGGGATCACATGAGTTTTTGGTCCCGGGCTTGGCGGCCATCTAGGGAAACCTACCAAACCCACACATTTCTGAAAACTAGACACCCTGGGGAGTCCAATGAGGTATGGCTTGCATGGATCCCCCAACGTTTCCCTACCTAGAATCCCCTGCAAACCTCAAATTTGCTGAAAAATCTAATTTTTCTCAAATTTATGTTTGGTAAAGTTGTGGGATCACCGGGCTGACACAAATTTCCTAACACCTAGCATTCTCCCAGGTCTCCTAATAAAAATGGTACCTCACTTGTCTGGGTAGGCATAGTGGCTGCAACAGGAAATGGCCCAAATCCTACTGTGGAGACTTCAAAATTACCTATCACAAAACTACCTGGTTTTGCAGTGGGTCATCTGTATTTTTTTACCTCAGGCTCGCAGCTATCTAGGGAAACCTACCAAACCCACACATTTCTGAAAGCTAGACACCCTGAGAATCTTATGAGGTATGGCTTGCGTGGATCCCCCAACGTTTCCCTACCCAGAATCCCCTGCAAACCTCACTTTTAGCTGTAAAAATCACTTTTTCCAAACATTTTTGCATGGGATCACCGTACTGGCGTTCCCCTTGTTCTTCTGAGTAAAATGATACCTCACTTGTGTGGGTGGGCCAAAGGCCTGTGACTGGGAAGAGCCCAAAACATAGGGATTAAAGGTATAGCACCGCAAGTTCTAAGCGCAACATTTAAAAAAAATATATGTTTTTAGCTGATTCTGCATTGGACAAACACACAAGTGAGGTATCATTTTACTCGGGAGACCAAGGGGAACGCTAGGTGGCAGGACATTTGTGCCGGCACGGTGATCCCACGCACAAATGTGTGGAAAAAATGCTTTTTTAATCAAAATTTGAGGTTTGCAGGGGATTCTGGGTAGGGAAACGTTGGGGGATCCATGCAAGCCATACCTCGCTGTACTCCCCCAGGTGTCTAGTTTTCAGAAATGCATGGCTTTAGTAGGTTTCTCTAGATGTCTGTGAGCCCGGGGCCAAAAAAAACAGGTGCCCCCCCTGCAAAACCAGGTAGTTTTGTGATAGGTAATTTTGAAGTCTCCACAGTACGATTTAGGCCATTTCCTGTTGCAGCCACTATGCCTTCCCACACAAGTGAGGTACCATTTTTATCAGGAGACCTGGGGGAATGCTGGGTGGTAGGAAATGTGTGTCAGCCCGGGGATCCCACAACTTTCCGACACAGAAAAGTTAGGAAAATTTGATTTTTTGCAGCAAAATATGAGGTTTGCAGGGGATTCTGGGTAGGGAATCATTGGGGGATTCACGCAAGCCATACCTCCCTGGCCTCCCCCGGGAGTCTAGTTTTCAGAAATGTGTGGGTTTGGTAGGTTTCCCTAGATAGCCGCTGGGCCCGGGGCCAAAAACCCAGGTGCCCCCCTTGCAAAAGCAGGTCGTTTTGTGATAGGTAATTTTGATGTCTTTACAATACGTTTTGGGCCCTTGCCTGTCACAGGTACTTGACCCACCCACGCCAGTGAGGTATCATTTTTATCGGAAGACATTGGGGAATGCAGGGTGGGAGGAATTTTGTGGATCCACGCAGATTTCAGTACTTTCCATCACAGAAATGTGAGGAAAATGTGTTTTTTTTGCTAAAGTTTGAGGTTTGCAAGGGATTCTGGGTAAGAGAGCCTAGCGAGAGCCACACACGTCACCCCATCCTGGATTCCCCTGGGTGTCTAGTTTTCAAAAATGTATACGTTTTCTAGGTTTTCCTAGGTGCCGGCAGAGCTAGGGTTCAAAATCTACAGCTAGGCACTTTGCAAAAAAGGGGTCAGTTTTCACTGTAAAAATGTGGTATGTCCATGTTGCGTTTTGTGCCGTTTCCTGTCGCGGGTACTAGGCCTACCCACACAAGTGAGGTACCATTTTTCTCAGAAGACTTTGGGGAATGCAGGGTGGGAGGAATTTTGTGGATCCACGCAGATTCCAGAACTTCCCATCACAGACGTGAGGAAAATTTGTTTTTTTTTACAAAGTTTGAGGTTTGCAAGGGATTCTGGGTAAAAGAACCTGGTGAGAGCCAGACAAGGCACCCCATCCTGGATTCCCCTGTATGTCTAGTTTTTGAAAATGTATAGGTTTGCTAGGTTTCCCTAGGTGCCGGCAGAGCTAGGGTTCAAAATCTACAGCTAGGCACTTTGCAAAGAAAGGGTCAGTTTTCACTGTAAAAATGTGGTGTGTTCATGTTGCGTTTTGCGCCGTTTCCTATCACGGGCCCTAGGCCTACCCACACAAGTGCTGTACCATTTTTCTTGGAAGACTTTGGGGAATGCAGGGTGGGAGGAATTGTGTGGATCCACGCAGATTCCAGAACTTTCCATCACAGAAATGTGAGGAAAATGTGTATTTTTTGCTAAAGTTTGAGGTTTGCTAGGGATTCTGGGTAAGAGAACCTGGTGAGAGCCACACAAGTCACCCCATCCTGGATTCCCCTGGGTGTCTAGTTTTCAAAAATGTATAGGTTTGCTAGGTTTCCCTAGGTGCCGGCAGTGCTAGGGTTCAAAATCTACAGCTAGGCACTTTGCAATAAAAGGGTCCGTTTTCACTATAAAAATGTGGTGTGTCCACGTTGCATTTTGCGCTGTTTCCTGTCACGGGCACTAGGCCTACCCACACAAGTGAGATACCATTTTTCTCATAAGACTTTGGGGAATGCAGAGTGGGAGGAAATTTGTGGATCCATGCAGATTCCAGAACTTTCCATCACAGAAATGTGAGGAAAATGTGTTTTTGTTTTACAAAGTTTGAGGTTTGCAAGGGATTCTGGGTAAGAGAACCTGGTGAGAGCCACACAAGTCACCCCATCCTGGATTCCCCTGGGTGTCTAGTTTCCAAAAATGTATAGGTTTGCTAGGTTTCCCTTGGTGCCGGCAGAGCTAGGGTTCAAAATCTACAGCTAGGCACTTTGCAAAAAAAAGGGTCAGTTTTCGCTGTAAAAATGTGGTGTGTCCACGATGCGTTGTGCGCTGTTTCCTGTCGCAGGCACTAGGCCTACCCACACAAGTGAGGTACCATTTTTATAGGGAGGCTTAGGGGAACACAGAATTGTAGAGCAACTGTTATTGCCTATTGACTTTCAATGCATTTCTGCCTTCCAAATGTAAGGCAATGTGTAAAAAAGAAATCACTTTAAAAAATGTCCTATAATTCACATGCTAGTATGGGTACCCACAATTTCGGAGATGTGCGAATAGCTACTGTTTCTAAACTCTATATTCTGTTCCCATTTCAGAAATACATAGGTATCTTTCATACCGATTTTTCACTGTTTATATTTTCCCAAATGAATTGCTATATACCCAGTACACAATAAAAAAATATTGCAAGACACTGCTCAGTTATTCACTCCGGGTTCGTCGGGTTCTTGGTGAACCTACAAGTCCTATATATCCCCACAAGCAGAAGGGTCAATCGGATGTAACAGTATATTGCTTTCAAACATCTGTCATACTTAGAAGAAGTGACAGGTGAAAACGTTGGCACAAATGGCTGTTCTTTTTAACTCATTTTCAATTTTTCCTATAATTAACTATTAGTTTCTATAAAAAAAACTAGAAGGAACTACACAACTGACCCTTTGCTGAATTCAGAATTTTGTCTACTTTTTTGAAATGTATAGCTTTCCAGGATCCATTATTGCTTTCATACCCATTTCTACCATTAACTGGAAGGAGGTTAAAAGCACAAAAAATTGAAAAAATAGGCTATGTCCCAGTAAAATGCCAAAACTGTGTTAAAAATGTTGGTTTTCTGACAAAAGTCTGTCTGTCTCTGAAAGCTGGGAAAATGGTGATTTCAGCACCACAAACCCTTTGTTGATGCCATTTGCAGGGAAAAACCAGACGCTTTCATCTGCAGCAGTTACTTCCTATTTATCCCCCAAAAACAAAATTTCCCTGTATTTTGGCTAATTTCTGGGTCGCCTCCAAGGGTATCAACAAACCCTGGGTACCTTTAAAATTCCCCTGATGTTGGAAGAAAAGGACGCAAATCTGGGGTGGATATCTTATGTGGTCAAAAAGTTACAGGGGCCTAAGCGCGAACTACCCCAAATAGCCAAAAAAAGGCTTAGCACAGGGGGGAAAATGCCTGACAGCGAAGGGGTTAATATTACTTAGCTGGCACACCACTTCTACCACATGCAGTCACGGGGTGTTGTGAAAGGGTCGCATGTAGGGTACAGAGGAGTACATAAATTGTCAAACAGCATTGCTGTCAATAACCTAGGCAATGTCCTCATTGTGTTTTTGTTGTGCCCTCGTATGTAAACATTCTGGTCGTCTTATGAAAACCTTTGTGAATGGTGCCAGAATCTCAAGACTCTCTGAGGACCCAGACCTAGAATTTAAGAATATGTTCTTCAATAATTTCACTTTTCTGTCCCCTTATGTTCAAGAGTATCTGGTATCTTGAATTTAAATGGTGAGTTTGTGTTGGTATTTCATAATTAATCATGTTTGCCAGCTAACATTTCTATTATATTTTGATAGAGGCAGCAGCTGACTTACCTAGTTGACTCAGTTGACCCAACACGTCTACCTCTAGCTGGAAGCTACAGACAGATCCTGCGAAAAGACAAGTCATTTCAGACCAAGGCAGGTTTGTGATGCTCATAGTGGCTGTAGTGGGTTTGCTAGCAATTTTGCTAGGAGGCCTGGAGAGGGCATTGTTTGTGATGTCCAGACCAAGTGACTTTTCAAACACCAGTCCTGGGTCTCACAGCAGAAGAAGAGGATACCTCCGTTGTGATGAGGAAATGAGATCTCTTAAGGAATCCACATGGCAACTTACCTCATCTAATATGTTTAACTTAACTTACTAACGTAGCAATTACTGTCAATATTTTGCCATTTTAAAATTTTTAAGCACTTCAAATAACAGGTGGTACTCATGCCCTCTTTAACAGAATTCCTTTTATCAACTTGAGGAAGTTGTAAGATTGAGCTGATCCAGCTGCCATCCAAACACAAGACATGCGAGTTAGCAGCAAGTTCTTAAATCAGTGAACCGTATTATCTGCTCCTTACTGCTTCCTGTTGTGCAAAGGTGAAGGGATATAATGTAATGCCTCCTATGTAATCCCATATCTTAGGTTGAATCCCTCTTCACACTTGCTAAAATGGGCCTATTAATTGTGTTGAAATAATATACTGGGTTATTAGAAGATTGTTCCCTATCCAGCAACCCATTTCTCACCTTACATCACAGTCACAAAAATCATCAGATAGTGTGCATTTCAGCAGAACCCACATTTATTTGCAATGCTGTGCAATACAATTGCAAAAAGGTAATTCCTGTTTCAATTGCACAAGTGCTAACACTAAGTTCATGATGAGGGCCTGGGAACTATACCCAGTAACTCTGCTCTCATCTCCACCAAGGAGATGCCCAGACCATGGTCAATGGTAACTCCAGTGGATGGAATTATTGGGTACTACAAGTATGACCCTGATGATCCCCTCATAATTCCATACCTACCCCACCCCCATTTATTAGTAATTTCACCCAGTGCATCATTTGAGTGGGTGGTTTCAGGTGGTGCCCACCGGCACTCATTTTTGATGACCAGCACTTATTTTTCCTCAACAAACGTTCATCCAGAGCAAGAGAGGGAAGAAAACAAAACAAGGAAAGAAAGAGGAAGAGAAAGACAGAAAAAAAGTGTCAAATAAAGAAAGCAGGGATGATAAAGAACCTGCTAGAGTGATATAAAGAGACAAGGAGTGGCTGGTGCTGACTTAAAGAGGCAGAAGGTGGAATTAACACTCCACAGGTTTGGTATTTGGTATCTCGACCTTCAATAGCACTTGGTTAAGATGCGGTCATTGTAGAGACCGCATTGTTAAGGTAGGCATTATTGAGGAACTCGTTGTTCCATCATACAACCGAATGAGGCAGGTGGACCTTCAGTACAGCAGAAAAGATACTTGCAATTGTGATGGAGTACCCTTTCCTCCACACTGTAAATCAAGCCCTAAGTGATCTACCCAGAATCTGTCAGTTAAGGCCAGATTTCTAACCCCAGATACCCAGGTTCAAATTTGGGAGCTTCACTACTGGTAACATCTCCCCCACTGAGCCAACATCATATAAATATGAATGGAGCTGGAGGTAGAGACATTGGGGTCGATTCCGATCTCGGCCGGAAGCGCACCTAACAGTATTCGTCCGGAAAAAAAACCAGCCCAGTGCGTGTTTCCCGACCGATTCGAACACTCGTCCGAACGAACAAGTACGATGCGCATAACACCCCAGATTCCGAGCGAGCCGTACTTACCCAATCCAGCTCCTGTTCCCCGCCCGAGCCGGATCCGTAAACGCCAAATCGAGTCGTACGGAAGTAAATACACAGCACCTTCCGGCCGGACGAGTATGATGCGCACTCCGTACGAGCCGAACCCGTCGTTACGTCCGGGACGTTTGAGCATCCGGGCGAGCCGTACATAAGCTCCGTTTCGCGCCACAAGACGATCCACGGCTACGAGACGAACAAGCCTGCTACGAGTACGAGTCGAAGACACGAGAAACACGAACGAGACGACCCAAGCATGACGACCCATTGCGCAGGTCCTACCTATACTCTACATCTATTACCGGGACAGGCACGGATGCGTACGGCGCAGACGGTAAGTCAAACACCAACAACACAAACAAACGACACGTACCCGAAATATGTCACACACACATAGGGATGCACAAATGACGTACACTAGCAACAGCAGAACCATAGGGGTGGGATGGCCATCACCAATGCCATACACACCCATAGGGGGATGGATGCCTACCACTAACACCACCCTACCACCACCCCTACTCAGGGGGGGCTGGATGCCTGCCACTACCACCACCCCTACTCAGGGGGGCCTGGATGCCTACCACTACCACCACCCCTACTCATGGGGGCCTGGATGCCTGTCACTACTACCATCCCCACCCTTAGGGGGATGGATGCCTACCACTACCACCACCCCTACTCATGGGGGCCTGGATGCCTGTCACTACTACCATCCCCACCCTTAGGGGGATGGATGCCTACCACTACCACCACCCCTACTCATGGGGAGCTGGATGCCTGCCACTACCACCACCCCTACTCAGGGGGGGCTGGATGCCTGCCACTGCCACCACCCCTACTCAGGGGGGGCTGGATGCCTGCCACTACCACCACCCCTACTCAGGGGGGCCTGGATGCCTACCACTACCACCACCCCTACTCATGGGGGCCTGGATGCCTGTCACTACTACCATCCCCACCCTTAGGGGGATGGATGCCTACCACTACCACCACCCCTACTCATGGGGGCCTGGATGCCTGTCACTACTACCATCCCCACCCTTAGGGGGATGGATGCCTACCACTACACCATCCCTACTCAGGGGGGCCTGGATGCCTACCACTACCACCACCCCTACTCAGGGGGGGCTGGATGCCTGCCACTACCACCACCCCTACCCAGGGGGGGCTGGATGCCTGCCACTACCACCACCCCTACTCAGGGGGCCTGGATGCCTACCACTACCACCACCCCTACTCAGGGGGGCTGGATGCCTGCCACTACCACCACCCCTACTCAGGGGGGCTGGATGCCTGCCACTACCACCACCCCTACTCATGGGGGCTGGATGCCTGCCACTACCACCACCCCTACCCAGGGGGCTGGATGCCTGCCACTACCACCACCCCTACTCAGGGGGCCTGGATGCCTACCACTACCACCACCCCTACTCAGGGGGGCTGGATGCCTGCCACTACCACCACCCCTACTCAGGGGGGGCTGGATGCCTGCCACTACCACCACCCCTACTCATGGGGACCTGGATGCCTGTCACTACTACTATCCCCACCCTTAGGGGGATGGATGCCTACCACTACCACCACCCCTACTCAGGGGGGCCTGGATGCCTACAGCTACCACCACCCCTACTCAGGGGGGGCTGGATGCCTGCCACTACCACCACCCCTACTCATGGGGGCCTGGATGCCTGTCACTACTACCATCCCCACTCATAGGGGGATGGATGCCTACCACTACCTCCACCCCTCCTCATAGGACGGGTAATGCATGACACAACCAGCATACTCCCACATAAGGAATGTCTGAAAATGACATCCCCCCAACACCATGACAAGCGTGTGTAGTCTGTGTCAAATGCCTACAACACTGAACATGACATTGAACATACAATGTGACGCCCTAGCACATGTGTCACACATAAATGTGTGTGGCCTCCACAATGCAAGCCGACCATGGCCACTGTGGCAATGGGGTCGAACACCCCATCACCACAGCGACCAAAACGTAAGTGTGGGGTCCATAGCTGATGCACATTTTGAACAGTGTGGCAATGGGGCCCAAAGCCCCATCACCATAGTGACCAAAAGGTGAGTGTGGGGTCCATAGCTGATGCACATTTTGAACAGTGTGGCAATGGGGCCCAAAGCCCCATCACCACAGTGACCAAAAGGTAAGTGTGGGGTCCATAGCTGATGCACCTTTTGAACAGTGTGGCAATGGGGCCCAAAGCCCCATCACCACAGTGACCAAAAGGTAGGTGTGGGGTCCATAGCTGATGCACATTTTGAACAGTGTGGCAATGGGGCCCAAAGCCCCATCACCACAGTGACCAAAAGGTAAGTGTGGGGTCCATAGCTGATGCACCTTTTGAACAGTGTGGCAATGGGGCCCAAAGCCCCATCACCACAGTGACCAAAAGGTAAGTGTGGGGTCCATAGCTGATGCACATGTTGAACAGTGTGGCAATGGGGCCCAAAGCCCCATCACCACAGTGACCAAAAGGTGAGTGTGGGGTCCATAGCTGAAGCACATTTTGAACAGTGTGCCAATGGGGCCCAAAGCCACATCACCACAGTGATCAAAAGGTAAGTGTAGTCATGGTAAAAGCTGCCAAAGCCAAACTGCATGGATGATTCCTGGTCACACAACAACAAACACATCAGTGGCATAGTAGTGCTTGTGTCCCATAGCAACATAGATTGGGTGAGGCAAACAGTGCAGTGGCAATAAAACATCGTTTTGGCCATGTGCATACAAACATCACCCATGGGGGCTCACATTGTCAACATTCACAAATAACACAATGACAGAAGTGACCATCATAATGCAGACCCACATATCTGCACCAATGGACACACAAATGTAGATATCCTGTGGAGACTGTAGATGTCAGGTGAACAAATACCATACCATGGCAGCAATGGGACATACAAACCATGATTATTGTGCTGACTGATGACCTAGGAGTCCCAGGGACAGTAGGGGAAAGCCACCAAACAACATACAGCCAATGGCACACTCAAGATATGCCAATGCAGTGGTGCAAATGCACAAACACAAACAGGCAGACTCATACTGCATATCAAACACAACAAGTGATGGGGGTGTGTGCCAGTGTCCCCAGGCAACCACACAACACATGAGGAGGCCTGAATTCCAATTACACAGATGTGTATACAGTGCCATACAAAAGTAACTCATGGATCGGATTCCCCTATGTGGGCAAACAGGCATTGTTAGATGAGAGGGAGCCCAAATTACACATGTTACACAAGCTTGTAGGAACAGCAACTAACACAGCAAGAGACAGACCCACCACAGCACTACCCCCAGGGACCCCACATTGTGGTGACACTAGCCTGCATGATAATCCCACTGTGATGACAAAGGTAGATGTCATTCACACTGTGAACCACAGCCATGTGTCCTGAGCAACAAACTACCATCACACCTACACAAGCACAAATCAATCAGCACGGCCTGCCAGCCAAGGCCAATATGGAGGTAGGGGTCTAGCCGTGCAACAACTCACATTTGCACACACTCAACACCACACACCTTGATCTCCACCAATGTGCAGCAGTGAAGCTCGCATGGACTGGTGACATTGCACATGCACCCATGACAATCCCAGGGGTGGTGGTGGGAACTAAGGTGCAGAAACCCATCACACATGGCCAGTCAACAAGACTCGTGAATGTCTGACACACTGCACACTACGCGGTACATGGGCATGACGTGAAATCCACCACAATCAATGGGATCCCGGCCATAGTCACACACCAATGAAGAAGCCAAGGTGACACACAAAGAACACACGTACACAACTTCCAACATTGCAGCTCTGACCCTGAGGAGTGGCAGCAGTCACACACACAACGTGTCACAATCACTGAAAGCTACCACAAACTGTAAATTACATGACTTGTGTAACCAACAAGTGCCAAGGGGAATCCTGAATGTGTCCCATCTGCGTTTGCCCACATCCCCAGCCCTGACAACAAAGACAACCTGGGATGACAACCTGATGATCATTAGTTTGCCATGCACCCACATCCCGGAGAAACCAGGTCCAAGATGCTGGATGAACACAGAACAACTCAGCAAGCATCAGAAACAGGAACATCCGTAGGGACACAGCCTGTGTAGGAAAAGGGAAGGGAACACGCACAGACATGCTTACACAACACACAACACGGGCCCAGGCAATGTCACGGGATTACATACTGCCATGAGGGCACTCCACTCCTGTGGAAGGTCCGCTGTGCCAAATCTTGTCTGTGCACGACTCAAACATGTCAGCAGAACACTCGGTCAGTGAGTCAACAACTACAACACACTGAAGGCTCTGCTCACATCAGCCTGGGTACGGGAGTGTCACGTCAGTCATCTGCATACACCCAAAACACGTGTCAAGCAAGGTGCACTGTATACACTGATGAGTCCTTCAACATTGGTGTGCTAAACTGCATGTCCAGTGGAGATGGGCACACAGTCAGGGAAATAGCAACATTGAACAGTGGTAAGCCACCAGATGTGCATCACTGTAAGACAAAGATGTAAATTTACAAATGCAAAACTTACATCCCTGTGTCATATGCTGAACATCACACCCTCAGACTGCAGCAGAGGATGCTATAGATCCAGACTACAACAGGACACATATCCCATGGACCACATGGAGTCCATCACAGCAACACTTCATTTTCCTGATCTGAATACTATTACAACTGCAAATGCATGATGATACTCATCTACATCATATACATCAAAAGAAAAACCACAAGTAAACAAAAAGAGGCTTTATTCAGCAAATGTCAATCAAAAATCAGAAGTCCAAATTAAACTAAGGCCAATGGCCAGTCCAAATACACAGTCCCAACAGGGTGATATGTGACAACTTGTCACCCATTGCTTGCCTGCACTGGTACGGACAGGGGACATCCCCCTTGGAGGGGCATACAAGGGGCAGGCCAGGAACTGCAGGGACAGGATCAGGGGATGCCAGAGTGAGGCAGTGAAGGGGTGGTGGGTGCAGGAGTGTCACCGGCAACTGCAGTGGAGGTGTCTGACTCAGGGGGCCGGCACCACTGTAGGGCACAAGTCAGATGGTGTTGGTGCTGCAACCACTGCAGTGGGCTGGTCTGATGGAGTGGACTGGGTCCCCACTGCAGTGCCTGAGTCAGACGGGGTGGTTGTGGACTCCACTGCAGTGCATGCCTCCAAGGGAGTGGAAGGGGGGCAGATGAGGTGGGCAGGACAGAGGGGGGACCCGGTCTCCACACCAGTGGCACAAACAGGCAGAGCGTCTGGGTTGGGGGTGGAAGAGCAAGTGGCAGGGGGAGGGCCTAAGCAGTTTGGGGATGCGGTATCGGTGTGTGGGGGAACCTGGGGCAGGGTGTGGCGGTGGAACCTGTGGAGTGGTGGCCTGGGGGATGGAGGAGAGAGACTGGGTGGTGGAGCTGCGTGGTGGTGGTGGGGTCTTGCCCTTCCTGGTCCGGGGGACTTCCGAATGGGGTCCTCAGTCTGCCTGCGCCTGGGGTAGGGTGTCCGGGGGCGAGGGGCACTCCCTCTGTGTGGGTGGACTTCCTCTTCCCCCGGTATGCCGGATCTGCAGGATCGGAGGGGAAGAGGCCGAGGTCACAGAGGAAGAGCTGCTGTGTAGGTAGGGTTGCAGGTGAGGGAAGGGGTCTTGGAGGGAGAGGATTTGGAGGACTGCGGAGTGACTGTGGATGCCTGTGTGTGTGTCTGTTCCCCATCCCCTGTGTGTGTGGTATCTGTCCCCTGAGGATGCTTGTGTGCACGTCTTGCCTTTCTTTTGGGTGTGTCTGTGCTGCTCGTGTCTGTGTGTTTGGGTGATTGTGCAGGTGTGCATGTGCTTTGGACAGGTAGGGTGCCAGGAAGTGTGGATGGGGCAGAGGTAGGAGGGGGAGGGACTGTTGGAGGAGGGACACTGCTGCTGTCAGGGAGGAGTCCATGGACTTATTGCTCCTCTGTAGGGCAGACATACCCGTCGAGATGCCCTCCATGAACGACACCAGCTGAGTCAACAGAGTGGTGTGTGCATGGAGGACACTCAGCATTGCTGTCTGCCCTACATGGAGCTGCCGAAGTAGGTACACAGACTCCTCACTCAGGGCAGCAGGGGACACAGGGGCAGGGGGTGTGGTGCCTGGCACGAAGGAGACACGCTCCCGAACACGGGAGCCTCCACGGACCTCTGGAATTGGAGCCAATGGGAGGGCGGTGCTGGTGGTGGTGGTGGCGGGGCCAGACAGACTAGCTGGGGTGTGGTGGCTGCTGACACCCGCCTCCACAAGGGAGTCATCCTCCAAGCTGCTGTGGTCCTCAGCTGAGGTGGATGGTGCTGAGGACTCCTCGGTGTGGCTCCCCTCGCCCTCCGTGCCACTGGGTCCCTCCGACCACTCGTCGGATGCTGACCCAGTCTGGCTCCGCAGCTCCTCCTGGTCCGTGGAGCTGTCCCCTCCTGTGGCCGTGGATGTATCTGCAAACAATGAGGGAAACAGACAAACCTCAGTCACCTGCACTGACCGCACACACCACAGTAAGTACAGCACTTACAGAGCCAGCCCTGGCATCCTTAGTTGAACATTGCCAAAACTCCTCACACAGATTCGGAGAAGCCAATTGTCAGTCTGATGGTCAACCATGGGACTCACACCCCTCCTGCCCTTGCACCCATCTGTCTGGTGCCTGTCTGATGGTAAGACCCCAGTGTGGACACATGCACCACCTACACAGTTGTTGGACATTGCAGGGAACACGGTGAAGTATGTGAACATGCACACATCACATCTCTTGCCACTGAGTCAGTGCAGGTGTCCGGAGAAAGGGATGGCCAGAGTTCTAAATAGAAATGCATGTGATGCATACCAGCACCAGACACCATGATGCACCCATGTCCGGATAGTCCATGCCACAATGGGGTGCATGTTGCACATGTCACTCCCCTGCAGGATCACTCTTAGGAAGTTTAATGCCATGACACAGGCATGCGTGCAAAGTCATACATCACTGTCTCCATTCACATGGCCATGGCAGCCAGCCAACAACAGTCTGCACTGTGTCACAATCCTAGGACATGGGGAATGCAAGTTATGTAACTGACAAGTGCACATGTCCATCCCCCACACACCACATCATCTGAACTAGTATTTGTCCACGTCATGCCAATTGGACATATGGGGGACATGAAACACAACTCTCAGAACCTGAGCACCTCACAGTGTGCTGTGAATGAATAACAGCTGCCTGAAAGTCACAGTCGCATACACCTGTGTGCACAGTCAAGTGATCAAACACCTATAAGTCACAGAAGTATCGTCTCTCATGGTCACATCTCAGATGGCATGCTGAGCCCTAACCGATAAACATCCCAGTAGTCCTGACAACGAAGCCACAGCACAATGACACAGAGGCAGACACCTGAGGGAACATGTCACTGATCACAACATGTCAGATGATACACGGGAGTGGGAGTACAGAGTGTATTGTATGCCCTGGAGTAGGCATGACTGTCCAACTCCACCTGTAAGAGGGATGAGTCCTGGACAGTAGGCAGGTGTCTAAGCATGTGTGACACACTTGATATACATACTCCTGAGGCCCAAACATTCTTCCCACCCGCAGCATGGGGGTGTGCCAAATACCCCAGGGACATATGGTGAATCAGATCAGCAAGTGGACCACATATCAAAGTTACACCCAGATTACATGTCAGAACTTGGGCATTGTGTAAGCAATTGACCCACCCATGAATCCCACAACATAGTCACGGGAACAAATGCTGTCCCCCACCTTGAGCAAAGCAAAATGCAATGACACAGTCCCCAAGTGACACAATTTCCTGACTGTAAGGGCCACACATATGCGTATCAGATGAGGAGTGGGCATGTCACAATTGAGGGACATGGGTCCTGGACCACAAGACTGATGTACTGTGGAAGTTTAACCAGGCCAGAGGAGGGCACATAGCATGTCAGACAAAGTGCACAGTGCAGTCATGGACTCACCCCCTCCTTGCTGCTGTCTGGCCTTCAGCTGCCCATCCAGGTCAGGGAAGACCACCGCCAGGATCCTGAGCATGTGGGGGGTCAGGGTCCGATGTCCGCCCCTCCTGCGAGGAGGCGACAGCTTCAGCTGGACCCTTGCGATCCTCCGGGTCCAGCCTCGAAGGTCCTGCCACCTCTTCTGGCAGTTGCGGATCCGGCGCTTGTAGTCCCCCACGGATCTTACTTCCCGGGCGATGGTCAGCCAGATTTCATGCTTCTGGTGGGCATCAACCTGTGAGGATGACAAAGTGAAAATGCCATTACTACACATGCAACATACACGTGCATCACACAGTTGGATATACATGTCTCAATCACTGGGGCACATGATGTACACAGGCAGTGCAACGATGGCTATGAACAGTTTGCCAGCAGTTACTACATGGTATCATTGCATGGGAAGTAAACCTTGTTGGAATGCACTGTTACTGCACTGTACCTGTTCAGTGCATGTAACTACACACTTTGGGGGTGAGAACTACTCAGTGAGCATGCTAGCCAGTGGTGTGCACACTGTAAGTCCTGCTAGTCAGACAACATGCAAAATTAGTAAGGCAGTGGACAGCACACTCACCTGCTCCCCAGGTTTCCCATACAGCTTGCTGTACTGTGGAAGGAGGCTGTGCAGCAGGGCCTGGTTCTCCTCAAGGCTGAAGGCTGGGGCTCTCTCCACAGTACGTGCCATTGCAGTAGCCAGAGGATGCAGAGACAGCAGCAGTGTTGGTGGCAGATGTCGTCCTGGAGCATGTAGTGCAGGCAAGTGAGCTCTCAGGGGAACAGCCAGCATTATATGTGTGCTGCAGAGGCAGATACTGTCCCATGTGTCCAAAGTGATAGGTCCAAGTCGTTTGCATCTTCTGAATCTGACCAATCCATGGAATAGCAGCACTAATACACGCCCACAGCATCCTTCAAAACTTCAACTTCATGACACCCATGATTTTGCAACATTGTTGTGGCTGGCCAACTGAATTCACTGCATCAGACTCGTTGAAGCTTCGAAAACGCGTCCGTTGCCATGCCAGGCCCCAGCCAATGCGTGCGCACCGTTTGGTCCATTGCTGTACAACGCGTATGTCGGGATACAACGCGTACCCGCTCCCAACAGATGCAATGGGCCGGCCGGGCACACCGATCGGTCCATTGCTGTACAACACATACCCGCACCCAACAGATGCAATGGGCCGGCCGGGCACACTGATCGGTCCATTGCTGTACAAGGCGTACCCGCCCACAACAGATGCAATGGGCCGGCCGGGCACACCGATCGGTCCATTGCTGTACAACGCGTACCCGCTCCCAACAGATGCAATGGGCCGGCCGGGCACACCGATCGGTCCATTGCTGTACAACGCGTACCCGCTCCCAACAGATGCAATGGGCCGGCCGGGCACACCAATTGGTCCATTGCTGTACAACGCATACCCGCTCCCAACAGATGCAATGGGTCGGCCGGGCACACCGATCGGTCCATTGCTGTACAACACGTACCCGCCCACAACAGATGCAATGGGCCGGCCGGGCACACCGATCGGTCCATTGCTGTACAACGCGTCCCTGTACTGGTCACTTGCATATGTTACCATGCTTGTCACTGGTGAACGTATGCCAGCCACATATACCTGCCAGAGACTCAGGGGCACACCTACAACACCACACCCAGTCCACACTGTTTCCTAAGGCATGTAAGGCTGCATTACCTTTTCTGTGTATGGGGGTAAACATGTGGTTTCTGTGGTGGCACTTGTGGGCAGCCACACCCAGGCTGTGCATGTGTTCATGGGGACAGGGTCCTTTGTGTGTTGTGCACATGACCACTGTGATGTGCAACAGTTCATTTCGGAGCATGTGGCATGGTCACATTTCCAGGTTGTGTATGTGTATGACATGTCACATACCCCCAGGGTCCCATGGGGGAAGGCATGTACGTCACAGGGTGACCCATTGCCACAATAGTGATGGCCCTCCACGGTCTGTGTGCATGTTGTGTTTCCGATGTCTCTGATTCCATGTGCACGATAAGAGACAGTCTCCACATCAACGTTGTTTGTGCATGGACTTTGATGTTGTGCGTCACTGGCGTCCATGTCTGTCCTGCGGAGGCGACAGGGGCCACTACCTGTGGGCGTCATGTTTCATTTTCTGACGTGTACATGATACGCCATGTCATGCTAGTGTCCATGTGGCAAGACAGGGTCACTGGGAATCTACCTGTCAATGAGCTGTGATGCCTGTGGCGCATCTCTCCAGACATGTCACTGTGGTGTGTGTGTGGAACGTGACAGCAGTAAATGGGTACTGTGACACAGCCTAATGGTTCCCCATAGCACAACCTGGAACCTGTTGTCCACACATGTTGTACTGAGAAGTTAGATGATGGCCATGTAGGTGCCAGTTATGTCCGAACAGAACGGCACACACATCAAGTACTTGTGTCTCGTAATGATGTATCATGTGAAATTGAGTATGGTGAATGGCACATATGTGGGGTGACTGACAATCTTTCTTTCTTCAACCTATGCACTGCAGGGCTCCAGCTGTCCATAGACCATTCCCTGACCTGGCAACGATGGTGGAACGTGACAGCATCCGACGGTACTGCTTCACCAGGCAGCTGTTTGAGGATTTGGCAGTGCGCTTGGCACCACATTTGCAACCTGGCCGGCTGTACCCTACAGCGCTGACCCCCAAGGTGAAGGTGATGGCAGCCCTACACTTCTTTGCCACCGGTACCTTTCAACACACTGTGGTGACTGCCGGTGGGATGTCACAGACTATGTTCAGCCGTGTGCTACGCGATATTTTGGAGGCAATGTTGAGATGCCTGAACCAGTACATCTATTTCCCTACACGTCAACAACTCACTGACGTCAAGAGTGACTTCTATGCCCTGGGGAGGATGCCACATTCATTGGCTCCATTGATGGGACACATGTGGCTTTGGTACCACCACAGGCACATGAGCAGGCATACCGGAACCGGAAACATTACCATTTGATCAATGCTCTGGTGGTATGTCTTGCAGATATGAGCATCACACATGTGTGTGCCCGTTTCCCTGGTTCAGCACATGATGCCTACGTGATGAGGAGTAGTCGCATCCCGAGGATGATGGCACAGATGCAGAACCAGCGTGCCTGGCTTGTCGGTGTGTACTGACTTTGTACCATTGTGTGTTTTCTGCTCTGTTGTATTCCGCCCACTTTTCCAACTCAGCTAATGTGCAATTGTCTGTCCGTAGGTGACACCGGATACCCCAACATGCCGTGGTTGCTGACACCCCTCAGGAACCCTGTGACACCAGCCCAGATGCGCTACAATGAGGCACATGGTCGGACCAGGAGAGTGATCGAGCGGACATTTGGTCTCCTGAAGAGCCGCTTCCGCTGCCTGGACAAGACAGGAGGGGCCCTCCCATATGCCCCCGCAAAGGTGTGCAAGATTGTCATCGTCTGCTGCATGCTACACAACCTGGCAGTGCGGAAGGAGTTGCCTCTCATCCTGGATGACGATGACCAACGTCCGCCACCTGTGGAGGATCCTGGCCTGGACCACGATGCCAGTGATGATGATGATGATGATGATGGTGATGTCCGCACACAGCTCATCACCAACTTCTTCAGCTGAATGTGAGTATCCAGGGAGATGTAATGTGAATGATGTGAGTTTGCATGATATGTGTGGGTGGTGCTCTGGTGCTGTTTGAGTGTGGCCATGTGCTACTTGACTGGATGCGTGCAGCAATGTGTCCTTAGAGGTAGTCTGTACTCCCCAACAGTGTTGACATGCTAACTTGGTTTTGTGTAGTTGTCTTGTGACATGTATTGGGCATGAGTATTGCAGTTCTGTCCTGTTCTTCAGTGGGTTTAACTGTGTGTCATGTCTGTCCTTCACAGGGTGCTTACTGAGTACTTTGGTCAACTTGGATCCCCCGACACCATGATTCAGCTTTCAAGGTGGCAGCAGTCGTTTCCCTACAGGTGATGTGCCACACACCCCTGGACTTCATATCTTCTGCACTTGTTGACTGTGTGGCCACTGCCACGTGGGAATACCTTGCATTTGTAGTGGAAACAACATGTTGCAAATGTGTAATAAACCTGTGCTTCACTTTGGGATGTGCGTTGTCTGTGTTCACACATCTGACTGACATTTGCTTACTGCACCTGTGGGCTAGTTGACACAGACTCTGAATAGGTGTGGTGTCTGTGCATTCCACAGTATTTCCTGGCAACATCACTGTAGGCGATGAGTCCGATGGCCCTGGTGTCTCTGTTTTGTGTAGCCCTAGTGGTGTGTCTCCCTCATATGTGTCACGTCACCATGACTCACATGACGGTGTTGTACTTGCTGTAGCAGTTAGCATACACAGTGTAATTTAGCAGATCATCATCCCCATAACAGTATCCACATTGGAATAACAACAGAGGCAAGTATGGTGTACTAGTGATTTTATTTTCAAAAATGTGTGTGTGTATAGTGCACAGGATGGTGGGTGCTGTACATTGGGATTGGGATACAAAGTTCCAAGATGAGTTGCAAGTCTTGGTAGCAGACATGTCCTGAGTGAAGTCCACAGTCATATGATACATTAGTCCAACTTGAACTCCCCATGTCATGTGGGAGAGTTGTGTTGCA
The DNA here is from genome assembly GCA_963921515.1 of Calotriton arnoldi. Lineage (NCBI taxonomy): Eukaryota > Metazoa > Chordata > Amphibia > Caudata > Salamandridae > Calotriton > Calotriton arnoldi. The sequence continues at coordinate 1,658,803 of CAWUFW010003034.1, read as the reverse complement.
TTCGACAGGGTGAACAGTTTGCACACAAAGGAGAAATTCCGGAACAGGTGTTGGCTTCCTGGGGGATGTACGTGGCCATCAACCTCTCAGTTTTCCTTCCTCGGATGACCCCTCTTCTTTGGGGGGACCCTCACGTGCAGGCTGCTGCGGTGCAGGGGAGTCTCCGCCAGAGTCCTCCTCCCTCCCTGTGGCAGTGTCAGTTGTTGCAGCACCAGATGTTGTGGGCACACAGGGAGGTGTGGCCATGTTGGTGCTAATCTGGCGGAGGCATGTCAATATGTCCCTATGCACCGCTGTGAGTTCTTGCAATGTGTCCCACTTGGACTCCATGCGAGACATGTGTGTCTCCACACGGGACATGTGGGAGTCCAAGCGGGCATGATGGGCAGCCTGCTGCTGTTGTATGTCCTTGAGGATCCCCACTACCTGTCTGACCTCTCCGGTGCTATTCTGGTACGCATCAGCAATGCGTGCCAGTTGTGGGTCATCATGCAGTCCAGACCCCTCTGCAACCAGCGACCTATGTCTACCACCCCTCCCACCACGCCTGGCGACACGTGCAGGACCTGCGGTGGCACGCACAGTTGACCCGAGGCCCCCTTGGGGGTTGTTAGTGGTGTTGTTGTCCGTTGCTCCACGGTGGGCCTGGGGCCCTGTGCTGTTGTCATCGGTGGTCCTTGGTCTGTCCATGTCGGCGGGGGTGGTCTGTGTGTTGGCAGTTGTTGGAGGGGTGGGTGCAGGGGGTGCAGATGTTGGTCCTGCTGGTGCTGCATGATGACTCACACCGGAGGGGCCAGGTAGGTCTTCGCCATCCGAGGAGGGCAGAGGCTGTTCCACACCAGTGAGCTCAGTGTCCCCCGGAGCCTGGGACAGGGACTCCTCCTCGCCTGCTGCTGTGTCCCCATCATCACCTGTATTTGGAAGAGACACACATTGTATGTTATGTTTCTACAGGCATCAATGGTTCACACACCTGACAGTTGTGACTGTACCTCTGGATGCAGGCCTGTACATTGCATTGTCCTAAGTTGTCACAGTAAGAGGTTGATATTGGTGTAGCACATTGTCCTGCATACCTGGGGCATTTCAATGTGAATGTTGTGGTGTGTGCATGGCCAGCATTGGTTGTATTTGGTGGACATCCGGCCATCCTTCTCCACCTAGCCCAGTTATCCCACCATGAAGCATGCCACCCTTGCAGTGGGTTCAGGTTGACTATCAGGATGTCATTCAGTGGTGTCCTGCTGTTCGTTGTTGCACAGTTCCCAGCAGGGCCTTGTGCTCCCCACAGCAGTACCCAGTGTCAGCCATCTTGTCAGTCGTTTTCCACTCCCTGCGATGTGAGCAGGGTTCAGAGTGGTGTTGATGGGCCAATTGTGAGGGTGAGCAATATCTGTGACTACAACTCCCATCATGCTATTGCCTACACCCCCTTCCCAGCATGCCCATACTTCCTTCCTTTTGACTCTGCTTCCCTGTGGGGTAGTGTGCCTGTGCTGACAGGAAGGCTGACAGTGTTGTCCTGGCGTTTGTTTGGCTACAAGTCCCAAGAGTGTCCCTGTGCTTCACACAGCATTACCCAGGGTGGTGGTTCTCTGTGGGATCTTCATTTGGAGTGTGAGGCATTGCATTCTCCCAGGTGGGTTATGTGGAGTTTGTGTTGAGGGGGTGTGAGGAGAGCTGCTTGTGACTATGGTCAGTGCTGTCAGTCCTCCTTCCCACCCAGCCAGATATCCCACCATGCAACGTGCTTGCATTGCAGGGAGTGCAAGTTGGTTTTCAGGATGTCAGCCAGTGGTGTTCTGCTGTTTGTTGTTGCACAGTTCCCAGCAGGGCCTTGTGCTCCCCACAGCAGTACCCAGTGTCAGCCATCTTGTCAGTCCTTATCCACTCCCTGTGATGTGAGCATGGTTCAGAGTGGTGTTGATGGGCCAATTGTGAGGGTGAACAATATCTGTGACTACAACTCCCATCATGCTATTGCCTACACCCCCTTCCCAGCATGCCCATACTTCCTTCCTTTTGAGTGGACTTCACTGTGTGTGAGTGTGACAGCAATGGCAAGATGGCTGACAGTGTGGTCCTGTTGTTTGTTGGTTCACAGTTCCCAGGAGGGCCTTGTGCTCCCCACAGCAGTACCCAGTGTCAGCCATCTTGTCAGTCCTTTTCCACTCCCTGTGTTGTGAGCATGGTTCAGAGTGGTGTTGATGGGCCAAATGTGAGGCTGCCCATTATCTGTTACTACGACTCCCATCATGCTCTTGGCTACACTGACTTCACCAGCATACACAGGATTCCTTCCTTTCAGTGAGCTTCCCTGTGAGGTGGTGTTCTAGTGGTGGCAAAATATCTGACAGTGTTTGTTGGTTAGATTTGTGCCACTGCCTAGCTCTATTTGTTGTTGGGTTTGTACATGTCATGACACAGTTACATATCACTATGACATGGCATGTATTGTGTTTATCTGACTAACATACACATCTTGGGATGATTATCTTTTGGTTGCTGTGGATTTGCTAGGGGTGCATGGTTTGACTATCCCCTTGACATTGATGTGTGTGTATTGTCACACAATATTGTGTATATTTGTTGTGTACTCACCAGGCTCTGGGATGTTTGTTAGTCCATATACGCTCACTGGTGGTAGGATGGCCCGCACCTTCTCCTCCCAGGGCCTGAGGTATAGTGGTTTGGCAGGAGGGCCACTACCGGTGTGCTGGCTCAGGATGTAATCCTTCTTCAGTAGGTCCCTGACCCTCCTGCGCACATCATACCACCTGTTCTGGATGTCTTCCTTTGTGCGCAAACATGATGATTGTGCGTTGACCCTGTCGACGATCCTCGCCCACATCTTGGTTTTCTGCGCCATGGGGGTCTGTTGGACCAATGTGCCAAACAACTGTGGCTCTACCCTCAGGATCTCGTCTACCATGACTTCCAATTCACTATCTAGGAACTTTGGATTCTTCTTTGGGGGCATGGTGATGGGTGGTGGTGGTGATTGATGTGTGTGTGTGCAAGTGAGGGTGTGTGAGTGTAGGTTTTGCTGGGTGTGTGTGAGGGTGCTATTTGTTGAGGTGCTAATGGTGTGTGGCTTTTGTGGCTTTTGTGTTGGATGAGCTGTGTGTGTGTCTGTGTTTGCTGTCTGATGGTGTTCTGTGCTGCCAGGTCAGTGGAATTTGCAAAGGATCATGGTAGGGATTTGTGGCCTTTATGTAGGTGGAGTTGGGGGTGTGTCCTTGTTCCATTTTTTCCCCCCCTGTATTTATTGGCTTTGTCATTGCTTGTTTGGCCCTCTTTTTTTGTATTTTTTCATTTGTAATTATTGTGCATGTAGGAGATGTTCTTCTGACCGAGTAAGACGTTGCAGTTGTCTCGTGCGTGCCTCTCCGAGTCGTTCCCGCTGTGTTTCAGCTAGGTTTCGTATGCGGCGTACGCGTCGGTCGCCGAGTATTGTGTTTGTTCGGCTGGCTTTTGTATGCGTGTCGGTCGTACGGCTTGGGCTCCGTGCGAATCGGTCTGATTTTGCACCCATTGCATCGTACTGCGTGGGTCAGAGTTCGCGGGTACGTTTCGTTCGGGTTCATTCCTGGTGCGTGTCGGTCGGTTCTATTTGCGTGGTTTCCCGGCCGGATAGCTTGTTTCCGTCCGGGTCGGTCGTTCGGCTTGAGTTCCGTACGAGTCGGTCGTGATTCACATGCATTTCATCGTACCACCCGGGTCGGACGGCGCCGGTACGTGTCGGTCGGACTATATTCCCGTACCGAGTCGGTCGGTACGTTTTCCGGCCCGAATCGGAATCGACCCCATTGAATGGATTCATCAGAGATGTATTTATATATCTGCAGACATTTTGCTGATGGAGTTGTCACCACTGTTGAGGAAAGTCGGTCAGTGTAATTAGCGCAGCTCTGCAGCAGAAGTGAGCATCTCCAAATTGACTGAAGCACAATTTCCGCTTGCCGAACTCTCGTGGGGTAATTTAGTATTCTGCTGAGTGGTAAAACTTTACAGTAATTGGGCTGCAGACTTTTTTACAGCTCCACTGCCTTTCCACATTGCTAATAATAACAGGAGACCTCTAGTATTTATCAGTTCTCCAGCAGCAAAAAGGAGCAGGTAAACACACCCAGGCAGATGCAGCACAAGCTGACGGTAACCTCTGTCTTGCCACTTATTCATCATCTTTATTTCCAAATGGCTAAAAACGGTGGTAATGTGTCTTGTAAACATCATTACCCGCACTGTAATTACTGCTGCATATAACAGAGTGTTTTGAATGACCCTTAAATCTGACCGTAATGTGGATAATCAGCCTATCCCAGATTATTTGATGTAATTTATCTATTCCTCACCACAGGTTGTACACATGCTATTGAGTCCCTCTTTTATGAGCAGCTCTATAATTCTGCCTCACATGCAAACAGTGGTTTCAGTCTGATTCGAAAAAACAAGTGTTATGGAAAAACCTCACCCTTGAGCAGTGGCGGCTGGCATCTACGGGGAGAGGGGGGCAGGTGCATGTGCAATTTATATATTGAAAAAAAGCGTGCAAATAATATATAATAAAAAATAAACTTACTGTACACGATAGAGATGTCCTACGGTCCTGACCTCTTCTTTGGAACTGGAACCGGAAGCAACAACTTCCTTAGCCAATCCTAGGGCTGCTCTCAACAGCATGAGAGCAGCCCTGGGATTGGAGGGAGCGGCCTTACTTGGCGCTCCACAGCACTCTGGAGGCTTTGGCTTGTTCTAACACCTGGGTTAGAACTATTTAAGGTGCATATGCGTGGCTGGCCGTCACAAAACAGCCAGCCAAAAAGACATGTGCACTTTAAACAGTGCTTAGCCAGCCCACCCTCCTCCCTGCTGAGTGACATGCTATTGTCACTCAGCATCGGCCCGCCCCCGTCCTGACACTCTGTTCGGGACGGGCATGAAAAATGAAAAGGTAAAAAAATACCATTTTATTTTTCATCGCAGGGGCATTGGGGGTGGGGGGTTTCAAGTGGGGCGATGCTCTTCCGCTCCAACGGAGGAGCCGCCCCTGCCATTGAGTTTTCCCTGGGTACATTTAGCAAGGAAAAACCTGCATTTTCCTTTAGAAAAGGGTCCCGTATGGGAGAAAAACCCATAGCAATCAGAACACCAGCATTGAGTCTCCATTCCTGCATGAATGGTGAATGTTGCAGTAGTTCTGCACCCCAGAATTAACGTACACTGCAGCATTGGTAATTATGGATGCGTAATTACCAATGTGGGTTATAGTGAGGGCCTAAATACGGTGCATGTTAGAAACTGGGTTGGATGATGACTGGGTATGAGCCCTAGTCAAGCAACAATGACAGTCTTAGTCAAATTAAGAAGCAGGCAAACCCTAAAATAACCTGTGTTCACCCTTATGGTAGCTTGTCACAAAGCAGTCAATCTTAACTTAGAAGTAATGTGTAAAGTAGTTGTGCAACACTTCAAACAGTAAAACAGTGAAAACACCACACAAAACGATTCTACACGAGGTTAGAAACATAGAGCTTAATTTAATAAATAAAACAAAATTAAAACAACATTCAATGAGTAGAACTTGAGTTATGAATTTTTAAAGAATAAACTGTAAAATAGTGCTTTGAGGCAATAAGCGCTTATTTGGGATATCTGGTCACAACGGACCAGGACAAAGCCAAAAGTTCAGGCCGACCGCTATGGAGCGTGGGCCAGATACAGGGACCCAGAGAGGCCCCCTGTACAAAAGTACCTTAATCCTGGATGCATCGACATCGAGGATGCGGGGTGCAGCTGAGGTGATGGGTTGGTGCCAATCCACGCAGCGGCAGGGATGCGTCGGTCCTGATCCGCGTAGCAGTGACGATGCGTATGGTCCAATGAGCGGTGAGCTGCGATGTGGAGGTTCATCGTCGAGATTGCCATTGACGGGGATGCGAGGACCTTGCGTCGGGAAGAGTGTCGTGCAGCGGTGGTTCCAAAGGCAATGCGTCGACTTTGATCCATGCAGCAGCGGCAATACAGCAGCTCTGATCTATGCAGCAAGCATCGGTTCTGCTGGAGCAAGCACCTTAGACCCACCTCCAAGAGTCCAACACTGGGGTGGCACCACTTGCTGGGGTAGACTCACAGGTGGCAGAGCCCAGGTGCAGAAGCAGGGTGGCTGGAAGTCTTTTATGTCCCCGAGACTTCAGATCAGGCAGCCAGCCATCTAGCCTTTGGAGTCACTCTGGGTCGAAGTGATGCAGGTCCAGTCCTTCTCACCCATACTGTGGAACAGCAAGCAGCAGAGCAGCACAGCAAGCCTGGAGTACAGCAAAGCAGCAGACCAGCAGAGTGGCAGTTCTTCAGCAGCACATCAGTCCTTCTTCCTGGAAGAGTGTTCACAGGTCCAGAAGTGTACCGAGGTTGTGGTGTCAGTGGTTCAGTATGTATAACCAGTTGAGCGTTTGAAGTGGGGGAGACTTCAAAGACAGGCCTTTGACGTCCACAGAGGTCCTTCCCTTCCTGTCCTGGCTCCAGACTCACTACAGGGGGGTATGCAGCCCTTTCTGTGAGGACAGGACACAGCCTATTCCGCTGTAAGTGAATCTGGGTCCAGCCCCCCTCCTATCCTGCCAGGATGGCCCATCAAGTCACACCTAAGTTCCCATTGTGTGTGGCTGTCTAGGGGGAATACTCAATGCCCAAGTGCACCCACCTCAGACATGTTTTTTTTTTTTTATTATTGAGAGTTCAATACATAATTCATCATACATATAGAGAATAAAGTGCTTACGGTGCTTAATTTAAATTTTTTGGTTGACATATTCCCCCAAGCATAATCCATTCTTAGATCACATCAATATCAAAATACCAGAATTTATAAACAAAATACATAAAACCAGAGATAGCTAAATAGAGCAACAGTTTGCACAATTTCCCTTTAACATTTCATTTTAAACAAATCTCAGATTAATTTCCTATGGACTTCCAGCGTTTCTCAAATTTTATCGGAGACCCTAATCTTAAAGCATAGCGTCTCTCCAGCTCTTTAACTTTATGAAGTTTAGCCCTCCAGGCTTGGAAAGTGGGTACAATATTACTTCGCCAATTTTGTAGAATTAATGAACTTGTCACCAGGGCTGATGTAAATAACCATTCCTCTTGTATTTTCTCCATTGTTATGATTGGAGAGCATCCCAGAACTGCAATATATTTATCAATAGTTAATGCTTGGCCTGTAGTCGTTCTGAGATATTTCTCAATTTCTTCCCATAGTTGCTTGAACTTTGGGCAATCCCAAACAATATGAGACCAAGTCTCTCCTCCCTCCTTAGAGCAGCGAAAACACCTGTCCTCAATCTGGGGGTACATATTATGGAGAAACGATGGGGTTCTATAGATTAACCATTTTGTATAAAATTGCATTCTTGTAAAAATTGGCGCCTCTTATTGTTGTTACATTAAGTTTATTCATTCTATTCCTGACCGCTCTAGGGATCTGGAAGCCTTCTTTCTTCTGCCATTTATCTCGGGCTTTTTCGTAGGCAGCGGAACATTTATTTTCATTAAAGATTTTCACCCAGCTGCTTACTGACCGCTTATCCGTTGTTTCTTGTATCGCTTCGCTTAGTTTTGATCTTACTCTTAGCGCTCTAGGGTCAATATTTTCTAAAAAGTGCTTGATTTGAATAAATGACCACTTAAGCATATCCCTTGAATGAAGCAGCCCAATCTCTATATCCAGCCACTTTTTCCAGGACTCTGAGTTAAGAAAGTCTCTCACTTGCATGTACCCATTCTCCTCCCATTTCTTTAATACACCTGTTTGCAACAACCTGACCTCCCCAGTGTATAGGTCGGCCAATTTTGTAGAGCCATTTATCCGTGGGATACCATAGAACTTCAACAGTTGGGTTTTTTGTTTTTAAAAGCCACTGGAGAACCTTATATCGCACTTTCTTTGGGTTCTTGGCTATCCTCATCGGATCTTTGATTTTATATTTGTCTAATATTTTTTCCATTAAAAAATTGTCCATATCTGAAGAGTTAAGCTGGGTATAGAATCTGTGATTATTATGTGCAAAATTTGCGTAATAATACTACCTTAGGTTTGGGAGGGATAACCCTCCCTCCTCAGTCGGGTATTTTAAAGTGGCTAGTGCTAGTCTTGGTACCTTGTTGGCCCACAGGAAGGATGTGAATAGGCTATTTAATTCTCTAAAAAAAGATGTTTCTAGTGCACATGGGACTGCTGCAAATAAAAAATTAAATAGTGGTAGGCTTGTCATTCGCAAAAGTGCCACCCGGCCTATTATAGATATTGGGAGTTTAATCCATTTTCCTAGTAAACGTTTAACTTTTTGTACCAAGGGAACGTAGTTCAATATGTATAACTCCTCTACTCTTTCCGACACATGTACCCCCAGATATCTCTTGGGCCGGGAGTTATGTATTGGCCGAAAACTTGCTATTAGTGTCTCAACCTAACAGTTACATAGCAAAGCTTTCGTCTTGACCCTATTCCACCTATTGCCTAAAATTCTGAAAAAGCCTAGAATTTCCTCCTGAATGCTCTCCCCGGGTTTTAAAAATAAAACAATGTCATCGGCATATAGTTTTAAATTGGTCATGCCCTGTAGAGGGGCGGTTTGTAATGCTTTTTGCCTGATGGCTATTGCCATGGGTTCTAAAAATAAGGCAAATAAAATTGGAGAGAGGGGGCACCCTTGCCTTGTACCCCTACTTATTCTGCAGGTGCCCACATTTCTAGAGTTAATTATTATTTGTACTTGCGAGCCCTTATATAAACTTCCTACTATTTGTATAAAACATTCTGGAAAACCAAATCTAGCAAGAATTAAAAAAGACACCCCCAGGACACCAGATCAAAAGCCTTCTCGGCATCTAAAAACCACCCCTGTGCCTCTGTGTTATTCTTATTAAAATAGTCCAAAGCTTCTATTAAAAATTTTGTGTTTGCTGAGAGTTGTCTACCAGCAACAAAGCCACATTGGTCCGTGTGGATCAATGATCCTACAATTTTATTGAGCCTGTTGGTGAGAAGCTTTGTGAAAAGTTTATAATCCGCGTTGAGAAGGCTTATTGGCCTATAGGAGTTGGTGTTTTCCCTGTTCTTATCTTTCTTCAGAATGCTAACTACCACCGCTGTGTGGAAGGAGGCCGGAGGTATACCCCCTTTTAGTATGTGGTTAGCTAGTTTAAGGAGTTGTGCATTCAAAATCGGGGCAAAGCTTTTATATAGTTCTACTGGCAGTCCGTCCTCCCCAGTCGCTTAACAATTAGCTATTGAACTCATCGCTGTTTCTATTTCTGCAATAGTGAATTCTGCCGTTATTATTTCTCTATGTCCTCTGCTCAAGAATGGGATTGGTAGTTTGTCTAGAAAGCTTACAATATAGCCAGGCGATGTTTGTTGGTCTGTCTGGTATATTTTCTTATAATGTCTAAGACAAGCCTCCCCAACATCCGAGGACCTAGTTAAATGTACTTTGGATTCCTCGTCTATCAGTGATTCAATTCTATTTTGGACCTGTTTTTCTTTTGTCTGCCACGCAAGTAGTCTCTCTGTGTATTCGCTCTCCTCATATGTTTTTTGTAGGTATGCCGTGTTCACTGTGTCTCCTACTTGATAGTAATATTCCTGCATTCCTAATTTCGATTATAGCAGCTCCTGTTTTGATGCTGGGTTTCTATCTTTATTATACTCTCTATTTGCGAGTTCAAGCCTTAACTCGATCTCTAGTCCCTTTTCCTTTTTAGCCCTTTGTAGGGGGATTTCTTTAGACGTAATAATCCCTCGTAATGTAGCCTTAAAGACATCCCACACTATATTTACCGAGGCAGTATCTGTATTGCTGATAAAAAAACTACTAATTTCTTTTGCTACCTCTGTGCACCAATCCTCTCTTTCTAAGTTAATTTTATTGAAATACCACCTCCCGGATAATCTTTCCGGCCCTACCCTGGCTATTACCATTTTGACTAATGCGTGATCTGAAAAGGCATTAGGAATGTAATTGTGCATGCTCATTGTGAGACCATGCGAAACCAGAAAGAAGTCTATCCTAGAAGCCGTGTTATATTTGCAGAGAAACATGAAAAAGCATGTTTCCCTGGATTCCGAAGGCGCTATGGATCCACCAAGTCTAGATCCCTTTTACAACTGGCCACTGCAATAGCCACCTGAGGCTTGTTTTGTTTTCGTGCACTCTTAGAAGAATTAACCGATGGATCCTGAAGGAAGTTAAAATCGCCCCCCCCCATATGATAGGGTCAGTGATGCTGGATAAGGCCTGTTTGAGCTGAATTAGGGGGAGAGGGTTATCGAGAACTGGTGCGTAGATTGTGGCTAGGGTGAGATTTAACTGATTCAGACTTCTATGCACAAAAATCCATCTCCCCCCCTGGTCCGCCTGCGTGACTTTTGCTTGAAATTGTACATGTTTACCTACATATATTCCCACCCCCTTCTGCGCACCACCAGCGTTTGACGAACAATGGAAGCCGGCCCAGTTCTGAAAGATCTTACTCGCATCCGTTGAGCTCCTGAAGTGAGTTTCTTGTAGGAATATAGCGTCCAGATTGTCACTTCTAAACCAGCTTCCTATTGCCTGGTCTTTGCGTTTATTATTCAGTCCATTCGCATTAAAAGAAAGTACTGTGAGGTATTTTCTGCCCATTACCTACAAGTAACTATGCTAAAATGGCTCACGCTTTTCTAGGAACCAGACGCTGTACACATATACTCCCCGGCTTCTCAAAAAAGGGCCTTGTGCATACATGATTTTGAAATGTATCTGAAATACTTCCAGGTAAGTGCCACATTCGCAAAAAACGAGCCCATGCAAACCTGAAGTGCACTTAAAGTATATATATTATTTGTGGTTAACCTCATCTTTTGAAATAAATTCCATCCAGACGGAAATCATATCAACTTGATAGGGGGGACAATGCTAGTCGAAAAATGCATCTAAAATATATAAAGTGACTTATGCTCTTAAAAACAGGTATTGTAAACATATAGGCGTCCAATCTATAGAGAAGTTGTTGCGTGCATTCGCCACCTCTCATTATAGTTAAATTCCATCCATTTAAATAGCATAGCAGCTGAGGTTCTAAAGTGCATCTAAGATACATAAAGTGACTTGTGCTATATAAGCAAATACTTTAAACACAGACATTCAGCTGAATACCATAGCAGCTGAGATTCCAAAGTGCGTCTAAAGTACATAAAGTGACTTGTGCTGTGTAAACAAATACTGTAAACACAGACATCCAATTGTGTACCCTAGCAGCTGGGGTTCCAAAGTGCGTCTAAACTAACTGCATAAAGTGTCTTATACTATTGTAAACAAATACTGTAAATATGTCAACTCAAAATTGAGACTATGCGTCCTAAATTGATCCATCTCGCATGATTTTTGAGCACTTATAATCGAACTCTCTTTTTTTTTTTAATTGCCTCACCCCCACCACCTTCCCCTCTGTCCCCCGCCCCCTGAAACACAGAATTACCAACCATTCCCTCTTTCCCCTCCTTTTTGCTGGATGCCATTTTGTTGCATCCTTTGTGCCCTCTGGCTCTCCCTCTTCCCCCTTCTTATCCAAAGCTGTTTAAACACACTTTTACAAGCCAAATAAGTGGCTGGGCTTTTCCATAAAAATTTGACTGTCTTAGTTTTTGCCTCCTTCAAGCCAGAAGCAGAGCCTCACTCCTCTTCGTCTGTCAGTTTTGATAGCAGTGCTTGAGATTCCTGGACATCTGCAAAAATGTAGAATTTCCCTTTAGCTAATACTTTAAGTTTAGATTGTTGAACTATCGAAGCCTGAGCACCCCTTCCTTTAAACAGGTCGATCATTTTAACAAAGTCTTTACGTCTCCGTGCTGAAGCTGCAGACATATCAGAGAATATTTTGAATTGAGGGGTTTCTATGGTGGAAAAGGATCTCTTTGCTATAGCAGTGCTTAGTATTTTTTCCTTGACTCTGAAATCTGCTAAATTAAGTAGTATTGTCCGTGGAAATTTAGCATTCGATTGTCTCTGTGTTGGGACTCTATGGGCTCTCGTGATCGTAACGTCCCCTTCTAATTCCGGCATTACTTTCCTCAGCAATGAGTCAGCCCATTTAGTCACCTCTGTGCCTTCACATCCTTCCGGAATTCCCACTAGGTGGAGGTTTGAATGCCTATTATAATTTTCTAAGTCCTGGAGCTTTAATTCCATCTGACTCTTACTTTTGCTCAGTACTAGCACATCTTGCTGTATGGCAGACAGTTTGTCCTCTAGGTCAGAGATGCGACTCTCTGCCTCGTCTAGTCTTTTCGGTGCACTGGAGGTGTTCTCTTCTAGTTTGGCTAGTCTTTCGTGCAGTTGGGCAATCTCTGATGCCTGGGACTTTTTTAAATCTCTAATTTCATTCAGTATGGTTAAAAGCATTTTTTGTATTGATGTTTCTCCACTCTTCTCTCCCTCCAAAGTTTTTTCCGCCAGCGCCATCGGGTTGTCAGTGCTTTCTTCATTTTCGCTGGTTGTATCCCATGGGATCCTCACTGACCGCTGAATAGCTTCGGAGAGGGATGGACCTATTAGAGTAATTTGAGAAAGGTTATCCTTTTCTTGCAGGTGTGGTGATCTAACCTTCTCTCCCACGGGAGAATCTCCATCACCTGGGACGGGGTCTATGGCTTTAGTTGTAATCTGATTCCTTTGATGTTTATTAAAGAGAGGGTATTGCGTAGAGCAAGGAGGGACATCATCATTTGTGTTCTGCGCCCCCATGCTCATATCTTGATCCCTACCGTTCCTTATCTCTGGATGTAGGTCGGGTGAATAGTTACAAGCACCTTCCTCGATTTCCAAATCTGACGTGCTCTCAGCATCTGAGGGGTCGTCTGGCTCAGTTTGCACATTTTGATTTTCCTTTTCAGCTAGGACTAGCGCTTTGGCTTTTATTTCCATCCTCTCCTGCGTGTTTTTATGGCCTCTTCGTACGCCTCTAGGAGCTGGAGAGGGGGTAGACTGATCCGACATTTTGAAGTTTTCCTTTTGCTATCAGGAGGGGGCGAGAGAATGCGCACATAAAAACCCAAGGTGACTCACCCCAGACATGTGATCAGAGACAGGCAACAGGCAGCAAATGGCTAAAGTACGTTTCAAAATTGCAATTTAAAATCCAACTTCACCATAAGTTTGTATTTTAAATTGTGATTCCAGAGACACCAAACTTGAAAAGTCTATCTCTTCACAATTGGGAATTACATTTACACAATGTAATAAGGTAATTAACCCCGGGTGGAGACATCCGCTCCGCCCACGGAGTGTGCGGAGATTTGCCTTCTCCGCGTTCCGTGGAGAACGTGGAAAAGGCAAATCTCCGCACACTCCGCGGGCGGAGCGGAGTTGGCCAGCCCCCGCCTCCACACCCACTATTACCAGTAAGTAATCATTAAGTAAAAATAAATTTAAAACCACTTACCTACGTACTGCGGTGTCCCCGGGCTGCAGTTCTCATCTTCCTCGCCGTATGGGTAATTCTGGTGAAAACTGCGCATGCGCGCGCGTCTACGCATGCGCATTTTTCACCAGGATTACCCATACGGCGAGGAAGATGAGAACTGCAGCCCGGGGACGCCACAGTACGTAGGTAAGTGGTTTTAAATGTATTTTTACTTAATGTTTACTTACTTGTAATAGTGGGGGGTGGAGGCGGGTGGCATAGCGGAGCTCCATGGAGTTCCACGGAGTTTGTTTGAGACTCCGTGGACCTCCGCGTAGCCCCGCTACGCCCACTACGCCCAGGGTTAAAGGTAATCCCAATGTTATCTTATGGGAGATATAGGCCTTTCAGGAGTGAAAAACGAATTTGAGAGTTTTTCACTACCTGTGGACATGTACAACTTAAAAGTACATGTCCTGCCTTTAAAATATATTGCACCCTGCCCTCTGGGCTGTCCAGGGACTATCTTAGGGGTGGCCTATATGTATAAGAAGGGACGGTTTGGGCCTGGCAAAATGTTTAGTTTGTCAGGTCGAAATGGCAGTCAACGGTGCACAAACAGGCTCTGCAATGGCAGAGCCTGAGACATGGTTGAAGGGCTTCTTAAGTGGGTGGCACTATCAGTGCTACAGGCCAACTAGTAGAATTTAATTTACAGGCCCTGGGCACATGTTGTTCACTTTACTAGGGACTTATAAGTAAATTAAATATGCCAATTGAGTATGAGCCAATGTTACCATGTTTTAGAAAGAGAGAGAGAGAGCACATGCACTTTAGCACTGGTTAGCAGTGGTAAAGTGCTCAGAGTCCTAAGGCCAGCAAAAACGAATTCTGCCAAAAAGTGGTGGCGGAAGGCAAAAGGTTTGATGGGTGACCCTGCAAAAAAGGTCGATTTCCAACAATGCACGTTTATCAAAAGGGCTACTTTTATTTGCTTTGCTTTCACATGCTATGGCCCTCGCTATGAATGGGTCAGTGGGGATGCGTTATTTCTAGGTACCAATAAAAACCTATAGCCCGGGAATAGTACTTATTGGCGATTAACAACTGCTATCATGAGTTTTCCACACTAACGCGATTTTTCGAGCAATCCGCACCTAAATTTGCACGTCTCTGAGTTTACTCTGCCCTTTCCCCAGGCAAATTTTAGCAGGTATCTCCTGCTGAAATTCAGCTGGGGATAATTGCAGGGGTGCAGTAATTACTGCTAAACTTGTGGTTCCAGTCCCTGTAAAATCAGGTATCTGCACAGGATGGAAAAACACGTGCCTTTGATAATGAGGGCCTGGATGAGCCTAGAAGTAATTAGGTGGTAAGACCTGTGGACACAAAGGGTAAGTATTGAACACCCTGCATGTAAACAGATCATGCAACTACTTCAATGCAGGTGAACAATGTAAGAAGCTGGCATCATTTTATGGAAACAGGGCCGCTCGCTGCCCTCTAAAAGCTAAGAGAAGAGCCCTTCACTTGAAACCAGTCTTTGTGCACCCACCTGTATACAATGTGCATGCTTCGATTTTTCCAACGAAAATCGTGAATACAGCGCGTGCACAGAAGCTATGGTCATTGATTAACTCCCAAGCTTCTTTATGTCCATCAAGCCATTAACGCTGTTAAAAAAAAGTTTAAAGATTTTTCTGAATCGTTTAACATTAATTTTAAAGGTTGCACTTAAAATATTTACTGCGGAAACGATTGAAACCCATTGGTGTAAGCATATTACGATATACAGTGGTAAATGGAAAACAAATGTTTGGGTCGGATGAATGTATCTAATGAGTAGGGATTTCTTTTCACAACATCACGGGCTCACCTCTGTCAACAAAACGTGGACTATTATGTGCCCCATTCCAAAGGAACCAGGCAGAAGCTTCACAACTAAGGGGCCGATTCCGATTCGGGCCGGAAATCTCTCCGACCGAGCCGGACCCGGAGAGATTTCCGACCGAATCGGACTCCGTGCAGTCCGACCGAGCGAGTACGATGCGTCCGTATGCTATCGTACTCGAGTCGGTCGGACTCCCATGAAGTCAATGGGAGCCGGTCATACAAGCGCGTACGCGGGCTCCCATTGCCTCAATGGGTGCGAGGCGAACAAGGGCGCCCCCACAGCGGGTACGCAGCGAAGCGACTCACGCCGTACACGTAGGGGGGACCCATGGGTCCCCCCTGTGTGCGACTCGCGCGGCTACGCATACAGGGGGGTCCGACACGGACCCCCGAAGTACGGCTCCGACTGCTCTTTCGAGCCGGGCGGCGCGTGTCTGGCGGACTGCTCGCGGCGCGCATCGTACTTACCCGGCCGGGGAACGTTTCCATTGCGCGGTGCGAGTCGTGTCCGAGCGAGTCGGTCGGTGCGGTTAGACCCGGGAACGAGTCAGTCGGAGCGGTTGGGACGCCCGAACGAGTCGGTCGGCGAATTCGCATCGTACTCGCTCGTCGGGACGCGCGTACGAATCGGTCGGGAAATAGGGCTCCGAATCGGATCCGGTTATGCCAAATCCGATTCAGAGCCCTACCGGCCAAGATCGGAATCGGCTCCTCAATGTAGTACTAAACATCGATCTAAAATTAGAAACGTGTGTCTAAGTACAAGCCTTATTTTACTCTACAATTTTCAAAATGATTACTGCGAAAAAAAGACTAAACAGTTCACTTCAGAGCCAGGCATTCCCCTTCTACTCCGAAGAAAATTCAACTCTTCTCAAAATGGCAAATACATTAACGTGAAATGTTTCCGAAAACATTAGAAAGACATATCACTAACTGATCGAATTGACTATTCAAAACGTAATAGTTAATTTAAAATTCATGCACACATTTAAAAAACTTGGTAAAATCTTTTAACAAAATGATGGCATATTGAACAGGTGAAAGGAGTCAGGATGGACTCTCACACTCATTAAAATGGCACCTGAGCCCACAATGATAATGGGGCACAAAAAAGACTTCACATGTCCTCCTTGCAGTCAAAAACTGTCAGTCAGTCAAACCAAATGTGTGTTGCATCTCTCCAGAGTTAGGCAGGGTAGGGGCCCTCCTTAAAAGGGGTCACGGTGTTTTGTGTAGGTCACACACTGATGATCATTTCATGCTGGATTGGCTTGTGGGTGCCAGGGTAGCAAGGTGAGGGGAGACATAAAGCTAACAATAGGGGTTGTTGATAGAGCAGCTCATGTATGTCCACGCAGTCACTGCTGCTTGAGGCTTCCATGCACTTAAAGAATAGATGCCAAGGCAGTTCTTTCTTCAAACTCTGGTGCAGGATATGACACTCTTCTTTCCTCTCTTTTAAGCTTCTCTGGATTTCATGAGCAGGTTGGGGCTTCCAGGTAGGCAAGATAGCTGGAGCACTGACAGGCCACCAGGGGCGGCTCCTCCGTAATGGCGGAGGAGCGTTGCCCCACAGCCTGCGTCAGCAGATGTTAAATAAAATGACAATAACACCATTATTGTCATTTTATTTATGCTGTGTGTCTGTGTCCCGCAATAACTATAGGGCAGGGCGGGCCGGGCATGTCAGGGAGGAGGAGTAGAGTTCACTTATAAGTGCACTTGTGTGCTTGGCCGGCCATTCTAGGTCGGCCAAACACACATGCCCACTTATGTTTCTCCGACCCAGCTGTGTTACACTGCAGGGTTAGAGAAAAGGCACAGACTTCAATGTACCGTCTGAGCAGCAAATGAGGCCACTCAGACCAATCCTGGTGCTGCTCTCATGTGAGAGAAGCGTCTAGATTGGGTGTGGAGCCTGGGCCCTGAGGGCCCATCCCCTTCCGGTCCGATGGTGATGTGAAGAGCAGCGAGGCGGCCGTCAGCGGGAGCATAGCGGCAGGTAAGTTTTATTATTTTTCTTTTATATAATTTCAACCTCCCCCCCTCCCCAAACCCCTGCCCACCCCGCGGCCGCCCTACCACTTAAGATAGGCCATGGACGCCACTGCAAGCCACCAGATCTTTAGAGGGCTTTTGGGGCACCGTCCTAGTCCTGAGGAGATATGGCGGTCACTGTTCCAACATCCACTATGCACCTCAGCACGGTCCAAGTAGATGTAGTGATGAGCTCTTCAAAGAGCTGAAGTGGGGACTCCAGCTTATATTTTCATTCTCTGGCTGATGGGCAGCATCACGTTGCCAGTCATAGCAACAACACCCTATCTCAACTAGTCTTGTTGTGATAAATGTTCCCACTTCTGGATAGGTGAGTGGTTTGCAAGAGAGAGTTTGAACTTGCTTTTTTCAAGACACTCTAGATAAGAAAAATAAATACCCTTGACAAATTTAAGATAATATCTGCAACTTAGCCTTGGATTTTCTCAGAAAAAAAAAAATATATATATATATAGGATTTTCAACTCCTTCGTAATTGTAAGTTTGTGGTGACATTTTAGTTTGCACAAATTGCACTGCCCAAATCAGCCTCAAACTGTCCCCGCTTTCCTTTTCAAAATGATCAGTTGCAACTCGATAACATCGAATATTCTGTCTAAAAGCTCTTGCATGCCCAACACATTCCTTGTGTTTTTTGATTGTACGACTCGCATCTAACAACTTGCAATAACATTGCCATCTATAGGTTAGAAATGTGGTTGGGAAAGGTGTGTGTGTGGCGTTAGGCAGCATGATTCTGGGCCAGCGATGGGAAGAGTGTAGGACAGTGTCATATCTCTGTAGATGTGGCGCTATCCTGCTCTCTCCCTCTCACAACGCAGCGCAGCATTTTTGGTTTCTGAGCTGCGTTGCTTGAGATCTTAGTAAATATATCCCTTAGGCAATATTCACAAAGCTATTTTCTCATGTAAGTTTAGCTTACGTGTAAAAATAGTCTTTTTCACATGAGTGAAACCACATTGGCAATTGACAAAAAGGTGCTTTTCAAAAGATGTACTCACACACAGATTTTCATGTTGATAAACATGTTCTCAGGAATGGGAAGCGAGTGTTCTCGTGCGAGAATTGCATTAATGTTTGTATATTCGAGCGGTCGAAATGCATTAACAAGCATTGGCACAGCCAATAGGTCTCGCTTTTGGGACCTTATAAGTATTTAGTTATGCAGCACAATATCCTTGGTGCAACAACATCAACTGTTGCATGGCTAAACACTTATAAGGTCCCAAAGGCGAGACCTATTGGCTATGCCAATGCTTGTTAAGCTTAGTGATTTCCACGCGTCGCAACTGGTTTCGCAATATCTGCCTTGCCTAAGGAGGACAGCAGGCTTGGGCAGTGCCCGTCTCATGCCAGTCATTACATCGTTTCCGTCTGAGAGGGGAATGGCTGCCCCCAACCCCACTTGCATTTCAGAAGCACTGTCCATTTCAAAATCCTCCCTCAAAATTCTGGTTCGGTCACCAAACATTGCTCATGAATACAATGAAAGTTCACCAGATGAATACGAGCCGATTCTTGCTTGGAAACAACATGCTTGAAGATTTATAACAATGAAAACATTCGTGTACGTTTCCAAACTCAGTAGCACAGATAAAGCTGCAGCCAGTGAAAGCATTTGCTTTTTCAGACTGTTACACAGTTGTGACCAATAGTACCGGTCTTTTCTTGCTACTTCTTTAACTATTCTTTTCAGTCATTTAAATTCTAATAGACTAATACGTCGAAAAAAGACAATGTGCCAACTTAGTATCCAAGGAAGATGAAAACAAAATGCAAACGCTTATTTATTGCTCACTCTTCTTCCAAACTCCTGCATGGTTAAAATGTGAGTGCTGCAGAACCTCCTGCATTCTACTTCGAGGGCCCTTGTTTACCCCTTACTTTTTTGGGTTATGTTGTGCCAGCGGTTGCACACTCTTTTTATTTCTTTGGGGGGGGTCCTATCACAAGGTATCATCGTTAGACCTTGATACTGAGCAAGAGAGCGAAAGGCAGGAAAAGGAGTTAAAGAAAGAAAGGGAAAACAGTGACAATGGGAGATAGTAGGGAAGAAAAAGAAACCGTAGGAGTGAGGCTGAGACAGGCAGAGGTGGAAGAAAGAGGCAGGAGGTGAAATCAAGACATGACAGCCTTGGTTTCCGGCAAATGAAGCACCGCCTTTCTTTCAGCCCCTCTACCTATCTATACACAAACACGCTAACAACACCACTACGCTACGACAAGACGCTGAACGTACACAGCTCAACAAGTTCGCAGGGGCCTTGGGCGGGGAGAGGAAGCAGCTGGTAGACATCGACGTTTTCCCGCCATGAGCTCAGACGTGGACCCCAGCGCCTGATCTGTTCGTCACTGTCGGCCCCTGGGTGAAATGAAATGAAATGAAAGACACATTTATAAAGCGCATGGCTACCCGGAAGCATCCCAGCGCTGGAACTGACTACTGCCGAAGACAGGGAAATTATGCAGGCTGTGGGAACAGGAGAGTCTTAAGTTGTTTGCGGAAGGATCCGTGGTTTTGAACAAGGCGTAGCTGAAGTGGGAGCAAGTTCCAGAGTTTGGAGGCATTATATGAAAACAACCGTCCGCCCTTCCTGGCCCTCCTGATCTTAGGTACTTCGGCCAGGTAGAGATTATCAGATCGGAGGTTGCGTTTAGCCTTATAGGGACGAATCATGGCTGAGTTGATGGAGGGGCCAGTCCCCTGCATAGATTTATGTACTAGGCAGAGTGTCTTTAATCTAATGCGTTCCTGGATAGGGAGCCAATGAAGGGACGCACGTGCCGGTTTAGCCGAGTGTCGGTTGTTGGTTCCAGTTAAAAGTCTGGCAGCACTATTTTGCACAGACTGTAGTTTAGAGACTACAGTAGAGGGGGAGCCCAGATAAAGCGCATTACCATAGTCTAGCCTAGAGAGTATAAGTGCTTGCACAAGTACTTTTTTGCTAGGGGGAGCAGAGGTAGCACTTTGCGGGCCATTCTAAGTAGGCCATAGCAGATGCCTGCCGTCTTCCTCGCTTGAGCTCTAAAGCTCAGATCCTGGTCCAACCAGATACCCAGGCTCTTAATTTCTGGCTTGGGGATAGGGGGTGGTCCCATACACGCTGGCCACATGGAGCTAGATTGAAAGCAGAGAGGGTTGCCTAAGATCATAAGCTCAGTCTTCCCCCCATTGAGCTTGAGCTGAGATGTATCCATCCAGTTTGAAATATCTTCCAAGCAGGAGCGGAGGGTGTTAGTTTCTTGGTCCATCTGATTGAGTGCAACCACCAATTGGGTGTCGTCAGCATAAGTCACCATACGAATTCCGGATGGGGCAATAATTGCAGCCAAAGGAGCCATATATACATTAAAAAGGGTAGGACTTAGCGAGGAACCCTGAGGCACCCCGTTCTTTAGAGGGGTTGGATTGGATAGTGTATTCTCCTCGAATACCTGAAAGCATCTTTCCTCTAGGAAAGAATCCAGCCACTTCAATGCTAGGCCAGTAACTCCAAGCGTCCTGAGACGGTGGAGGACGCCAGTGAACAACATGCTGAATTTAAGGAGACCGGACGCTCTCAAACCGACAAGGGGAAAACATGCTGGAGTAGCGGGATTTCACAGGCTCGTGCTCAAATCATGCATCCATGGTTGACACCCCACGGCAAGACAGGCGCACGTACCACGCGCAAATAACGCCATAGGCAGGAAAATACCCACGCAACCTGAAGGCTTCGGGATTCGGAAAAGTACCCGGGTTGCCTGCCCTGCCCATTAACTGAGCACAAAGCAACACAAGCATGGAAGTTTATTCTAGACTTTCAGCTGCGACACGCCGCCCTTACTCCGAAGGATGGAAAGACGAAAGTGCGCCTTGAAGACTCCCCGGACGTCCTCGCATTTTGGTGGCCCGCTCTGCTGCCTAACCTTTTCCTCTCTCGCCCACTACTCCATTCCAAGAGCGCGTCGCGCGGCGAGGGCTCCCCATTGGACGGCGCGAAGCATGTGGGGGATTTCCAGCCCGGGCAGACAGCCGCAGGAATTTAAATAAGCCTCTAACTTTTTACCCCCACAGTCAGTGAAATAAACCGGACTGCGTGGAGAAATGCCAGAGACATAGTTCACTTAACAAGCATGAGCGGGGAGGGGAGGGGGGGGGAGCGACGCGAGTGGTGTGCGCACGCGTGCGCCACAGCGAGCGATCTGTTTCCAATTATCGCGCCCCCGTCTGGGCACGATAATTGGAAACAGATGTGTGCCGCGCGCGTAACCGCAGGGAAAAGGCCATGACGCACGAGCGTCTGGTCAGCTTTCGAAACCCCCTAACTAAAAGTCTCGCCTAGCAGCGCTTGCGCGCTACTCGAGGCTCGACCTAAAAAAAGTAAGGGAATTGTAATGCTGTGCGCAATGGGAGTATGGGAGTGAGGAAAGTAAGCGTGGGGGCAGGGTCAATGCTGTGGCTAAAAAAAAAAACATTCTGTAACTTTTTTTGGTCTTTCACCTTCAGATATGTACATATAAAATAACACAGCTTAAATGTAAAATAAATGCAAGTTAAATTAATCAGTGGGAAATGCACTATGGAAAACTCTTTTTTCAAAATCAGCCCCTTTAAAAAAAACATTCAAATGCAATAGCTGGGATGGTGGTGTGCTGTCCCTTGAACGTCATCACCATCCCTGTGATTGTAGCCAATAACAGGGGCTCGCAAATTGCGTCCTGCCTAATGAATATTATTTAGATAGGTTGCTCAGCGACCCCCTGCGATTCCTTCTTCTTTTTTTTAACCAACATACTAGTACATCGGTCGGGTCGCAAGATCAGATTGTATTAGTAAGAAGTCAGTGCGGAATTTGCAACCACTTTTTAAAATACAATCTAAGTACACCTGGTCCCAGGTTCTTTGAGCTGGGAAATTGTTTTTTTCTCCTCACTTTGGTGTGCATTGAGCCTGATTGGCATTTCCTGTGAGTAGCTGTATCTTACTTCAGATAAGGTGTGACTAATTCATGTATTTTCAGGAGTAAAATATGTCTACTCAAGAAAAAAGCTTTTGTGAAGCAGAGCCACGATTATGTCACCTGTAAGGCTGGAGTAACCCAACTGCCCACTGAAAATGCTCTGTAAAATAGGAATTCATGTTCAGGTGTACTCATAACTAAGATTAGGGCCACGGGAATTATATGGCAGTGGAGGCCCCAATTAAGTGGCAGAGTTGACTAAATTATGGGACAATAAAAGGCAAATTATGCAACATAATGCGGCACATTTTGTGGTATTACCTCATTATTGTAGTATTTTTATACATATTAACATTTTCTGGGCAAACTTTTTACTTCATTGGTGCCACTTTGACACCTAAATACAGAAATAAGCAATAGAAAGGTAAACACTTAACTTTTGCCAAAGGCCTTCCACTGCATGACAACATGCCTAGCCACCCTTTTAGTTATTTTTTGATCCATTTGAGTGAGAAACAGTTTTTTTGCTGAAATCTGCAGATTATACAGCCAATGATGGATTATGTGGCATATGCAGCAAACCCATAATCATGAGGAAAATGCAGCAGCCACAAAATTGCATAATTCCAATGGTCCTGCCTAAAATAGGCGTGAGACACAACCACTGATGGAAAGAATTTGTTGAACGGACCCTTGATGTACAGTCCTTAAAGATGAGACTGATTTTTCTCGTGCTGTGCGAAGCCTCGGAGCTATGGAAACTGGGGGGTGTCTAATTCAGAATTTAAAGGGACAACAATAGATACTACATACAAAGCATTACCCAGAAGAAGCAGCACGAAGGCCCCTTCCTTTGAAATGCAGAAATTAAGATTTTAGATGATTTAATATTAATTATGAGATCGCAGTAGGCTGTCATGTTATCAATATTTTTCAAAAACATGTTTACTATTTTCCCCCTTCTTGTTCTCTACTTGTTCAATATTTTCAAGAGTTCTTTTTTTCCTCCAGATATTTTATTGTATTTAGAAGAAGAAACATACAATCAAAGTATAGTGCAATACATATATGCCAGAAATGATAAAAACATGTAAAAAAGTATATAACGCGCAAATGTCATCATAACGAAAAACATATGACAGAAATCATGACTGAGAGAGTACCAGAGAGAATACTCATGATAGCTTGAAAATAGGTCGATAAGAACTGACACATGGGAGCAAACAGAAATAGAACAATCAAATGTAAGTGATTTTACAAGGCATATAGATAGTTCTGACCCAAAGTAGAAAACTCTAAAAACCAATGTGTCAAATGTATTCCAAAAACAGTTGTATACTAAAATGCTAGCATGTGCGGCAAAGTATGCATCGCCTAGAAGTAAAATGTATGGACAGGGGAGACTAAACAAGAAGGAAGGACGGAAGGAGGAGTAAAGAAGGGGAGGGGATGGAATAAAGACATTGGGGCATATTAGCAAGAAGAGGCGATAATCATCGCTAACCCTGCTTAGCGTGATTTTTTTTATCGCCGGCTATCGCTGGAATATATCGCCACGCTAACGCTGTATTAGCAACGATTAGCGCTATGGCGATGAATATTCCAGCGATAGCGAGAAATGGGCCAACATCGCTGAAAAACCAGCGATGTTGCATGGAGAAGGGAGAACACCTTGCTGATACGACCCTGTGGTCGTATCAGCATAATCCACCCCCATGTTAGGTATGGCTAACACCTGCTAATTGCAGGTGTTAAATAAATGGCGATGACCCGGTTAGCGCGACTTTTCACGTCGCTAACTGGGGCCATGGCCCACCTTGCTAATAGGCGATAGGCCTGTTAGCGAGTGTTTCCCAGGTTTGTTCGTCGGGAACGCCCACTTTGCATGTCGTTAGCGATAAATATCGCTGACATGCAAAGCGATAAAAACGGGCGCTAATGCCCGAAAACTGTCTCTAACTGCTGTTAGAGACAGTTTGCTGATAGGGCGATATAAATATCGCCGCTTTAGCGGCAAAAAGTGCCGCTAAAGCGGCGATAGTGCCCTTGCTAATATGCCCCATTGTTCTTTTTGATGTGGTTCTTTCTCTTAGGTTTGTCCTTCCAATACACGTATTCTCGGCAGGACATTTTCGATCACAAAAGGATCCCACTGCATCTGTTTTTAATATAATAGGCCGATTAAAGGGACACGTATGACAGTCAATTTAAATTATTTTCTCAAGATGCATGCTTATATATGGAGAGCGCAAACCTAACGCCGTAATCAGCAGCCAGAAAGAGACAGTTCCTGGCGTGTCAGAAAGGGAAGCACCATTAGACCATCTCCTTTTGAATCATTGTGAAGTGTTTCTCAGTGGCCTGGCCCAGTAGAGTGTATCGGAGACAGGTGGTTTGCTTTGCTTACTGGCAACTGGTAACCGCAGAGCCCTT
This sequence comes from Calotriton arnoldi, assembly GCA_963921515.1. Taxonomy (NCBI): domain Eukaryota; kingdom Metazoa; phylum Chordata; class Amphibia; order Caudata; family Salamandridae; genus Calotriton; species Calotriton arnoldi. The sequence goes on along the minus strand of CAWUFW010003034.1, from coordinate 1,634,027 downwards.
GCACCTGTTCCTGCAGGTGATCGCCAGACATATTGAGCTGCTGTTGGAAGAGTGTGAAAAGTGCGCCACCTGGCGTTCGTGGTGTGCTAGTGCACAGTAAGGACGCAACCAGGGCTGGCAATACATGAATACTCGTTCCAAACTAGTTGGCTTAAACAAATCGACAATTGGTGTGTTTTTATATATTTATAAATGTTATGCGGTGTCGGACACGCATATTTCCCGCCCCTCGAATTCCAGCTTTTATAATATAACTAAGTGCGATACGTCTGTGACAAACTGACACGTTTCAAACCTCCTTCCGGGAAAACCACTGTTTTTAAACATCTCACTATATTGCCCACGATTCACTAAGATATTGCTGCGAGTAGGCGTCACTTACTTTTATAACACTCCTGAATTCTAGATACAGGGAGAAATGATGACTTTCTGGACAACGTTAAAAACTATAGATTATTTTAAGACAACCTGTTATCTGTACTACTCATCAGCAAGCTGTAACATTTCTTTACACAAATACTACAAATCCCACGAGTGCTGCATTAGAACCTGTGAAACACGTCTGTCCATAAAACTCTGCCTTTTTCTATTTGATTCGAGGCCTATTGAGACTCGATAATCGCCCACAGCACCAGTCCAGTCATTCTGCCTGCTGGGAGTCTCTACAGAAAAAAGCAACATTCATATTCGGACAGAAAAAAATCTGCTTTAAAAATTAAACGATTCTAAGCCACATAACCACTGCACACATTTGTAAAATATAAAATCCATGTTTCTTTTTCACCTTTAATGATAGCCTGAACATGATAAATTCACTAAACCTAAATATCACCATACCCTCCCTTTTTAGATCGAGCTTTAGCGGCAGCGCGCATGCGCTGCTCGCTCTGCGAGGCATGTAGTAGTAGAGTATGGGAGACAAGCTGCCCTCACTCTCCGCCCATATTTTTCATTGGCTTCTGTCTTTGTTCTTCGTAAATTCTATCTTCTGATTGATTATGAGGCTTGTTAGTCCCGCCTTATTATGGCCATGTCGTCATTTGTACCCTCCCATGGCTATTAGCCCCTTTACTTAGAGTGTTACACTGTACGGTACATGTTATTTAGAGCACTATTTTTCCCCCTCCCCTGCCTGCACTCCCGTTGTCCTTGCCTTCTCCCCCCGCACTCCAGTTGTCCGTGCCTTGTTGCCCCCCTCCCGCCCGCACTCCCGTTGCCCGTGCCTTCTTCCCCCTCCCCCACACTCCCATTGTCCATGCCTTCTCGCACCCCCGCCCCCCCCCCACTCCCGGTGTCCGTGCCTTCTCGCCCCCTGCACCCCACCGCCCGCCCGCACTCCCGTTTGCAATGCAATAGGTCTCGCGTAAATGTGAGTCCTATTGCATTGCAAATGCTTGTTTTACCATTGTCATCACCATCCTATCATTTAAGAGGAAAGCTTCACCGGCAAGACTAGTACAGTATTCAAGGCGCGCCTACGTAAGTGACCCACCATTATACAGTATACAGAAGATGAGAATGGAGGCGAGAGCACCCGCGGCGTGTATGTTTGTACACACACCAGACTGTGTCAGGCAAACGCTGACTCGTGAAGAGACCTGCCAGAAAACCCATTTTTGTCACCACGTGCTACAAGCGACACGAGCACCAGTTAGGCGCAGATACTGATTGCACGGCAAAGGTAAGGGAAAAATTCTGCTTCACCCTCGAGTTGGCCTGATGCAGGTAGCCCGTGGCCCTTGCCAACAGGAATGCTCCCTCTTTAAGCTCTTCCTAATATTAGGGAGCGGATATCACAATGGAGGCTGCCAAAAACCTGCCGGTTCGGGCACAGGACACAAAGTCTGGCACGCAGTAGCTCCAGTCTCTCTTACGCGGTTGGCTTCACATCTATTGTAAAAATGTTGAGGGAGTAAACGTGGTGACAGAGAATCTGTAATTTTTTATTTTTTCAACTCTATTATATAGCACAAACCTGTCCACGAGGGCATTAGATCGCCGAGCACCAGAATAGTTCCATGTTTTTAAGGCAGGGAAGATTCAGTGATTTGAACAGGATCGCAGGATGTTCAGCCAAAACCGGGCTTCGCCATCAAAAGAATTAGAGAAACGTGCCACATTTCGAGCAGCAGATCATTTTTGGCCTCTCTTGATCACAAAACACCTATACATGTACTGTTTTAATCATGAAAGTGAGTTTGTGAGGTCTTTACTGTGGATTCTGGCATAGTAAGTGGTTGCCAGCCATTATTCGTGCTGTGTGCAGTCGTTTACTACTGATGGCCGAGTACCTCAGGTAATACTGTACTACATTTAGCTAACGACTTTGCTCCTTCCGTATACTTCACTCTATAGGGGTAGTGAGAACAAACAGGCGAGAAGTAGTAGGTTTGGCACTCGGGTATTGTTTCACGCAAGTAATTATGTAAACTCAATGCCTAGTCAGAGCTACTGCTTTATGAAATATAATAGGTCATTTATTTAGGGGTAGGAAAGCAGGGCAGGTCAAATAAAGGTCTACACAAAAAAGCAGAAGGTCCCAGCGCATTCTTGGACCGATGTACCACCCAAACATACTTAGAGCAATCATGTCATAAAGTGCTACAATTCAAGTAAAACTGTGTTACCTCTGTTTCCACAGCCAATCAATGTGGTTGAGGTGCTATAGAGAATAGACTGTGGTCATGTTAGCAATGATATCCCTCCCATTTGTCCTTTCTCGGCAGTCCAGGTAGCAAGGCTCAACAAGTCAGTCGGTTTTAATCTAGGTGTCTGAGAATCCAGATAAAATAGCTCCAAGCCTGTCACACACTGTGTTCAAAATGAAAACTCAACAAAGTCTGTGATGATGTGGTGATCGCTCCAGATAAAGGGCTGTATCCATTTGACTTGGAAATGGTCCTTTCCAGCAAATGTGGCATTAAGGGTATGGCCAGCAACATGTATGGCCCCAATGAAAAGTTGGTCATAGTTGAGCACTGCATTGTTATTTGGCATGGCTATTGTCCGGTGGAGATTCGTTTTTCAAACCAGATATTGCAATATATTAGTATGCATCGGTGGGGTGGTCTGTTGTGATAACTAATATGGGGTCCAGGCTATTGCTTTGTCTGGAGGTGGTCGATAGGTTAAAAAGCAATGAGGTGGTGAAAGTTAGGAGCAGTGAGCAGCATGTAAGTAAGGATTTACCCTGTGATATTGAGTAATCTTTGATCATGGAAGACACTATGTGGAGCACTTCCTGCAGCCAACTCCTAGGATCACCGTCTCTTCTAATGCACCTCTATTTTGACCAAACCCCCTAATAGGTCCACAAGCCTCTGCCAGAGCACCTCCATACCCACCTGCAGCGCCACCTTCCACCAAGTGATGGGATCACACCACAGTGCTATACCAGTGCTTATCTTTGCGACATTCAGTCCTATGCAATCAATACAGGCGCATACAATCAGCAGCCTGTCACTCCACATGTACTGTTCTTGTGACTGTGGGTGACGTGATGGCTGAGCTCAACTCCTTGATGATTTTCTAGGTGCTTAGCTGATACAGTGGGCTTCCTTTCCAGCTGCGCTACGTGACTCGCTGAGTAATGAGCATGCTGTACAAAGTTCAACAGAAAAAGACACACAACAGAGTTCTTTGTTTTATTAAGGTGGGGAGGGCATATTCTTACCAAGTGCATTAAGTTTTGGCCATTTACATCATGTATTAAACTAATTTTAAAGGTATCATTTGTAGGCATTTGTGTGCCATGCAAGGCAGCCCTCAACAGCACACCACATCATTAAACTCCACTACATACCACTCCACAACACAACATACCATTCCACATAAGTCCAGTACATTTAATACCACATAATTACTAGCCACATAATTCCACAGCATACCATGCCACATAATTCCAATACACAAATCCACTCCACACAATTACACAACTAACTAATCCATTCTAACCTACATAATTCCACAATACACCACATACATATACTCCATAACACATAAGTAAAAAACATTGCCATTTACAATTCCAATAGCTCCAACAAATACAAGGCCTATTGCAATAATAAAAAACATAGCCATTTACAATGCCAATTGATCCAATTCCAACAAATGCGAGACCTGTTGCATTTCTAATGCTTGTTTTATTCCTGGTGGGATAATACTTGTCTCTGTCTTTAATGGAATCCAGACTTTCTTTAACAGCACCTACAAAATCTTCATTGTAGGACAAGACACAGAGGCTGATATTCTGCTACTTAAAAGCTTACTCAACACATAGGAAACCACTTAGGCTTAGAATAAAATTCCTTACAGAACAACTCCTTCAATCAGTCTTCAGTTTTCATAATATCATCTCGACTGTAGCAAACTCAAACCCCTTCGAGTCCATAGTGCCTCTGACAGACCGTGCACCTAAAATAGAGATATCCACTCACGCCTGATGCATTACACATATTATCCATTAGGCCAACATGGGGGAAGCTACCGCTTGATGAGGTGGTCTCATTGCAATGAGCAATTGTCTGACACCTTTTGATCTAAGCCCTCTATTTCTCTCTTTATAATCCATTAGACAACTGACTATGCCTAGAAGTGGTTTAGCCAGAAACACTGAGTATGACACTTCTCGTTTTCATCTTGGCTTGTCTAGGAATTACTCAGCTAACTCCTACTGGTCCAAAAATGTAACTACCACATCTAGAGAACAAACACCAGATCAAGTGTAATAACATAGCTAATTTTCCTGAAAGTTCTTTGATGGCCGGCTTATTGAGCAACTATAGCGCTTTATTAACATCCTATAGATATTCATAAAGTGGCTGAGGAGGAACTTGCATTCAAACACCTTTCAATAGCTTAATAACAAAATGATGTTTACCTACTGATGCATAATCTACATAGATGTGGCCATCCGAAATTTAGAACTGTTAGAAATTGGGTTTCTGGTTGGCAGAGGTATGCACCCTGTCCAAGCAGGAACCACATTCCTAGTCAGGGTAAGTCAGATACACACCAGAAATGAACTCATGCTCATCCTCTGGTAGGGAGGACCTGGCCTGGCAGTTCAGGCTGGACTGTTCCCATTGGGCGCAGGGTCAAGACTGATTTGCATATGGCTGGGTTCAAACTGGAATGACATGGGGAGCAAAAAAACGATGGATTTAGGCCCATATCTCTGTACTGGGGTGAATGTATGACATTGTTCCGCATTCTGTCCATCATTTGTTGTTTTTGCATTTGTCACCCCGAGTGGGACGGGTTTGCCCAGACGTGGGTCCCGTGCTCTCCATGCCACTGGAGTCAAGCTATCCTGGCTGATGAGGGGTGAAACCCCGAAACCGCTCCTAGGAGGCTTGTTTTCAGTCCAGGGAGGGCCTGGCAGTTCAGGCTGGACTGTTCCCTTTGGGCGCAGGGTCAAGACTGATTTGCATATTGTTAGATTTGGGGGTCTCTAGTTGGCAGAGGTAGGTACCTTTGTCCAAATAGGGACCCTTGTGTCTAGTCAGGGAAAGTAGGTACACTCCCGAAATAACCCCTGCTCACCCTCTTGGTAGCTTGGCACGAGCAGACAGGCTTAGTTCAGAGGCAGTGTGTAAAGCATTTGTGAACACATACAGTAATCTAGTGACGACACTACAAATGGGCACCACACAGGTTATATATTTATAAAAATAGGTATATTTTATATAGATTTATCACAAGACCATAAACGACAAAAATAATCCACAATACTGTTAAGAATGCTTAGTTCTGATCAAAAAGGCTTAGTTCAAGGTTCTGTGCGAGTCGGTAGCCTCCTCCGGCTACGGCGATGTCGAGAACAAACAGAGTCTAACAAATCCAGCTGACCGCGTCGAGACGGGCCAACACAGCGTAGACAGACTCGGTCACAGTACCTTTTACTTGAAGCGGCAGGCACGGGCGTGCGAGCCGGATGGCTGTTCGTCGCGGTCGCGATGCAAAATGGAAGCGTTGCAGGACGCGTTGTCCCTCGATGCGGTGCAGGCAGCGGCTCGTTGACGTCGTCGAGACGGAGTCGGTGAGACCAAGGCCGGGCGTTGCAGGGCGAGACGGTGCTTCGATGCGGTGCTGGCAGGTTGCGGTGCGGCGACGGAGCCGGATTCAGGAGCTGGCGTCGATCAGTCCGGACAGCGGTGCGGAGTCGGGCGGTGCGTCGCAAAGCGTGCGAGCGGTGCCCAACTCCGGTGCGGTCACAGGACTCAACCTCAGCAGCAGTGACCGTGTCGGTCGGACCAGTTCGATTCGGCGTAGCGAAGCGTTGCAGGACGCGTTGTCCCTCGATGCGGTGCAGGCAGCGGCTCGTTGACGGAGTCGGTGAGACCAGGGCCGTGCGTTGCAGGGCGAGACGGTGCTTCGATGCGGTGCTTACAGGACACCGAGTCGGTCGTGAGAGTCGGTCACAGCTCCCTACCTCTGTAGCCACTGAAACAGAGTTTCCAGCAGCAATTCACAAAGGGGGTGAAGTCCAATGGTCCTGGGACTTCGGTCAGGGGGCAAGCTCTCTTCCAAGCCCTTGGAGATCCTTCACAAGTTGATGAAAGTCACAGCAAAGCAAAAGTTCCTTTCTCCTTTCTTTGGCAGTCAGGCAAACCACTGCAGGCCAATCCCCAAGCAGCACTTCAGGCTTAGGGATAGTCTCTCCTCAGTTTCTTCTTGGTTCCGCTCCTCAGCAAAGGTTTCTTCTTGTTCCCAAAAGTGATCTGATCTTCCTGGGGTCTGGGTGCCCCTCTTATACCCTGATTCTCTTTGTTCTCTGGAGGCAGAGAGGCCTCTGCCTAGTCCAAAACCAGTTCTGGTCAGTCCTGGAGTACTTTGTTTTTCTGACTCCTTCTTTCCTTTCAGAATGTGGGGCAGAGTGCTCAGCCGCCCGGCAGAGAGGTGGAGCCAGCATTGTGGAAGGCAGGCACAGCCCTATTCAGACCCAGGTGCAACTCCTCCCTCCACTCTGGATGCAGATCTTTCTATTCAGCCCTGCGCTGACTCACCCTGTCTCCTGTAGCCACCCCCAGCCCCTGTCACTCAATCTCCAGACAAGGAATACACAACCTAGCAGAGGCAGGCTTGGATAGTTAGGCAAGAAAATACCCACTTTCTAAAAGTGGTATTTTCAAACACAGAATGTTAAAACCAACTTCACTAAAAGATGTATTTTATCATCCTGAGTTCAGGCATACTAAATTCGTTTTTCTACCATGTTCCCTGGGTCAGTTCTGACTATAAGGTGTAATAGTCAGTCTGCCCATTCTGGCCTATGGGGAGCAGGTAGCCTTGCAATAGTGAAAAACGAAAATGGCTGTAATTCACTATTAGGACATGCCACACACACCAGGGCATGTCCTACCTTATACTTACAATGCACCCTGCCCTAGGGCCTATTTTAGGGGTGACCAACATGCAGTAAAGGGAAGGTTTTAGGGACTGGTAAGTGGGTGTACTCACCAAGTCGACATGGCAGCCCGAGGCTGCACACAGGCTCTGCGATGGCAGGCCTGAGACACATTTTACAAGCCGCTTCTGTGGGTGGCACAACCAGTGCTGCAAGCCCACCAGCGGCATTGGATTTACAAGCCCTGGGCACACTGAGTGCGCTGTACTAGGGACTGACAAGTAAACCAATCATCCAATCATGGAGTCACTAATACATGTATCAATTAACGATCGGGAGCACTTGCACTTTGGCACTGATTAGCAGTGGCAAAGTGCCCATGAGCATCTAGTCCAGCAAAAACATATCGGCAACAGTGGAGGCATTACGAAAAAATGGAAGGGAGACCCACGCCAAGGATGCCAGGTCTAACACGTGTCCCCTCCAGCTGAAAAGTGGGGAGAACTATCCTACCCCTAGGGAGTTCTCATCGCTAAGGCGGAAAAATCTGGACAGTCCATCAGCATTGGCGTGTTCTGTACCAGGGCGGTGTTCCACCGTAAAGTCCATCCCCTGTAGGGAAATGGACCACCTCAACAGCTTTGGATTCTCACCCCTCATCTGCATCAACCATCTGAGGGGCCTGTGGTCTGTCTGAACCCGGAAGTGAGTCCCAAACAGGTATGGTCTCAGCTTCTTCAGTGCCCAGACCACAGCAAATGCCTCCCGCTCAATAGCACTCCATCTCTGTTCCCGGGGAAGTAACCTCCTACTGATGAAGGCTACAGGTTGGTCTAGGCCATCCTCATTGATCTGTGATAGAACAGCCCCTACACCATGCTCTGAAGCGTCGGTCTGAACGATGAACTCATTGGAGAAGTTGGGTGCCTGGAGCACAGGCGCCGTGCACATGGCAGTCTTCAAGGTGTCAAAAGCTTTTTGACAGGCGTCAGTCCAAATCACTTTCCTGGGCTGCTTCTTGGAAGTCAGCTCTGTCAAGGGGGCAACAATGCTGCCATACCCCTTGACGAATCTCCGGTAATACCCGGTGAGCCCTAGGAAGGCTCTCACCTCTGTCTGGGTCTTGGGGGGCTCCCAAGCCAGAATGGTATCAATTTTCGGTTGGAGGGGCGCCACCTGGCCGCTCCCAACCTGGTGTCCCAAGTATACCACAGAACCCTGCCCAATCTGGCACTTACTCGCCTTGATTGTGAGGCCTGCCCTCCGCAGCGCCATCAACACTTCCCAGAGGTGGCGCAGATGTTCTTCCCAACTGGCACTGAACACTGCGATGTCATCCAGGTAGGCGGCACTGAAATCCTCCAGTCCAACCAACACCTGGTTGACCAACCTCTGAAAGGTGGCAGGGGCATTCTTCATCCCAAAGGGCATCACCCGGAACTGGTAGTGCCCATCTGGTGTGGAGAATGCTGACCTCTCTTTGCCCCATCAGTCAAGGCGATCTGCCAGTACCCAGACGTTAAGTCAAAGCGTGCTGAGGTACCGCGCAGCCCCTAACCGATCTATGAGCTCATCAGCTCTGGGGATGGGGTGGGCGTCAGTCCTGGTGACAGAATTGAGTCCCCTGTAGTCCACACAGAACCGGAGTTCTGGTGTGGCACCAGGCGCGGCAGCCTTTGGAACCAAGACCACTGGGCTGGCCCAAGGGCTGTTAGAGGACTCAATTACCCCTAGCGCAAACATCTTGGAGACCTCCTCCTTGATGCAGGCTCTGACCCTGTCAGTCACCCTGTAAGCCTTGTGCTTCACAGGAAGACTGTCCCCAGTGTCCACATCATGGACGCACCAATGAGTGACACTGGGAACCAGGGAGAACAGGTCAGGGAACTGTCCCAACAGTTGGCGACAGTCACCCTGCTGCTCAGGTGTCAGGGAGGTAGAGAGGTTTACTCCCTCCACTGATCCATCTTGCTCTCGGGCTGACAGGAGGTCAGGAAGAGGCTCGGTCTCCTCCTCCATTCCATCATCTGTAGCTAAGAGCATGCCCACTTGGGACCTCTCCAAGTGGGGCTTCAGGCGGTTCACATGCAGGACCCGCAAGGGGTTCCTGGGAGACTGCAAGTCCACCAAATAGGTAACTGGACTCTTGCGCTCCACCACCGTAAAAGGGCCGGTCCACCTGTCCTGGAGCGCACAAGGCTCCACAGGGGCCATGACCCACACTTTCTGACCAGGCTGAAGCTCTACCAGAGTGGCATTCTGGTCGTACCACCGCTTCATCTCCTCCTGGCTGGCTTCCAGATTTGCCTCAGCAAGTTCTCTGAAACGCCTAGTCTGGTTCCTGAAGGCCAGCATGTAACTGTATACATCCTGGGGAGGTTTCCTGGGAGATTGCTCCCAGCCTTCCTTGACCAAACTCAGAGGTCCTCGCACCGGGTGTCCATAGAGGAGCTCAAAGGGACTGAACCCTAGAGACTTCTGTGGCACCTCCCGGTATGCAAACAACAGGCATGGTAAGAGGACGTCCCATTTACGCCTCATGGGTTCTTCCAGACCCATAATCATGCCCTTGAGGGTCCGGTTGAATCTCTCAACCAGCCCATTTCCTTGAGGGTGGTAAGGAGTGGTGAACTTGTAAGTTACACCGCACTCCTGCCACAGGGACTTCATGTACTTGGACACGAAGTTGGTACCTCTGTCAGACACCACCTCTTGAGGGAATCCCACACGTGAGAAAATTCCCATCAGTGCCCGTCCCACCACGGGGGCCGTCACTGTCCTCAGAGGGATGGCTTCAGGGTACCGGGTGGCATGGTCCACCAAGACCAGGATAAACCTGTTGCCCATGGCTGTCTTGGGGTCCAGTGGCCCCACAATGTCAATACCCACCCGTTCAAAGGGGGTGCTGACCACAGGGAATGGCTGGAGAGGAGCCTTGTGCTTCCTCCCACTCTTTCCACTTGCCTGGCAAGTCTGGCATGTCCTGCAGTGAGTGGCGGCACTCCTGCGCATCTGGGGCCAATAGAAATGGGTAACAAGCCTGTCAAAGGTCTTGTCCTGCCCCAGATGTCCTGCTAACGGTACATCATGAGCCAACCCCAGTAGGAAGGCTCTGAAGCGCTGAGGTACCACCAGCACACGGGCTGACCCAGGCTCAGCAACCTTAGGCTCTGAATACAGGAGACCATTCTCCCAGTAAATCCAATGTGATCCAGACTGATCACCTGCTGCCTGGTCTGTGGCCTGTTGCCTCAGACCCACGAGAGAAGGGCATGTGTTCTGCTCCTCGCAGAACTCTTCCCTGGAGGGTCCTCCTTCTTGCTGCCAATGGGTCAGCTCAGGTAGGTCCCCCAGTTCAGCTACCTGTTCCCCTGTAGGCTCCAGGGCATCCCCCTCAGGGTCTGCCTCCTCCTGGACCGTGGGAACTTCGGGGCCGGTTTCCCGCACCCCTGCCTCCTCTCTCTCCAGCAGGCACCTGGGCCTCCCTCTCAGGCTCCAGGTCCTCTTGAACACCTTTAGCTGCCATTGACCGGGTGGTCACACATGCCCAATCAGGCAAGCCCAACATTTCTAAATGCGCACTCCGCTCCACCTTAGCCCAAGGTGAGCTCTCCAAATCGTTCCCTAACAAACAGTCAACAGGCATGGCTGGCCTCACAGCTACTTGAAGAGTACCCGAGACCCCCCCACTCAAAGGGAACCTGAGCCACCTTGCAGTGACTCTCTGTGTTGTCAGCGGCAACAACCGGATAGAATGCATCAGGGATAACCTGCTCCTTAGACACCAGGTGACACTTGACAGCTGTCACACTGGCTCCTGTGTCTCTCAGAGCCTCCACCCTATGGCCATTGATGGTCACCCACTGCCTGTATTTCTTAGTGTTCTCAGGCAGCGGGGTCCTAGGGACCATCTCAGAGTCTCCTAATGAGACAAGGGAAAACACTGTGGGATCCCCCACCTTGGGCACCCAACTCCTCCCCCAGGGCTACACTAGCCAACTGCCGGGGGACTGCACTGGTGGGTGCTGGTTTTCCATGCAAAGGGCAACGAGGATCGTTTGCCTTGTGGCCAGGGGCGCCACACTTGTAACATACCAGTGGTCCCTGGTGAACAGGGGGGCCTGTCAGGGCCACTGGCTTCTTCTCAGGGGAGGCTGGGAACCTTTCCCTTGGTTCCCTTGGGGTCTACTTTGGGGCCCTTTATGGAACTCCTTCTGTTTACCCTTGTCCCCCACTCTTCTGCTGGGGACCCTGCCCACCCTTGGCGGAGTCTCCCACGTGACCCTTGTGGACCCGGGTACTCACCCAGCGGTCCGCCTCCTCAACAAGCTGCCTAGGGTTAGTCAGCTTACTATCAATCAGGTGCTGGCGTAGCTCAGGAAAACAATTACCGGACAAGTGCTCCCAGGCAATCAAATCAAAGAGCGCCTGAAAATCAGTCGCTTTGCTACCCTTTACCCAACCATCCAAGGCTCTGCAAAAGAAGGTCACATATTCAACCCAGGTACTGCTTTCAATCTTACTACAGTTCCTGAACCTTTGCCTATAAAGCTCAGGGGTCAAACCATACCTAGTCATTAAGGCATCCTTCATGTGGCTGTACGAATTATAGACTTCAGAGGGCAAATCCAACAAGGTATCCCGCCCTTCACTGAGGAACCGTCCCCACAACCCCGCTCCCCAATCCTTCTCAGGGACCCGGTGGGAAGACATGGCTACCTCATAGGCTTTGAACCACTGGCCTATGTCATCATTTAAAAAAATTCCTTAACCACATCTTTTGGAATATACACCCTAGCTTCAACAGGCACAGGCGGTGCACTGCCACCAGAGGGAGTAATCTCTAAGCTCTTGGCCTTCAATTCCAACTCCCTCAAAACTTTCTCATGTTCAAACTGCATTTTCTTTTCCTCTAGGGCCAATTTCCTAGTTTGCATTTCGAATTCTAACTGCCCATTCAGCTTGAGCTTGGTCATCTGCATTTCGTGCATCCTACTCTCCTTCCTGTCCTCCAACTCCTCTGGAGACAGTCCTCTGGCAGAAACACTGCTACCTACTGGGGAAGGTGGTCTTCTAGCCCCTAGACCCAATAGCCCCTCCAGCTGCCCTTCTGCATTCTCAGCCCCTCCACAGGGGCACTCCTTGATTCGACCCAGGCCCTCAGCGACTTTTGGAGGTCCTCCTTCCTGGAGATCCCTGTCATGGACACTTTAAACTTTTTGCAGAATTGCTTGAGCTGCTTAAGGGTGTAGCATTCTAGCCTCTCTTCTTCCCAATCACATTCAACAGAGGCTACTGATGCTGGTTTCTCCATAGTGACTGAACTTGGCATTTGTAAAAATAGGAAATCCCAGAAAAAATGCTATAAAAGTATGTGGTTGCGTTTTGGTCTGCACTCACTAAGTAGTGTTCACCAATCACTGTACATGAGTCACAAATGCAAGTCCAGAATCCTCACCGCTGACCACCAATGTTAGATTTGGGGGTCTCTAGTTAGCAGAGGTAGGTACCTTTGTCCAAATAGGGACCCTTGTGTCTAGTCAGGGAAAGTAGGTACACTCCCGAAATAACCCCTGCTCACCCTCTTGGTAGCTTGGCACTAGCAGACAGGCTTAGTTCAGAGGCAGTGTGTAAAGCATTTGTGAACACATACAGTAATCTAGTGACAACACTACAAATGGGCACCACACAGGTTATATATTTATAAAAATAGGTATATTTTATATAGATTTATCACAAGACCATAAACGACAAAAATAATCCACAATACTGTTAAGAATGCTTAGTTCTGATCAAAAAGGCTTAGTTCAAGGTTCTGTGCGAGTCGGTAGCCTCCTCCGGCTACGGCGATGTCGAGAACAAACAGAGTCTAACAAATCCAGCTGACCGCGTCGAGACGGGCCAACACAGCGTAGACAGACTCGGTCACAGTACCTTTTACTTGAAGCGGCAGGCACGGGCGTGCGAGCCGGATGGCTGTTCGTCGCGGTCGCGATGCAAAAATGGAAGCGTTGCAGGACGCGTTGTCCCTCGATGCGGTGCAGGCAGCGGCTCGTTGACGTCGTCGAGACGGAGTCGGTGAGACCAAGGCCGGGCGTTGCAGGGCGAGGCGGTAGCTTCGATGCGGTGCTGGCAGGTTGCGGTGCGGCGACGGAGCCGGATTCAGGAGCTGGCGTCGATCAGTCCGGACAGCGGTGCGAGTCGGGCGGTGCGTCGCAAAGCGTGCGAGCGGTGCCCAACTCCGGTGCGGTCACAGGACTCAACCTCAGCAGCAGTGACCGTGTCGGTCGGACCAGTTCGATTCGGCGTAGCGAGCGTTGCAGGACGCGTTGTCCCTCGATGCGGTGCAGGCAGCGGCTCGTTGACGGAGTCGGTGAGACCAGGGCCGTGCGTTGCAGGGCGAGACGGTGCTTCGATGCGGTGCTTACAGGACACCGAGTCGGTCGTGAGAGTCGGTCACAGCTCCCTACCTCTGTAGCCACTGAAACAGAGTTTCCAGCAGCAATTCACAAAGGGGTGAAGTCCAATGGTCCTGGGACTTCGGTCAGGGAGCAAGCTCTCTTCCAAGCCCTTGGAGATCCTTCACAAGTTGATGAAAGTCACAGCAAAGCAAAAGTTCCTTTCTCCTTTCTTTGGCAGTCAGGCAAACCACTGCAGGCCAATCCCCCAAGCAGCACTTCAGGCTTAGGGATAGTCTCTCCTCAGTTTCTTCTTGGTTCCGCTCCTCAGCAAAGGTTTCTTCTTGTTCCCAAAAGTGATCTGATCTTCCTGGGGTCTGGGTGCCCCTCTTATACCCTGATTCTCTTTGTTCTCTGGAGGCAGAGAGGCCTCTGCCTAGTCCAAAACCAGTTCTGGTCAGTCCTGGAGTACTTTGTTTTTCTGACTCCTTCTTTCCTTTCAGAATGTGGGGCAGAGTGCTCAGCCGCCCGGCAGGAGGTGGAGCCAGCATTGTGGAAGGCAGGCACAGCCCTATTCAGACCCAGGTGCAACTCCTCCCTCCACTCTGGATGCAGATCTTTCTATTCAGCCCTGCGCTGACTCACCCTGTCTCCTGTAGCCACCCCCAGCCCCTGTCACTCAATCTCCAGACAAGGAATACACAACCTAGCAGAGGCAGGCTTGGATAGTTAGGCAAGAAAATACCCACTTTCTAAAAGTGGTATTTTCAAACACAGAATGTTAAAACCAACTTCACTAAAAGATGTATTTTATCATCCTGAGTTCAGGCATACTAAATTCGTTTTTCTACCATGTTCCCTGGGTCAGTTCTGACTATAAGGTGTAATAGTCAGTCTGCCCATTCTGGCCTATGGGGAGCAGGTAGCCTTGCAATAGTGAAAAACGAAAATGGCTGTAATTCACTATTAGGACATGCCACACACACCAGGGCATGTCCTACCTTATACTTACAATGCACCCTGCCCTAGGGCCTATTTTAGGGGTGACCAACATGCAGTAAAGGGAAGGTTTTAGGGACTGGTAAGTGGGTGTACTCACCAAGTCGACATGGCAGCCCGAGGCTGCACACAGGCTCTGCGATGGCAGGCCTGAGACACATTTTACAAGCCGCTTCTGTGGGTGGCACAACCAGTGCTGCAAGCCCACCAGCGGCATTGGATTTACAAGTCCTGGGCACACTGAGTGCGCTGTACTAGGGACTGACAAGTAAACCAATCATCCAATCATGGAGTCACTAATACATGTATCAATTAACGATCGGGAGCACTTGCACTTTGGCACTGATTAGCAGTGGCAAAGTGCCCATGAGCATCTAGTCCAGCAAAAACATATCGGCAACAGTGGAGGCATTACGAAAAAATGGAAGGGAGACCCACGCCAAGGATGCCAGGTCTAACACATATGGATGGATTCAAACTGGAATGACATGGGGAGCAAAAAAACAATGGATTTAGGCCCAGATCTCTGTACTGGGGTGAACGTATGACATGATTCTCCATTCTGTCCATTATTTGTTGTTTATGCATTTGTCACCCTGAGTGGGACGGGTGATCCAGCGCGATATTAGCAAACAGCATTCATACACCATATACTCACTTGGGCCCATACATTCACACTAGGCTAATACTTACGCTGGGTTTATCAGTTGTTACTCTTATCAAAAATCCCTGCTACCAATTACCTTCTGATTGAAGAGTAATGACTTACCGATGAATCCTTTGCTAATTGGGAAGTTTAAAATGAGTGACATTCATTATAATACAAAATCCTGAAATAACCACTGAGTCAGGAAGTTTTAAAATGTTTATCTAAAGATTTAGCAGAGTAAAATACAAAGCCACATGGTACTTGATCGAAATACCCAGGATTAAGCATAGAAATGATTATTGCTAATCAATGACGGTGTTTAAAGAAGAGGAGAAGATAGAGACAGCAGTGCAACTAAAGGTTGCATTATATTTACCTAAGTGCGAGAACCAAACCCCTTAGCCAAAGAGTTGAAAAGATAGGATCCAGGAAGGATGAAGAGCAAAGACTTCCTCCAGGATCAGGACAGGACCGGTGACCTCTCTACAACGACGCCAGCGTCGTTCCCCTCTCTGATACTCGACTTCTCTCGATTCTCCCGTGCCTTCCTTCTAATGGACTCCGCCGCCCCCTCCTCAGGACCTCTTCCGGACAGGGATTCAGTCTGCAATCGATCAGCTCAGCAGTCTGGAGCTCTTCTGTGTGTTCTGAGAGTCGGCTCTGACTAATTAGCTAATGCTATATTCTATTATACCCTTCTATGCCCATGTACCTCCCCTTAATGTTGCTAAAATATGGGACCACTACTTCTGATTGGACAGGGACAGGGGGTGGATTGTCGCACCATATTGATTTGTCCTAAATTGTAAAGCCTATTGTCCTTTACGTTCCCACCCCTTCAATTTAATACATTTGCTTTATTTCCCACCCGTCTCACGACAAATATTATACAATTTACAGGGGAAAAGTATCATTTTTGTCCACCGGAAACATCAAGTACAGTATCTTCGGCCAATGGGTCATGGCCTTGGGAGACGTCCAAGTTGACTTCACTTGGCAGGCACACAGGATACATGCGCAGAACCATCGTCTCTCGAGTTACAAGTCACCAACCCAGGCCCAAGTTTACGAATTACTAAAAGTGCAAGAAGGAAATATTAAAATCACAAATAATATGTTTCACTGTATACCCACTATTTCTATTCTATTCCCATTTAATTATATATACTATCCCGCATTAGTAGCGTTAAGAAACGACAATTTAGTAATGACATGAGAGCAAGCTGAAGCATGTGAAAACATCAAGCAGCCATTTTGTGCACACTGCGCAGAAGCAGAAGTTTCCCAACAAGCAAGAAAGACGTCACACCATGTGATCAGGTTGCGACATGCGCAGAGAGGTTCCCGCGCTTTAGCGGCCATTTTGGATTACAGACAAGCGTTATTCATTAGTAAAACACATATGCAAGCGTCTCTTCCCTTTGTGTAGTGTATGCAAAGGTTAGTAATAACAATACAATTTTAATAAATTAATACTATGAGAAGGATTGCGTACAAGCAAGTTTCATTTTTGAAACCTTGCTCCATCAATCCCCTCTCTGATGGCGTTTCTGAGCCATCAAAACACTACCCTCAATCAGATGCCAACTTCTAGCAAATTACGTTTCATTCTCATTTTTACATTTTCTGTTTTTCACATTCTCCTTTCAACTTTTTGTATAGTTCACTTCTCCATTCTTCAAGTTCTATTTCATCTAGTTTTCTCTTCTTTCCTTTTTCTGTCACTTTGTATGTTCCATTCTTTCTACAGCATTTGCACCATATCATTATTGCCAATATTATTATTGCTATCCCTGCTAAGGGTACTAATATTTGACCTATAAGTCCTTTTCCTACATTAGCAAACCAGGTTCCAATTGACGAGATACTATTTGTCAATCTTTCCCATACACTATCAACTTCCAGTGGTTTAAGTTCCTTCTCAAGTTTTGTTATATTCCGTATATACGTTCCAATTTCTGCACTCTTATCAGGAATATAAATGCAACAATGTTTCGTCTTCAATAATTTACAGACTCCTCCCTCTTTTGCCAATATAATATCAAGAGCAAGTCGATTTTGCATTACCCAGATCTAATCGCAACCATTTCCGCATTAATCATTAGAAATCCTCCAGCAGTGTCAGTTGATAAACGATCAACTACTGTAGACAATTTACATATTTTCCTTGAGTTCAGAATTATTCCCACTGAAGGTATCAATGCACCAAATATATCACCTACAATTTCTGAAAAACTAGCTCTTTTACTACGTATTAATTCACTTATTGTTTTCATTGCTTCCAGTGTTTCTTTTTACGTGGTATATCTTTGGAAATACTATTCCAAAATAACAACTTCCATACCACCGTGCAGGAAGCCTAAAGTAAGCCTTATTCCCACATACATAATAGATTCCAGGAAAAACTGAATCTGTTCCTCCTTTGAGTCCCCAACCTCCAATAATTAAAAAATTGTGTTCACATTCACTGGTACCGATGAAAACATTGTTATAATCAGTCTTTAACCTATGAAGACAAATTTTTCCTGTCTTTACAAAATCCAGAGCCATAGCAGCTTGAGCCTTTCCAGGTGTGTAACTCCCTTCTTTCTCTGCCCAAGGTGGTAAATGAGCTTTATGCTCAGAAGCTTTCTTTTGAAAATCTTGTCTTCTATCTTCTACTAAATTCAAAAAGATCTTTTCTTCTTCATGTAAGGAACATGTTAGATTGTGTCTATGTGCATGTGTTATGTCTATCGATTTCATTGTTAAGAAAAATTCTCCCATAAACTGTGCGTCTTGACTAGTAAGCACTGGGTTCATACTCTTGCGAATCGGAACCTCAGAAAATATCACATCTAAGTTTGAATAATAATACTGAAGTTTCCCTGTTCTATAAAATAAACTAGACAAAACACTACATGATATGCCATATGTCAGTGGTAAGTGATGGTATGTTAATCCTTCTGCTACTGATTCAGGTAACTTCATACAGACGTAACAATTACTAACTTCCATTGTGTCTACATATTGAAATAATAATTTTGTGAAAACGTTTAAACTAGTGTCGTTATCAGCTATTTCATGATGAATTTCTGGTTCATTCTCTGCCATTAGTTCTACTCTATTGCCCTTTATGTTTGCTGTCCTTCCTTTAGTTTCATTATTAATCTTCTTATCTATTATCATAAGGTAAGGAATTGCTACAATCAGGACTAACCATACTATAAGCACCATTACTAGACTACATATGCATATTGCACAGCATCTTCTACAACACTTCTGTTTTGGTCTCCCAGTAACTCTATCATCAGGCATTTTTCGACAAGGAAGATTGCTCTTCTTATCTTTTCTTCTTTTCTTTAGCTTATTCTTTTGCTTAGTCAGGGTGGTCTTGTTTCTTCTTCGTACGTTAATTCTGCACTTGTTCCTTCGCCACCACTGTCACTTGACTCTGAACTTTCAAAATCTTCAAGGATGATATAAGTCCAGTCAGGACCCTTGAATTTGTTATTCACAAGTTTCAGTCTTTTACTTCTTCTTTTCTCAGATTTTATTTTCTTGTTCAGTTTGACTTGTTACTTCATGTCACTTGATCTGGATCTTCACTTCTGGTTGTTATGTGGTACTTTACTCTTTTAATGACACTCGGCCAATGATCTCCTTTTCTTGTTTTCTTTGTTGGCACTGCTTCCTTGTTTTTGTCTTCAGAGATCTTGTTAATTTCACTGCTTTGCACTGTTTCGTGTTCTTCAATTACTGTGTTTCTTGTTTGCTCTTTTTCAGGTCTAATTGGTTTCTCTGTAACAGCTCCGCTGTGAGTTTCCAATAACTGACCTTGTTCTTTATTTATTTCTTCAAGTTCATGTTTTTCTAACTTGTTCTGATCAGGGCTTATTGCACTGTGAACTTCTGCAGCCTGACCGGATTCTTCTAAACCTGTCTGTCCCTGATCAAAGTCTATTAGGTCTTCACTGTTTTGAGTCCAGTTTTCTTTCCCTATCTGACCTTGTTCAGGATTTCTTAATGTCTTTTCTTCTTGTTCCTGAACTGCTTCTTCTTCACCTATCTGATCTTCTTCAATTTCTTCCAATTTTGTTTGACTTCTTGTTCTGTGGTATACTTCAGGAACTTCTACCACGGGTATCCAATCCTGACTTGTGCTCGGTTGTTCTTCTTCAGCTTCTCTTGAATCTCGAGCTTGAGATTCCTCCGCTGGGCAACCTTCAGCTTCTTCAGTGATTGGCGTTGTCTGAAGATTTTCTTCTTCAGGATCTGGTACTCTCTTGGTGTGGCTTACGTGAATCCAATTAGGAAATCCGGCACACTTCACTGCTGTATTCGTTGTCAGTATGACTTGACACGGTCTGCCCCATCTAGGTGATAGACACGTTTCTCTGGTGTGATTCTTCACTACCACCCAGTCACCAGGATTCAGATCATGTTCTTGCTCGGGCTGCCTGGAAACTGCGTCTTCTCCAACCTGATGAGAGACAGAACGCACTAGATCAGCCAATCCTTTACAATAGTCCAGAACCATATCATCAGATATATTCACCAGTTTGTTTGTGGGAACATGTGTTTGTCTCATTGCTCTTCCCATCATTATTTCGTGGGGGCTCAATCCTGTGGTTCTGTCAGGTATACTTCTGAGTCCCATTAAAACGAGTGGTAATGCATCTGGCCACTCTAATGATGTTGATGCACACATTTTTCCCAGTCTTGACTTTATAGTGCCATTCAATTGTTCAACCACTCCAGAAGCCTCTGGGCGATATGCACAATGCAGTTTCTGTTTGATTTGGAATGCTTCACAGATTATTTGAATCACTTCGCTGTTAAAATGTTTTCCTCTATCTGATTCCAAAGTTACTGGAAAACCAAATCTAGGAATGAGTTCTCGTAGCAACAGTTTTGCAACTGTAATGCTGTCATTTCTCCTAGTAGGGTAAGCCTCCACCCACTTTGAAAACAGACACACTATGACTAGTACATATTTCAGCCCTCTACATGGTGGTAACTGTATGAAATCAAACTGAAGTCTCATAAATGGACCCTCTGCCTTTCCAATTTTTCCAAATCCAATTACTGTCTTCCTCCCTGGATTATGCATCTGGCAAGTTAGACATCTCTGGCAAAGACTCTCTGCAACAGCTCTGAATTTGGGATTGTACCAATTTTGTCTGAACAGCCTAATCATTGCATCTCTCCCTATGTGTGTGTCTCCATGATGCATTCTAGCCATTTGTGAGAGTAAACAGTCTGACATGACTGGTCTGCCATCAGCGCTGATCCACACTTCATCCTCTCCTCTTTGGGAGCAACCCACTTTGATCCACAAATTTTTCTCACTTTCATCAACCTCATCTTGCAATTTCTTCACCTCATTCCAAGTTTCAGGTGGCATATACAGCATAAGTTGGCAGCTGATTCCCATTCTTTCCACCCTCTTATTGACTGACATTCTGGTTTTGGCACAATGTTGAGCCACCAGATCCGCATATCTGTTGCCGACTAACACCCAGTCATCTCCTGACTGATGTGCGGCACATTTCACCACAGCCAATTCTTTTGGTGATTGTATTGCTTCTAGCAATTCCCTTACAAATTGTCCATTTTTAATAGGGGTTCCTGAAGAAGTCATGAAATCCCTCTGCATCCACAGTTGGCCAAAATCATGCACGACCCCGTAACCATATTGACTATCTGTAAATATGGTCACTCTCTGATTCCTCCCAAATTTGCATGCTTTTATCAAAGCAATCAATTCAGCTACTTGTGCAGATTTGACTCCTGGTAAATAGGATGCTTCAACTATTCCAGTTAATTCACATACCGCATAAGCAGCAGTTAGTTTGCCGTCTTCATGTCTTTGACATGAACCATCAACAAATAGCTCCCTGTCTGGCTTTTTAAGAGGCTGTTCCTCTATATCTGGACGTGGTTTTGTGCATAATTCTGTAATTTGTATACAATCATGTTCATCGTCTTCATCGTCTTTTATTCTTTCATGACATGGGTCTGGTAGTAAGGTTGCTGGATTTATTATAGTACACCTTACCATGTTCACATTTTCAGCACCCATTATTATTCTTTCATATTTAGTCAGCCGACTAGGAGTAAGATGCTGAGTTCGGGTTCTTGTCAACAGAATGACAACTGCATGTGGAACATACACTTTTACAGGGTGTCCCATCACAATTGACTCACTTTGTTCAATGCTCAGACAAGTAGCCGCTACTGCTTTTAAGCACCCTGGCAACGCGGCTGCTACTGGGTCCAATGTAGCAGAAAAATATGCTATAGGACGTCTTTCTAGTCCATGTCTTTGAGTTAGGACAGAAAGTGCACAATTTTCTCTCTCATGACAGAACAATGCAAATTCTCTTTTATAATCAGGCATGCCTAAGGCAGGTGCTGAACATAGGGCATTTCTCAATTTTACAAAAGCTTCTACACTTTCGTCCTCCCACTCAACAGGGTCCTTTGCTTTCTTTTTTGTCATGTTAATTAAGGGCTTAGCTAACATGGAAAATCCTGGTATCCATTGTCGACAGTAACCTACTATTCCTAGGAACATTCGCACTTGTCTTTGGGTTACAGGCATTTGCATTCTCTTTATTAATTCTACTCTTTCAGAGGTTACTCTTCTTTTTCCCCTCTCAATTTGATGTCCCAGATATTTAACAGCTGTCCTGCAAAACTGTAACTTTTCAGGTGAGACTTTATGCCCTTCCTCAGCCAAAAGATTTAATAATGCTATGGAGTCAACAACACAGTCTTCTCTGGTGGTCGATGCCACCAATAAGTCGTCGATATATTGGACTAAGACTGAACTTCCTGGCATCACTAGTTTTTCAAGGCACTTTTTCAGTATCTGGTTGAAGATGGAAGGACTTTCTGTGTACCCCTGAGGAACACGATTCCACACATAGACTTTGTTCTCAAATTTAAATGAAAAAAGATACTGGCTGTCTGGATGTAATGGTATAGAAAAGAATGCTTGACACAAATCAATTACTGTGAACCATCCTGCATTCCATGGAATCTGGTATAGAATTACTGCAGGATTTGGTACTATGGGACAACATGGTTCTACAATCTTATTTATTTTCCTCAGGTCCTGAACGATCCTATATTTTCCACTGGGTTTCTTTAACCCCATTTTAGGTGAATTACATGGACTACTCATTACTTCTTTTAAGATATTTTGTTCTACCATTCGATTTATTTCTTCAATGACTCCTGCTTTTACTTCTGCACTCATTTTGTACTGTTTGGTATTTGGGAAAATCGCACCTTCTTTTACAGTAATTTTAACTGGATCTATTTTATCCATAAGTCCTACTTCCTTTCCGGTGAAATCCCATACTATGGGGTTTACTGTACCTTTTAATTCTTCTGGCAACTCATCTTTTGTTATTAACGAAAACATTTCATCCACTTCTGTACCTTGTTTTGCAATCATAAATTTATATACATGGTCTTCATCTGGTGTCTGAACTGCCACACCATCCGGTGTGCAGAAAATGGTACAATTCATTTTGCACAATAAATCCCTACCTAATAAGTTTACTGGACTAGAATCACATACTACAAATTGATGCATTTCTCTGAAGTTTCCAATTTTAACTTCCATGGGTTCGGTAAGAGGTGTTCTAATTCGCTGATTAGCTACCCCTACTACTTGGATATTTTCACCAGAGAGAGGAAGGTCTGGAATGTCTGCTGTTCTCACAGTAGACCGGGTAGCACCAGTGTCCAAAAGGAAAGTAATATTATTACCTTTCACATTCCCTTCAACATATGGACCTGACTGATCTACCTGTAAGGATGCGCCAAGTATGCACTCCTTCTTCCCCTCTCCTAGGCACCGTCATGAGTTGAATTCACAGTAATTGTCCTGCAAAAGAAATTGTGATGTCATATAATCATTCTTACCACTTCCTCCCTGATATCCGATGTCTGTACCATGCTTTGCTCTGCTTACATTACCCTGAATAGGAGCAGGTGGCAACTGACTCTGAGGATTTACACTCTGCTGTGAGTCATTCTGCGTCTGTGGATTTAAATTTTGATTTGGGCCATTATTATTCCGAATCTTTTTACATTCATCCTTCCAATGCCCCAATTTTCCGCATCCATGACAAGGAAATTTCTTTTTAGCTTCTTCTCTACTCATTCGTCCTCTAAATTTTCCACCATTCCCAGTATCACCATTCGTTCCAGAATCTTTTCCTGGATTTTCACTTGGATTTTCCAAATTGATTCCCTGCTTCTCATGCCATTTTCACCTGTGCCCACATCACCTTTTCTTGTAATTTCTTGTGTCTATCCTCAATATCGTCTCCACAATATTTTGCATACTTCAAAATCTCATCTATGGGCTTTCCCTGCCAACACAGCATGTGTTGTTTAATCATCTGACAAATCTCTGGTTTCAAACCGTAAACAAACCGATACACAAACTGACTCATGTTCTTGTCTCCAA
Source organism: Calotriton arnoldi (assembly GCA_963921515.1). Classification (NCBI taxonomy): domain Eukaryota; kingdom Metazoa; phylum Chordata; class Amphibia; order Caudata; family Salamandridae; genus Calotriton; species Calotriton arnoldi. The sequence goes on along the minus strand of CAWUFW010003034.1, from coordinate 1,610,163 downwards.
TATCCTCAAATCCACTATACTGTTTAAATACCTGCAATAAACGCTCATAGTAGGAATGCACTGATTCATTAGCTTCTTGAGTAGTTCGATCTATTTTTACCCAATCTGTTTCTTTCGGTGGTATTTTCCCTTTCAGGTAAGTTATCACTTGGTGATACTTTTTCATTACATCATTTGACGGAGCACCTGTTTTCGGATCTCTAGGATATTCATCACTTGGCCAATCCACTGTGATTTTGCAATCTGTCCATAAATCGGCAGGTACCACTATGTCAAACAAACCATCCAAATCCTTCAACAATACCTTCGACACCTTCACAAACCTGTCAACCTGCTTGTACCATTCAATAGGTTTTTCTCTCAACTTTGGAAAATCATTCGTAAATGATAAAATATCTTGTCTGCTCCATGGGACATGTACATATCCTCCTCCCGCAACTTCTCGCATTGGATACATTTGGTCTGTTTTCCCTGATTCCTTCATCACATATTCTGATGCTGTTCTACTTGTTCGTGCTTCTTCCTTTTTCTTGGCCCACCTAGTTTTCCATTTATCTAGGTCTCCCCATTTTTGCAAAACTAACATTAATTCTCTTATTTGTAATCTTCTTCCAGAGGCATTCATATTTTCTAAATCTTTGTCTGCAAATTCTGCTCTATAGGGTTTCTGTAGTACCTTTGATCTCCCTATTTCTATGCCCATCTGTAGTGCTAAATTGGACAATTTTTCATGGAATATCTTTACATTTCTTGTGATACTCCTGCACAGGAATAATAATTCTTCTTCATCATAGGTATTTAAGCGTTCTAGTCCTACATTTCCTGCTATTATTTCTTCTAATTCGACTTTCAATTTATGAATGTCCATTATTTTCGGAGGCGTACACTGTTTAACTGACCCTTGCACCCATCTTTCCAGATCTTCAGGTGTTACTATGGTAGCACTTTTTGTTCCTGATGAAGTCACCAAACTTACATCTTTTGAACCTCCAGGTACCTCTTTTCTGGGAGTACTATTTACAGAACCTCTAATAGGTAAGTCCATGAGTGATATTGTGGATTCACAGTCACTAAATTGATCCTCAATTATAACTGGAGCTTCAGGTTTGGGATTATTCACAGTAGTAGGTGTAATTATCGGTGGAGGACAGCTTCCCTGAGTACCATATAATGGAACTACTGGACCAATTGTTACTGGTATGGTCAATGAATCAGGATGTACTTTTATCTGAGTTATTTTCTGTATCAATTCTGCTCTGGTCTTTTCTATGGCTTCTTTTTCTTTGTCATGAAGTATTCTACTCGTGGTGAATTCATGCATTACCTGTGGCACTAATGGAGTTTTTGGTGGTGCACTTGGGGTGCATCCACTTGTCCCTTCCTGATATGGTGGGGGATTTCTTAACATTTCCTCCATAAATTCGTCTTCAGACTCCTCATTTCTCATTAAATGTTTTGTCTTTTCTGTGCACTTACTTCCTAATTTCTCCTCTGCTGAGAACAATGGATATAATCCTTCTGTAATCATTGCCCTTCTCCATTGTTTCATCTGACCATCCCTAGACTCACGTTGATATCTGGGAAAAAATCCTGGATAACTCCTATTACTCCGAGGTCGATCACGCTCAAATGCCTCGGTTTCCCATTCTTCTAGAGCTTCGTATTGGGTTAATCTAGGTCTGGGTTCTAAGTCATTCATCCTCAATCTCAAGTTTTGAAGAATTCTTCCATTGAAGGTACCATTCTCGGGAAATGCTAATACTCCATCATTTTTGGTGTATTCTATCCAATTCTCCATCCATACACAAGTATGATAACCTCTTTCCATCATCATAAATGAAGCGGGCGTTTTAGCTGGTGGAATAATAATTCCTTCTCTAGTTTTGATTGGTTTGTCCTTTTTAAAATAATTCTTAATCTTTTGTAAAAATGACATTTTTCTCCTTTCTCCGTACATTCTATCTAATCTTCGATGTACAAAATTATATTCTGCAAAACCTAGGAATCTCCTATCCGGACGAGTTCCTGTTAAAGTCGGATCGCGTTTTAACATGCAATCTTTATCCACTAAGAATTTTGCTTCTAAATTCTCGACCAATCAAATGTCTGCTACCTTTTATTTCCTAACCAATCCTTGCGCGGCCTTTTGGTGACGTTTCTCTGTCAACCCCTCCTTTACAATCCGCTCTTTCCTGTCCTTGCTGGTTTAACCAATCCCAGCGCGGCACCTGTGACGTCAGTACTACTCCTGACTACTGACCCCTCCTTTACAAGGTTCGTTCCACACCCGCTGATTCAACCAATCTCAGCGCAGCGTTTTGTGACGTCAGCTCCCTCTCCGGCAGCTGACCCTCCCTTTACAAAAATTTACGCAAACTTATTTTCTCTATAAATTTTAATTAAATTTCAGTAACAACATAAAACATTCGCTATCGTGCCAGTTTCTTCTAAATTCGAAAAAGATAGTTTCTTCCACACTTTAGTAAAACCTTTCCGTTTACTAAACATACACTACGAGTAAAACACTTCCGTCTACTCTTCACACAAGCTCCAGAAGTACCTGTTACTTCTCCAATGTTACCCTTACTAGGTGATATAACATCAAATTTTTATCAGCGTACCCTTTTTGCTATTACTCACACGCATAGAGTCCCTAACGAGTACTTAAAGTCCTGCTTAACTTCTCAGTACTAATTCTGCCTGACAGATAACCTCACTGCAGTATGGCTTCCACTTGCCACCCACTATTCTTTTTACCCCGGGGTATTCTGGACAACATAAAACAAAACTCAAAATTTAAGCGGATGTTAGTTCATAAAAATACAAATAAAAATTCTCATTACCCAATTAACAAAGAGTAACCATAACCGTCCTCTGCTTACCAGAAAACTGATCCAGCGCGATATTAGCAAACAGCATTCATACACCATATACTCACTTGGGCCCATACATTCACACTACGCTAATACTTACGCTGGGTTTATCAGTTGTTACTCTTATCAAAAATCCCTGCTACCAATTACCTTCTGATTGAAGAGTAATGACTTACCGATGAATCCTTTGCTAATTGGGAAGTTTAAAATGAGTGACATTCATTATAATACAAAATCCTGAAATAACCACTGAGTCAGGAAGTTTTAAAATGTTTATCTAAAGATTTAGCAGAGTAAAATACAAAGCCACATGGTACTTGATCGAAATACCCAGGATTAAGCATAGAAATGATTATTGCTAATCAATGACGGTGTTTAAAGAAGAGGAGAAGATAGAGACAGCAGCGCAACTAAAGGTTGCATTATATTTACCTAAGTGCGAGAACCAAACCCCTTAGCCAAGGAGTTGAAAAGATAGGACCCAGGAAGGATGAAGAGCAAAGACTTCCTCCAGGATCAGGACAGGACCGGTGACCTCTCTACAACGACGCCAGCGTCGTTCCCCTCTCTGATACTCGACTTCTCTCGATTCTCCCGTGCCTTCCTTCTAATGGACTCCGCCGCCCCCTCCTCAGGACCTCTTCCGGACAGGGATTCAGTCTGCAATCGATCAGCTCAGCAGTCTGGAGCTCTTCTGTGTGTTCTGAGAGTCGGCTCTGACTAATTAACTAATGCTATATTCTATTATACCCTTCTATGCCCATGTACCTCCCCTTAATGTTGCTAAAATATGGGACCACTACTTCTGATTGGACAGGGACAGGGGTGGATTGTCGCACCATATTGATTTGTCCTAAATTGTAAAGCCTATTGTCCTTTACGTTCCCACCCCTTCAATTTAATACATTTGCTTTATTTCCCACCCGTCTCACGACAAATATTATACAATTTACAGGGGAAAAGTATCATTTTTGTCCACCGGAAACATCAAGTACAGTATCTTCGGCCAATGGGTCATGGCCTTGGGAGACGTCCAAGTTGACTTCACTTGGCAGGCACACAGGATACATGCGCAGAACCATCGTCTCTCGAGTTACAAGTCACCAACCCAGGCCCAAGTTTACGAATTACTAAAAGTGCAAGAAGGAAATATTAAAATCACAAATAATATGTTTCACTGTATACCCACTATTTCTATTCTATTCCCATTTAATTATATATACTATCCTTCATTTGTAGCGTTAAGAAACGACAATTTAGTAATGACATGAGAGCAAGCTGAAGCATGTGAAAACATCAAGCAGCCATTTTGTGCACACTGCGCAGAAGCAGAAGTTTCCCACCAAGCAAAGATAGACGTCACACCATGTGATCAGGTTGTGACATGCGCAAAGAGGTTCCCGCGCTTTAGCGGCCATTTTGGATTACAGACAAGCGTTATTCATTAGTAAAACACATATGCAAGCGTCTCTTCCCTTTGTGTAGTGTATGCAAAGGTTAGTAATAACAATACAATTTTAATAAATTAATACTATGAGAAGGATTGCGTACAAGCAAGTTTCATTTTTGAAACCTTGCTCCATCACGGGTATGCCCAGACGTGGGTCAGGTGCTCTCCATGCCACCGGAGTCTCGTGCTCTCAATGCCACTGGAGTCAAGTTATCCTGGCTGATGAGGGGTGAAGCCCCGAAACCGGTCCTAGGATGCTTGTTTCCAGTCCAGGGAGGACCTGACCTGGCAGTTCGGGCTGAACTGTTCCCATTGGTCGCAGGGTCAAGACTGATTTGCATATGGTTGTGTTCAAATTGGACTGACATGGGGAGCCAAAAAACGATGGATTTAGGCCCAGATCTCTGTACTGGGATGAATGTATGACATTGTTCTGCATTCTGTACATCATTTGTTGATTTTACATTTGTCACCCCGAGTGGGACGGGTATGCCCAGACGTGGGTCCCGTGCTCTCCATGCCACTGGAGACAAGCTATCCTGGCTGATGAGGGGTGAAACCCCGAAACCAGTCCTAGGCTGCATGTTTCCAGTCCAGGGAGGACCTGGCCTGGCAGATCGGGCTGGACTGTTCCCATTGGGCGCAGTGTCAAGACTGATTTGCATATGGCTGGTTCAAACTGGAATGACATGGGGAGCAAAAAAACAATGGATTTAGGCCCAGTTCGCCGTACTGGGGTGAATGTATGACATTGTTCTGCATTCTGTCCATCATTTGCTGTTTTTGCATTTGTCACCCCGAGTGGGATGGGTATGCCCAGATGTGGGTCCCGTGCTCTCCATGCCACTGGAGTCAAGCTTTCCTGGCTGATGAGGGGTAAAACCCCCAAACCGGTCCTAGGATGCTTGTTTCCAGTCCAGGGAGGACCTGGCCTGGCAGTTCGGGCTGGACTGTTCCCATTGGGCGCAGGGTCAAGACTGATTTGCACATGGCTGGGTTCAAACTGGAATGACATGGGGAGCAAAAAAACAATGGATTTAGGCCCAGATCTCTGTACTGGGGTGAATGTATGACATTATTCTGCATTCTGTCCATCATTTGTTGTTTTTGCATTTGTCACCCCGAGTGGGATGGGTATGCTCAGACGTGGGTCCTGTGCTCTCCATGCCACTGGAGTTAAGCTATCCTGGCTGATGAGGGGTGAAACCCTGAAACCGGTCCTAAGATGCTTGTTTCCAGTTCAGGGAGGACCTGGCCTGGCAGTTCGGGCTGGACTGTTCCCATTGGACGCAGGGTCAAGACTGATTTGCATATGGCTGGGTTCAAACTGGAATGACATGGGGAGCAAAAAAAGTATGGATTTAGGCCCAGATCTCTGTACTGGGGTGAATGTATGACATTGTTCTGCATTCTGTCCATCATTTGTTGTTTTTGCATTTGTCACACCGAGTGGGGCGGGTACGCCCAGATGTGGGTCCCGTGCTCTCCATGCCACTGGAGTCAAGATACCTGGCTGATGAGGGGTGAAACCCCGAAACCGGTCCTAGGATACTTGTTTCCAGTCCAAGGAGCACCTGGCCTGGCAGTTCGGGCTGGACTGTCCCATTGGGCGCAGGGTCAATACTGATTTGCATATGGCTGGGTTCAAACTGGAATGACATGGGGAGCAAAAAATCGATGGATTTAGGCCCAGATCTCTGTACTGGGCTGAATGTATGACATTGTTCTGCATTCTGTCCATCATTTGTTGTTTTTGCATTTGTCACCCTTGCACAGAGCAGACAGGCTTAACTTAAGAGCAATGTTTAAAGTATTTCTACAACATCAAAATCAGTAAAACAGAAAACACTAGGCCTGGGCGGTGAACTTCGCTCCGTTCACGGAGTTTGCAGAGTTTTCTGCGCTCCGCACTCCGCGGAGCTCGCGGAGTGCAGAAAACTCCGCTTCGCGATGTGCAGCAGAATGTTTTCCCCACTCACGATCGCGAACGGTAAGTTTGCGAGCGCGAGCTGCCGCTCGGGTAGAATTTCTACCCCAGCGGCAGGAATACCAGCACAAACTGCAGTTCGCACTGCACTCCGCCACTCGTGGAATTTCGCGGAGGTTTTTTGTAACTTCGCGTAGTTCCGCGTAGCAAAACTCTGCGAACTACGCCCAGGCCTAGAAAACACCTAACAAAATTATACCACATCTGTTTAGAAAATTATAGCTTAATTTATTGAACAAAACAAGACCAAAATGACAAAAAGCAATTAGTAGAACCGGAGTTATACATGTTTAAAGAATATCTGCTAATATAGTACTTTAAAGGATAAAGCGCCAACAGAGTTATCTGGTCGTGCTTGACCAGGCTAAATCCCAAAATTCAGGCCAACCGCGATGGAGCTCGGGTTGGATACAGAGACCAACCTTGTCCCTCTGAAAAAGTACCTTGGTTGGAGGATGAGTCAACTTTGAGGGCGAGATGTGAGGAGGATGGACATGATGCATCAATTCTGATCCTTAGAATTTGCAGGCAATGCGTCATCGTCAAGCCGCGCACTTGCAGATGCAGCATCGTAGAGCAGTACTGGATGTCGATGATGCGCCATCATTGAGCCGTGCAATCGGTGATGCAATGTCCCCGAAGCAGGCGATGCATCGGCGCCAAAGGATATGCATCAGTTCCGACCAGGGCAAAAACGGCAATGTGTGGATTTTGATGAAAACAGTACAGAAAGCCCACTTCCAAGGGCCCAGGACTGGATTGGGACCACTTGGTAGGGCAAGACTCACACTTGGCAGAGTCCAGGTGCTGTAGCAGAGTCTCTGCCTTTCCTGACCTGCCTCCAGACTCGCTACAGGGGGGTATGCAGCTCTTTGTGGGGGGACAGGCACAGTCTAACCAGATGTGTCAGCTCATCCCTTCCATCCTGCCCAGGATGGCCCATCAGGATGTTGATGGCCTATCAGTTACACCTAAGCTCCCTTTATGTGTGGCTGTCAGGAGGCATTGCACAAAGCCTAGCTGTCACCCACCCCAGACATGTATTCAGAGACAGGCTGAAAGCACAGAATGGTTGAAGTAAGGAAATGTCAACTTTCTAAAAGTAAGAACAAAAAGGACAGATGATGGACAGAATGATGAACAAATCAAACATTCACCCCCAGTCACAGATCTGTTCCGAATCCGTCCATCAAACGTTCTTTTTGCATTTGTCACCCCATGTGGGATGGGTATGCCCAGATGTGGGTCTCGTGCTCACCATGCCACTGGAGTCAAGCCAGCTTGGCTGATGAGGGGTAACAACCGGTCCCAGGATGCTTGTTTCCAGTGCAGGCGGACCTGGCCTGGCAGTTCGGGCTGGATGTTTCCCATGGGGAGCAGGGACAAGACTGCATTGCATGTTGCTGGGTCCAAACTGGAATGGCATGGTGGGCAAAATAACTATGGATTTAAGCTCAGATCTCTGTCCTGGGGGTAAATGTGTGACATTGTTCAGCATTTCATCCATCAATTGTTCTTTTAACTTTCTAAAAGTGGCAGTTTCAGACTTGCAACTTAAAATTCAACTTTACCATAAGTTGTAATTTTAAATTGTGAGCCCAGAGACACCAAACTTGAAATGTCTATCTTTTCCCAATTGGAAAATACACTTATAAAATGTACACTTATAAAGGTAATACCAATGTTAGCATTTGGGAGAGATATACTTTGCAGTAGTGAAAAACGAATTTAATAGTTTTTCAGTACCAATACATGTACAACTTAAAAGTACATGTCCTACTTTTTAAATACACTGCACCTTGCCCATAGGACTGTCTAGGGCCTACCTTAGGGATGACTTCTTTGTATTAAACAGGAAGGTTTGGGCCTGGTAAGAGGATTAACTTGCCATGTTGACATGGCAATTTAAAACTGCACACACAGGCTCTGCAATGACAGGCTGAGCCATCAATGAAGGGCTACTGAAGTGGGTGGCACAATCAGTGATTTAGGGCCACTAGTAGCATTTAATTTACAGGCCCTGGGCACATGTAGTGCACTTTTATAGGGACTTATAGGTAAATTAAATATGCCAATTGTGGATAAGCCAATGTTACAATGTTTTAGGAAAAGAGCATATGCACATTCGCACTGGTTAGCAGTGGCAAAGTGTCCAGAGTCCTAAAGCCAGCAAAAATGAAGTCAGAAAAACCTGAGGTCAGAAGGCAAAAGGTCAGGGGAACCACACTAAGGATGCCAGGTCTAACACAGACTATAAGTGTTTATCATACTGTAGACCCTATACTGCTGCATAAGCTCAGCTATGTGGTTGATGTGACATACCGCTTATCCATTGTCCATTCTCAGGAGTTCAGCAGTACTATTTCTTGCCTTCTGGCCTGGTGTTTTAGCCTGCTGTGGGTTACGCAAGGCCCACTGCCACAACAGTGAAGCTCCCTGATGACTCTAATTCTAACCTTGTGTTACTACGTAAGTGTGGGTCAAGGTACACACTTTATAAGACACTATTCCCTGACCTGTCCTCGAGTCCTGGTAAAATTGCCAGATTTGTTTGGCAATGAAACATGTTGACCTGACCTAAATAATTGGTCTAAATTATGCCCTTATTCATATTTTAACATGTACAGTAAGTGAGCCCACTTCTATACATGCTTTTTACACAATTTAACATTTTTTGTGAGATAATATACTTCCACACACCTCAGAACAGCCATCACGTACTGTGGGTATACATGCATATCTTCCCCAATTTTCTTTTTAGAGCCAGCTTAGTGTGCAATAGTTGCAGGAGCCCTTTATTTTGTAGTACAATAGGCTTTTGAAGAATAAGCATTTTGGGCACAAATAGCTACAGTTGTATCATGCTTGGAAACAGCTGGTGACTCCTGCATATTCTTAGGAGTTTGAAATCAATGATGAGAAGTCTGGGATACATTAGATATTACACCACTGTTCCCATCTGGTCGCTCCTGTGATGTTTTTAATCAATATCATTCACATTATTTAAGATATAAGATTGGGGTCTGTAATGTGTGGTAATGTATTGTAAATAAATATGTGTATTTCTTTAAGCTATTAGGTCATAGTTGGAATGTAGATTCTTTAGGTGTTCTAATGTATTGGAACCTCTGGGCCATTGAATGTTCTGCTGCTGTGGCTGGAGGTCGTGGGTCCTATGTATGGAATGAACTCAACTTTACTTCTCTTCACTTCGTCTGGATTTTATTGCACGTATCCATACTACATTTTATGGCGACGATTTTCTTGATTGGTTGGACCCACCGACGTATTAATTTTCCGGCTTGTGCCTGTTTTAATTCTGCCACTCCAAGGAAAGAAGAGGACTTTATCACGGAAAATTATTAAAAAGGGATTTAGAAGACACAAACTCGTTTCTATCAACGCAGAGGTTTCTACTATTCACATCACTGAGAAGTATTGCGGAGCATTGCGGTAAAGTACATTTATACCTTCTTGCAGTTATTTGTTGTAGTCAACTGCCGACCTGTTGCTTTTCAAACCCGCATGCTTCATACCGCATCTTTCAAACATCATTCTCGCGCTTTCCTCATCAGCGCTTGAGAAGCTGTTCATTGTTCGCTGACGGCTGCGAGTCTTCGAATGCAAGTTGGAGGCTGAATTTTGCACGTCATCACGAAATCAAACATTGCCACAACAACCTATACTAACTGTAAAGAGTACGTCGAGCACGTTTGGCGGCCATCTTTACCGATTGGGAAAGTTTTCATTCAAAAGTCCAGTTTCACGTCATTTTCGTCGTAACTTATTTCGGAACAGCACATTTCAACTGTTTTCAAGGAGAATTCGTTTATTTTGGAACAAATTTAGACGTTTTTCCTCTTCAATTCTACAAGTAATATTTCATTTGTTCCATTTCTTTTGTTTTAAACATTGTGGTATATTTTCTGGTAGGCACATATATTGATCCTGTGTCATGGCTTCTGTTAATACTGTCATGCAACCACCTCCATTTCTTGAAATTGCAGGTAAACCATTAACACCTTGGCATAAATGGTTTAGAGTATTTGAAAATTACCTTGAAGCCATTGATGCCAGCAAATATTCACCTTCAAGGAAAAGAGCTTTATTATTCAACCATTTAGGCAGTGGTGGGCAAGATATTTTTGACAATCTACCAGTTTTTCCTGCGTCTGCTGGAGATGAAACTTGGGATGTCTTCAAGGAAGCTTTAGCACGCATTGGAAAACAATACGTTGATGAACCATCTGTTATGGTTGAGAGACACAAGTTTTTAAACGCAAACAGACAGCTGAAGAGTCTATCGAGGATTATTTAGCAGTATTACGTGTTTTAGCCTCAAAATGTGTATTTGGAAATTATTTAGATACTGCTTTACGTGATCAATTAGTATTTAATTGCTTCAATAAGAAGATTCAAGAACGTATTTTAACATGCAAAAATCCATCACTTGAAGAAGTCATGGATATAGCTAGGAGTATCGAACGTTCTGTTGTCTCATCTAAAATTTTAACTGAATCTTCCACTACAATTTCTTCAGATATTTCAAAAGTAGCACAAATAGCTGCTGTAACTAATATTAGTGATTCTGATGTCAATTTGATTTCACATAAGAACATACCTAGGAAAACAAGTGAAAAGAGGGTTGGAGGAGCATGCTATAGGTGTGGTTCGAGGTTTCATATGGGCAATTATCCTAATTGTCCTGCTCAGGGAAAAGATGCAACAATTGCAAGAAAATTGGGCATTTTTACACTGTATGTAATTCTAACAAAACAAAATTTAAAATTAGTCAACTTGATGTTGAAAATGACATTATTTCTGAGGCAATTAGTAATGTTTCATTATCTGTTGAGGTCAATGCTTTAGGTGATTCTGAAAGAAAGTGTAAAGGTCCCATTTGTGAAGTACAAATTGGTGTAATTAACCTTGGCATTATGGCGGATTCTGGGTCTCCCATTACTATCCTAGCGGAAAACACATTCAACAAGTTTTGGTCTGAGAAACTATTGAAATCTACTACTATAAATCCTAAAGCATTTGGTGAATATGATATAATCATGAAAGGTTACTTTGATGACAGCATTGTATTTAAAGGAAGAAACATTTTTACTAAAATTTACGTTGCAGCTAATGGACGTGATATACTTGGATGGCAAGATCAAGCCAAACTAGGAATTATACTCAGACCTGGGCACACTGAACCAGTTACACTGGGTGATATGCCAGTGTTAACTGTACAAGAGACCAATATACATGAAGGGATTATACAAAACTTGTGTTCTAAACTTCCGGAAGTTTTTTCAAAAAAGATTGGTGTAGTTAAGGAATTCCAACATACTATTAAATTGAAGAGTAATGTCACTCCAGTAATACAAAAAGTAAGACCTGTTCCTCTGTCTGCTAGAGAGGACCTTAAAAAATTGTTAGATGATATGTGTTCTCAAGGTATTATTAAGCATGTAGAATCTTCAGAATGGGTTTCAGCTGCTGTCGTTGCACGCAAGAGCTCTGGCAATATACGCCTATGTGCGGATTTGAGAATTCTCAATAGAAATATTCTTGTAGACTGTCATCCTCTTCCTAGAATTTATGAGATGTTGGCCAGATTAGGGGGAAGTAAATACTTTTCCACAATTGATTTACGCTCGGCGTACCATCAAATTCCCTTATCTGAAGAGTCTCAACCCCTTACAACATTTGTGACACTTTTTGGCGTATATATGTACAAGCGAATGCCATTTGGTTTGGCATTCGCTGCTAGTGTTTTTCAAAGACTAATGGATAAAATGTTTGGAGAGGAAAAGGGCATACAGGCTTTCCAGGATGATATTTTATTTCACACTGAGAGTTTAGATCAACACATAACCTTGTTAGAGAAGGTTCTGAGTAAATTGGGTTCTCAAGGTATGACTATCAATATTGACAAATGCAAGTTTATTTCTCAAGAAGTCAATTATTTGGGGCATAATATTTCTAAAGAAGGCATTAAACCTAAGGTTTCGTTATTGAAGGGTATTAATGATGCACCTATTCCTACTGACAAGGATTCACTTAGAGCCTTTCTGGGTTTAAGTGAATATTATGCAAGATTTGTTCAGGGATATGCTGTCATTGTTCAACCATTGAGAAATCTTTTTTTTTTAAATGCCAAGTATGTATGGTCTGATGAATGTCAGAGTGCTTTTATTTTGGTCAAAAAGTTAATTACAACTGCTTCAGCTATTAAACACTTTACTCATGGCGAGAAGTGTATTATCACAGTGGATGCGAGTGCCAAAGGTCTTGGCGCAGTCTTAAGCCAAATCATAGATGGTCAGGAGTGCACTGTTGCGTTTGCGTCACGCACTCTTAATGATGCTGAAGAGAATTATAGTACTATTGAGCGTGAAGCACTTGCGTGTTCTTGGGCTTCTGAGAAATTCAAAATGTACATTTGGGGAACAAGATTTCAATTGCATACCGATCATAAGCCTTTGATATATATGTTAGGGGATAGTTGTTCCAATAAGGCTTCGTCTCGACTCATTAGGTTGTTAGCAAGACTACAAGAATTTAATTTTGACATAAAATATATTCCAGGAGGTAAAAATGTCAGAGCAGATTGTTTATCACGATTACCTGTTGAAGGTGATTGTGTTAACAGTCATGAGGAAACGGATTTGGAATATGTTTTTACGGTTAATAATATAAATGAACAATTCAAAATTTCGGAAAGGGAATGGATTGAAAGTTGTGATAAAGATGATTGTATGATTCAAGTAAAAAAGTTTCTCATTGAGGGTTGGCCGTGTAACAGAAGTATGTCTACAGATGTTAGAATGTTTTCCCAAGTAGCTTCAGAGTTATACTTAGTTAATGACATTTTAGTTAGGCAAGATTTGTTTGTTCCACCCGTGAGTCTTAGACCAAAGATTATTTCTTTGGCTCATGAGGGACATTTGGGTATTACTGCAACCGCAAAGAAAATTAAACAAATGTATTGGTGGCCTGGTATCGATGGCCAAGTTAAAAGATTTGTGGAAACGTGTACTGAATGTCTATGTTCTGACAAACATTGGAAGACAACCACAGTTCCTTTATGTCCTGTGAGTTGGCCAAATAATGCATGGGAAAAAATAGGCCTTGATTTCACTGGTCCGTTCAATATTTTTAAAGGTGACAAAAGATTTCTTATAGTTGCTATTGACTACTTTTCAAAGTGGTTGTACTTTTCTTTTGTCAAAAGTGCGGACTCAGCTTCTGTAGTTTCATTTTTGAAGCATTTATTTTGTATTGAAGGTAGGGTGAAGGAAATTGTTACTGACAATGGGTCTCATTTTATTTCTGATGAGTTCTCTAAATTTTTGGATAAACATGATGTCAAACATATTCTTGCACCATTGTATAGCCCAGCTTCAAATGGTCTAGTAGAAAGGGCTAATCGCTTGATAAAAGATGGTGTTCAGGCAGCAGTGGCCAATAACTTGGATGTAGCTGAATATCTACATTTTAAGGTTTGGAATTATAATATCACTCCACAGAGCACTACTAATGTTGCTCCTTTTGTTTTGTTAAGAGGGAGAAAACCTATTTCAGTTCTTAGTCCAACATGGTTATTGGATAAGGTTGAGATATCTCATAATATTGATTTACAAAGTGTACGGGAACATGTCAAAGGAAAACAAGATATGTATAAACGTAATTATGACAGAAGAATGCATGTGAAAGAAGGTGTCCTTAATATTGGTGATTGGGTTTTAATCAAAAAACCTATTAGGATCAGTAAAGGACTGTCGAAGTTTTCAGAACCAGTAAAGGTTTTGAAAATAACTAGGATGGCTGTTTTATTACAGAATAAGGGATGGTGGAATAGAAATGCTTTAGTTAAGGTGACCGGAGAACAAGCTAAGATAATTTTACAAAGAGTTAGTTCTACAAAGGAGAAGGAAAGAAGTGATTGGTTCGACCTTGATACTTTGACAAATTCAGCTTGCTATGAAAATTTGCAAACTAGTGTGGTAAGTTCTTCTAGTACTAACTTGGACAGAGGTGACAGAAATACCATCATATATCATACTGCACGTTCTAATGTTACTTCTGGAGGTGATGGAGACAACCTAATAAGATGTAGCTCAAGAGTAAGATCAGCTCCCATTCATTCCAGAGATTACGTGTATTATTAATTCATTTTCTGTTTATTAAAGAAAGGGGGGGGTGTAATGTGTGGTAATGTATTGTAAATAAATATGTGTATTTCTTTAAGCTATTAGGTCATAGTTGGAATGTAGATTCTTTAGGTGTTCTAATGTATTGGAACCTCTGGGCCATTGAATGTTTTGCTGCTGTGGCTGGAGGTCGTGGGTCCTATGTATGGAATAAAGTCAACTTTACTTCTCTTCACTTCGTCTGGATTTTATTGCACATATCCATACTACAGGGTCATGCTTTTATCATAAGCTGCACTTCACACTACATATTACAGGAGCAAAACTTTTTTGATTGCATCACAGAAGTAGTGTCATTTTCCTGCTGTCTAGCTACATCCTTAGCTTGGATCTTTTTTCTCTTTATTAACATTTAGTTTTGCCGCCTCCTGATTGGGGTATTTCTATAGTGTTAAGTCTAGGTGAAGGGGTTCCCAATCAGTGTTTTCCCTCTTTTCTCCTGCTCATGAAACATTTTTCGTAAGAAAGCAAAATTGTACTCTGTTCTTGACAAATGTGTTCACTACAAACTCACCTGCGTGGACCACCTGTCAACATTTTCACACACCGGGCACTCTCTGTCTAGGTGGCTGGAGTATGAGTTCACTCTCATATCTGGCTTTTCACAAATATAGCTAAACCATCCTGGGCTTCCATGTGCTCCAGCCACGAGTTCCATTCTGTCATGGCTTCTACTGCTCATGGTACCCGATCTGCATGCGTCCAGACATATCAAAGGTAGAAAATGTTCATTCTCTTTAAGGTCCACTAATGTAAGGGCCTAGGAGAAAATTCCTGTATTGATGAGAAACCCTCCCAAAATCCTGGCTACATTTCTCAATGCAAGCACTATGCAACCTAACATTCTCTTTTCTACTTCTTTATTATCTTGACCAGTCTCAGAAGCAGTCTTAGAACTACCAGCACAGAGTCCACTGAGAAGCCCACGAATTCTGTACTATGTGTGTATAAGAAATTGTGTTGTTAGTAGAGAGGGGTGGAAGCCCCACTCAGGCAACAAGCACAATCCTTATCAGGGTGAACTACAAAACTCACTAAATTAACCTGTCTCTAACCTTTCTGGTAGCTTGGCACAAAACAGTCCGGCTTTACTTAGAGGCAATGTGCAAAGTATTTATGCAGCCACAAAATCTCAAACCAATTTAGAAAAATAGAGTACATTTTAATAAATAAAATGATACTAGAATGACAAAAATCCCACTGGAACTTCGTGCTTGTGGTCAGTGCAGGTTGCAGAGTCTTGGTGCAAACAAGCCAGTTCTTGTTCACGAGAATCCAAACTTCAGGATTTTTACCTTTTCTTCTAGGAGGTGCTCTCACTGATGCCAGCCAAGGGTCCTGGACTTAGAGGATACCTCTTGAGGATCAAGACTCACTCCAGAAGAGGCCAGCAGCAGGTTTCAAGCAGGTCCTGTTGGTGCTGATCAGCCGGGTAGTTGCAGGGAGGTCTCTGAAAGTGTATTGTGTCAGTACCTCACACAGGAGGTCTGTCAATCGACTCTGGGTAGCCTGGGATCAAGGCAAGTAGGTCTCATTTTCTTGCTTCAGACAGCAAGACGATCCCTCAAGCAGTAGGGCCGTCCTTCTGGCAGAAGGAAGGTCCTTCTTTTGAATCTTTCAGAGGTGCTGGAGTGTTCTGATGAGCGATTCTGTAGATCCATTTTTATACCCGGTGCCATCCTTTGTGTGGGGGAATTGTCTGACCTACCCCCAAAACTGGTTCTGGTCTGCTGTCCCTTAGTCCCGACTCCAAACTATCTAGGGTGACAAAAGGCAGGACAGGCCTAGTGTCAGATTTCTTTGTGTGTGCTGTGAGCAAAGTCTTTTGAAATGTATTCAGGGCAGGCTACAGCTCTTTCCCAGCAATCCTGTCAGGAAGACCCTCTCCCAATTACACCCACTGTCTGGGACCAATACGTATTCTTGATTTGGGAACCATTAACAAGCCTAGGCACCTGGAAGCTCCTAGAAAAACCTCAGAAATTTTGAGCAGGAAAAGGACAACTTTCTAAAAGTGACATTTTCATTTTATAATCTAAAATCCAACTTTACCTATAAAGAGGATTTTAAATTGCAATTCATTTGAGTGTAAATAGAATATCTCTACCTGCTCCCAATCTGAAGTTCACCCTTATTAAATGTAATAAGGTAAACCAGTGTTAACCTATGGGAGAGATAGGCCTTACAGTAGTGAAGAACTATGTTAGGAGTTTTTCACTGTTAGGGCATGCTAAACCTAACCACACGCCATACTTTTTAAATACTTTGCACTCTGCCCTATGTGTGGCTCGAGCCTACCTTAGGGGTGACTTATAGATTTTTAAAAGGAAAGCTTAGGCTTGGCCAGGTTGAAATGGCAGTTTAAAAGCAAACTGCACTACAGGTTTCAGTGGCAGGCTTTGGTACATGTTTTAAAGTGCTACTTTAGTGAGTGGCCTAATGAGTGCTGCTGCCCACTAGTAGCAATTAATGTACAGGCCCTGGGTACATGTAGTGCCATGTACTAGGACTTACAAGTAAACTGAATTTGCCAATTAGGTATAGGCCAGTTTTACCATGTTTTCAGGAGAGAGCACAAGCACTTTAGCATTGGCTAGCAGGGGTAAAGTGCACAGAATCCTAATGTCAACAAAAGCAAAGTCAGCAAAAATCAAAAGTGAAGGCAAAAAGGTTAGGGATCTAACAGTGTGGGAACTAAAATCAACTTGGCCCAATTTATCACAAATCTCAAGTCCTGTAGCAACGTTATTGCCAATTGATAACTGACCCTGTAAAACAGCTTTTTCTTGTGCCATGCACGTCATATTGTCCAGATACAAGTTCATCATGACTCTTTTGGACACAGGTTTGAGCAGTTTTGTAAAGCACTACAGGGCACAAGGCAAGCTGAATGGCAGGCTGGAAAATTCCCATATCAGTGTAACCCAAAGGAAATGAGGTTCCCAGATGGGCAATGAGAGGTCCTTGAAATGGAACGACACCATATAATACCCTTGCCTCAGGGTTTGTTGGAGGAGGTAAATTATCTCCAATTTGAAGTGGCTGAACATCAACCACTGATTTAACTCTCTTACTTTTATGATGGGGAGAAAAAGGGATGAGTGAGACAAGATCCTGGAGATACAGAGACATGAGGGTAAAAGGAAAGACCTTGGAACTAAGAGACAGGGAGACATGGGGAATAGGGGTGGGTGGAATGTTTCATTCCACTCGCGGAATTTGTGGAATTTGGTAACTCCGCTTTACTCTTGTAATGCGGAGTTCTGGCAAAATTCCACAATCACCTAGTGGCGGACTTTCTTCTTGGTAGGCTCCAGAAATGCAAGCAAGATTTGACATCCAGTAGCAACATTTTCTGATGCAGCGGTCGTAAATGGTCACGGTCAGTGTTGCTTGTAGAGTAGATTTGCTGCCGCTCGAGTAGATATTCTACTCAAGTCAAGGCAAAGTCAAGTCTAATTGCTGATCTCTCTTGCACACAGCATGGTGCCATTCGAGCTGATTTTTCAGTGCTGCTCCCACAACTGCCACTAAATTGCAGTGCGAGCAGGGTGACATGCATATTTTCCGCCCGTTCTGTGGAGTTTTTATGTAACTTCGCGGAATTCCGTGGAGTTAAACTCTACGAGTTCTGTCCACCCCTAAATTGGAGACATTATCTAGAGAAATAGGCCCATGGAGACACGAGACTTGGAGACATGGAGAATGGCAGGGAGCAGGACAGGTAGACAAGGACATGCAACCTTGGGGACAAGGAGTGAGACAAAAAATATACTGGCATGGTAATGTACATTCTTTGACCTATCTGGCATGTAATTGTGAATTTTAGATACCAAATCTATGTGGAATAGAAGGTTGAATGGCATACAAGATTGCCTGCAGAAGTGGAGGGTATTGGAAAGGTAATCCTTGAGAATCACTGAGGATGTATGTTGCCAATTTCTACCCAATGCAAGATCTACAAGTCTCCATGTGATGTTATCATTAATAAGCCAATTCTCATAATGTATTTCTTCTACATCTTTCCACAAATGCATAACTCCTTCCCCTGTGCATCCACCATGTCAGTGACATGTTCCCTCATCTCCTTCTTGGAGGCGTCACTGAGGATGTATGGTGCTAGTTTCTCTTCCTATTTAGCACCTTGGTGTCCATCTAGGTGTGAAGGCCCTAGTGGAAATACAAAGCAGCTAGAGCAGAGGTTTTCAAACTTTTTTACTCTGAGCCACCCCTTAGCAAAATGTTTTGAGGTCGGGCCCCCCTCCAAAACTTTATGGCAAGGATTGGGGGAGCGGGAGGGACATGGCTGCGTGCAGGGAGCAGGGTTTATGAGATGATTTCAGGAATACTTTTTCTATAGCTTATGAACCTCACTAAATATGAGACTTATAAAACAGCAAATGCATCAAACAAAAACAGATATTATCCCAAACAAACTGCTCCCCATAATTGGGGTGTTGTGAGTCCCTCACACTCTTTGACCCCAATGCAACTACACCTGCTGCACTAATGATAACTGCAGTCTAGAGTAGCAGGATATCTCCCCTGCATCTTTTACCTCTTCCCCACCATGATGGATCATCACCTCGTCCTAATGCTTGAAACGAAAATAAGAGTTGATGCCCCTTTTTTAAAGGTAGACAGTCATAACTGTGATGCAGTGGGCCCCTCAAATTCCTGGGCCCCAGTCCTGCTGCAGCTGCTTCCTTAATGATAACCAGCAGTGGCCACTTACACACTTGACAGCAGTACCAGCTTCACTAATGCATATCCCTTTAAAAAGAAAACACATATTGTCCCCTTCTTTGGGGTATCTCTCTGTAGAAGCTGTCTCTGGCCATTTGTAAACACAAAAATGAGTCCCCATACAGTGCTCCCTATTCTGGGCCTTCTCTTTGACAATGTCTATGAATCTCGCTCCTTTCCTCTGTCGCCTAGACCATTACTGTGAGGCCCCAGGGATCCAGAGGATTAGGGCTCAGGATCTAAATGCAACTCTGCTGGCCTTCTACCTGTCACCCCATGGACTCAGCTTTCACAATGCCCCTGAATGGTTAATACTGACTTTGAGATGCCTCTGCCTCCAATCGTAGGGTGTGGTGGTAGTGCAGAAAGTTAAAAAAGAAACCAGCCTTCTTACCAGCCATTAATTGATTGAGTCACTTAAAGCCAGGGCCACTCAAATTATGAGTTTCTGCAGCAGCAGCGTTTTCCACGTAATTATCAGTTTACTACATTTGCTACATAATCTGCAGATTTCAACAACAAAAAACTTGATTCTAGCTCAAACAGAACAAAAGTTACTTAAAGCGTGACAAACTGTTTCGGAGCAGTGGAAGGCCCTTTGCAAAGATTGACTGGTAATCTTGTAGTTGCTTACTGCTGTATTTGGGTGTTACACTGGTACTAATGAGGTGAAATATTTTCCCTAACAGTGTTACCTTGAGTTAAAATGACAAAATAATGAAGTATTATTTATTATTATTATTAGTTTATTGTTTAGTTAGTTAAAACCATAACAATTTTACACACAACAATTTCCTTCATTCAAAAATTTTAAAAGTTAAATTTTTTTGCAATTAAAAAAAAATCATAATAGAACATGCAAACAGCATTAAGATCAGTGTTTCTGGCCATGAGTTACATCTGTAGGACTCTTTGTCCCATACTGACAAATTACACTGACAGTTCAACTAAGGGGATATCTTCTTTGTTAGCCAGATAATCATAGATGACCGCCTGTATCGTCTCCTCCTCTGTATTATGGGAAATATGTATAGCTGTCTTCTCCTGTTCAAGTTAGCTCTTTAAAGTGCTTTTACTTTCAGTGCTTGTTCATGAGTACGTAAAAACTTTACCAATTTACAATTCATTTCGGGAAATAATGAAGTAATGCTAACCACAAAATGTGGCGCATTGTGCCGCATAATTTACCTTTTCTTGCTGCAGAATTTAGTCAAACCTGCAGCATAATGTGGTCCTCTTCCGCTGAATAATCCCAGTGGCTCTGCTTAAAGCTTCATGTAACTGCAACAAATGATGGACGGAATGCTGAATGATTCAAACATTCTCCCCCAGTCAAGAGATCTGGGTTAAATCCATCGTTCTTTTTCCCACTACGCCACCCCAGTTTGGACCCAGCCAAACCCAGCCACTGGATTCAAGCTAGCATGGCTGATGAAGGGTGACATACCCCGAAACCGGTCCCAGGATACTTGTTTCCGGTCCAGGGAAGACCTGGCTTGGCAGTTCGGTCTGGACTGTTCCCATGAGGCACAGGGTCAAGACTGATTTGCATATGGCTGAGTCTGAACTGGGGTGGCAAAGTGAGCTAAAGAATGATGATGGATTCAACCCAGATCTGTGACTGGGGGTGAGTGTCTGAAAAGTTTCAGCTCTCCATCCATCATCTCCTTGTGTTTGCATTGTTCGCCCTAAGTTGGCAGGGTATGCCCAGACGTGGGTCCCATGCTCACTTTGCCCCTGGATTCAAGCTAGCCTGGCTGATGAGGAGTGTTACTGCGAAACCGGTCCCAGGAAGCTTGTTTCCGGTCCAGGGAAGACCTGGCTTGGCAGTTCAGTCTGGACTGTTCCCATGAGGCACAGGGTCAAGACTGATTTGCATATGGCTGGGTCTGAACTGGGGTGGCGAAGTGAGCTAAAGAATGATGATGGATTCAACCCAGATCTGTGACTGGGGGTGAGTGTCTGAAAAGTTTCAGCGCTCCGTCCATCATCTCCTTGTGTTTGCAAAGCTTCATGGTGGCAAAGATTTATTCTTTTTGATATGTAATGTAAGGGTGTTATCAGCTGAGATCTGGAATAGTGGAGACACTTACAAAAATGTCTGCATTAGATACACTTTGATTACCTATTACTAAAATGTATATTTTGTAAGAACTTGTTTTATCTCAATCACTGCATCATTTTGCAGCAGCCTAGCTTAAAGTATGCAAATACTGTTTTAAAATATTGACTTACATATTCACAGTGCTTTCTGCATTAGGCTGGGACCTCATAACACTATAAACAGGGCCAATGGAATTATGCGGCAAGAGAAGGCCAAATTATGCAGCATGGTTGACTAAATTCTGCAGCAAGCAAAGGCGAATTATGCTGCATAATGTTGCATATTTTGTGATAGCATTACTGCATTAGTTTGCAATTTTTACACTTGTTAACACTGTCCTGGCCTTTAGTGCCCCTCATAAGTACCACATTAACACCCACATATAGTAATAAGCAACAGAAAGGTGACCAATCAACCTTTAAAAAGGGCCTTCCACTGTGAGGTAACGTGTTGCTGCATTTTTAGTAATTTTTGAACCGTTTGAGCTAGAAACAAGTTTTTTTTTTATCTGCAAATTATGCAGCAGATGATGGATTATGTGGCAAATGCAGGAAATCCATAACTATGTGCTATGAGTGCAGAGTGAGCGTGAAAGTGAAGGGTGAGAATGAGGAGTGAGTTGTCTGAATGCAGGGTGCATTCCCAGACACTTGAAGTAAATAAGCATGTTATTGACGGTGGCGTAGGGTTTCAGATATGTTAAACTATTGCTATTATGGCATTAATCATGGATCGATAGTGAAGGAAATAATGTGCTGATCCTGCAACAAACTTCCAGTCTTATGATTAGGGTTGCCAGCTCATTATTTTGATGTCGCAGATGGTACAAAAATAAACAGTCACCTAAAGCCCTATTTTCAGCACTTTTCTGTGCGTACTTCGAACAGCAAATATAAATAGAAAGCACTTTTAATTGTGTTCTAGGGCTGCCTGAATGATCCAGGACTGATAATTAAAGGGAACAAAGACAGAGAAGTCACATTACAAATGAATACATACTTTTTTATTTATAACCCTATTTAGTGTCCAGACAAGGTCTTTGCAGGCTCTTTAAACATACATGGCTGGCATTTTTTCTATTGGCAACCCTACTTTATATTCCTTTTCATGAAATGCATTTTCACACTACAGCAGTAAATGTAAAATACAAATGTAAGGAATAGGCAGAGTGGGGGACCAGGGGGTACTGGTACCAGGAAAAAAACTAAGCCTTGGTAACCAGTTTACAAAGGTATGCAAATGGTCTTTAAAGACCTGTGAAAAACGCGGGCGTGCCGGAGATAAGACTCCAGACACGACCCAGCCAAGCCCACAGAGGCACACTCACTGACCTCCGGCCCCACGTAAATGAAGACAGCCTGGAAATGCAGCAAATAAACATTGCCGCACTTCCAGGCCATCTTTATTTACATGTACTTGCAGAGGCATTTGTGCCCCCCTGGGAACCCATCCACGCCCCCCCAGGGGGGCGCGCCCCACAGTTTGAAGACCTCTGAGCTAGAGTAACAGAAGCCCATTACTACTGTGTTTTTTTCCTATTTGTTAGCCTAAATCACAAAAATCGGAAAGGGACATTGGAAGACGTACACTGTGCTTGCAAAATATGTACACAACTGCTTTTCTGCAAAAAATAAAGGGTTAACATGCAAATGTACACTAGTAGACTGGTTTACATGCAAATGTTGGAAATTTACCAAGACTGTGAATTTTCAGCAGTTATAAATGTGTGCTGCGAGTGAAAGGTGTAGGCCTGGGTGGTGAACTCTGCTCTGTTCGTGGAGTTTGCAGATTTTTCCACATTCCGCGCTCACCAGAGTACGCGGAGTTCCGAAAATTCGCAGAGTGGAGGTTTTTTCCTTGCTCGCACTCGCCAATGTTGAGTTGGCAAGCGCAAGTGAGGAAAATCCAATTCTAGACCACCTCCCAGCGAGATTTCTCAATGCGGGCAGCCGCAAATGGTAGCAGCCGTTGCGTTGAGAAACCATCCATTCACATTAAGGAAGCTGGTACTCAAATAGAAAATCTACTCGAGGGGCAGAAAGAATCAGAGCCCTCTTGCACTGCGCATGGTGCTGTCCGCGTTGATTTTCCTGATTGGGACAAACACCCAGCGCTAAAAATCAGCACGAATGGACTGACCTAATTCACTCCGTTGCTTGCATAACTCTGCATAGCACGGCAGAGTTTTTTGGTCCCTTCGCGGAGTTCTCCGCGAACTCTGCCCAGGCCTAGAAAGGCGGTGTTTTTCATGGGCCTGTCAACAAATATTGGAAAACTAAACCAAAAATGGGAATAATGCTGAGAAGTCAATTGTACTGTAGAAAACACCCACAAAAGAGGAAATTGGGTAGGAAGAGCGTTAATTCATAGAGCTTCAGCTATGCACCTACTCATGCACTACTCACATCCCAGGCTGCCAGTGTTTGCACTAGACTTTGTCTGAGTACCAGACATCAAAGAGGCAAAATAGTGGAAATGACAAAGTTATAGCAAAGAAAGACATAATGCCACACACTCCAAACTACACATTGTACACAATAAGTTCACCATGTATTGCAACATATTGAATAACTCAAACGAACATTCATATCACAACACAAAATGTAGCCCACTCCCCGTGAAAATTACCCAAAAGTTACTTGACGATCACAGGGGACACAAACAGACATTAAGCCTTAAATCAATCCAGCACAGATAAGATTCATAAAACTCGCTTCAGCTCTTGCAGGCAGTTTGCCAACATTTCAGGAAAGGCATTCTAGTTCGGGTTTCCCCTTATTACATGGAAAAGGGGAATAAAGAGAGTGTATTCGGGTGAAACATCACAAATTTTCCTCAACGTATTGAGGGGATGTAAGTGATGGAACTTTTATGCGATTTCATGTTTCCTGACCATTCAAATTGAGGCTTAGATAAATGACTTACATGAACAAACTTTATCGTAATTGAGTCATTTTTGGAGTAAACTTTCTTGTCGTAAGTCTTATGATTATTTGGAAACAATTGTGAATAGGTTAATGGTCATTAGCATGTATTTAGCATTTTCTTATTCCAGGTCCTCATAAGGAATTGCCTCAAGATTTCTAAATATCCAAGCCCCTGTTAGCTCACATAAAAGATCCATTGGAGGACCAATGGCAGTTTAGGTTATGTTATGGGTCCAGTGAATGGACAGATCAAATTTGTAAATTCGTAGTGATGAGAAATTTTGCCCAGTCTTCAGCTGCATCAGGAGCGTGATCTAAAATCATCAGTTGCCAACTCTCTTGCCATCCCTGCCTATGTCAGGGTCCTTGCTGCACCCACTACCTCATTATTTGCTCATTCTAGAGGGCTATATCATCTCAGGGTTAAACCAGACCCTGTCCTGTAGCATGTGCTGCAGTTTGTCATAAGCCAGGTGCAAAAATACATCTTCACACCACTATCAAGCAAGAAAGATAACGTGGAAAAGAAGTATCTTGGTGTTGCACCTTTCGCACATGTGCTTCGCGCATTGGACTGCACACATGTTGTGCGATCACTACAATTACTCTAGCCCAACCAGCATCTGCTTTGTAATTGTCCCCTCTAAAACTCCATCAATGTACATTCTACCGGTCAGGCCATGGGACACATCATAAATGTGTGTACTAATTTCCGTGATGTATCGCATGACAGTCACATTTTCTGGTGGACACAAATTGTAGCTCAACTTCAGGCAGAAAACCGTGACCAGATAGGATTACTCAGAGTATCAACAGAAATGCAAACATACATATAACTAATACAACCTGGCACAAATATGTAGCATGTACTCCACCACCAGGTGCACCTCCACACTTGAATGAATGTGCAGACAAAAAGAAAATATATGATTCTTTTTGAACTATATAACCCTCATTCAACCATTTCCTTCCAAAGTCATGGAATTGCAAGTGGCACAGGAATTATGTTGTCACATACAGGAAACTAACTTTCTTGATCCCTGTCAGGCAGGATTCTAGTCGGCTCATAAGACGGAGTCAGTGTTGCTCTCCGTATTTGACGATGGGGCAGATGACATGGAACAAACAGCGGCCTTAGTCTTGCTGGACCTATCAGCGGCTTTCAACACGATCAACCATAAATTACTACATCTTGGCTCATTCAAGGCACTGCAGTTCAGATGAAGTGCAGGGTGCCTTAGGGATCTTCCCTATCTCTTCACTGCTTTAATCTTCATGTGAGGCCTCCATCAAAGAACTCGGGAACAAAGATTGCATTTGATACAACTATGCTGATGACTCTCAGATTCTTTTTCGGTTGGAATGCTTTCCTTCCTTTCAGGAAAATTTTCAAAACACCATGCGTTACATCTGGGAGTGGATGGCTAGTAAACGGCTGAAACTTAATGCAGATAGAACAGAATTAGTAATTCTAAACAACAAGAACTGTCTATGAAACCAACTATACTGGCTTTCCGAGCTGGGTTTGTCTCCCACTTCCAAGTATCAAGCAAAAAGCCTTGGAGTCATTATTGACGGTGATCTGATTCTTAAAACTCAAATCGGTGCAGTGATTTCATCCTGCATGCTTGTAGTGAGAAAGATCAAAAAATTGCTGTTGTTCACTCTTTGTATGCACTAAAAACTGTTACTTTAGCTCTAGTCATATCTAAACTAGACTAGGCCAATTCTTTATACATGGGCCTCCCCAAAAAGATGATCCACAGATTGCAAGCTGTTCAGATCCAAGCAGCCAGACTGATTTACAAAGCACTGAGGTAATCACATACTACTCGCTTACCAGTTGTGTAACACAGGCCCCCGCAGCCCCCGCGGTGCGGGAGGGCCCCTGAGCTGCAGGGGGCCCCCTCAGCACAGTACTCAGGCCCAATAGCTCCGGATTAAATCCGGAGCAGGGGGCCCCTCCGTGTGCGTGGCAGGGGGGCTGTCTCAACTTTCGTTACGCCACTGTCGCTTACTTAGAAAACTTCATTGTCTGCCTATGGATCAAAGAATTAAGCTTATGGTTTGCTGCCTCACCTTCAAAGTTATAGTAGGTGAGGGACCTCAATGCTTAACAAAATGAATAAGCAGGTATTGTCCAGTTCGGGAGCTTCGTTCTTCCTCTGTCTCTTGCTGACCATCCCCAGATTTTAGAAAGCAGGAATGGGTGGCTGCATCTTCTTCTTTGTGGCTCCCTCTTTTTGGAACTCTCTTCCTTTTTCTTTGCGGATGCAAATTAAATATGTCTCTTTTTGAAAAGAGCGAAAGACTTGGCCTTTTATCAAGTTTATCCCCACTTTTAAATCATTTCCATGATTCATTATGCATCTGCTTCACAGCAACACCAAACCACTGGTGATCGCGCACTTAACAAATAAGCTAACATACCATAACATAACATAACATAATTACAACACTATTGTTTCCTCTATTAATCCCCAAATTTCTGCTCGGTTGTCCTTACCAACCACTCATTTCCAACTGCATCAAAAACAATTTCTTACTGTGTAGGGCTTTTAAGAGGTGAAGACATCGAAAGGAGACAAAGGGAGCAGGCTCAAAGGCTCTCAATTGTTTAGCAAAAAGAGTTTGAAAAAACTGCTTGGGTGTGACGCTGTTGTATCAGAAATTACAGCAACCTCTTATTAGTAATTGGCAAGTAGTTTTGTCAACATACAAGCAGAGGTTTGTAAAAGAAATGAACCAGCAATTCACCGAGAAATAATGCATATCCATCTAGAAATAAACATACCTTCTGATTTTCACCCGTCTCTCTAGCAGCTGGATAGTGTGCCAAGTCTTATCTGACCATCCCACACTTATATTACTTCTTCCGTCAAATCATAAAACATTTTTAACTGGTGCTACTTCATATCCTTAGTGAAACGTTAAGGCAGTGCTTGGTTCAAACACCTTTTACCACTGTTTTATGAAAGTAATTTTCTGGAGGTGGTAATATGTGGCAAGAAATGTTTGTGCATGTTTGCTGCGTGGCATTTTGTTGTGGTAATGATTGTTTTGACTGCTTCAATAGGTTGCGCCTGTTATGTTTTAATTGTGTTGTTATGTTGCTTTGTGTATGTTGCTGTACTATGTTCTGTTGTTAATTTAGATATGTCAACAAATGCTGCTACGTTTCCTGCTAAAAGCAGCACATTCCTTTAAAGTTCCAGCAGCAAGGAACCATGTACTGCTATACAAGGTGATAAAAAAGCATTATCCAGTTCTTCAACTAGTTAAGACACCAGTCAGCCTAAAATTGTGGCAGATACTTGTCTCAAATAACGCTTACAGTGCTCACCTTATGAGATGCAACCCTTTGTCTTTAATCAATTTTCTTCTCCAGTCGATTACAAATATTCACTTCCATACAGGTAAAGTTTTTCTTTAGTTCACCTTAGCCTTTGCTATTTTTAACTTTGTTGTCTTAATATAGTGCACCTGCCTACATCACACTTTAGATAGTGAATTATTAGCATTTTTCCAGTGCTTGGCTAGTGTTAGTGTAAGAAAGTGCCTCTTTTTGCATGATCACCCCCATTTGTTTGGACTGTTGATATTGGTTTCAGGCCTCATCATCATCATTCGTAACTTTATTTGGTTATTATTAACCATTAAAGTGCACAAAACATATTAAAACAGTACAATAAAACAAGTGCAATTCATCACGATCAAGCATAGTAACAATACAGTGTGAAGCTAAAATGTCAAAAGACCAGGAGCAAAAGGAGAGCGCAACATTTGCTTATTATATAGGACAGGTGGCTATGCAGCAGTACATAGGAGCTAAAGAGTAGATGCATGTGCAAAAATACAGGAAAGTGCAACGATGATAACATTTAGAAAATAAAAATTACATTAAAAAACATGTCCGTTTATACCATGCACTCTGAAGATACTTTACTACAGTACATCCAGCAAATGGGTCTTGTCCTTTCTTAAAAGCCAACAGCGCAGATATTTGATCTAGTAAACCCAATTTATAACATGCCGGGATTATCCATTTAGAGAGACTTGCTGAGTATGTTGGACAGGAAAAGAGGAAATGTTCTCGTTATAATAAGAGCGGACACAGCATGCCGCGGAGCTCCCGGTGTTGGCTAACCAAGTACTTGAAAATGCGGCAAGGGATCTTGCTGAACCAGTGCAAATTGTGTCTAAGAAGTTTTCATAAAATGTAGATGTTTTAAAAGTTAAAAAAAGATTGAATTAACACACCTGCAGCTTCAGGGGCCGTACGTTTAGCATAGTGCCTTAAAATATCCCTTTTAGCAATTCCAGGGAGCCCTGGCCAATGAGTTCAGGCAAATTCCAGAAATCTTCCAAGCCAAGCTTCATCAAGTTCACTTTGATTGATCTTAACCAGGAGATCTTCCTTAAACCTCTAAGCCTTTCAAGAATGTTAACAAGACCTTCCCTATATGGTTTCAGTGCATTCAGCTTCCAGATATGCACCCAAGAAGCAAATGGGTGCAACTTGGTAACCAGGCCCAGATCCTTAATCCAAGATCAAGTTGTATAGGTAACAGGGGATAACTCTGGGAGAGTAATAGTAATGACTGCACAAACTTATTTGCTTCGCAATCCAGGTTAGTCAAGTCCGAATGGTCCCACTTCCATATAGTACAGCAGTTAGAACCTGTGGCCTATACATTTGGAAGGGAGGGTTAATAGGGTAGGACTTGGCTGGTTTCGCAAATCTAAGTAAGGACCCGGCCTTGTGTTCTAATATAGCAACACTCTTTTGTATCTGGGCCACCCACGAATTGGGGCCTGAGATCTGAATGCCAAGATAATCAAAATTTCTCACTCTATCAAGGGAGACTCCTTGGAGCGATAATGTTCCCCTACCCTTTTTGTGTGGATTAAAGACCATACACGTGGTCTTAGCTGTATTCATCTCAAGGCCACGCTGACTGCACAAGAAGGAAAATCACTGCAACAAAATTGACAACCCCCTTTCAGTCTTTGAAAGCATGTGGGTGGCATCGGCAAACAACAAGGCAGGGACCTTAGTTCCAGCTAAAATGGGAGAGCCATTCTGGCAATTGAATAAAAAATCCACATATCCATTAATAAATAATAAAAACAGGGTGGGGGCCAGGATGGAATCCTGGCAAACCCCTCTTTCCACAGGAATACTCCTCGTCAATTCCCCTTAAGAGACCCTTCTAACCTGCCCATAAGTGCCCTTTTGCAATCTGATTAGAATGTCTAAAACTTTATGGGGCAACCCCTGCTCCTTCAATACGCCCCACAGTTTCTCTCTCGATACCAAGTCAAAGGTGCAATGGAAGTCTACAAATGGGACAAACAGGTTGCCCCCGCTGATGTCCACTTTCTTCCACTTTGTGACCAAGAATCGGAAGGTTTCAGTTGACCGTGTCCACATTATCTTGGAAGCCAGCTTGAAAGTGGGTTGTCACTTGGCTGTCGGCTAACTACCTATTAGATTTATCAAGAATTTGTCTACAGAAGATTTTTTAAACAGATTCAGACTAATGGGGTGGCAGTTCTGCAGCAGATCCCTGAGTCCTTTTTTGAATATAGGAACAATCTTCGCACCATTCCTAGTTTAGGGTATAGTGGCATCTGCAAGGATGGTGTTTAAGATTGTGTTAATACAGGGGCCCAAACACCCAAATTCAATCAAAAGAGGTTCACAGGGAACTTATCTAGGCCAGCAGCATTCCCCTTCTTTTGCATGACCACAGCCCTTTTTGTATCAATTAGAAAAAAAATGTAAAAATGGGTCAGGGCGCCAGTCGCTACACTCTACTAAGAAACTGGGGGTGGTAGCTACAGCTACACATGATTCAGAAATTGGCGGGTGGAGCACTGTTTCAATGTACAGATTTAAAGTGATTCTCCCACACTTCACCCTGAATGTTGATTTCTGGGCGCATTGCCGCATGTGAGGAGCCATGCTTGATAATATGTCAAAATTTATTAGCATCTTTGCTAATTGCCACATTTAAAAGTTCGGCCCATAGTTCATCATTCCAATTTAAATTACCTGTCCTAAGTGCAGTTTTATATTGTGCTGTAACTAATGGGACCACGCTTCTATTCCCTTCTTTAATGGCTTTCAGTAAAGCATGCTTATCTTCCTCGCATGCAGAGTTGAACCAGAGATTAGTTTTAGCTGGTTTCCTAGCAGACTTAAAATCCTTTAAGGAAACCTCCTTAAGCTTAGTGAAACAAGCATTATGGCTAGCTAGAAGGAGTTCTCTGTTGTCTAGCTTATCAGCTACTGGATTTAATGTGGAAAGGAAAATGTTATACATTTTTGTAATGGCATCTTCAGTAGCAGCAATAGCATTCCACTTTAAGGCCCTCCTAGAGTTAGCGACTTCAGGCACAACGTGATCTGGAGCATTTCTCGGCTCCTCTGCCCAAGCTGCTGCGTGCCCCAAGTCAATTCAATTCAATTTTATTGTGTCAGCATAAAAAGCCTTACAAACATTTTTTTATCCAATAAAAGTAGTCCTTCATAATGGGATCTGTAAAAAGCATTTCAGATTTAACTTCAGAAAAATGACATTCATAATTTCCTTCAATAAAATACATAATATAAAATGACTCATCCAGACAATAAAACAGAGAAGAGTAATAAATAAACAAATTGAGAACCAGATATGTTGTGCCACATAGTAAACTACTTTGAGCGAGGGTATAGGGAGGAACAGATATTTCACAGCCTAACACAGATTGTCACTACTACAGTCTGTGTTGAGCAATACTAATATGCCCCAGCATTCAGGACTTTTGGGGGCACCCAGTCCCATAAGATAATTATTTTGTAACTTAACTCTGGATACCATCCCCAACCGGAGTACCACTTAATATAAAATATAAACTGTAATAAAGTGCTTAGTGTAATAAACATCAGACTAAAGGCTGCATACTGTCCAACGACTGGTATGCTGCTGAATATAAAGTGCTAACAGCGATAAGGTGCTTGGAATGGTGGACATCAGACACGTTTAAGGTGCAATTCATGTTCCTACAAGGTGCAAAATAGATGAGGAAAATTGTGCTTGCAGATCGATTTATCACAGTTAGGCTGTTTTTATTGATATTAAGCCGATGCGTGCAATTTCATGCAATGATACCTACATGTATCATGACTGATGCACTGCATAGGACTTTATATCAAACTGCAAGCAATATCAGGTGTGTTCTTTTTTAAAATGCTTCTGTCGATTGCTTGGTGACTGCTCAAGTGCACCAAAGAAAGTCTGATGCATTGTTGAAAATATCCTCCCTATCTATGCTATAGCATAGCTCGGTCACATCTGTAATGCTGCAAATCCTATATAACTCCAAGAGAGGTCGCAGCCACCTGGATCAAATGGGAATATATTTTGAACAGAACAGAAGCAAGTGGGTTATAGTATCCTACCCCCCTACGGCGCAGTTACAAAGAGAGCCCTCTTCTCTTAACCATTTTTTTCACGAGATGTGACCTTGTTGGAAATATTCCTAGTCTGAACAAAATATATAGCTGCCTTCTTTGGTTAGGCTGTGTTTTATCCAGAAAATCTTTGAACCCTTCCTCAGTCCTAGACCTGAGATAAGGGTCTCTTAGTCTACCAGGTCGTGCACTCCCAGCTTCAACATCCCTTAGTAAAGTGTAATAGCGCTCCTTAACTAAATCTGCCGTATCAGGGCGCACGTGCCCGGGATCTTCCCATAGGTTAATCAGGCCCATGACCATCAGCAATTTCCTTATGTGTGTCTACCACAAACATACCTCTTTACTGGTGCTCATGCTCACCTTCTCTATGGCTTTTAAATAGCTCTTGACCTTTATGTGCCTCATTAATCTAATCCAGCATACAGCTGGCTGAATTTTAGCCTGATCTGTGATAACAACTACATTCAGTTCCTCAGGAAAAGGAACCATGGGGTACCACATCCCAGTTCCAATATGGATCTAAAAAAGCTATTTTCAGCTACCTGTAGCTTCTCCAATTTTTTCATACCCCCATACCTCGGCTCCATACAAGGCAGCCACTACCGCATTCTGTTTATAAATTTGCTGGATAATACGTAAGTGCTAGGAACCTGCCTTATATCTGAACATAGGTACAGCTCAACTGGTTTGTTGCAAAGTAATAGTTGCCTTAGTTACATGGTCATTCCAGTTTAATTTACTGTTCAGACGAATGCTAAGATAATCATAATGGCTGACGACCTCAATTCGGTCTTTGTTTTCCATGATCTTTCTTTTAAATGCTGGGGACGGATGTATTACCATTGGCTTTCTTCTGGTGATGTTAATGACCAGGCCCTTGCTAGTACAATAATCCATGAACCTGGTCAGCAATATATGCATAGCTTCTCTTTACCACATCATCGGCAAATAGGGGAACAGGGACCTTGCTAACTGCAATTTTTGGAACATCAAGGGGAATTACAGAAGATATGCTACTACATCATTGATAAAGTGAAGAGTAGTGGGGTTAATATACCCCATTGACTTACCACCTTTTAAATCGAGAATGGAGTGGTGCACTCCCCCATTTTACCATAACATACAGATGCGGTAAAATCCTGAAGCCCAACCTTTATGGCTTGTAATAGTGGAGTTGCGACCCCCAGTCGCCCCAAGCTTTCCATAATTTAGGGTGATTGACCGCATTGAAGGGTCACTTCAGATCAATAAAAGTTAGGTATACCGAGGTTTTATGAATAACAGTATATTTACAACATACCAGATACAAGCAACATATCTGCTCAACTGTCCCAACTTTTGATCTGAACCCAGCCTGCAACTCTGTCAATAGGTAGGCTAAATCTACCATACCTTGTAATTCATGGAGTAATGCTTTGCAGAAACATTTTCCCAGTCCGTCCAGGAGTGAGATTGGACATATATTAATGGATTCCCTGGGCGACCTTTTTTATGGACTGAGATTAAAATTGCTGAAAGCCAGAAAGCAGGAATTTAGCCACTATTTATGGCAGAGTTAAAGACCTATTTTACGACCCAAGACCAGTAATTTGGGCCCATCTGATATAAATCTAATGGAATAGCATCTGGATCAGGTGCCTTATTTTGTTTCATGGACTGAAGAGCTTGCTCAACTTCTGGTCTCCACCCTGTACAGGTTACTGAAATGATTTCCCCAGTCCTTTGGACTGATATGATGGCTGATCTGTCTGGTGGTTCCCCTTTCGACAAAACTAACTAATCTCCAAAAACACTTGGAGTTCTTTTCGGCTGATGCCTGCTTCAGTTCCTCCCATAACCAGAACTGTAGGCTGTTTCTTGGTTTTTAGCAGTTGCTTGTAAGCCTGCCTATGGGTCTGGAAATAAATTTCACTTTGCCTGTCATGCAGTCAATAAATAAGGGCCTGTGAGACTAGCCTTTTTTTCCTAGTAGCATTCATCCTCATACCAAGCATATCTATGTTTATTGACTTGACCTTTGTTGGGATAGGTAGTTGGGCGTGTCCACATTAGTTTGATCTCTGTTAGCAGTGCTTGGAAAGCATCCAAAATGATTTCATTTGCTAAACCCTGGTCAATAAAGAAGTCATTTCCCTTTCTGTTTAATAGGAGTTCTTGGTGTGGAATTTCAGCTAAATATTTATCATACTTCTAACGTATTGTTGTCCTATTATTAGCTGATTCAATTGGGACAGTATAGAGGTTCTCAGTATGTAATTGAGTCCATTTACTACTAGCGACGAGTGCCAGTCTCACTGTGAGAGGGTCATGATCGCTTTCTACCCACCTCACTACCAGCATGTCACTTACATTAACCCCATTCTCAAAGTTGAGTAGTCCATAGTCTATGAGTGATTCCCTAAGACCTGCTCCATAACTTGTTTTTGTAGGGGAATCAGAAATAGTATGGCTGTTTGATGGCCGAAGACCCATCTTCAGTAAGAGATTAACAAAAGTCTCCCCCTTTATAAATGGCTTATTCCAAGCCATGTCAGGTTCAGGTATTTCAAAGTACAATCCTCCATCAGAATCTCATCATTGGCAATTCTGTCCATTGAGAGGACATTGAAATGCCCACAAATGAAAAAAGATGTTTACCCCTCTCAGCCTTAGTTTTCCCCATATCCAAGGGGTTTTGACTTTTTGATGACTCTAAATAAATCATCATATTGAACCATATCAGCTGTACATCCTCCCTCCATCCTGGTGGAATGTATACATTAATTATATCCATGCAGGCAACTTCCTCATTTGGTTTCAGGAGCCTGACATGAAGTAAATTAAGACCAATTACTGACGAGGAACATTGGACCATTTCACAATATAGATTACATTCAACATAAGTTGCCAAACCCCCACATGGTCTACCCCTTTAATGTCTAACAGCGGGGGGTGGAAGAACCATCTTTTGTGAAAACAACAGATGGTAAAATCATTGACAAACTTCACTCAATCACTGTCTTCCATTTTTGGCCCCAGTCCAACGATGTTTCATGAAAAAATGTTCATCTAATTCATGTCCTTTTTATTAGAAATGATTATTGGATGAAGTGTATCATATTCAAGGTCAACCTTGCCATAGGTACTACCAATCTGTGCATTTCAATGTCTCTCCTCCAGTACTTTCCCTCAGCTTCTGCTGCCCAGCGCCTGAGTCCAAACAAGAGGGAAGTAGTCGCTTTCATATCTATAGGGAATTGCCATATCAATCAAGAACTTCCGTGCTCTAACATCTAGGAGGATGTAATCAATTCTACTCCTATAGTTAACTCTGTGAAAAGTGGGGAAGAGTGAGGTGTGTGACTGTGATCGGCCATTGCAAGCTCTCAGACGATACTGATGTAGCTAAGATTTCATCTGGATTCAGGCATTGCTTTATGTTTGTGTTTCAGACAGACTGCATTTTAAAATGGCGCTTATGGTGCATGCAAAGTGAAAGACATGAAATGAGGCCTGGTCAAAATGCTTTCAGTCTGAAATGCTTGTGCTGAATTAACATGTGTTTTTGCAGTGTAGAAAACTCGTGATTTCAGTTTCCTTTAGAAGGCTCACTGTGGCCTCTTTAGCTTTGCCCAGCTCCTTTTCCTTCTAATCTACACTCCCTGTTCCTGTCTCAAGAGACTTTGGCTTTGTTGCATATTTAGACAATGTATATTCAGTTCATAACACATCTTTTTTTTATAATGTGTATTAATTAATCAACCATGCACCAACACTACACGTCTGGCAAACACATTTTGCATAAAAAAGCTATTTAAAACATTAGAGCATGTTGCTATGAGTATGTATTAATTGTTTGCGCTTTGAAAATTTGCACTGGTGCATGTTTATGCTATGTTGTACATTGCACATTTTTGCATGATGTGCCCAAATAATAGAAAAGCTGCTTTAAACTAATAGCTTTTGCTAGGTAATAATTAATACAGGGTACTAGTATGGGGGGAGGTAAACATAATGGGTTTTATTTCATAAATTAATACTCTTTTATGTTTGTTTTGTTTTGGGCCCACCATAAAATGGCTGCCTAAGAATCCAGCATGGCTGAGAATTGTGCTGAATGAGAGACGCATGCGCAGAAGATTATGCCAGCTGCATGAACTGCCAAGTGCCTCAAATGAAGACACATGGGTCAAGGCCACAGTGAACTGTACATTCTTGTCATCCTGCCAATGTACCAGTATTTGTGGGAAAGTGTCATCCCTGTGTGCTATGTGAAAGAGAGACAGGAAATTGAGTGATACATTTTGTTGTAAGAAATGTTCTTACTGATACATGTTATGTATATTGTTGTTAGCATTAAGCCCCTATTGTCAGAACTGGTATGGGCTGGATTTGCAATGAGAACAGGATGGTGAGACCCTCATGTCATCTATGCTAACCAATCACAGTGCGAGTTTCTACTGAAACTGCAACATTATTAGTGTAGTCAGCCAAGAATTAGAGTATAAATAATGACCCATTAGGGGGTGTGTCAGCCTTAGCCTTAGAAGAGATAGGAGGAGAGAGGAGAGGGAGCAGATGAGTCCAGACATCATATGGGTTAGGTACGTGAAATCGTGGGTGCAGTCTGGGAGGAGATTGCGTCCGAGGAGAGACAGAGGGAGGAGGGGGTCTTGCTCATATTTTTTCAGAGTCCTTGCACGTCATATTTTTGGTAAGGCAGATCACATTCCTCTGTGGTCTTGTAAAGGGCGGGCAGCCTCTCTCTGTGAACACAGAGAGGCAGATTGAACAGACCAGGACAGAGAATACAGCTGATGGAACAGGTTTAGATTTAGATGCTAAAACTCTAAGTTTATGCTCTGACTAATTAACTAGATTTGAAAAAGATTTATTTGTCTTATGCATTTATTTCTCTTGATGGGAGATTTTTGCCAATTATTGATTAGCCTTGCAAACTCACTCTTGAATTATATTATTCCTGAAACCCTTTAAAGAGTTCTGACTGACATAGAATTAGGGGTTTCCCTCCTTTATGGAGTGCTTTGTATGCAACCTATAATATGTTTTGTATTAATTCTATTTTTCCTATTTTCAATTCTGTAACCTGATTGATATTTGACTAATGAATAAAGGGTCAGAGAACTTTAACTTTTAACTAGAAAATAAAACCCTTTAAAAATACTCACAACTCTCTTTATTGATTTTTCATGTTTTTGTAAAGTCTCCTGAAGGTAATACACAGTGGCAAGGGTCCATCACCTTTACAGCGGTAAATTAGAAGTAAATGAGGTTTTGCATTGAGAAATTACCGTGAAATTACCGCTGGATCAGTTTCTGGTAGCAAGAGGATGGTTATTATCGATTAGTTTGGTGATTAAGGATTATTAATATCACCATCAACTATTCGACTAATGGTCCATTGACCTTAGGAGGAAAGTTGGTCTGTGAAAATTGGTTTAGATATTGACTAATACAGATCAAAGTGAAGAAAAACCACAATCCGCTAGATCAGTTTCTGGTAGTAGAGGTAAGGTTAACACCATCACCAAAAGGAGCATAGTGTAGTTTAAAAGCCTAAATAGCGCTAGAAAATAATTGCCCAAGTTAGATAAATGTCCAAGTCCTGATTCCTGACTCCAATGCTCAAAACTTGAAGACTGGCAAAGCAGTACTGGAAGGTGATGCAAGAAGGCGATTGCTGGAGTGGTGTGAGTATCAATAGGGTTGTGAAATGTTGTTAATGTGCTAGGATGTATTTTTGAAGTGTTGAAAATAGTAAGGGTTTTGACTGTTGGTGAAATTTTGCTCATTTTGACTTGATGGTTGTATTGATTATATTGGTAATTTCATAGGACAGAATTTTTTTTGATTATTGATTATATGTTCTTAACATGAAAAGTTAGCGTCTTGTTTTATGTTGTCTGGAAAAATTCCCGGGGAATGAATAGCGGGTGGTGACAGAAGCCACACTGCAGTGAGGTTACTCGTCTGTTGGAATAACACTGAGGGGTCGATTCGATCTCGGCCGGAAGCACACCTAACAGTATTCGTCCTGAAAAAAACCAGCCGAGTGCGTGTTTCCTGACCGATTCGAACACTCGTCCGAACGAACAAGTACGATGCGCATAACAACTCAGATTCCGAGCGAGCCGTACTTACCCAATCCAGCTCGTGTTCCCCGCCCGAGCCGGATCCGTAAACGCCGAATCGAGTCGTACGGAAGCAAATACACAGCACCTTCCGGCCAGACGAGTACGATGCGCACTCCGTACGCGCCGAACCCGTCGCTACGTCCGGGACGTTTGAGCATCCGGGCGAGCCGTACATAAGCTCCGTTTCACGCCACAAGACGATCCACGGCTACGAGACGAACAAGCCTGCTACGAGTACGAGTCGAAGACACGAGAAACCCGAACGAGACGATCCAAGCATGAATCCCATTGCGCAGGTCCTACCTATACTCTACATCTATTACCGGGACCGGCACGGACGCGTACGGCGCAGACAGTAATTCAAACACCAACAACACAAACAAACGACACGTACCCGAAATATGTCACACACACATAGGGATGCACAAATGACGTACACTAGCAACAGCAAAACCATAGGGGTGGGAGGGCCATCACCAATGCCATACACAGCCATAGGGGGATGGATGCCTACCACCAACACCACCCTACCACCACCCCTACTCAGGGGGGGCTGGATGCCTGCCACTACCACCACCCCTACTCAGGGGGGCCTGGATGCCTACCACTACCACCACCCCTACTCATGGGGGGCTGGATGCCTGTCACTACTACCATCCCCACCCTTAGGGGGATGGATGCCTACCACTACCACCACCCCTACTCAGGGGGGGCTGGATGCCTGCCACTACCACCACCCCTACTCAGGGGGGGCTGGATGCCTGCCACTACCACCACCCCTACTCAGGGGGGGCTGGATGCCTGCCACTACCACCACCCCTACTCATGGGGGCCTGGATGCCTGTCACTACTACTGTTGTATTCCTCTTAGGGTGTCCATAAACGGGCTTTCCAGAATCATGTCCTTATATAGGCACAATTCGCCCTGCCCTTATATAGGCATAAAATCCCTGCCCTTATTTAGGCATTAAACCTCCAAATACAGGCATGGTCTCCGACATCCGTCCACCCTAACGTCACAACGAGTTCTTGAAGAACAGACCCTTAGGCTGCGGGAGTTTCCCTAGTCCAGGACTATTGATTTCTTCAAGGACTCATATATTATGCATGAACCATTATTCCTTAGGGGTTCATTCATGACGTCTTCCGCTGTCCGACTCACGTCAATGCTAACATTCTGAGGTAATTCTCAGGTATAAATATACCTTCCCTAGCCCCTGTAAATCAGAGGAGACCTCGACTTCAGAGGAGCCCGTTTCCCGGCCTGACGCACTGAGAAGATGCTGTCATCCCTGCACGCAGAGAGTCCAGCTTCCAGTGATCTAACTTCCCTTGCGGGGTGTTGGAGTTCGAGTCTGGCAAAGAGATTCCTACCTCTCTCATTCTTCAGGTATGGAGCAGACTAGAACCTAGAGGGACTCTTGGCATACTAGGCATACTGGGGTTAGCATACTCTTAGTATACCATAGTAAGGAATACTTCACCTACTTCATACCTCGTCCTACACCTAGGTTAGGTTAGGTACATTGGGGTAGAACTAGATTAGAAACGCATCGTATGAGTACTCGCATTTTTAGTCTGTGTTATTTATGTAACAACATATGTACTAAAAGATAATGCTCTCGCAGTATTATTTATTTTCACTGCTCACACTGTACATTATTTATCTCGCATACTGTCTTGTGATCGTAACAGCACATTTTACTTACACCAGAAACAAGACTGTTCAATAAATCTTTTATTGAAACGCCCGTCTATCTCTTTCTGTGTAACTTGGAGAAAACTAAGCATGCACGACTGAGCTGAGTGAAATAGTTATCTATTGTTTCCACGACTCTGGGACACGTTCTGATTCTAAAAGGGAAACACAGTGGTCATGTTTTGCGGCTGCCAGAAACTACTCCCTTCTTGTTGTCAAGGAGTTTCTAGTGGCCTCTGAGCTAGCTGGCACAAGTAATTAAGTTTAATATACTCGATAGGGACATACTGACCTTAGTCCTATGTCAAACCTATAGGATATATTATTCCAATGCGCAGAGCCTATTAGGGAAATAGGAGCTACACTACATGGCGCCCAACGGTTTGGTAAGGCAGTAATTCAACGTTAGATACTGAGTAACTCAGCCGTGCTTTTTCTCTCAAGACCCCTACCCATATACTCCAAAAGACGTCTGGAGTGGGCAGGGTTAAGTATCCACCAAAGCTACATAGGGCAGTACCCTATATATTAGCTGTTTGGTTTGCTCAACGTTGAAGGATACAGTGTTCCAAAATATTGTGCACCTTATCTTTGTTTCCTTGAAACTTGTTCTACATTTTTCAAAAAACAAAATGACTGGAAGACGCCGGAAACGGTGGAGCTGCGGCTGATCCAGCCCAAGCAGCAGCCTTTAACATTACAGGTTTAAATGAAACCGAGGAGGGTGTCATAAACATCGCTCCAAACTTAAGAAGAGCCATTACTCTAAAACTTATAAAACATGGCCTACCACCAAGAGGCGGTAGAGCAGTTTTCGTGATAGAGGCACATGAATCCTTTCAGACAGAGGTATTCTATTCATGGGTAATATTTCCTGAATCCAATTCAGTAACACACATGTTTCACTTCTACAAAGAAGATGAACCACCAGAGGAATACATTCCTTTCGAGGATATAGAAACTCCATTAACATACCAGGAGCATCAGCTCTGATTTAAAGGCGCCCTAAAACATCACAGAAACATTACCAGGCTCGGTCCACTAGGTAGACCAGGAGCAACATGGCCGATTCTAGCCGGCTACACACCTCATCCTGAACTGGATATAATGTCAGATGAGGACTTACTTGTTCAAATACAAGAATTAATAAAAATCTACAGACAATTGGTCCAATATGTCATGCGGACTTTCACAGTCCAACCACCATTGACACTTCCAAATCAAACCCCTCACCAGGGGAACACTCTAAAAATTACACCACAGACTCTATACGCAGTCATGGGTAAAATGCCCACAAAACGTGAGCAAATTCCATTCTGGATAGCTCAAAAAATTACTCAAATCGAAGCAGTATTTCCAAATACTAGCCCATATGAGAAACACAGAATACTGACAATCAGTTTACCGATGGGGATCACACCACAACTGGAAGACTGCACCACTTGGGGCTCAGTCTTTGCTGCCATCTATACTAAAACACATGGCATTCCGTCAATTGCGGTAATACCTGATGTCCTGAAACAAATTCAAAACGAATACGGGGCAGAGCCTGCTCTAAATTTAGGTATGAAATTACTGAAAAATTTCGACCAGGTCTCAACAATAATATTATCTAATATTAAAGGGGAGGCAGCAGCAGTGGCGATCCGCCAAAAATTAAGGGAATTTGATGTTACAGAACATCAAACAGAGCTACCCAGAATTATAGAACAATCTTATGCAGAATTAGGCAGAGATAGTTTGGGTGGAAGACCAGTGAAGCCGAAGCTATCTGAAAGTCCTGAGAAGGACTCAATTAAACAAACTCCTACATCTTCTAAAAAGAAGTGGGAGTCTACTAAACAAAAATCAAACGAGAAACGTTCTCAATCCCGAGGTAGGTCTCCTCAAAGGAGCCCTCTGAAAGGAGGTATAACCTCAGGAATAGGGATAATTTGAGAAAACCTGACAGGTATCAAGATACTGATACACGTTCCTCTCGTCCCTTTCAGATCTCATCACAGACTTCGGAAAGAAGAGGACGAACAGAACATAGAGAAGAACGCGTGAAATCGAAAGACGACAAACATGCTCCAAAAACCAAAGTAAAACCTAAATTCTCCAAAAAGAAAGTAGCAGGTCTAAAGATCAGACATGCCGAGAATACTGAGAACACAACTCAAGAACGGAGAATGGGCTCAGACAATGCTGGACAGTGCAGCAGAAGTCACAATAGTTCGCCAGAACATGAAGGAACTTCTGGAGATAGTGGACTTGAATGAGTACATCACAGTTGAGACTGTAGACACCAGGGTTAGTGCTCCACAAAAGTTATATGACATAACACTCCGGATGGAGGGAGACAAACCTAGACAGGTGAAAGCACTTTTTTGGGAAAGACTATCAAAGGGCTATGACATACTTCTAGCAGAAAAGGACTGGCCACCACAATTTGTCAGGGAGTGCCCACATGGCGAGGACATAATTATGCCTGCCTTCTCCAACCATATACCAATGCATCTGAGATATACATATGCCAGGAAATGGGCAGTGGCCCAGGCCCCAGCATTATATAAAAATCATGTAGGATGGGATGAGGACTCACCTCACCATAAAATACATCTGAAACATGAACCAACTACACAACGGCAGTATCCAATAAAGCAAGAAGCTAAAAAACAGGTCAGGGAGATCTTAGATCAACTTGAATATCAAGGGGTGATTGAAACATGCACCTCCTCAATGAACAATCCTTTGTTTCCTGTCTCCAAACCAGACAATACATATCGTCTAGTTTTGGACTACAGACACTTAAACACTTGTTCTAAAACTTTTGCAGTACAAAATGCACATAGCACAGCATTAATGAATAACATTGTGCGTAAAAAATATAAAACAACATTAGACATCTCAAATGGTTTCTTTTGTCAAAACATAGCACCTGAAAGCAGGTACTTAACAGCATTCTCCATAATGGGGACCCAGCGTCACTTTTGTCGACTCCCACAAGGGTTCAAGAACAGCCCAGGTTTATTCTCAGCGAGGGTAACGGAGTTACTACAAATTTATGACAATGAGGCATTGTCCTATGTCGATGACATCTATCTGACAGACGATGACCTGGACAAACACTTGAACAGGGTGAGCACCATTATACTGGGATTCGCCTCTGAGGGCTACAAGTTCAACTTTAAAAAGTCCCGAATTGCCCATCTCAATGTCCTAATTTTGGGATATGAGCTTTCAAGTGAAGGCAAGAGCTTGGCAGCTAACTTTCTAGAGAAATGTGCGCTGCTCCAACCTCCAAAAACGCTAAAAAACTTACAATCCATTTTGGGTTTCCTAAACTTTGGAAGAACATACATTCTAAATTACGCAGAAAGGGTTAAACCTCTCTACGCATTAATCAAACCTGATTTTTCGATCAGAAACTGGACACAGGAACACACAGAAATCTTGCGTTCACTCCAGGCTAGCATGTTAGCAACAAATCACTTACAAACACGCGTAAGTCAACGCAATTTGGTGATCCGAATAATTTCGGGTCAATGTGGATTCAC
This sequence comes from Calotriton arnoldi, assembly GCA_963921515.1. Taxonomy (NCBI): domain Eukaryota; kingdom Metazoa; phylum Chordata; class Amphibia; order Caudata; family Salamandridae; genus Calotriton; species Calotriton arnoldi. The sequence goes on along the minus strand of CAWUFW010003034.1, from coordinate 1,567,035 downwards.
CTACTTAACCTTCAATGAGGGTGAGAAAATACCAATCGCATACAAATCCCATTTGTACACACAAGCGGAAATGCGCTTCAGTTCAACTGAAAAAATTCTGACAGCAGTTCAAACCGCTGTAGCAAAAGAAAGAGCCTTAGCCCAAGGGAAACCGCATTATTGTCGTAACCCCGGTACCAGCTTTAGAAGCGGTCACAAAAGCAAGCATTCCAACTGCTAAAGCATTACATCCTAGATGGATACAATGGGTTAATTCTCTTGCTGCAACAGATGTTGAATATGTTTTTGATCCAGATTTAAAAACTCAAGCATTCCTGCAATACAAACATGAATGTCCTCTGCCTACTGAAATTCTGCCTCTCGATCAGTACAAATTCATAATTTACACTGACGGATCCGCACAACCCGCAACAGGGAGTAAGCAAGCTTACAGTGCAGCGTGTGCAATCGTTAAAGGTCGCATGCGAAATGGCATCTTCAGACCCATGGTCACAAAAACTCAATCTCTAGGAGATTGCACAGCTCAGCGAGCTGAACTACAAGCATTCAAACTGGCACTTGAAAGTACAGATCGAGAATTCCCCACACTAATAGTGTGCGATTCCTTTTACTGTGTTCAGTCGTATAATGACTACATACGAAACTGGCTTGAAAATGGTTTCAAAGATACGAAAGGTGGCACAATAATGCATAAAATGCTTTGGGAACAAGTAGTTCAGTTGAAGAACGAACTACCAAAGGCTCACGTGATCCACACACTGAGTCATCAACGTGATGGCGTTCACGTTGCAGGGAATTCATTGGCTGACGAAGCCGAAAAGGGGGCTGTGCAGACGGCTTCCGTAGCTGCGATCACTCGTTCAAAAACAAAAATAGACGGTGAGATAATGTTGGCTGTCAATGCATCAAGCAAAGGCAGCAGTGCAGCGTTACCAAAAAAGTTTCCACTCAAGTACTCTTATGTAATTGATGCGAACAACGTTCCTTTTGCTCGAATCCCTGGAGTGGGGGATAGGATAATTCCAAACATGGAACGTAGACCAGCCTTGATTTATTAAACACATTTGGGGGAGGGTCTGTCACATCAAGGGATCTCTAAAACAATTTTAACGTTAAAAGAGATGTACTGGTGGCCTGGAATGAATACAGAAATTCACATATTCATCAACAACTGCTTAGACTGTAAATTACAGCGAGAGAGCCACCAGACACCATTCTGCGAATGCGGCAACCCAGTACAGACACCACTGTTAGACAGCCTTAGACTATCTACACGCCTGCGTCCTACTGGACAAAGGCATTCCCACAAATACTGAATCTAGCTTCCTATGGTTATGGCCTCAGCGCTCGGCTGACGCTCGAACTGTTATAAAAGATTTGCGAGTCTTTATCGGCACATACGCAATAGGCACGCTACATTCTGACCAGGGTCCTGCGTTTAGCTCTAGGGCTTACAAAGAAGCCATGGCCAGTCTGGGCGTTGCATTGCGGTACTCCTCTCCATTCCATCCTGAGGGAAATTCGGTTGTGGAAAGGAAAAACCGGGACATAAAGCAGTCTATAACAGCTAGGGTATTAGGTTCGGGTGATGGGTGGGTCAAACACCTTAGTGGGGTTCAACGCTCATTGAATAATCTGCCAAGAAGTTCTCTAGGGGGGGTCACTCCATATGAGGTCCTATTTGGGACAAGAATGTGGGTACCAGACCTTGAACACGTAGGCACAGTGGTGGAAAATAAACCCTTTGATATCAAAGATCGTTTGGCTGTTTTACAGGAACTAAACAAGTTAAGAACGAAACAAAGCAACGTATTCCTACAGCCCACCACCACTGGGGATCAACCGGCTGTCCCAGCAAGGCCTGTCTGGATTCCAAAAGTTGGGGATCTAGTCAGAGAAAAGATTGCGGACAAGAAGGAATTTGGACCTTCTTACAGACAACCAGTACCTGTCCTAGCAGTTCAAGGAACAAGAACAGTACTTCTGCCGCCCCTTGCTGGAAGAAAGGAGAAAAGATTTGTGTCCATCGACCTCATCAAACCACAGTATGTGGCCAATACTAAATAGGCCTCGTGGACTCCGACCTAGTAGCAGACGCACTCCTCTCGCTACTATCCAAGAGGTTCAGACTGAAAGACTGATAACAATCGGGGAATTCAGCTGTAACTGATGGAGGACTATGCAACAACGCTATGGAACTCATCCCTCTTGAACACCAAGTAACAGTTCGTCCAAATACACCTGTCTACACCAATGTAGCAAGTGATGAACTGGTTCCAGTGATTTCTACAAATCCTGATGCAAATCCAACAATTGACAGAACTGCTTCTGGCTATTTCATTAACTTTGATACGTTCTCAGAAGATCCGAGTGAACCTGAAACAACGCCAGCATCATTGAAATTCAAGCAGCAAGTACAAGACTTTCTTCACTTTCTGAAAAAGACTTATTTGGTTTCTCCATGGATTGAACTCTGGATTACATCTGGACTTTTTGTTTTCCTGCTCTGGCTAGCTTTGGTAACAACTGTGAGCGTGCTTATAAGTGGCAGATACATCCATGTGAACACTGAAGGAAAAAACGTGAACGTACTTTTGAAACCTCATAAATCTTCCCATCGTGAAGCAAGAGGCTTGTCATCAGTGAACATCACAGCTGTTCCTATACAGGATGGTATAGTGTGGGACAAAAAAGATTTTGAAATCTTCGGTCCGACGGAACAATTGAACATTCCACATTTGTTTAAAATTTCACTAAGTGATCTAATTACGTCCAGTACCTATTCGGATGATTGGGACTTTGAGACTGTCAATGATATAATGTTTGACCTAGAAAAATCTGCTGCATTTTCTAAACATGAATATTTAGAGGGTTCATCAGACTATGAACAAATGTATTGTTTTAACTACTATGGTCATCATTATTTGCATAAATCTGCATATCCAAGAAATGTGTTTATGTTTAACTAATGGGAACATTGTCCTACACCACCTAAAGGTAGTTCAAAAACATTTGCTAGGAAATTTCCATATTTTTCAGGACACAATACATCTGAACCAGAAATGTTTTACTACAAAAATGTAAACAAGACAGGACTGAAAATGATGTTAACAAATACAAAACAGATTTACTCTGCGTTATTTAATGCCCAACTGTCTAGACAGGGTTTCGAGTTTTGGAAAGACACAATAGACACAAAAACAGTCTGGGGTACTAAAGATTGGCAAGTGCAGGGGATAGAAGCTTTATTTAGAGCCTGCATCATCCCTGAACAAATAATGTTTTTGAATGAAACCATCCAACAAACATCTTGTCTTGGATTAGCCAAGATCAAAGAGATGAACACACCTTCTGTACCAACACCTGCAAGTGATAACGATACACAGGCAGTGGTGACAGTTGACAATATACTACAACTCAACAGATCTAATCCTGATTGGAAAAAATGGTTGATCTGGCCCACAGACACGAATAACTGTCAGGAAAGATTCCTGAATAAAACTCAGGGCTTTACTATTAATAGGCCAGACCCAAGATACGTCCAAAGACAACATCCGGGGGTAGTAACAACATACAGTGTAGGAAAATTATGCCTTGATTGGCTGCATAAAGCTACACTACAGGATGTGAAACAACACTTAACCTTACTTAAAAAGGACGCAGACCTTAGGGAATTCTTGCTTGGACCAAGAAAACCGCGTCAAAAACGTTTCATATATGCCGGCATTTATGCTGCTTATAATGAAGCATGGAAAGTATCACAGATGGAGGCTGCAGAACGAATACGTGAACTTGATCGTATTAATTTAGAGAAAACACTCTTTATGGTCGACAATGGGTTAACAACTTTGTCCTCCAGAATATATTCATTGGATGGCATTGTATCCTCTGCTATCGACATACTAGAACAAGATTTGGCGATGTTACAGCAAGGCCAGTCTCAATTACGTTTTATTATGTTATTAAGCTGGACGCTGCAATCTTTGCGAGCGGGCTATGTGCCTTGGCGTTTCATCAACACAATGGCTCTGTTTGCAGAATACAATCTAACTGATAAACAGATCGAACTGGCACAAAGAGGAGCAAGGTATACAGTGCTGAGCATTGAAAAACTGGAAAAGTTACCATTCACAGTGGCAGAAAAACCAGCTACAGAATGGCTTATTCATGGCAAAATAACATTACCTGTGAGTACTTTTCATTTTCAGTATTGCCTCAGACAAATGCAAGCAGGCAAATATGAAAGGTTGGGTAAGGAATACATTAAGACATCTTGGGATTTACCGTATACATATAGATGTTGGAGTGGGGATCGTGAAGTGTTTTTGAGCGGTACAAACTGTAAACTTGCACTAAGCGGTTCGCTTATATGTCAGGACATTTCTTTACACGGGGCTTGTAATGGTTCTGTGGCAAATTTGTCTTGCCATCAGCAGGGTACACCAGCTGCTGTGATTAATCCAACGTTTGGACAACTTTCTAATGGGAGTTACCTCATGTTGAATGATCAGAGTTGCTGCGGCATGTTGCCAGGCATCCCATATCTAGTAACGGTCAACTCCAGGGTCACTTGCTGTATGCAAGTATTGTTTGCCCCAATAGACACAGTCAGGGAGTCGCCTCTATGGCCTTTGCTGAACGTCTCTTTTATAAGATTTGATACTTTGAGCAGAATGAAAGCCATGCTTTTACAGCAAACAGTGCCTTTGACCTCGGCCAAAGAAACCTATGATCTACAAGTAGCAAGGACTTCGGCTGAGATACAGACTTTAATACATACAAACTGCCCTATACATTTCGTAGAAATGATATCACGTATCTTCAACATGTCTGATACAAGTGGAATTATACATGTATTTAAGAGCATCTGTACTGGTCTGTTAGCACCTTTCCAGGCAATACTCGGAATCATCCCGAACTTTGCACATTCGGTGTTTGGTGCATACCATTAATTCTAGCACTTGTTGCCGGAATTCTATTTCTCTTCCTGCTATTGCGCTATGGCCAGCCTATTCGCAGACATCACTCCGAGCGAAATGGAGAAAGCTCTCCTTGAACGAAAGTGTCGTGAGCGAATAGTACAGCTATTGGGCATGACTCGTCTACGGGACCTTAATACAACTTGGTTCCTGTCATTCAGACCAATCTGGCAAGATTGCATCTTACCTGTTCTACGATGCCTGCTATGCGGTGAAGAATGCGTGTTGGACACCTGTCTAACTTTTCCATCAGCTACGCCAATGGATGTCGATACTCTGCTGGACCCGATAACGGCCCATGCTCTGTGTTGTCCCCAGAGGCTACCGATCCTGATGTCAGCATTCATTGAGATCTCACAGACGCTTCCGGCTGCTGCTGAGGTACGAGAAAGATCTACAGGCACACAGGTAACAACGGACGCAAACTTTGCTGTGGCACCCTATGCTGGAAGCGAAGCTTCACATCTCTGTGCAATTAATCTGCTAGACGAGGTGTTCCAACTGACACCAACTACAGTGGACGATGTTTTGTCTATAGAAATTGATGATCTCATGTTTACACCAGACCCGTAAACTGACTCTGATTCAGCGTACTGTGTTCCAGAGATGCAGTAACAATTTGGCCTTCATTTTTAAAACAACTTGAAACTCAACCAAAATTGAACTTTTGTCCCATTTTTTCGAACGAAAATGGCACTTCAATCTGCTTAAAGTAGAACTAGCCTTATAATACAGACTTCAAGGTACTTCCACGGACACTTAGTCATCTTGTGTGTCTAAAACAGTTCATTTATTTTCATGACATGAAATGACTTTGATTTTTGAACAACTTATCGATCATTTTCTGTCACATGTAAATATTACTGCTTATTTCATTCCACTTGCATTTATTTTCTAACTTTATGCCTGAAATGAAAAGCAATGCTTCAAATGTACAGTACCTTTTGCATTCTAATAGGTTTTTTAAATGCCTTTTTTAAATGGTTTTATGAAATATTTTAGAAATATGCGGTACTCCATTTTAATGTTTAGCATTTTAAATGTTTAGCATTTTAGTATTATCGTACACACGAAAGTGGAGTGCGTGTTGTATTCCTCTTAGGGTGTCCATAAACGGGCTTTCCAGAATCATGTCCTTATATAGGCACAATTCGCCCTGCCCTTATATAGGCATAAAATCCCAGCCCTTATTTAGGCATTAAACCGTGCACTCCAAATACAGGCATGGTCTCCGACATCCGTCCACCCTAACGTCACAACGAGTTCTTGAAGAACAGACCCTTAGGCTGCGGGAGTTTCCCTAGTCCAGGACTATTGATTTCTTCAAGGACTCATATATTATGCATGAACCATTATTCCTTAAGGGTTCATTCATGACGTCTTCCGCTGTCCGACTCACGTCAATGCTAACATTCTGAGGTAATTCTCAGGTATAAATATACCTTCCCTAGCCCCTGTAAATCAGAGGAGACCTCGACTTCAGAGGAGCCCGTTTCCCGGCCTGACGCACTGAGAAGACGCTGTCATCCCTGCACGCAGAGAGTCCAGCTTCCAGTGATCTAACTTCCCTTGCGGGGTGTTGGAGTTCGAGTCTGGCAAAGAGATTCCTACCTCTCTCATTCTTCAGGTATGGAGCAGACTAGAACCTAGAGGGACTCTTGGCATACTAGGCATACTGGGGTTAGCATACTCTTAGTATACCATAGTAAGGAATACTTCACCTACTTCATATCTCGTCCTACACTTAGGTTAGGTACATTGGGGTAGAACTAGATTAGAAACGCATCGTATGAGTACTCGCATTTTTAGTCTGTGTTATTTATGTAACAGCATATGTACTAAAAGATAATGCTCTCGCAGTATTATTTATTTCTACTGCTCACACTGTACATTATTTATCTCGCATACTGTCTTGTGATCATAACAGCACATTTTACTTACACCGGAAACAAGACTGTTCAATAAATCTTTTATTGAAACGCCCGTCTATCTCTTTCTGTGTAACTTGGAGAAAACTAAGCATGCACGACTGAGCTGAGTGAAATAGTTATCTATTGTTTCCACGACTCTGGGACACGTTCTGATTCTAAAAGGGAAACACAGTGGTCATGTTTTGCGGCTGCCAGAAACTACTCCTTCTTGTTGTCAAGGAGTTTCTAGTGGCCTCTGAGCTAGCTGGCACAAGTAATTAAGTTTAATATACTCGATAGGGACATACTGACCTTAGTCCTATGTCAAACCTATAGGATATATTATTCCAATGCGCAGAGCCTATTAGGGAAATAGGAGCTACACTACACTACCATCCCCACCATTAGGGGGATGGATGCCTACCACTACCACCACCCCTACTCAGGGGGGCCTGGATGCCTACCACTACCACCACCCCTACTCAGGGGGGGCTGGATGCCTGCCACTACCACCACCCCTACTCAGGGGGGGCTGGATGCCTGCCACTACCACCACCCTTACTCAGGGGGGGGCTGGATGCCTGCCACTACCACCACCCCTACTCAGGGGGGGCTGGATGCCTGCCACTACCACCACCCCTACTCATGGAGGCCTGGATGCCTGTCACTACTACCATCCCCACCCTTAGGGGGATGGATGCCTACCACTACCACCACCCCTACTCAGGGGGCCTGGATGCCTACCACTACCACCACCCCTACTCAGGGGGGGCTGGATGCCTGTCACTACTACCATCCCCACCCTTAGGGGGCTGGATGCCTGCCACTACCACCACCCCTACTCAGGGGGGGCTGGATGCTTGCCACTACCACCACCCCTACTCATGGGGGCCTGGATGCCTGTCACTACTACCATCCCCACCCTGAGGGGGATGGATGCCTGCACTACCGCCACCCCTACTCATAGGACGGGTAATGCATGACACAACCAGCATACTCCCACATAAGGAATGTCTGAAAATTACATCCCCCCCAACACCATGACAAGCATGTGTAGTCTGTGTCAAATGCCTACAACACTGAACAGGACATTGAACATACAATGTGACCCCCTAGCACATGTGTCACACATAAATGTGTGTGGCCTCCACAATGCAAGCCGACCATGGCCACTGTGGCAATGGGGTTGAACACCCCATCACCACAGCGACCAAAAGGTAAGTGTGGGGTCCATAGCTGATGCACATTTTGAACAGTGTGGCAATGGGGCCCAAAGCCCCATCACCACAGTGACCAAAAGGGAAGTGTGGGGTCCATAGCTGATGCACATTTTGAACAGTGTGGCAATGGGGCCCAAAGCCCCATCACCACAGTGACCACAAGGTAGGTGTGGGGTCCATAGCTGATGCACCTTTTGAACAGTGTGGCAATGGGGCCCAAAGCCCCATCACCACAGTGACCAAAAGGTGAGTGTGGGGTCCATAGCTGATGCACATTTTGAACAGTGTGGCAATGGGGCCCAAAGCCCCATCACCACAGTGACCAAAAGAGAAGTGTGGGGTCCATAGCTGATGCACCTTTTGAACAGTGTGGCAATGGGGCCCAAAGCCCCATCACCACAGTGACCAAAAGGTAGGTGTGGGGTCCATAGCTGATGCACATTTTGAACAGTGTGGCAATGGGGCCCAAAGTCCCATCACCACAGTGACCACAAGGTAGGTGTGGGGTCCATAGCTGATGCACATTTTGAACAGTGTGGCAATGGGGCCCAACGCCCCATCACCACAGTGACCAAAAGGTGAGTGTGGGGTCCATAGCTGATGCACATTTTGAACAGTGTGGCAATGGGGCCCAAAGCCCCATCACCACAGTGACCATAAGGTAGGGTTGGGGTCCATAGCTGATGCACATTTTGAACAGTGTGGCAATGGGGCCCAAAGCCCCATCACCACAGTGACCAAAAGGTGAGTGTGGGGTCCATAGCTGATGCACATTTTGAACAGTGTGGCAATGGGGCCCAAAGCCCCATCACCACAGTGACCAAAAGGGAAGTGTGGGGTCCATAGCTGATGCACCTTTTGAACAGTGTGGCAATGGGGCCCAAAGCCCCATCACCACAGTGACCAAAAGGTGAGTGTGGGGTCCATAGTTGATGCACATTTTGAACAGTGTGGCAATGGGGCCCAAAGCCCCATCACCACAGTGACCAAAGGGAAGTGTGGGGTCCATAGCTGATGCACCTTTTGAACAGTGTGGCAATGGGGCCCAAAGCCCCATCACCACAGTGATCAAAAGGTAAGTGTAGTCAGGGTAAAAGCTGCCAAAGCCAAACTGCATGGATGATTCCTGGTCACACAACAACAAACACATCAGTGGCATAGTAGTGCTTGTGTCCCATAGCAACATAGATTGGGTGAGGCAAACAGTGCAGTGGCAATAAAACATCGTTTTGGCCATGTGCATACAAACATCACCCATGGGGGCTCACATTGTCAACATTCACAAATAACACAATGACAGAAGTGACCATCATAATGCAGACCCACATATCTGCACCAATGGACACACAAATGTAGATATCCTGTGGAGACTGTAGATGTCAGGTGAACAAATACCATACCATGGCAGCAATGGGACATACAAACCATGATTATTGTGCTGACTGATGACCTAGGAGTCCCAGGGACAGCAGGGGAAAGCCACCAAACAACATACAGCCAATGGCACACTCAAGATATGCCAATGCAGTGGTGCAAATGCACAAACACAAACAGGCAGACTCACACTGCATATCAAACACAACAGGTGATGGGGGTGTGTGCCAGTGTCCCAAGGCAACCACACAACACATGAGGAGGCCTGAATTCCAATTACACAGATGTGTATACAGTGCCATACAAAAGTTACTCATGGATCGGATTCCCCTATGTGGGCAAAGAGGCATTGTTAGATGAGAGGGAGCCCAAAATACACATGTCACACAAGCTTGTAGGAACAGCAACTAACACAGCAAGAGACAGACCCACCACAGCACTACCCCCAGGGACCCCACATTGTGGTGACACTAGCCTGCATGATAATCCCACTGTGATGACAAAGGTAGATGTCATTCACACTGTGAACCACAGCCATGTGTCCTGAGCAACAAACTACCATCACACCTACACAAGCACAAATCAATCAGCACGGCCTGCCAGCCATGGCCAATATGGAGGTAGGGGTCTAGCCGTGCAACAACTCACATTTGCACACACTCAACACCACACACCTTGATCTCCACCAATGTGCAGCAGTGAAGCTCACATGGACTGGTGACATTGCACATGCACCCATGACAATCCCAGGGGTTGTGGTGGGAACTAAGGTGCAGAAACCCATCACACATGGCCAGTCAACAAGACTCGTGAATGTCTGACACACTGCACACTACGCGGTAGATGGGCATGACGTGAAATCCACCACAATCAATGGGATCCCGGCCATAGTCACACACCAATGAAGAAGACAAGGTGACACACAAAGAACACACGTACACAACTTCCAACATTGCAGCTCTGACCCTGAGGAGTGGCAGCAGTCACACACACAACGTGTCACAATCACTGAAAGCTACCACAGACTGTAAATTACATGACATGTGTAACCAACAAGTGCCAAGGGGAATCCTGAATGTGTCCCATCTGCGTTTGCCCACATCCCCAGCCCTGACAACAAAGACAACCTGGGATGACAACCTGATGAACCTTAGTTTGCCATGCACCCACATCCCGGAGTAACCAGGTCCAAGATGCTGGATGAATACAGAACAACTCAGCAAGCATCAGAAACAGGAACATCCGTAGGGACACAGCCTGTGTAGGAAAAGAGAAGGGTACACGCACAGACATGCTTACACAACACAAAACACGGGCCCAGGCAATGTCACGGGAATACACACTGCCATGAGGGCACTCCACTGCTGTGGAAGGTCCGCTGTGCCAAACCTTGTCTGTGCACGACTCAAACATGTCGGCAGAACACTCGATCAGTGAGTCAACAACTACAACACACTGAAGGCTCTGCTCACATCAGCCTGGGTACGGGAGTGTCACGTCAGTCATCTGCATACACCCAAAACACGTGTCAAGCAAGGTGCACTGTATACACTGATGAGTCCTTCAACATTGGTGTGCTAAACTGCATGTCCAGTGGAGATGGGCACACAGTCAGGGAAATAGAAACATTGAACAGTGGTAAGCCCACCAGATGTGCATCACTGTAAGACAAAGATGTTAATTTACAAATGCAAAATGTACATCCCTGTGTCATATGCTGAACATCACACCCTCAGATTGCAGCAGAGGATGCTATAGATCCAAACAACAACAGGGCACATATCCCATAGACCACATGGAGTCCATCACAGCAACACTTCATTTTCCTGATCTGAACACTATTACAACTGCAAATGCATGATGATACTCATCTACATCATGTACATCAAAAGAAAAACCACAAGTAAACAAAAAGAGGCTTTATTCAGCAAATGTCAATCAAAAATCAGAAGTCCAAATTAAACTAAGGCCAATGGCCAGTCCAAATACACAGTCCCAACAGGGTGATATGTGACTACTTGTCACCCATTGCTTGCCTGCACTGGTAGGGACAGGGGACATCCCCCTTGGAGGGGAATACAAGGGGCAGGCCAGGCACCGCAGGGACAGGATCAGGGGATGCCAGAGTGAGGCAGTGAAGGGGTGGTGGGTGCAGGAGTGTCACCGGCAACTGCAGTGGAGGTGTCTGACTCAGGGGGGGCCGGCACCACTGTAGGGCACAAGTCAGATGGTGTTGGTGCTGCAACCACTGCAGTGGGCTGGTCTGATGGAGTGGACTGGGTCCCCACTGCAGTGCCCGAGTCAGACGGGGTGGTTGTGGACTCCACTGCAGTGCATGCCTCCAAGGGAGTGGAAGGGGGGGGCAGATGAGGTGGGCAGGACAGAGGGAGGGACCCGGTCTCCACACCAGTGGCACAAACAGGCTGAGCATCTGGGTTGGGGGTGGAAGAGCAAGTGGCAGGGGGGAGGGCCTAAGCAGTTTGGGGATGCGGTATCGGTGTGTGGGGGAACCTGGGGCAGGGTGTGGTGGTGGAACCTGTGGAGTGGTGGCCTGGGGGATGGAGGAGAGAGACTGGGTGGTGGAGCTGCGTGGTGGTGGTGGTGGGGTCTTGCCCTTCCTGGTCCGGGGGGACTTCCGAATGGGGTCCTTAGTCTACCTGCGCCTGTGGGAGGGTGTCCGGGGGCGAGGGGCACTCCCCTCTGTGTGGGTGGACTTCCTCTTCCCCCGGTATGCCCGATCTGCAGGATCGGAGGGGAAGAGGCCGAGGTCACAGAGGAAGAGCTGCTGTGTAGGTGGGGTTGCAGGTGAGGCAAGGGAAGGGGTCTTGGAGGGAGAGGATTTGGAGGACTGCGGAGTGACTGTGGATGCCTGTGTGTGTGTCTGTTCCCCATCCCCTGTGTGTGTGGTATCTGTCCCCTGAGGATGCTTGTGTGCACGTCTTGCCTTTCTTTTGGGTGTGTCTGTGCTGCTCGTGTCTGTGTGTTTGGGTGATTGTGCAGGTGTGCATGTGCTTTGGACAGGTAGGGTGCCAGGAAGTGTGGATGGGGCAGAGGTAGGAGGGTGGAGGGACTGTTGGAGGAGGGACACTGCTGCCGTCAAGGAGGAGTCCATGGACTTATTGCTCCTCTGTAGGGCAGACATACCCATCGAGATGCCCTCCATGAACGACACCAGCTGTGTCAACAGAGTGGTGTGTGCATGGAGGACACTCAGCATTGCTGTCTGCCCTACATGGAGCTGCCGAAGTAGGTACACAGACTCCTCACTCAGGGCAGCAGGGGACACAGGGGCAGGGGTGCGGTGCTTGGCACGAAGGAGACACGCTCCCAAACACGGGAGCCTCCACGGACCTCTGGAATTGGAGCCAATGGGAGGGCGGTGCTGGTGGTGGTGGTGGCGGGGCCAGACAGACTAGCTGGGGTGTGGTGGCTGCTGATACCCGCCTCCACAAGGGAGTCATCCTCCGAGCTGCTGTGCTCTTCAGCTGAGGTGGATGGTGCTGAGGACTCCTCGGTGTGGCTCCCCTCGCCCTCCGTGCCACTGGGTCCCTCTGACCGCTCGTCGGATGCTGACCCAGTCTGGCTCCGCAGCTCCTCCTGGTCCGTGGAGCGGTCCCCTCCTGCGGCCGTGGATGTATCTGCAAACAATTAGGGAAACAGACAAACATCAGTCACCTGCACTGACCGCACACACCACAGTAAGTACAGCACTTACAGAGCCAGCCCTGGCATCCTTAGTTGAACATTGCCAAAACTCCTCACACAGATTTGGAGAAGCCAATTGTCAGTCTGATGGTCAACCATGGGACTCACACCCCTCCTGCCCTTGCACCCATCTGTCTGGTGCCTGTCTGATGGTAAGACCCCAGTGTGGACACATGCACCACCTACACAGTTGTTGGACATTGCAGGGAACACGGTGAAGTATGTGAACATGCACACATCACATCTCCTGCCACTGAGTCAGTGCAGGTGTCCGGAGAAAGGGATGGCCAGAGTCTAAATAGAAATGCATGTGATGCATACCAGCACCAGACACCATGATGCACCGATGTCCGGATAGTCCATGCCACAATGGGGTGCATGTTGCACATGTCACTCCCCTGCAGGATCACTCTTAGGAAGTTTAATGCCATGACACAGGCATGCGTGCAAAGTCATACATCACTGTCTCCATTAACATGGCCATGGCAGCCAGCCAACAACAGTCTGCACTGTGTCACAATCCTAGGACATGGGGAATGCAAGTTATGTAACTGACAAGTGCACATGTCCATCCCCCACACACCACATCATCTGAACTAGTATTTGTCCACGTCATGCCAATTGGACATATGGGGGACATGAAACACAACTCTCAGAACCTGAGCACCTCACAGTGTGCTGTGAATGAATAACAGCTGCCTGAAAGTCACAGTCGCATACACCTGTGTGCACAGTCAAGTGATCAAACATCTATAAGTCACAGAAGTATCGTCTCTCATGGTCACATCTCAGATGGCATGCTGAGCCCTAACCGACAAACATACCAGTAGTCCTGACAACGAAGCCACAGCACAATGACACAGAGGCAGACACCTGAGGGAACATGTCACTGATCACAACATGTCAGATGATCCACGGGAGTGGGAGTACAGAGTGTATTGTATGCCCTGGAGTAGGCATGACTGTCCAGCTCCGCCTGTAAGAGGGATGAGTCCTGGACAGTAGGCAGGTGTCTAAGCATGTGTGACACATTTGATATACATACTCCTGAGGCCCAAACATTCTTCCCACCTGCAGCATGTGGGTGTGCCAAATACCCCAGGGACATGTGGTGAATCAGATCAGCAAGTGGACCACATATCAAAGTTACACCCAGATTACATGTCAGAACTTTGGCATTGTGTAAGCAATTGACCCACCCATGAATCCCACAACATAGTCACCGGAACAAATGCTGTCCCCCACCTTGAGCAAATCAAAATGCAATGACACAGTCCCCAAGTGACACAATTTCCTGACTGTAAGGGCCACACATATGCATATCAGATGAGGAGTGGGCATGTCACAATAGAGGGACATGGGTCCTGGACCACAATACTGATGTACTGTGGAAGTTTAACCAGGCCAGAGGAGGGCACATAGCATGTCAGACAAAGTGCATAGTGCTGTCATGGACTCACCCCCTCCTTGCTGCTGTCTGGCCTTCAGCTGCCCATCCAGGTCAGGGAAGACCACCGCCAGGATCCTGAGCATGTGGGGGGTCAGGGTCCGGTGTCCGCCCCTCCTGCGAGGAGGCGACACCTTCAGCTGGACCCTTGCGATCCTCCGGGTCCAGCCTCGAAGGTCCTGCCACCTCTTCTGGCAGTTGCGGATCCGGCGCTTGTAGTCCCCCACGGATCTTACTGCCCGGGCGATGGTCAGCCAGATTTCCTGCTTCTGGTGGGCATCAACCTGTGAGGATGACAAAGTGAAAATGCCATTACTACACATGCAACATATACGTGCATCACACAGTTGGATATACATGTCTCAATCACTGGGGCATATGATGTACACAGGCAGTGCAACGATGGCTATGAACAGTTTGCCAGCAGTTACTACATGGTATCATTGCATGGGAAGTAAACCTTGTTGGAATGCACTGTTACTGCACTGTACCTGTTCAGTACATGTAACTACACACTTTGGGGGGGTCAGAACTACTCAGTGAGCATGCTAGCCAGTGGTGTGCACACTGTAAGTCCTGCTAGTCAGACAACATGCAAAATTAGTAAGGCAGTGGACAGCACACTCACCTGCTCCCCTGGTTTCCCATACAGCTTGCTGTACTGTGGAAGGAGGCTGTCCAGCAGGGCCTGGTTCTCCTCAAGGCTGAAGGCTGGGGCTCTCTCCACAGTACGTGCCATTGCAGTAGCCAGAGGATGTAGAGACAGCAGCAGTGTTGGTGGCAGATGTCGTCCTGGAGCATGTAGTGCAGGCAAGTGAGCTCTCAGGGGAACAGCCAACATTATATGTGTGCTGCAGAGGCAGATACTGTCCCATGTGTCCAAAGTGATAGGTCCAAGTCGTTTGCATCTTCTGAATCTGACCAATCCATTGAATAGCAGCACTAATACACGCCCACAGCATCCTTCAAAAATCCAACTTCATGACACCCATGATTTTGCAACATTGTTGTGGCTGGCCAACTGAATTCACTGCATCAGACTCGTTGAAGCTTCGAATACGCGTCCGTTGCCATGCCAGGCCCCAGCCAACGCGTGCGCACCGTTCGGTCCATTGCTGTACAACGCGTATGTCGGGATACAACGCATACCCGCTCCCAACAGATGCAATGGGCCGGCCGGGCACACCGATCGGTCCATTGCTGTAGAACGTGTACCCGCCCACAACAGATGCAATGGGCCGGTCGGGCACACCGATCGGTCCATTGCTGTACAACGCGTACACGCTCACAACAGATGCAATGGGCCGGCCGGGCACACCGATCGGTCCATTGCTGTACAACGCGTATGTCGGGATACAACGCGTACCCGCTCCCAACAGATGCAATGGGCCGGCCGGGCACACCGATCGGTCCATTGCTGTACAACGCGTACCCGCCCACAACAGATGCAATGGGCCGGCCGGGCACACCGATCGGTCCATTGCTGTACTAACGCGTACCCGCTCCCAACAGATGCAATGGGCCGGCCGGGCACACCGATCGGTCCATTGCTGTACAACACGTACCCGCCCACAACAGATGCAATGGGCCGGCCGGGCACACCGATCGGTCCATTGCTGTACAACGCGCACACGCTCCCAACAGATGCAATGGGCCTGCCGGGCACACCGATCGGTCCATTGCTGTACAACGCGTACCCGCTCACAACATATGCAATGGGCCGGCCGGGCACACCGATCGGTCCATTGCTGTACAACGCGTACCCGCCCACAACAGATGCAATGGGCCGGCCGGGCACACCGATCGGTCCATTGCTGTACAACGCGTACCCGCTCACAACAGATGCAATGGGCCGGCCGGGCACACCGATCGGTCCATTGCTGTACAACGCGTACCTGTACAGGTCACTCGCATATGTCACCATGCTTGTCACTGGTGAACGTATGCCAGCCACATACACCTGCCAGAGACTCAGGGGCACACCTACAAAACCACACCCAGTCCACACTGTTTCCTAAGGCATGTAAGGCTGCATTACCTTTTCTGTGTATGGGGGTAAACATGTGGTTTCTGTGGTGGCACTTGTGGGCAGCCACACCCAGGCTGTGCATGTGTTCATGGGGACAGGGTCCTTTGTGTGTTGTGCACATGACCACTGTGATGTGCAACAGTTCATTTCGGAGCATGTGGCATGGTCACATTTCCAGGTTGTGTATGTGTATGACATGTCACATACCCCCAGGGTCCCATGGGGGAAGGCATGTACGTCACAGGGTGACCCATTGCCACAATAGTGATGGCCCTCCACAGTCTGTGTGCATGTTGTGTTTCCGATGTCTCTGATTCCATGTGCACGATGGGAGAGAGTCTCCACATCAACGTTGTTTGTTCATGGACTTTGATGTTGTGCGTCACTGGCGTCCATGTCTGTCCTGCGGAGGCGACAGGGGCCACTACCTGTGGGAGTCATGTTTAATTTTCTGACGTGTACATGATATGCCATGTCATGCCAGTGTCCATGTGGCAAGACGGGGTCACAGGGTCTACCTGTCAATGAGCTGTGATGCCTGTGGCGCATCTGTCCAATCATGTCACTGTGGTGTGTGTGTGGAACGTGACAGCAGTAAATGGGTACTGTGACACAGCCTAATGGTTTCCCATAGCACAACCTGGAAGCTGTTGTCCACACATGTTGTACTGAGAAGTTAGATGATGGCCATGTAGGTGCCAGTTATGTCCGAACAGAACGGCACACACATCAAGTACTTGTGTCTCGTAATGATGTATCATGTGAAATTGAGTATGGTGAATGGCACATATGTGGGGTGACTGACAATCTTTCTTTCTTCAACCTATGCACTGCAGGGCTCCAGCTCTCCATAGACCATTCCCTGACCTGGCAACGATGGTGGAACGTGACAGCATCCGACGGTACCGCTTCACCAGGCAGCTGATTGAGGATTTGGCAGTGCGCTTGGCACCACATTTGCAACCTGGCCGGCCGTACCCTACGGCGCTGACCCCCAAGGTGAAGGTAATGGCAGCCCTACACTTCTTTGCCACCGGTACCTTTCAACACACTGTGGCGACTGCCGGTGGGATGTCACAGACTATGTTCAGCTGTGTACTACGCGATGTTTTGGAGGCAATGTTGAGATGCCTGAACCAGTACATCTATTTCCCTACACGTCAACAACTCACTGACGTCAAGAGTGACTTCTATGCCCTGGGGAGGATGCCACATGTCATTGGCTCCATTGATGGGACACATGTGGCTTTGGTACCACCACAGGCACATGAGCAGGCATACCGGAACCGGAAACATTACCATATGATCAATGCTCTGGTGGTATGTCTTGCAGATATGAGCATCACACATGTGTGTGCCCATTTCCCTGGTTCAGCACACGATGCCTACGTGATGAGACGTAGTCACATCCCGAGGATGATGGCACAGATGCAGAACCAGCGTGCCTGGCTTGTCGGTGTGTAATGACTTTGTACCATTGTGTATGTTCTGCTCTGTAGTATTCCGCCCACTTTTCCAACTCAGCTAATGTGCAATTGTCTGTCCGTAGGTGACTCCGGATACCCCAACATGCCGTGGTTGCTGACACCCCTCAGGAACCCTGTGACACCAGCCCAGATGCGCTACAATGATGCACATGGTCGGACCAGGAGAGTGATCGAGCGGACATTTGGTCTCCTGAAGAGCCGCTTCCGCTGCCTGGACAAGACAGGAGGGGCCCTCCCATATGCCCCAGCAAAGGTGTGCAAGATTGTCATTGTCTGCTGCATGCTACACAACCTGGCAGTGCGGAAGGAGTTGCCTCTCATCCTGGATGACGATGACCAACGTCCGCCACCTGTGGAGGATCCTGGCCTGGACCACGATGCCAGTGATGATGATGGTGATGTCCGCACACAGCTCATCACCAACTTCTTCAGCTGAATGTGAGTATTCAGGGAGATGTAATGTGAATGATGTGAGTTTGCATGATATGTGTGGGTGGTGCTCTGGTGCTGTTTGAGTGTGGCCATGTGCTACTTGACTGGATGCGTGCAGCAATGTGTCCTTACAGGTAGTCTGTACTCCCCAACAGTGTTGACATGCTAACTTAGTTTTGTGTAGTTGTCTTGTGACATGTATTGGGCATGAGTATTGCAGTTCTGTCCTGTTCTTCAGTGGTTTTAACTGTGTGTCATGTCTGTCCTTCACAGGGTGCTTACTGAGTACTTTGGTCAACTTGGATCCCCCGACACCATGATTCAGCTTTCAGGGTGGCAGCAGTCGTTTCCCTACAGGTGATGTGCCACACATCCTTGGACTTCATATCTTCTGCACTTGTTGACTGTGTGGCCACTGCCACTTGGGTAAACCTTGCATTTGTAGTGGAAACAACATGTTGCAAATGTGTAATAAACCTGTGCTTCACTTTGGGATGTGCGTTGTCTGTGGTCACACATCTGACTGACATTTGCTTACTGCACCTGTGGGCTAGTTGACACAGACTCTGAATAGGTGTGGTGTCTGTGCATTCCACAGTATTTCCTGGCAACATCACTGTAGGCGATGAGTCCGATGGCCCTGGTGTCTCTGTGTTGTGTAGCCCTAGTGGTGTGTCTCCCTCATATGTGTCACGTCACCAAGACTAACATGACGGTGTTGTACTTGCTGTAGCAGTTAGCATATACAGTGTAATTTAGCAGATCATCATCACCATAACAGTAACCACATTTGAATAACAACAGAGGCAAGTATGGTGTACTAGTGATTTTATTTACAAAAATGTGTGTGTGTATAGTGCACAGGATGGTGGGTGCTGTACATTGTGATTGTGATCCAAAGTTCCCAGATGAGTTGCAAGTCTTGGTAGCAGAAATGTCCTGAGTGAAGTCCACAGTCATATAATACATTAGTCCAACTTGAACTCCCCATGTCATGTGGGAGAGTTGTGTTGCATTCGACAGGGTGAAAAGTTTGCACACAAAGGAGAATTTCCGGAACAGGTGTTGGCTTCCTGGGGGATGTACGTGGCCATCAACCTCTCAGTTTTCCTTCCTTGGACGACCCCTCTTCTTTGGGGGGGGACCCTCACGTGCAGGCTGCTGCGGTGCAGGGGAGTCTCCGCCAGAGTCCCCCTCCCTCCTTGTGGCAGTGTCAGTTGTTGCAGCACCAGATGTTGTGGGCACACAGGGAGGTGTGGCCATGTTGGTGCTAATCTGGCGGAGGCATGTCAATATGTCCCTATGCACCGCTGTGAGTTCTTGCAATGTGTCCCACTTGAACTCCATGCGAGACATGTGTGTCTCCACACGGGACATGTGGGAGTCCAAGCGGGCATGATTGGCAGCCTGCTGCTGTTGTATGTCCTTGAGGATCCCCACTACCTGTCTGACCTCTCCGGTGCTATTCTGGTACGCATCAGCAATGCGTGCCAGTTGTGGGTCATCATGCAGTCCAGACCCCTCTGCAAGCAGCGACCTATGTCTACCACCCCTCCCACCACCCCTGGCGACACGTGCAGGACCTGCGGTGGCACGCACAGGTGACCCGAGGCCCCCTTGGGGGTTGTTAGTCGTGTTGTTGTCCGTTGCTCCACGGTGGGCCTGGGGCCCTGTGCTGTTGTCATCGGTGGTCCTTGGTCTGTCTGTGTCGGCGGGGGTGGTCTGTGTGTTGGCAGTTGTTGGAGGGGTGGGTGCAGGGGGTGCAGATGTTGGTCCTGCTGGTGCTGCATGATGACTCACACCGGAGGGGCCAGGTAGGTCTTCGCCATCCGAGGAAGGCAGAGGCTGTTCCACACCAGTGAGCTCAGTGTCCCCCGGAGCCTGGGACAGGGACTCCTCCTCGCCTGCTGCTGTGTCCCCATCATCACCTGTATTTGGAAGAGACACACATTGTATGTTATGTTTCTACAGGCATCAATGGTTCACACACCTGACAGTTGTGACTGTACCTCTGGATGCGGGCATGTACATTGCATTGTCCTAAGTTGTCACAGTAAGAGGTTGATATTGGTGTAGCACTTTGTCCTGCATACCTGGGGCATTTCAATGTGAATGTTGAGGTGTGTGCATGGCCAGCATTGGTTGTATTTGGTGGACATCCGGCCATCCTTCTCCACCTAGCCCAGTTATCCCACCATGAAGCATGCCACCCTTGCAGTGGGTTCAGGTTGTCTCTCAGGATGTCATTCAGTGGTGTCTTGCTGTTCGTTGTTGCACAGTTCCCAGCAGGGCCTTGTGCTCCCCACAGCAGTACCCAGTGTCAGCCATCTTGTCAGTCCTTATCCACTCCCTGTGATGTGAGCATGGTTCAGAGTGGTGTTGATGGGCCAATTGTGAGGGTGAGCAATATCTGTGACTACAACTCCCATCATGCTATTGCCTACACCTCCCTTCCCAGCATGCCCATACTTCCTTCCTTTTGAGTGGACTTCACTGTGTGTGAGTGTGACAGCTATGGCAAGATGGCTGACAGTGTGGTCCTTTTGTTTGTTGGTGCACAGTTCCCAGCAGGGCCTTGTGCTCCCCACAGCAGTACCCAGTGTCAGCCATCTTGTCAGTCCTTATCCACTCCCTGTGATGTGAGCATGGTTCAGAGTGGTGTTGATGGGCCAATTGTGAGGGTGAGCAATATCTGTGACTACAACTCCCATCATGCTATTGCCTACACCCCCTTCCCAGCATGCCCGTACTTCCTTCCTTTTGAGTGGACTTCACTGTGTGTGAGTGTGACAGCAATGGCAAGATGGCTGACAGTGTGGTCCTGTTGTTTGTTGGTGCACAGTTCCCAGCAGGGCCTTGTGCTCCCCACAGCTGAGGCCAGTGTCAGACATCTTTGAGGTGGCTTTTCACTCCCTGTGAGTTGTGCATGCTTCAGTGTGAGCTTGCTGGGCCATGTGGGTGGGGGATGTTGAGCAGTGACTGCCACTTCCATCATGCTATTGCCTACACCCCCCCCTTCCCAGCATGCCCATACTTCCTTCCTTTTGACTCTGCTTCCCTGTGGGGTAGTGTGCCTGTGCTGACAGGAAGGCTGACAGTGTTGTCCTGGCGTTTGTTTGGCCACGAGTCCCAAGAGTGTCCCTTTGCTTCACACAGCATTACCCAGGGTGGTGGTTCTTTGTGGGATCTTCATTTGGAGTGTGAGGCATTGCATTCTCCCAGGTGGGTTATGTGGAGTTTGTGTTGAGGGGGGGTGTGAGGAGAGCTGCTTGTACCTATGGTCAGTGCGGTCAGTCCTCCTTCCCACCCAGTCAGATATCCCACCATGCAACGTGCTTGCATTGCAGGGAGTGCAAGTTGGCTTTCAGGATGTCAGTCAGTGGTGTTCTGCTGTTTGTTGTTGCACAGTTCCCAGCAGGGCCTTGTGCTCCCCACAGCAGTACCCAGTGTCAGCCATCTTGTCAGTCCTTATCCACTCCCTGTGATGTGAGCATGGTTCAGAGTGGTGTTGATGGGCCAATTGTGTGGGTGAGCAATATCTGTGACTACAACTCCCATCATGCTATTGCCTACACCCCCCTTCCCAGCATGCCCATACTTCCTTCCTTTTGAGTGGACTTCACTGTGTGTGAGTGTGACAGCAATGGCAAGATGGCTGACAGTGTGGTCCTGTTGTTTGTTGGTGCACAGTTCCCAGCAGGGCCTTGTGCTCCCCACAGCAGTACCCAGTGTCAGCCATCTTGTCAGTCCTTATCCACTCCCTGTGATGTGAGCATGGTTCAGAGTGGTGTTGATGGGCCAATTGTGAGGGTGAGAAATATCTGTGACTACAACTCCCATCATGCTATTGCCTACACCCCCCTTCCCAGCATGCCAGTACTTCCTTCCTTTTGAGTGGACTTCACTGTGTGTGAGTGTGAAAGCAATGGAAAGATGGCTGACAGTGTGGTCCTGTTGTTTGTTGGTGCACAGTTCCCAGCAGGGCCTTGTGCTCCCCACAGCTGAGGCCAGTGTCAGACATCTTTGAGGTGGCTTTTCACTCCCTCTGAGGTGTGCATGCTTCAGTGTGAGCTTGCTGGGCCATGTGGGTGGGGGATGTTGAGCTGTGACTGCCACTCCCATCATGCTATTGCCTACACCCCCCTTCCCAGCATGCCCATACTTTCTTCCTTTTGACTCTGCTTCCCTGTGGGGTAGTGTGCCTGTGCTGACAGGAAGGCTGACAGTGTTGTCCTGGCGTTTGTTTGGCTACAAGTCCCAAGAGTGTCCCTGTGCTTCACACAGCATTACCCAGGGTGGTGGTTCTTTGTGGGATCTTCATTTGGAGTGTGAGGCATTGCATTCTCCCAGGTGGGTTATGTGGAGTTTGTGTTGAGGGGGGTGTGAGGAGAGCTGCTTGTACCTATGGTCAGTGCGGTCAGTCCTCCTTCCCACCCAGCCAGATATCCCACCATGCAACGTGCTTGCATTGCAGGGAGTGCAAGTTGGCTTTCAGGATGTCAGGCAGTGGTGTTCTGCTGTTTGTTGTTGCACAGTTCCCAGCAGGGCCTTGTGCTCCCCACAGCAGTACCCAGTGTCAGCCATCTTGTCAGTCCTTATCCACTCCCTGTGATGTGAGCATGGTTCAAAGTGGTGTTGATGGGCCAATTGTGTGGGTGAGCAATATCTGTGACTACAACTCCCATCATGCTATTGCCTACCCCCCCCTTCCCAGCATGCCCATACTTCCTTCCTTTTGAGTGGACTTCACTGTGTGTGAGTGTGACAGCAATGGCAAGATGGCTGACAGTGTGGTCCTGTTGTTTGTTGGTGCACAGTTCCCAGCAGGGCCTTGTGCTCCCCACAGCAGTACCCAGTGTCAGCCATCTTGTCAGTCCTTTTCCACTCCCTGTGTTGTGAGCATGGTTCAGAGTGGTGTTGATGGGCCAAATGTGAGGCTGCCCATTATCTGTTACTACGACTCCCATCATGCTCTTGGCTACACTGACTTCACCAGCATACACAGGATTCCTTCCTTTCAGTGAGCTTCCCTGTGAGGTGGTGTTCTAGTGGTGGCTAAATATCTGACAGTGTTTGTTGGTTAGATTTGTGCGACTGCCTAGCTCTATTTGTTATTGGTTTTGTACATGTCATGACACAGTTACATATCACTATGACATGGCATGTATTGTGTTTATCTGACTAACATACACATCTTGGGATGATTATCTTTTGGTTGCTGTGGATTTGCTAGGGGTGCATGGTTTGACTATCCCCTTGACAGTGATGTGTGTGTATTGTCACACAATATTGTGCATATTTGTTGTGTACTCACCAGGCTCTGGGATGTTTGTTAGTCCATATACGCTCACTGGTGGTAGGATGGCCCACACCTTCTCCTCCCAGGGCCTGAGGTATACTGGTTTGGCAGGAGGGCCACTGCCGGTGTGCTGTCTCAGGAGGTAATCCTTCTTCAGTAGGTCCCTGACCCTTCTGCGCACATCATACCACCTGTTCTGGATGTCTTCCTTTGTGCGCAAACATGGTGATTGTGCGTCGATGATCCTCGCCCACATCTTGGTTTTCTGCGCCATGGGGGTCTGTTGGACTAATGTGCCAAACAACTGTGGCTCTACCCTCAGGATCTCGTCTACCATGACTTCCAATTCACTAACTAGGAACTTTGGATTCTTCTTTAGGGGCATGGTGATGGGTGGTAGTGGTGATTGATGTGTGTGTGTGTGCAAGTGAGGGTGTGTGAGTGTAGGTTTTGCTGGGTGTGTGTGAGGGTGCTATTTGTTGAGGTGCTAATGGTGTGTGGCTTTTGTGTTGGATGAGCTGTGTGTGTGTCTGTGTTTGCTGTCTGATGGTGTTCTGTGCTGGCAGGTCAGTGGAATTTGCAAAGGATCATGGTAGGGATTTGTGGCCTTTATGTAGGTGGAGTTGGGGGTGTGTCCTTGTTCCATTTCCCCCCCCCCTGTATTTATTGGCTTTGTCATTGCTTGTTTGGCCCTCTTTTTTGTATTTTTTCATTTGTAATAATTGTGCATGTAGGAGACGTTCTTCTGACCGAGTAGGACGTTGCAGTTGTCTCGTGCGCGCCTCTCCGAGTCGTTCCCGCTGTGTTTCAGCTAGGTTTCATATGCGGCGTACGCATCGGTCGCGGAGTATTGTGTTTGTTCGGCTGGCTTTTGTATGCGTGTCGGTCGTACGGCTTGGGCTCCGTGCGAATCGGTCTGATTTTGCACCCATTGCATCGTACTGCGCGGGTCGGAGTTCGCGGGTACGTTTCGTTCGGGTTGATTCCTGGTGCGTGTCGGTCGGTTCTATTCGCGTGGTTTCCCGGCCGGATAGCTTGTTTCCGTCCGGGTCGGTCGTTCGGCTTGAGTTCCATACGAGTCGGTCGTGATTCACATGCATTTCATCGTAATACCCGGGTCGGACGGCGCAGGTACGTGTCGGTCGGACTATATTCCCGTACCGAGTCGGTCGGGTGGTTTTCCGGCCCGAATCGGAATCGGCCCCTGAGAAGCTAGGTAGGGCTGGCAGTGTTAAAGTAAGGACTATTTTCTGTGTAAAAGTGAGAGTGATTGATAGCAAAGAGTTCGCTGGTGAAACTTTGGTGTTATATCACCTAGAAAGGGTAACACTGAAGGAGTAGCAGGTTCTTCCAAGCTTGAGTGACAGCAAAAGAGTTCGCTGGTGAAACTTTGGTCTTACATAACCTAGAAAGGGTAACACCGAAGGAGTAGCAGGTTCTTCCAAGCTTGAGTGAAGGGTAAGCGGAAGGGATTTAATCGCAGTGTTTGAAGAGTAAACGGAAGTTCTTACTTTGTGAAGAGTAAGCGGAATGTGTTACTCTCAGTGAAAAGAAATCTATCCTTTATTTAGTGGAACAGACAGAGTAGCGAATGTTTTTATGTTGTTATTAACAGAATTTTGATTAAGAAAACTCAGAAAAATATTGCAGTTGAGAGGGTCAGTAGTAGGAGTTAAACTGACTGAAATTGAAACTGACAACATTGGAGAAAAGAAATTGCATTAAACTATTGCAGAAATGAAAATGTTTTGAATGTTTAAAGAAACTGTTGGGAGGTAAAGTGAAAAATTCATTTTTAATTGGTGATGCTCCTGTAGGAACACCCGTGCATTTTATGTCTACCAATTTGGGACAAAATTCATGTATGTGGGTTTACCAATGGTGCAAGATTACTGAAAAAGAGGGTCCTTTGAGGTTTCCAAAAGATGGTACTTTTGAATTGCAAATTATTGACAAATTAAGGGAAGTGTTATGTGAAATAAAGACACCATCTAGAGCTGCACAATTTGAAGCTTTAAGCATGTGGGAAAAGGCAGCAAGAGACAAAGCAAGTGAGGATAAAAAGGTAAAGCACCAGATACAGAAGAAGGAAATTAAAGATGACAAAAAGCTTCAAATAAATAGTGATTCAGGGGATGAAATAATGGATGCATTGTTAACTGAGTGTCCGCCACTTTATGTGGTTCCCATTAAAAATACTGAAAATAGTGTACCAGTAAGTACTACTGTGGCTACTGCTTCTGTTAAACAGAGAGAAACACAGATTGAAAGAACTGTGCAGACATTTCAGATTGACTCACTCTCTGTTGATTCAGCACTGACAGTGATATCTCCAGGTATTACTGCTTCAAATGTGACTGAATCAGTCCAAATATTACAAACTACAGATGCACAGGCAGTGCCTAGACAAATTGTGACTGTCCCAATTAATATGGCCCATATTCAAAAAGTTCAAAGAGCTGCAGAAGAAGTAATTATGTCAGGGTTTATTTCAGAATCTCAGAATTCACAGATTATTGAACAGAAACTACCCCAGACAGTCCAAGCACTGAAAGGTGGGGGAAAATGGTCTTTACAACATCTGCAGCCCAGGATAAAATGAATATATTTGAAGATGGGATTTTTCAAACCTGCTGTGAGGAAGCAGCAGTGCTTAAAAAGATAGAGAGCATGGGGGAACAAATTAACCCAGACCCTGGAAAAGAGAACCAGCTTAGTGTTTTAAAATCAACATTTGAACACGAAGAAATTAACAGTCCCTGCTGTTTAAATCATGAAAATGTGAACCAGTGTCAGGAGAAACAATTAATTTTCCTGAGTAAGGAAACAGCTACATGTGCAGTAACTACACATAATAGACTGACTGATTTGGCTCAAAAATATGAAATTGATGTTACAGGAAGTTTTCCATTTCAGAAAAGTTTCAGGGTACTTATGAATGATGAGGCAAATGAGACCATGCAATCTTCAGGAATGAAATTGCACATTGCAGAAATAATAAAATATGTTTTCAAATGCAATGGGTTTGAGAAATTAGGAGACAAGTGGGCAAGAAAACATGAGAAGAAAAAGAAACCACCAGACCTAGCAAGGAAACTGGATAAGAAAAAGAAACCACCAGACCTTGTTGAGGAAAATAATAAACAGGATGAGGGAGAAGCTTTTGCTTACTCATTGAGAGAAAAGGTGGGAGAAGTGCATGTTCATGTGCCACGGAACAATAGTGAACTTACAGCATTTCTGAACACATTCCCACAATTGAGAGACAAACTTATGCTGTGGTACCCCCGAGTTGATGGATTTGTTGAAATTTTAAAGGAGTTATGTATTAATTTGAAAATGATTTTTGACACTGCCATGCAAACTGAATTGTGGTTTGAATCTAAAGTTGTTGTGCAAAGGCCAGGTGAGGAGACAATGAAAAAGGTTTGCATGAATACACCATCATTTTCTGTTGTTATGGAGAAAAACGTAGCAGTGATTACTTTCCTGAAGGGCAGAGTGCAAGCAAAGGATGTTAATTGGGTACAGATTAAAAGAACACAGGATGGAAGTAAAGGTGTTTTGGTTTGTGCAAATTCAGGTATGGATGTTGCACTGCTGGAAAAAGTATCCTTTTGCCATCTTTATAACAGATTTGAGCATTCGAAGAAGACATATAAATGTAAACATGATGCAGCAATTGGAAATGTGCAAAAACAGAGAGAAATGCAGGTGCAAAATGTGCCAGCCAAGCAAATGCATATGTCAGTTCAGAAGCAGGTACCAACGGCAGGAGTTTTTCAAGCCCAGATGCTCCCACAAAATATGGAAAATGCTAAAATTAATTTAAATAAGTTGTCCAGAGCAAATGTGAATTCTTTCCAGAAACAAAATCAGAACCCAGTTCAACAGGTTGCTGTATTTGAAAATGAGAGTTTTATCCCTAACAATTCTGAATTTACCAAGTCCATTGTGAAAACAGTGGAAGGTCCAGATTTAGTTGTAGGAATTTTAAAAAGAGAAATTACAAACCCAGTTTTAGAAGAATTTGCAGCAAAAATAGGCCCATTTGAGGAAAGTTACCAATTTGCTGTTAGTGACTCAGGCCTGGCAGGAAAACAATTGTTTTGCAAACTAAACAGCACAGATTACTTTACACCAGATAATGTTAATTTTCAGATTCCTGATGAGGAGGTACATTTTAAAATGGCCCAACAAGAGACAGCTGTAGCATTGTTTTCAGAAAAGACAGTTGAAAAATTACCTTCTGATTTGAAAGAAATAATAAACACAGAAATAAGAGAGTTCACAGAGAAGGATGTCGGGTTAATAAAATGTGCAGAACATGTCTTATTCAAATTAGAACCAGATGACATGTATTCAAGAACACCATCAGTTGCAGAAATTTTACCCATAATTGGAGATAAACTGAGTAAAAGATTTTTCATGGAATTGATTGGAAGTTTATGTAACTTTCTGATCACAGGGTCACAGAAACTAAATGAAAAGAACAGATTAAGGCAGGAGATTAATAGCATAACTTTTCCATGTTGTCCTGTGGTACCGAATCCAGCCAATATATTTTTTAACATTCCATGTGCTGAAGAATGGCTTACTGTTATTGATTTTTGTCAAGTTCATGTCACAGTGCCATTGCATGAAGATAGTCAGGAGTACTGTCAAAAAGAAGATGAATGTCTGGGACACATAATTGGAAAGGGAGGTAGAAAGGTGTCACCAGAGAGAGTGGAAATAATTCACCAGATGAATCCACCTCAAATTCGAAAAGAAGTCAGGAAGTTTTTGGGAATGGTTAGCTGCTGTAGAGAGTAGTTACTAAACCTTTCCCTAGTGGCTAAGCCTTTACTGAGGCTGACACACAAGGATGTGTCTGATCCGCTTCCATTGGACAACAATTGCACAAAAGCATTCCTAGAGTTGAAAGAGAAAAAGTGTCGCGCCCCAGCACTAGGAATGAAAGTTTATTTAAAAGAAAATACACCAATTTGCAGTGAGAGGGAGGGCTGCGCTCTCTCAGTGCCTGTTCAAAAACATGAATGTGTTCAAGGGTTGTGATGTATTTCCCAATGACCTTTGACCCCAACATCAATAAAACTGAATATGAGTGTCTAGATGTCATGAGAATATGCATAAAGCCAAGATCAGACTTTAAGGATGAACGTCTGATTCAGCCCAACAATGTCCATTTTGTAGATGGCCCATGTTTGAAAGGTAACAATGACACATTAGGAGCAACACATGCTGTGCTTCCTATACATTATGTTGTCAAAACTTCATGGCTTTCAGTAGTTACCTCAGCCCAAAATTCGAAATTGATTACCCTTACCATAACATTCAGTATATCTGCTCAAATGGGAGTCACTGTTGTCATGGGAGAGAGAAATGCCAATTCAGTTGCACAAAATTGTATTCTGTTTGCCTATACATTCAATGGGATTTCCACATGTGAATATGAAAAGAATATTGTTTATGTTGAGAAAAATGACTACTGCATAGTAGCAAATGTGTTATTGCAAAAACTGATGCCCAGGTATAGATTGCCAGTTTCTCTGAAATCAGATCATAATGAGGTCTCAAAGATGATGTGTGCAGAGCCACAGATAGGACAAGCATTGGATTGTAGACATCTGCCTGAAATTCCAAGCATAATAAAGCAACACAAAGACAGCACAGAGTTACACTTTGCAAAAGACTGTGTTTCAGCATCACCGAAGTGGCTTGAAAATGGACATGCAAATACACTTGTGAAAAACACAGATGAAAAGACTAGCCATTGCTGTGAAGGTCTGACTGATGTGGAGCGTGCAGTTTCTCACCAGATTGCAGCTGCTACACAAGATCTGCATAATGAATGGTGCCAAAACTTTGATCTGAGAGATGCTGTGAAATGGAAAGGCCTGTTACAAATGATCCTGGCAAAGACTGTTGTGAAATGTGGTGGCCTTCCAAATTGGGTGCATGCCTCTCACACACGTATGGTCCTGTGTCCCCCTGATAAAACAGCTCCTCTTCAAGAAGAGATGCCAGCAGTGGTCAAAAGTCCACAGAAGAGGGTCAGTCAAGCTGTAAGGGAACACACAGAGTCTGAAGCAGCACTAGAGAAAACTGAAGTGGCACTGGAAAAGCAAAAAGTAGAAACTGACTCAGATGAAAGCGGTGTCCAAAGGGTGAAAGAGTCAGATGCAGCCTCTGAAGAAGAAATTAGTGCTGTGGGCCTACGAGTGGAGGTAGGAAAAAGCTGGCTGAAAGGGTATCCAAAAAGTCTACAGTGGTCCCTTAAAAAATCATTTGCACCCATAGCTGAAACATCTGAATCTGATCAAAGTGAAAATAAAAGTGAAAGGCTTGGATTGAAAAAGTGCAAAGAATTGATGGTGCTCTGTCAGAGTTTCTCAGCACCTGAGTGATCAAAATGCATGGAAAAAGTACAGAATGCCAGTTTGAATGAACTGTTTGAGCCACCCTGATGGCAAGCTGATGACAAAGAGCAAAGAAATGCTGAAACAATAACTGAGAATTGTCAAGAGCTGAAGAGAAAAGAATCTTTGAATGATGAAAGAAAAAGAAAAGAAGAAAAAAAAAACTGTTCTGTTGAATTTTCCTTTTATTATTTTAGTTACTTATTTTAGAGAAGACTAACAGTTCCAAGAAGCTACTCACATAACTAAGCACTAAACATTTGAGCTTGGCTATATATGATCTGATTACAGACAAAACTTGTGTTGCCTTAGAAATATAGATAAAATTGTTATATGCTCAGCTTTTGCAATAAAAAAGTCACCTGTGAGATTAAATAAGTGTGATGATTTACAAATCATTTGAGGTATCATGATTTGTTATCATCAAAGGGAGGATTGATGTAGCTCAGATTTTATCTGGATTCAGGCATTGCTTTATTTTTGTGTTTCAGACAGACTGCATTTTAAAATGGCACTTTTGGTGCATGCAAAGTGAAAGACATGAAATGAGGCCTGGTCAAAATGCTTTCAGTCTGAAATGCTTGTGCTGAATTAACATGTGTTTTTGCAGTGTAGAAAACTCGTGATTTCAGTTTCCTTTAGAAGGCTCACTGTGGCCTCTTTAGCTTTGCCCAGCTCCTTTTCCTTGTAATCTACACTCCCTGTTCCTGTCTCAAGAGACTTTGGCTTTGTTGCATATTTAGACAATGCATATTCAGTTCATAACACATCTTCTTTTTATAATGTGTATTAATTAATCAACCATGCACCAACACTACACGTGGGGCAAACGCATTTTGCATAAAAAAGCTATTTAAAACATTAGAGCATGTTGCTATGAGTATGTATTAATTGTTTGCGCTTTGAAAATTTGCACTGGTGCATGTTTATGCTATGTTGTACATTGCACATTTTTGCATGATGTGCACAAATAATAGAAAAGCTGCTTTAAACTAATAGCTTTTGCTAGGTAATAATTAATACAGGGTACTAGTATGGGGGGAGGTAAACATAATGGGATTTATTTCATAAATTAATACTCTTTTGTGTTTGTTTTGTTTTGGGCCCACCATAAAATGGCTGCCTAAGAATCCAGCATGGCTGAGAATTGTGCTGAATGAGAGACGCATGCGCAGAAGATTATGCCAGCTGCATGAACTGCCAAGTGCCTCAAATGAAGACACATGGGTCAAGGCCACAGTGAACTGTACATTCTTGTCATCCTGCCAATGTACCAGTTTTTGTGGGAAAGTGTCATCCCTGTGTGCTATGTGAAAGAGAGACAGGAAATTGAGTGTTACATTTTGTTGCAAGAAATGTTCTTACTGATACATGTTATGTATATTGTTGTTAGCATTAAGCCCCTATTGTCAGAACTGGTATGGGTTGGATTTGCAATGAGAACAGGATGGTGAGACCCTCATGTCATCTATGCTAACCAATCACAGTGCGAGTTTCTACTGAAACTGCAACATTATTAGTGTAGTCAGCCAAGAATTAGAGTATAAATAATGACCCCTTAGGGGGCGTGTCGTCCTTAGCCTTAGAAGAGATAGGAGGAGAGAGGAGAGGGAGCAGATGAGTCCAGACATCATATGGGTTAGGTACGTGAACGTCACGGGTGCAGCCTGGGAGGAGATTGCGTCCGAGGAGAGACAGAGGGAGGAGGGGGTCTTGCTCATATTTTTTTCAGAGAGTCCTTGCACGTCATATTTTTGGCAAGGCAGATCACATTCCTCTGTGGTCTTGTGAAGGGCGGGCAGCCTCTCTCTGTGAACACAGAGAGGCAGATTGAACAGACCAGGGCAGAGAATACAGCTGATGGAACAGGTTTAGATTTAGATGCTAAAACTCTAAGTTTATGCTTTGACTAATTAACTAGATTTGAAAAAGATTTATTTGTCTTATGCATTTATTTCTCTTGATGGGAGATTTTTGCCAATTATTGATTAGCCTTGCAAACTCACTCTTGAATTATATTTTTCCTGAAACCCTTTAAAGAGTTCTGACTGACATAGAATTAGGGGTTTCCCTCCTTTATGGAGTGCTTTGTATGCAACCTATAATATGTTTTGTATTAATTCTATTTTTCCTATTTTCAATTCTGTAACCTGATTGATATTTGACTAATGAATAAAGGGTCAGAGAACTTTAAGTTTTAACTAGAAAATAAAACCTTTTAAAAATACTCACAACTCTCTTTATTGGCTTAAATATTAATTGCATTTTTGATTTTTCATGTTTATGTAAAGTCTCCTGAAGGTAATACACAGTGGCAAGGGTCCATCCCCTTTACAGCAGTAAATTAGAGGTAAATGAGGTTTTGCATTGAGAAATTACCGTGAAATTACCGCTGGATCAATACGACAAACAAATACTAGCAACTTTCAGGGCTGCACCAGATAATTGAACAATAGACAGTGTCTCTATGGCGGGGATGCCCCAAGTGAAACCTCTTCAGCTATTAGTTCTGAGAAACATGCACTATCCTCAAATTTAGTGGTAAAACTACAGAGATGCTAATGTGTGACTTAGCATAACAATTAATAAAACCATCTAAAATCTCTAGAGTAGGAGAGGGTACTCTAAAAGATGTGTGCCTACTATGGACATTAATAAGTAGCCAAAACTTCCCCCTAGGCTCGACAACTTTTAAGCCCAGCATATCCAAGAACTGTACTACAATCTCTCTTGTTTGCCCTCTCAAAGTAGTTTTGAGCCATATTAACAGGCCACCAGATGGATGGCCGGTCACTGAGCAGGTGACAAATTTAATGTAACTTTGAAAAACTTTCCTATGCTCACTTTCTGTGGCCCATGTCTCCTAAAACACACACAGGTCAAATCCATCAATAAAAGCACCCCATTCTGGGTCAGCCAGTTTGGTGAAGAGTCTTGCTATGTTCCAGGTGACTAGGGAGAACCTTCCATTGCTCTCTTTGCTAGTAGACCCATCAGTAATCACAATAATGGGGTCTACAGCAAGACCAGAGAGAGAGGCCACCCTTAGTTTCTGTTTTGATCCATCTAAGGCCAGGTTAGCGATAGAGGGAGGGGGCTTTTCATCTATGTCTGCAAGATATGGCCATGCCCTAGACATCATCTCCACCCCAACTGGGGGCAGAACTACAGACTCAGGTGGATCCTCTGCTGCCTCAGAGAGTCAATCAATTTCCTGAATGCCAGAGAGGGGGGCATAGCAGTTGCTGGTTGGAATAACAAAAAGGGCATGCTCTCTGTATAGTTGGGCCCATAGATAGAATCAAAGGCCTTCTTAGTGGCCGGTAGAAGTAGCCCAGTGGGAGCAATACCACCCTACTCTTAGTTGTACAAATAGATCCCAACACCTTGAAGGCTCTAGCAACACAGGAAGGACATCTAAAATTAACAATAACACAGTCACCCTCTATGCTTTTCTTGGAGGGGCCAACCCAACTCAATCTCTGAACCATTTTTATATCATCATAAAAACATACACACAAGTCCACATTATCATGAAGCCAGTGAGTAACTTTGTTGCACAATCCCTCAAAAGAGTCAACCTTATTCTCCACCAAGGGAGGGACACCTGCTAGAACCATCACATAAGGGCACGCATCTGGGGGGAAGCGATATAGTGGGGAGAGCAGAAGTAGAAAGAGCAGGAGGGGGGCAACAAGGCTCATGCCTTCATTGCTTCTCACTGGGTTCATAACACAACTATGTCCCCATTTGCTTGGTTGGACCAATGGCCCCCGTGACCCCAACAACACCTCGTTACCCTCTCCCCCTACTGCCCTGTCCCCCACCCCTAGTACCGAAGTGACGGCAGGGGTAGCAGCTAATTGAGTTGGCGGCCGTAAGAGAGTGGCTATTTGAGATTCTATACATTTAACTCTATCCATCAAGGGCGAAAGTCCAGCCAAAAAGAGTGTTTTAAATTTTATACAGTAGTCCTCCATAAGATGCTCAAAACGAGACTGTCTGGAGCTTAAATCCCCCAGAATTCACACCTCAGAAGGAGAAGAAAGGCAATGTGAGGAGGAGAGGGATGAGGCCTAGGGAGCTGAGTTTATAGCCACTGGCCTGGTCGGTATAGCAAGAGGTCAGTTCATGCCTGTTATGAGTCCCCCGTTTTGCCCTCTTGCTGATTAGGAGTTGGTGTTGAGAGATACTGGTGTTATGCTCCGTCATAATAGGAGAATTTGTAGTGCAGGAGCTTTCACCAGTTGGTGCAGTGGTTAGTGCAGCAGTAAGTGGGGTCAACCAAGGCACAGGCTCAGAATGAAAGTCACCAGCAGCTTTGCTAACAGAGGGGCCCGCAGCAGAGCCCAAATTTAATGAATCTCGTAGTCAAAGCGATCATGGTCATATAACCCCCATAGCTCTCTCAAGCATTTTATCAATTGAAATGCACTTCACAAGGGTGTGGGGGGTAGAGACCGATTGACCACTGGTGAGTTTCTTCTTTTCCAGCTAAACAGAGGGGCAACCACAATCAGACAAGGCAGGGCTTGTTAGGCTCACTAATACGTGCTTGTGAATAAAAGCAAATAAAAGCAGGTGGCTCTAGATAGGCTGACCCAGTTTTCCCTTGTTGGCTGCTAAGTTGATGGAACAAGCATGGAGGCAGGTATGGGTGTATGTGAAGGGCCACTATCAGAAGGTCTTGTTGGGGCCACCCTTGCATAATCCGTCACCATGCTGGGACCTGGCCCAGCCATTTCCACTTAGTTTTCCACCTGCCAGCAGCTTCTCGAGGAGTCACTAATGGACTGAAGCACCTATTGTGTAACCACTAAAGTGACAATACAATGTCTGCATGTCTGTCCCTGTTGCCTGAGTGCGCAGTTTTAAACCTGCGTATTCTACCTTGAAAAATATGCCTTTGCCAGGCTTAAACCTTCCTTTTTTAATGCTTATAACATCACCCAGGGTGTATGGTGTTTAAAAGGTAGGACATGTGTACTTACCGTCCACCTTGGGGAATGAGAGTTGGCTCTCTCTGTAGAGAGTCATGCCTCAGTTTGTTTGGCTCCTTCTGCCTGCAGTCCAGACAATGTTTTTGTTTCCCTTAGCTACCATAGAGCCCTTTACTTATGGTTCAAATTAACCTGGAGGAGTTAGGGGGGATCCCATTCGTAAGGGATCTTCTGATCTCATACGAAGTCTGTTGATTGATTTTTTTATTGCAAACCAGAGCATGTCCCTTTTGTCCACAATTTGTTGTGTGCAACAGAAAAAGTCAAATCATTAGATTGCAGATGATAAGGTTCTTAAATGATGTAGACACGGAACCCCGAAACCTGAAATTCAGGTCACCTCAAAATTCAAAACACTTAAAATATACCTCTGGCAGTCCCGCTCTGGAGTTGATCTTGAATTTAAAGGCACCCTCCCCATCATTAGTTTAGCAAAGTAGCAAATAAGTAACTGGGACCACTGAATAACTGAGTTCTAGATCAAGGGAAAGTTAAAGGGTTTTATTATAAAATCTAAAACAATCAAGTGGTACAGAGTAATGCAAAATGTGCCACAGTGTCACAAAGGCAAAGTACACACTCAGAAATCAGAATTAAACTAAGTCTCAAGTGAAATTAAAAAATCAATAGGAAATTGGACAGGATACCTAGAGGAACATCCTAAAAATCTAGCTCCCCCAAATGCAAAGGGTTTTTATACACAATTCTTGCATAAAAAACTAGAGAAAATGCAGTTTCGCTGTGGCATGACTAAAAGTAACCATAATTGAGCTAATCAGAGTACATAGCATAAGTGCTTAATTTTAGCCCGTTTTTTCCGGTGCTTGGCACCAGCACTTAAATACCGGCACCAGCACTTAATTGCCTGAACCTGCACTTATGACAGCAGCCACATGGTGGCACTGTTTGTGTAATTTAAAGATGAGCAGAAAAATTGTTAACTCAATATGCTTTAAAAAAACTAATTCCTGCCACCCAAGCCATTTTTAAAGCTTTGGTGGCCTCGAACAGTCTGAATTGTCACACTTAGGGCCTGATTATGAGTTTTGGCGTTCCTGGAGTGGGCGGCACGCCTCCACTCCAGGACCGCCCAAACTCACCACTGCCCGCCTCCCAGATTACAAGTAATTTTGTGGTCTGGCGGGTGGGCAGTGTGGCTATCTCGTGGTGGTGCTGTTTAAAGGCAGTTGTATGATTATACAACGCATGCATTCACATCGCATGCTATTAGATCGTGGTTTTTACCACGCAAGTCGTTACAACGACTTCGTTGGAGGGCGCTGGACTTAGGAGTAGTTAAATTTACTATTCCAACTCCAGCCTACGTACAGTAGGGAAGGTGTTGGATAGTAAATTAAACTATTCCTTGTCCTATAGCGCCCTTGCGTTGTAAAGACCGCTATCTAATGGCATGCGATGTAATGCATGCGTAGTAAAGGTTGTTTCCCTTTAAAGGCTCATTGTAAGCCGAAAACAGCACCACCACAGGACCGCCAGTGCACGTTCCTGCACTGGAAGGAATGCACCATGTCGTGCATTCCTTCCTGTGCAGGAATGGGGGGTACAAAACTACCGGGGGGCATAACGTGCCCCCCACCATTCACCTCCATGCACAGTGGCAAAAGGGCACATTGCCTCACCGCCACCCTTTTCACGGTGGTGCGACCGTCATGAAAAGGGTGGCCAGTGAGCCAAATCAAAATATGCCCAGCAGTGCCAGCTGCTGCCCCGCCTGAAAGACCGCCGGCCCAGCAGGATCCTTGGTGGCAGTCAGATCGCCGCAGTTGTAATACTGTGGGTGGTCCCACAGTGCAGCGGTCATTGGACCGCCACCGCGACATACGGCCGTAGTTGTAATAGGGGCTTTAGTGTGATGGTTAGTAGGTGTGTAAGTACAGTGGCAATGTGTGGTGCAAACTGAGGGGGCCTCCTGATGAGGGCCCTGTCACTTATTTTTTTACAAATTAAGCACTGCAGTGCATCATTTTCAGCCCTATAACACTAACTAATTTCTAAGAAAGCTTTGAGCATCTTCGGTAGCATCTCATCATAGGAAGTTCAGCTAACAGCAACATTTTTAAACAACGGGCAATACACCAGTACAAGAATGCTAGCCCAGTAATGGAACTATAGCAGAAGAAGCCTTGGGCACTTTGCAACATTAGGAACACTAGAAAGTTCATTCACCATACATACACGTTTAGGAAAAATACAGCTTCATATAATTGTGTGTCTTGTTCTACGAAGCCTGCGCGGAGAGAAGGTGAGCAGGGGGACAAGATGGGAGGGGGATGAGCAGGAGTGAAGTGAACAGCAATCAGAACAGCATCCATATTAACTTAAAATGGAGTTTTCAGCAAAATGTGCCTTAACTGAAATGCATTAATAAATACGCTGTGCATTATTTAAAATTCATTTCAGGTGCATTTGTGTTAGTTTGTTGTCAACATATTAGATCCATTATTTAAAACATCACTCATCAAAATTTATTTTCCATGGAAAAATGCAAATCCTAAAAAATGCTACCACAAAAATGATCCCGCCCAGCATGTGCAACTTGTTTGGATGGTGGCTATATTGAACCTGTGCATCACACCAATATGGTATACCATGAAGTCTAGACTGCCAGGCCTGACTGAAGCGGCGGCCCGCACAGGTAAGCATGGTGAGGCGTTGGGGCGGAGCAGGGTGGGAAGTGGGAAGTCGATAGACGACTGAATAGGTATAGTTAAATAAATAAATAATACCTATTCCGTCGTCTGTCGACCTCCCCCCTCCCGCCATGCCCTGCCCCGCCCCACCGTGCCGGCTGCCTCTGCTCTATTGAATGGGAATGCTGGTGTGAGTCAATTTGAATGACCTCCTAATGGTAATGTGGTTTAACTTTGAGAGGTGGAGATACTTGGAACACAATGATTTGCCAAATGGGTAGCTACACTTTCATATCTCAAGTAATGAGCAAGAGAAATTTTATAGCCTTTTGTGCCCAATATTAACTTGGGCAGCAGAGAAAATGTGATTGCTTCTCCCAGTTTACATATAAAATAACTATATTCGACCTTTTATTATCTCCACCTTCGGATGTTGACTAAGACTCTTGATTTATTTTTAACATGGAAATGCAAATAAATGTTTCTAAGTTTACTCTCCATCAGAGGGATTCTACAATACATAATCACTTCCATACAGAGATGAAATGCGGCTCACTGACCAAGTAGCGCAGGGTGGAAGGAGACATCACTTCTAATCCTAGACGTTCTAACAGTGCACACGGTGTGTGTGATCCTTGGCTAATCCGTTCACTTACCTGAGACAGATTTCCCTACTTTTCATAAATTATTAACTAAATTCTACAGCTCGTGGCTGTATACAAAATTACATTTTCCTTCAGGATGGCAACTGGCTTCTTGCAATCACCGTTTTAAAGAAAATGCTGTTTAAAGCATGTAGACACATTTCCCGGGGGAAAAAAGCTTCAGTTTAAGACACGTTCTGCTTTCGTGTCAAGCTGAGATATCTGGTCTTCCAATTTTAGTTGCAGAGAGCAATGTGTGAAGTGCAGCATTTCGATGCCAGACTCACAACCTCTGCGTGGGAAGAGGTGACGGAAAATGTCATCTGTGTAAAACGTAATGTGAACATACGCGCGAGAATATCGAATTTGGCAAGTTAAGTTCTTGTTACTAGAAGCACAGCGGATTCATCTGGGGGTGAAGGCAATTACCGGGTCTGTGCTCCTACTGCAGGCGTGGCGCGTGAAGCGTGCGCCACCTGGCACGTGAGGCGCGCCAGAGAGCGAGAGATTGTGGGGCAGATTTACAAGGCCCTTGCGCCACTTTTGCGTCAATTTTAACATGTTAAAAGTGACGCAAAAGTGGCGCAAGGGGCTTGTAAATCTGCCCCGAATCGTGTAGTTCTTCACTTTCCTTACAGTTACGTCGCAGCTTTTTTTCTCGGGCACGAGATAATGGTGATTTCTCCGAGCCGAACCTCGCTTCACCCAACATAAAAAATATTTTCGTGAGCGATTGATAAAGCCACTAGGCTCAACGTTCGGAAACGACCTCCCTGTGCTGTATCATGTTATGGCAAACCAGAAAGTACTAGAAACGTCTGAAGGCGCCTCTATTCCTCAGAGCACATAGACTGAAATACCCATAAGATCCCACAAACTGGCACCCATCCTTCACCATGGACCGGCCTTGAAACATCGTATTAGGCACCAATTAAGTCAGGTCGAGGCTTCCTTGTTTTTTCTCATTTTATCCTACCTCAGTGTGGGATATTTCTCATGTAGGCATGTTCGTATATTTTCTTGTTCTAAAGATAAACTTTACTAGGTTTAAGTCCCATATGCCAGATAAATCTGAGCTGTCTACACTCTTCACTCATACTGCAGGAAAAACTAGGTCAAAACAGGTCTGCATGGCATTGAAGAACCAGGTTCTGGCACACCCTTATTTCTTCATTGAGGGAACTGGGATTCTCAGTGAGCATACTTATTTGATGCATCAATAAAGGGGGTGGATTTGCACACTGGCTGGCACAATTGTCCCAGTCCTCCACATGCTGGTAGATGTAGTCGCAAACGAACCGCCTTTACTCACTGTAGACAGATGGGTGCTGACAATGTTCAAACGCAATGTGTGACCAATGTACCAGCATGCACTGGAAAGAACTGCTACAGTCTTGCTAGCCAGTGCACAACCCAAACCCTTTGATGGATTGCAGCCGGACCCCACCCATTAGGGGAGATTGTGATTTGGCTTCTGGAGCTCGGTGTTAGCACTAGGCGCTGTGCTGGCACTAAAACAGCAGCAAAACATTCCACTCACCCAGTATTAACCTTCTGATGAATACTGAAATACGAAATACGTGTCAAATGTTACCAAGTAATAGGATGCGCTTGAACATGCAAGCAACCACTTTCCTTCTGTGCGTAAAGGTTGTTTGTGACAACATGTACCAAGATGCAGTGGGGAGAAATGGTGGCAGTTTTGCCAGCCAGTGTGCAATTCTACCCCCTTTGGTTTGATGGATCAGTAGTGTGATTGGTAGCACCTTAAGCCCCGGGGACTTGTTGAGCACATTAAAGACCGCATTACAATGTCATTTTAGGTGTGATGGGGATGGTACCAGCCGTTAGCCGAACCACTAGAATTGTGTGGCCTTAGGAACACCAGAGATATGTTTAGTTTCATCGCAAGTTGTCCGACTTGTGAATTTCCAGTAACTCCACCCCCTGAAATTACTGTTACCCCCTGTATTTTTCAGACTTAACAGAGACAAAACCACTAATACTGAGGACCCAGAGCTGTTTAGCATCTGTGATCGTGAATGTTTGCTCCTTGAATTTAATTTCTTTAAATATTTTACCTTTTTGCTGTGAGCATCTCTCATTATATGAAATTAGCCTGATTGCTTAATATGCCAATGTTAACATTTTATGAGATTGCTTATATTTAGAGGGCCCTGGCTCTACACCCATGTGCTACTGCACCCCTGTTTTAATTATTTTGACTGACATGATTTCTTCCTCGGAGTTCTCTGTTCACAAGTCTCCTGAGAGCTCCTCCAGGTTTTTTACTGCTGATCCCGAGCATAGCAATAGAGGATGCAGCGAAAAGCTTTGCATGATGACTGTACTCAGTGGTTAATTTGCAAAATAATAAGTGCAGGATCTCTCGTCAGGAGTCAGCTTGCACCAGCCCATTTCTCCTGTTAGCGCCGCCTAAAACAGAATCAATGACTAACCATGAAAGTGGGGAGAGGATGTGGTGTAATGGCCAGAGCTGCCTACTTCAGAGCTGGGGAACCAGGTTTGAGTCTCGGCTCAACATCCTGTGATTCTGGGTCAATAACTTAATCATCATTCGTAATGAATGCTAATTAAAAGCGCCGGTGTTGATGGCTAAGTGCGTTGCTGAGCACCGGAAACCACTGGCTCAAATTAAGCACTGAATGTGTGGCAACCATTATCATAGAGACTATTGTCCCAGAACACAATTATGAAGGGACTAGTGGTTGATGGCAAAAGATAGAGCCTTTCAGGACCTGTTGTAACTGAGGACCCTCCCTGTCGTAACTGAGGCCCTTCACTTCACACAAACACGTTATAGATGTGGCTGTGCACGAGTTTAGGGATTAGAGACTAGAAGTGCTTCCACAGCTTTGCCATAGTTGCCATTTTTCTTTGTCTTTAGGAGTTCCTTCTTCATTTTCTGTCAGTGTGATGTAATACAATTCTGTGAAAGTTCTTTTCAAGGCTCACTACATCTCCTAGCTTGCTACCTAAAGGCTACATAATGGGAGAGGTCTTATCTCAGGAGCAACTGTTCTGCTAGCCCTTTCCCAGGTTCTCTTTTCCCCTCTAATTTGCCTTAGGATGCCAAAAGTAAATCAGAACAAAGGGGAGTGTGTGGATTATATTTTTGCCACTTGACTAAATACCCAAACAGTGGCCCTTTCTGGCAACAAACAAAAAACATGGGGGGAGTGAAAGAAATTTTGAGAGAGGGAGCTACACCCTCCGATCTCAAGTGTTTAAATGTAAGGAATGTCTCTAATACAAGGTGAGATGAACCCTGCAGTTTGTTTAACTCATATGACAGGGGTGTTAGTGTCAATAAAGCTACTCATCCTACCTACTCAAACACAGTTGTAAGCTTCTTGGTGGTGCACATGATTTTATGAATTGATAGGGTGTGTCCAGAATATAGACAGCACACTACTGTGGTGATGGGCACTGTAAATATGCCCCCATATGGCTACATAATTCAGCCTATCGGTGTTTCATTTCATTCCAGAGGTATTAAACGTAACAGCTCTACTCCCTCTCAAACTACGAGGCATCTTTACAGTGAAGTGGTGGAGCGCTGCATTAGCCTCCTTGGCTCTGCCACTTCAGAAACGCAGGGCTGCACCATATTTAAAAGAACATGGTGCAGTCCTGCATTTCCCCCTTCGCTGG
This sequence comes from Calotriton arnoldi, assembly GCA_963921515.1. NCBI lineage: Eukaryota > Metazoa > Chordata > Amphibia > Caudata > Salamandridae > Calotriton > Calotriton arnoldi. Next base: position 1,524,761 of record CAWUFW010003034.1, on the reverse strand, counting down.
CGCTAAATTTAGCAGCCTAGAGCCAACACAGGCACCCTTGCACATAAACAATCTTTAACTGGCGTTTTGTACCTTTTATTTGTGATGCTCAAAGTAGCACACATAAAAGTTGCAAAACGTAATTCTTTTTTATTGTTTATGTGCAGGAAGGGTACAGCGTGAAAGGGTGCCTTATTTACAAGGCAGCGTTAAGCCACTTAACGTGGCTTAACGCTGCCTTGTAAATAAGGCGAAGCCCCTGTCGCCACCACAACGTCACTAAAAGTAACGTTGTTGTGGCGATAGGGGCTTGTAAATATAGCATCCTGCTTAATCGGCTACCTATGGCCTACTCTAGGAATCACTTATATGTAGAAAAAGGGGAGTTTAAAACTTGGCAATGGGTTTTCAATGCCAAGTCAGCCTGGCAGTACAACTGAAAACACATCCTGTGTAGTAGCAGGCCAGAGGCATGTTTAAAGGGCTACTGTCTGGAAGGGTGACTTGCAGTAGCGGCTCCTGGAGGGAGTGCTGCGAGCGGTGGGGCGGGGCGGGGGGTAATAAACTTTGGCATATGGCTGAACGGAGGTAAGTACATAAATAAATAAATAAATAAAACAAATTACATTGCGCACGCAGCAACGGCAAATGGCGATGCAGCGTGCGCAATGTAATTCGTTTTATTTATTTATTTATGTACTTACCTCCGTTCGGCCATATGCCGGAGTTTACTACCCCCCACCCTGCCCCTCCCCCGCCCTGCCCCACCGCCCGCAGCACTCCCTCCAGGAGCCGCTACTGGTGACTTGGTTGTGTCAGTACTTAAGTACACATCTGAGTGAGTGTATGAGTCCCTCTGTGTGTGTGTGTGTGTCACTGGATGTCTAAGTAACTATATCGGTGTATGAGTGGCTCTCTTAGCAACCCTATGGGTCACTAAATGTGCATGAAACTGGCTGTATGGATTGCTTACTGGCTGTGTTAGTCAACGTTGGGGTATGTAGCTCTGTGTGCAACTGGCTCAGTTACTGCTGGATATATAAGTGCTGTGTGAGTGTTTGACTGAATGTGTAAGTGCCTCTGTCGCTTACTGACTGGGTGTGTGGGTGGCTCTATGCTTTTTAAGTAGGTATGTGACTTGCAGTATAGGGGAGAGACTGCATTTATAATTGGGCATATGGGTCTGTAAGTATGCATGTAACTCACTGTAACTTAAGAGTACATGTCTTACCTTTTAAGCACATATCATCCTACCCTATGAGCTACCTACTGCCTACATTAGGGGTGACTTATATGTAGAAAAAGAGGAGTTTAAGCCTTGACAAAGGGCTGTTAAATGCCAAGTCGTCCTGGTAGTAAAACTGTACATGCAGACTCTGTAGTAGCAGTTTATATGTAATAAAAGGAAAGCTTAAGACTTGTCAAGGTGTTATAAATGTCAATTCAACAGAGAAGTGTAAGGTGTACACAGAGGCTCTGTAGTAGCAGGCCTAACACATATTTGAAGGAGTACTTCTCTGGGTAGCACAATCAGAGCTACAATCCTACTACTACTATTTGATTTACAGACCCTGGGCATAGGTAGATGACTGAACTACGGACCTAAAAATAAATTAAATATACCAATTGGGGATAAGTCAATGAAACCATATTTAGGGGACAAGAACATTCACTTTACCACTATATACTACTAATATACTTTTCAGTCTCCTAATTCCAACTGATTGTCTCGGTATGTAACTAGATCTTGTCGTGTAGTTCCCATATTACCTATATAGGATATGTGCGTTTCGAATAACATAAACTGTGGGTTTGGTGGCAGACTGATTTCATGCACCCCCACCGGATACGTTAGCCTGTTTGCGTTAGCTAGCTCACAGTGCCACTAGAATCTCCTCTTATCGGGGAGAGAATAGTTTGTGGCAACCTCAGAACATGACAACCCTGATCCCTCAGGATCGTGGAAACAATGTACTACTTTTCGCTCCGTCACTCGTGCTCACTTAGTTTGTCTCAGAAATACACAGAATAAACAGGCTGGGCGTTTCAATAAGTATTTATTGAACAGTTGTTATTCTAGTGTAGAATATATGAGCTGCAACAACCATTAGACAGTAGCAGAGATATATGATTAGCAATACTACAAAAGTAAAGGGATGGTATAGTTCTACCATCGTGCAGTAATCATGAACATATACAAGTACACAAAACACATGATAAGAAAGTGCGTACTCCTACGATGTCTCCCTAACTAGATGTACCTAAATGTACCTAGCATCTGTGTAGGTGTTATGCTAAGAATCCCTCTTGGATCTAGTCCACCCCTTTACCTGAGAATTAGAGAATGTGGGACCTTGTCCTGGTCTCGAGTTGGACACCCCACGAGGGATGTTAGACCACTGCTAGCTGGAGCGTCTGCCTGCAGGAACCTCAGCGTCTCTGGTCAGTGTGTCAGCCGGGAAGTCACGGTCTCCTCTGTCTCTCTAAGCAAGACATGATGTATATATACCCAAAGGTCTCCCCAGGGGTCCTACCTTGCTTAGTTACTGTGTCGGCCTAACGGATGACGTTGGGCCTGAACTTTAACATAGATATTATACAGGAGATGTTCGTCCTGCTGTGAGTCCTGCTGTGCTTCCAAGAAGCCTCATGCATAATGTATGAGTATCGAAACAGGGAAAAACCCGCGTTCTGAATGCAATGTCGTATCTAGGTAAAAGGTCAGTGCCTAAGAATCGTTATGCATGTAATGTAGGGAAGAATATAGGTGAAAGGTTGTGATGTTTACCTACGCCTATATGAGGTACCTATATGGAATATAACAATCTGCTAGTAAGTGTTTCATTGTCCAAATGGGTATATAACTGACTGTACACATGCATATATCAGTTACTTACAAATGGGAGACTACTTGTGTCATTCCATGTCTACATTTCTAACTGAATATATCAGTGCCTCCTTAAATATGTGTCTGAATATGTACGTAGCCTTCACACTTTCTTTCACATTACATGCACTCATAACTCAGAATATACATATATGTTTTAAAAGTACACAGTTATTAACATAACTGTGAAATCTGTTTGCTGTTCTTCAATTTTTAAGTCAGTATCACTTGAAACCTTTTCTCAGGCAAAATGTCAAATATAAAGTACAAGAATAGTATACCAACCTCAGTACAAAAGAACCATTAATTACAATCTATCCTACTCTGGTTTCTGTTTCCACATTACAAGAACCCTTTCCCTCCACATCAAGACCTATATCCCCTACTTTAACACCCCAAAGCACCATGCTGGAACCCACACAGACCACTAACCACATCACACCAGTCCCAACTACCACACCCTCTCCATCTTATGACGTCCACCAGTCTATCCTACTCGATCCCCTAGAACCCACCACATCCCAACTGATAACCACAATCAACCGTCTAGAACTCACCATACTGGAAGATACCACCTCACTACGCAAGGACTCCAAGACCTACTCCGTCCCATCTTGTGAGCGCTTAATCATGCCAAACAACGTGTCTGCAACTAGCATACACTCCGACACAGCATGCTCCACCATCTGGGCAACCAACACCTCACGCTCCTCCACCTGGGCAACTATCCCCTTCAATCAATGCCATCTCAAACCCACGTCTGGATTGTCAAAATCTGAAGCGGAAACGCTGAATAACTCATACACAAATACCCCCAGCCAACTCTCCCACTGGGAGATCCCGGTCATCCTCAGCACAAGCAGAATCCCTCCATCCAATCAGTCCCAGACCACCAGTCCAACTCACATCCATACAACCCACACATTGTGAACTGAAATCCTCACCCACATTAAACTGCATGTTTCTAAACTGTTGGTCAGCAGCCAAGCACGCCACTGAAACAGCAGAAACCATTCTTCTCCATAAAATTGACTTAAGCTTCCTGACTGAAACATGGCTAAACGACCACTCCTCAGCTATTATCAGTCCACCCACCCCACCGGGCTTCTCAGTCATTCATCGGGACCACAAAGACCATACCAGTAGTGGTCTAGTTAACATACACAACAAGGAGGTCCACCTCAAACCCTTCCACACAATCGAATACTCTACTTTTGAATACCAAGGAGTTGATCTCCCCTCTAAAGACACCAACCCGATCAAACTCCACACCATCTATCACCCCCCAGGTGAAAAGCTGCTATTTCTTGAAGAGCGAATAGACCTTATAACACTAAACTCCATGAAGGATTCAATAGACATTGTACAAGGAGACCTAAACTTGCACCTAAATTATGCCAATGTCCTATGAGTATCCATCCACTCCATCGTTCCCCTCGACTGGACCGACCTCCACCTAATTCTCTTTGACCTCAACCAGCCTAAGTCCCCCAACTAAACCCATTGTCCGAAACACTGGGTGAAGAACGTACACCAAATCCAGCAATCAGAGCTAGAATCCTAAATTACCTCCCTAATTCTCTCCCCTCCTGAATTTACCACTGCTGATGACCTCATCTCCCACTATAACATAAAAATTACTGAACTCCTTGACATCATCGCCCACTTAAAGTTCAAAAAATTAGAAACATCCCCTCCAGATCCTGGTTTAAAACAGACCTTACTTAACAAGGAGAGACAACAACTCAGACTGATTGAAAGAAACTGGAGAAAACAAACCTCACCAGCACATCTCTCCCTCATCCGAACTGAACGTATAAAATACACAAAACATATCAAGCGAATCTTGTTTCTTCTGAACCCAGCTGGCCCAGTCCAGAAACAGACCCAAGGACCTCTTCAATATCATCAAACACCAAACCTCCTCGATCCCTCAACATCCTATTGATACCTCCACCAAGCGCTGCAAAGTGTTCGCAAAATTATTTTCAGACAAAATAACAAACATTGAACTCTCGCTGGTCTCTCTCACCCCCTGTCCTCCTACTAAAGCTGATCGCCCACCCAAAGATGGCCCCCAGGTCCTTCCAACTCCACCCCGCAGAAAACCAGAATACCATAACCAATTACTTGCATGGTAAAAACAATGCAACATGGTCCAAATTTGAAACCATCTCTGAAAAAGAAGTCCTCGAAATACTATCATGCCAGTAGGCGAACTGCCTCCTTTCTGACCCTTTCCACTCCTCAATTGTCAAAAATCTCAGACACATGATCTCACCAACTTGGGCCAAAATCATCAACTCCTCCCTATCCTGCGGCTCCAAGCCAGCTTCTCTTAAACTCGGTCAAATCACCCCCCCTCCTCAAAAAGCCTGACGCCGACCCCAATGACCTCAACAACTTTAGACCTATAACCAACCTCCCTCTCCTTGCCAAACTATGAAAAAATGCGTGCTCTACCAGCTAAACAACCACATCGAAAAATTCAACTTACATGACACCTTCCAATCTCGATTCAGGAAAGGCTGCAGTACAGACAACGCAATCCCGAACATCACTGACGATCTACATAGATCCCGCGATGATGGCGATGCCTGCCTCCTAATCCTTCTGGACCTCTCCTCAGCCTTTGATAACATCAACCACAACTCTTTTCTAAACACCCTCACAATGTGCCAGTAGTACTGTCATGCAATGGCTCACATCATATCTGAATGAAAGATCCCACCTAATAAAAATAAATAATTCCACATTACCAGTGGCTCCAGTCAAACAAGGAGTTACCCTAGACTCAATCCTATTACCTGCCTTGTTCATCCTCTACATGGGACCCCTTGCTGGGACCCTAAAACAAGCCATGGAAGCCTACCACCTTTACGCTGATGGCACCCAAATCTACATCGAAATCTTGTCACCTAAAGACTTCCAACACCTAAATAACATGATCTCCCTGATACGAACCTGGATGACCAACAACCACCTAAAGTTCAACCCCAACAAAACTGAACTTCCCCTCATCCAGCCAAACACTAGCCCGAACTCTATCTATAATTGTCTCGACAACCTAACGGCACTAAACTGTAATCTATCCACCTCCAATTTGATTAAATCTCTTGGGATCATTCTCGACAAGAACCTCAACATAAAAAAACACATCAACACCTCAGCATAAAGCGCCTCCTACATGCTAAAACTCCTTAAAAAAATTAAACTACTTGTCCCCCTTGATGACCTGAAGACCGTCATGCAATCCCTAGTCCTCTTCAAAATGAACTACGGCAACGCAACAATCACCAGCACCTCAAAAATCCACCTCCCACCAATGGAGTCCACACTCAATGTAGTGGCCAGACTTCTCTCTGAAGGGAAAGGAGACAACCACATCATTCCCACACTTAAAAATCTCAATTGGCTACCAATTGAAGCGAAAAAGTATATTCAAAACTGCTTGCATATCCCACAAAGCCCTCTACTCTGGACAGCCAAACACCACGCCAACAAACTCTCAAGAGCGGGCCAAAAGAGACCCCTATAAAGCTCTAACACTCTGCTCCTGATTCCACCCAAATTCAAGACTAATAAATCTCTCACCCACTCCTTATCCGGAAAGGCTCCCAGAATTTGGAACGCCCTTGCAAAAGAACTACGTGATACATCAGAAACAACCTCAAACTATTTCTTCTCAACAAACACTTAAACCCTCCCTCCTAAATCACATATTCCAGCCAAGCTACACATCCCATCCTTGGAATAAATTGTCCCACCCTGTCAATGCTATGCCCCATGCCACAATTTCCTTTAACTACCTCAGAACTGCATTTGTTAATACTCTCCTTCCCCCATTGTATATTTCGCCGGTTATATACCGATTTTACTGCATGCTTCCTATCTGTATTATATCTCCTGTATGCATCCTGTTGTTTTATATCTCCTGTAATCGCTGTTTATGTATCCCTTGCGAAGTGCTCTGATGCCCTCGGGCCAAGTTCATGCTAATAAAAGTTGAAATAAATAAATAAATAATCTTCCTTTCATTTTATTTTTGTCATTCCAATTCTAAATGGTCAGTTTTTTTAACCCTACGTTAGTCTCCTGTTAAGAAGCCTAATCTGGTAGTGTTTGTGGGTGGATTCACAAATTCGTCATGCCAAGCAGCACGACCCCCATGTAACTTCACAATGGATTCATGAATCTATATGGGAGTCCATTGATGCAGTTAACATTGTACTGTTATTACTTTGCATCTACAATTTAATTTATAAGATAGTACCGAATTTGAAAATAAGTACTCTATATTACGCAATGTGTCTAAACCACTATCCTTTTAACTTTGAAAGTACAGTCTATTTAGAACCCTCCCCCACACTTTTTAGCTTAGTTTCGATAGCAACCCCCTTTGGAATATTCTCTTGTAGCAGTAGCTCAAAAGTTCACAACATTTTCTGTAAGCAGCATACTAGCTTCAAATTCAACTGTAGCAGGTGTGGTTGACTGTTTTGAAATATAAGCATATCCAAAACAGCATTTTTTTTTTTTTTCCAGAGCCAATCACAGGTCTACTTACTTTTTGCTCAAAATCACTACCTAATTTTAGCTGCCTGCACATTTACACCATCCAATCAAATATGTTCTTTATTAAATTAGGTGCTGCCCTCCATTTTAACTGGCTTTCATTTTGAAAACTGTCTCATTAAGCCCCGGCGTTCGCTGTGTGCCACTCCACCTTGTCTTCAAAATGGTTAGAGTGTGGATTGTGGGTCATAGCCCTGTGTTTTGGGCCAGAGACTGTGCTAGAAAGAGTTGCATTGACAGGGACTTGGGTTGGCCAGAGAGGGTTATAAGCATTGCGGATTGCCGAAATCCAGACCTCATAATTGTGCACTGTGGTGGCAATGACCTATGCTCACTTACTAGGGTAGGAATGGAAATCCTAATGAAGGATACCTTTAATCAATTAATGCCACTTTTTCCTCACACTGCATTGGTGTTCTCCAACATGTGTCAAAGGCAGAAATGGAAGTGGTAAAAGGAATTCTGTCAACAGATTGACAAATCCAGGAAACATCAATAAAGCTGTTTCTGCATTCCTCAGAGACCATAACATGGGCTCTATATACCACAACAATTTACACTTTGACATGGATGGTATAAATAGAAGTCATGGAGTTGGGCTTCGGTGTTGGTATATATAGAAGCCATGGAGGCGGGCTTAAGGGTTAGGCACAGTACTGAATCTGCTCTCCTAGGAGTCACTGATCATCACAGAAAACTCTTGGATGGGGTGGAACAGCTGCACTTATCGTATAAGATCTTAACATGGCCTTTGATACTGTGTTTCATTCCATCCTGATAGAAAGATTGGCCACACAGTGGTCTTGAAGGAACAGTGCTGGCCTGGTTAACATCATTCCTAAAGGATCGGACATTCCAAGTCTTCTCGGCCAATGCTAGGTCAGACACGTGGGCTTTAACTTCTGAAGTCCTTCAGGGCTCAGTGGTAAGTTGTTCAATATTTTCTTCCACCCACTGGGAGATTTAGTGGAGAGTTGTGGCTTGACCTTAATATCTTATGAAGATGCAACACAAATCATCTTCTCTCTGTCATCTGCACAGGGTCATGGACCATCCGATCTTAACCTTGGCTTGAGTCATATCACCTCTTGGATGAATAATAATTCCCTCAAGCGAAATGGTGATAAGATCAAGATCATAATCCTGGGCATGAATCCTCAACACCGGGGCCCACAACATTTACCAGAAGCCTAAGTCAAGAATGTGGGCTTTGTATTGGATGAGAACCTTTTCATGAAGCCTCAGGTGATCAAGGTTGCCGCCACCTTTTTCGCTGTGCAAAAGTGGTTAAAAAAGATCATCTGGATGATTCTCCAATTGGCCCAAAGGAGGGTGGTCCAAGCCCTAATCTTGTCTACATTAGACTATTGTAACATCCTGTACTTGGGTATAGATCAGGCATCCATACATCACTTACAATTAGTTCAGAACTCAGTGGTTAGACTTCTATATTGTCTCCCAAAGTATGTTTCAGTCTCTCATTTTTTTCAAGAGCTTCATTGGCTCACAGTTTTAAAGTGTATTCAATCCAAAGCTCTGTGTTGCATTTTACAAGCCAGAGCTGGAGCAGGCCCATGCTACATACAGGATCTTATGGTGCCTTATCAGCCGACACGTACGCTGACATATCGGAACCTTGCCCTGTGCACTGTACCTAGGTTTCGCTTGGCTCATATGGGAGGGCGCTCCTTCTCTGTTTTGGGTCCAAAGCTATTGAACTCCCTCCCAGAGCCTCTGAGAAATCGCACCTCCCTATTTGCATTCTGTAAAGGCTTAAAGACCTGGCTGCTTTGAGCTGTTCATCTGTTTCATCTCTTTCTTTGCTCAGCACCGGCAAACCCTTTTTGGGAAGCTGCGCGCTTTAAAAGACTATAAATAAATAAAAATAAATAAATGGAGGTCATTTCATAGAGAAAGGCAACAGGGTGTTCCTCAACAACTTGAAAGACTACATTCTGTTTTATGTGCACTTATCATCAACACACAATAAACACAAAGGCTCTCCCCAGAGCCACCCCTTTTCCCAAATATTGGCTCAATCATTTTTTTAAATCCTTTTTTAATTTACGATTCGAATTCGCAAATCTGTTGCGAATCCAAAAACCAAAATCACACATTCAAGACAGCAGCACATTTAGGATTCGCTTGTATGGGTATGTGAGTGGATGTATAACTGTCCATTTGGATCTCTGAGTGGGTGTGTGAGGGCCTCTGTGGGTCTGTGAGTTGCTGTGTGAGTGTCTCTGTGGATCTGTGAGTGGTTGTGTGGGTCTGTGTGTGCCTGTGTGGATCTGTAAGTGGGTGTGTGACTGCCTATATTGGTCTGTGGGTGGTTCTGTGTGTGCCTGCATAGGTGTGTGAGTGGGTGGGAAAGTACCTGTAATAATATGTAAGTGAGTGTGTAAGTGCATGCATGGGTCTCTAAGTGGGAAATGAGTGCTTGCATAGGTTTGTGAGTGGGTGTGTAAGTACCTGCATGGATCCATGAGGGAGTTTCTGAGTGGCTGTGTGGGTCTGTAAGTGGATTTGTTGGTGCCTGCATGGATATGTGAGTGGATGTATGAATGCCTTTGTGGCTCTCTCGATGGATCTGTGCTGCCTGTTTGATTCTGTGAGTGGGTATGAGAGTGCCTTTGTGGGTCTATGAGTGGATGTGTGAGTGCCTCAGTGGGTGTGTGAGTAGGTGTGTGAATGTCTCAGCGGGTCTGTGAGGGCACATGTGAGTGTCTGAGTGGGACTGTGAATGGGTGTATAAGTGTCTGAGTGGGTGCATGGGTGTCTCAGTGGGTCTGTAAGTGGGTGCATGAGTGTCTGAGAGGGTCTGTGAGTGGGTGCATGAGTGTTGGAGTGGGTTTTTGAGTGGCTGCATAAGTGTATGAGTGGGTCTGTAAGTGGGTGTAAGAGTGTATGAGTGGGTCTGTGAATATGTGTGTGAGTGTCTAAGTGGGTTTGTGAGTGGGTGTATGAGTATCTCTATGGATCTGTGAGTGAGTGCATGATTGTATGAGTAGGTCTGTGAGTGGGTGTGCATGAGTGTCAGAGTGGGTCTGTGAGTGGGTGTGTAAGTGTCAGAGTGGGTCTGTGAGTGGGTGTCTGAGTATCTGAGTGGGAGTGTAAGAGCCTGAGTGGATGTGTGAGTCAGTGTGGTAGTGTGAAAGTGTGTCTCTGAGTGGGTATGTAAGTGTCTGGGTGGGTCTGTGAGTGGGTGCATGAGTGTCTAAGTGTCTCTATGAGTAGGTGTGTGTCAGGCAGACCTTACACACGAAGTAGAAGAAGATGACATACCTTCGCATGTCGTCCTAGATGAGCCTTTACAGAACCAATCCTCTTTTCCCCTACAGCCTCTCAATAACCTTCACAAACAGGCAGGTCTGTCTCTCCTTCCGGATCGTCTTACAGAGGAGATCACATGAGGAAGGCAGAACAAATCACAGCGGGGAGCGGCCCCTTTAAGAATTACAACGTAGATTTGAAGGAAGAAGACCCGGAAGAAAAATGCTGCTGCAACAAAGAGGAAGGGGAACTTCAAGTGGCAGAATGAAGAAGATTCGAACCAGAACCTACCTGGTTTCAATCTTGAGAAGTCAGGAGGAGCCCAACCGTATCAGGACCGTCAAGCTCCCACTGCGTCATCCTGAAGGTGAACTGGGATAGCCCTGACACCAAGTTAGAAGACACCCAGGACACGCCTGAGTCAGCGCCATTACTCTGTAACCAGAATGCGAAGGTGCACAGAAGCCCATGGCAGAACTCAAAGCCCAGGCATGTTTCAGGAGAAACGTGGCTCAGCCAGGTACACAGCCACATACTGGGAAGGAAGGAGGCGGGAGGTTCCTAAAGCGAATTAGGGAGAGAGCCGGGTTTATGTCGAACTGCACAATTTGTTGGAAATGAGCTAATTGTCCCTACACATTTGGGTACACGCTAACTTAAATACCAAACCTAGGAAACCTAGTGTTAGGAATTAGATTTCCTATGCTATTATTTTCTTTCATTTATTATCATTAGCAAACCACTGGTGTTGGAGTTTGCTACAGGGTACCCCTTCACAATTCCTGTCCCTGATTATTGACTATTTAGGAGACAGAGGATGTGAAAGGACTTACCCCTGGCTTTTCCTTTTGTTTGAGGGCAAATGTCTGCCAGGCGGCTGGACTTCAGCAGAACTAGAAGAAAGAATCAAAATGAAAGAAAGTTAAAAGACTATACCTTTCATTAAAATAAAACATATTACTTGAACCTACAAACTGTTGTCAGAGTCTAAGTCCCGGCAACCCTTACAGCGTGTCAGTGTCTGAGTGGGTCTGTGAGTGGATGTGTAAATGTCTGAGAGTGTGCAAGTGAGTGCCTGAATGGGTGTGTGAGTGGATGTATTAGTGTCTTAGTGGGTCTGTGAGTGGGTGCGTAAGTTTCTGAGTTAGTGTGTGAATGGGTGCAAGAGTGTCTGAGTGGGTCTGTGAGTGGGTGCATGAGTGTCTGATTGGGTGTGTGAGTGTCTGAGTAGGGCTGTGAGTGGGTGTGAGAGTGTAAGAATGAGTCTGTTAGAGGGTGCATAAGTGTCTGAGGGGGTGTATGAGTTGGTGCATAAGTGTCTGAGTGGGTATGTGAGTGGGTACATGAGTGTCTGAGTATGCCTCTGAGTGGGAGTGAGAGTGTCTGAGTGGGTCTGTGAATGTCTGAATGAGTGTTTGAGTGAGTTTGTGAGTGGATGCATGAGTGTCTGAGTATGACTTTAAGTGGGTGCAAGAGTGTCTGAGTGGGTCTGTGAGTATGTGTGTGAGTGTCTAAGTGGGTTTGTGAGTGGGTGTGTGAGTATATGTGGATCTGTGAGTGAGTGCATGATTTTAGAGTAGGTCTGTGAGTGGGCGAATGAGTGCCAAAGTGGGTCTGTGAGTGGGTGTGGGTGTGGACATGTCAGAGTGGTTCTGTGAATGGGTGTATGTGTGTGAGTGTGAGTATCTGAGTGGGTGTGTGAGTCAGTGTATTAGTGTCATAGTGGGTCTCTGAGTGGGTGTAAGTGTCAGAGTGGGTCTGTGAGTAAGTACATGAGTGTCTGAGTGGGACTCTGAGTGAATGCATAAATGTCTGAGTGGGTCTGTGAGTGAGTGTCTGAGTAGGTCTGTGAGTGCGTGCATGAGTGTCTCAGTGGGTGTGTGAGTCAGTGAGTGAGTACCTCAGTGGGTCTGTGAGTGGGTGTGTGAGTGTCTGAGTAGGACTGTGATTGATTGCATAAGTGTCTGAGTGGGTGTGTGAGTAGGTGCATGAGTGTCTATGTGGGTATGTAAGTGGGTGCATGAGTGTCTGAGTAGGTGTGTGAGTGGGTGGATGAGTGTCTGATTGGGTCCCTGAGCTGGTGTGAGAGTATCTGAGTGAGTCTCTGAGTGGGTGTGAAAGTGTCTGAATGGGTCTGTGAGTGGGTGTGTGATTGTCTGTGCAGGTCTGCCAGTGGGTGTGAGAGTCTCTGAATGGGTTTGAGAGTGGGTGCATCACTGGCTGAGTGAGTGTCTGGGTGTATATATTTTAAAAATATTTCTAGGCCGAATTTGTGAATCTGCTGCAGCTGTACACGGGGGCATGCAGAGTGTTGTTGTGGATTTCCTCGTATGTGGAAAACAAATCGCTCTAGGGTATTTTCTGGCCCATCAGGGGTTCCTACAAACAAACAAACAAAAACCCAGCTGCCTGAACACTATTTCTTAAATGAAGCATCACGTCTAGATTTAAAACAGAGGGGAATCAGTCACCTCATCACAACAGAGCTGAAACAGTGTGCAGTAAAGGCTTTTATGTATGACTAGATGATAAATCATTTTTCAATTTATTGGGATATATATCGTTAATTTATTGTGCATATCGATAATACGCAATTATATCAGTATACATAAATTGATCATAAATAGTCAATAAATGAATACAAAAGACAGATATGTATGAAAAATTACAAAAACCCCTACCAACCAGATGTGTACACCATAAATATTATACACAATAAACCCCACATTGTCATAAAAAAATTTCTTTCAACACCGCACTCATTCATTCACTCATTCAGATACAGACAAGACAAAGACACGACTGGTCAACTCCACAAGAAACCAATATTCATAGAACCACGAATAGTCAACCATATAACAGAGATTATTTGTACAAACTGTTTCCTTATACAATGCTGTATTAATATGAGCAGTTACTATTGTTCTGTCTTTTAGATTGTTTTATATATTTTTTAACATTTTTTAAAAATAGAAACAAGGGGCCCGATTCACAGAACTAATCTGAGACAAAATCCTAAACGTACTACTTTTGGTATTCACAGAAGGCATTTAGTAGTAGTAAAGTTAGGATTTTGTCTTAAGTTTGACTTAAGACAAATTTAAGACAGACTTAAGACAGACTTAAGACAGACTTAAGACAGACTTAAGACAGACATAAGACAGCCTTAAGACAGACTTAAGACAGACTTAAGGCAGACTTAAGACAGACTTAAGACAAACTTAAGACAAAATCCTAACTTTACTACTACTAAATGCGTCTGTGAATACCAAAAGTAGTAAGTTTAGGATTTTGTCTCAGATTAGTTCTGTGAATCGGGCCCAAGAACATGTGATGGCATCCAGTCTTGTAGGAAAGTTGCGCCAGTCGTGTTGGGAAAATGCGCCGTCAGGGGTCCGTCACAGAGCACTAAATTGCTCCATGGGGTCAGGGTACCTCTACCCTGCCCTCTTCTACTACATTTTATGTAAATTTTCGCGGCAGGGGACCGTTCCCCAATTTCTAAAATGGTGGCCACAACGTTCTACTCAGGTTTTGGCCGGCCAATCATGGCATTGCTGTTGGCATGTGAATTCGCGAAGCACTGTGATGGATTCACAAAGGAGTCACATCCTAGATATACACATTTGTTTTTCCTTTAATGTCTCAAAAACTACTTCATGGATTTACACCATATCACAAAAAGCATGCTTTCTGGACCAAGAGTTAGCTTTCTGCCAAATTTGGTGTAATTCCATTTAGTGATTCAGGCAGTAGTCGTGCCTAAAATCTCTACGGGAATTAACATGGGAAACTGACGTTTTTTAACCCCCTGCTTGACAGATCACCCCGAAACTAATCTTTCAATCAAAAGCATAGAATTCCTTTAAATGTAATCTTTACAATTATTTTTAGTATTGTTAGAAAGCGCAACAATGCTGAATTTGCTATATGTTATGGAATTGCAGCTAAATCACTCTCTAAAAACAAGCATCACATCTACGACCTATTCACTGACACACAACCTGACTTACTCTTCATTACTGAATCATGGTTGGGAGATGTCATGGCTCCAGTGTTGCATGAAGCCATTCCTCCAGGCTATCAAACTATCACACAAAATTGTATAGACAAAAGAGGAGGTGGACTAGCTGTTATATTCAAGCAAACAATAAACCTTACTGAAGCTGACGACCTCTCCATACAAGGTTGTGAGGCCTCTGCACCAGATGCAACCCTACATCATCTTTCTCCTGTAACTTCCCTCTCCTTTACAGATTTCCACCTACAATGCAATATTCCCAGATACATTTCTAGACGCAGTTTCCAACCTGATAACACCACACTCCAACCTATGCATTCTGGGTGACCTAAAAATATGGTTTGAAAAACCCAATATGCCCCATCCAAAAACCATCATCACTGGCCTAGACACACTGGACCTACATCAGTTCATCCACAAACCCACACACATCGCTGGGCACATCCAAATGTGATTTTTGCAAATCCAGAACTAGTTACCTTTCAAACGATGACTCCAGTCACATGGTCAGACCACCATGTGCTACTTTTCCAACAAAAAACACCACTAAGGAGCACACCTAAAACCACCTTACATGCATCCACCTACCGACCGTGGAACAAACTCAATTTTGAACACTTAGAAACACAACTAACATCCAACACAGATCTAGGCACAATACATTCTTCTCAAAAACTATATGAGTGGATACACGAAGATTTTGATATCCTTATACCACTCAGAACAACAGAACAAGACAAAAGAAAACAGGCACCTTGGAGAAATACAGAACTAAAAGAGATAAAACAGCAAATTAGAAAACTGCAACACACCTGGCTCTAAACAAACAGCAATCAAGACAAATTTCACTTGCAGAAACTTAACAGATTATACAAGTCAGCAATCAAAAAGGCAAAAAAATTACTATTCAGATAGAATTAAAAATGCTGAATGTGCAAATATTAAATTTGATAAAATTCTCACCCAATTTTGTAAACCTAAATGCATAGAAAGGACTGATCCCATTACTCAAGAATTCACGGACAAATTGGCAAATCATTACACAACCAAAGAAGACACGTTGGATTCCTATTTAAAACAAAGGAAGACCACCAGCACCAACCCCTTTCCAAAATAACCTTCCAAGAGTTGGCTAACCCAGCCGCTGCATTTCTTCAAACAAATATCACAATGTGAATTTATGGATCTGGTCAAAGCAAGCAGGCCTGCCAGCAGCCCTTCTGACCCTTGTCCACCACAATATTGTCCACCACAACATTATGCATTTTTTTCCGTTTAGGAACGGGCTGCAGCGGTCTCACAGCGGTGCATGTCTAAGGCACACCTGCATGCCTTAGATACGCACCGCCGTGGGACCTCCGTAGCAGGACTGCCCGACCTGGATTTCTATTGGAGTCTGCCAGGCAGTCTGACTACGGGTTTGGCGGTCTTGCAGCGGAGCACTGGCATGGCGGCCCTATGCAAGGCCTCCAAACTCGTAATCAGGTGCATAGTATTGAATGAGAATTCACACATCTCCTGTTTACATTCCCTCTCAGGAACAGAAAGCCAACAAATATATGTATACCAAATACTTGTTTGCTATTCTTTCCCCCTACATTTGATCAAATCTATAAAAATTAGGAGGCCAGGGTGGGCGAGTTTTTATTGGTTTTATGTACCACAATCCTTGGTAACTTGTGAGACAAAGAGGATGTCCCCAGAGAGGCACAGGTTTACATATCTACTGTCAGTCCCCTGTTGATGATCTTTGCTGAACGTGATGGGAAAAGGAGTACAAGGAAATACGGAGGGCAGAGGTTATTTAGAGGAGACCTTCATGCCAACAAGGTGGCCAACTCCCTTCACGCTGTAGCATGTAATAATGCATCTCAGCTATTCACGGGCGCTTTTGTCAGGTGCAATGATGAATGGAAGCTTAGAAACTGAACAGTTTGATCATCTGTAGCATATTCAAGGATAGCAGTAAATAGTTATAAACAAACCAGCAAGTTAAAGACCAGTCTGAGGAGCTGAATGTTCCAAGATGAGGTAGAGGCCTTTAATCTGTAAACTAAGTGTTAGAACTGGGGGTATCTAGTTGGCAGAGGTAGGTACCTTTGTCCAAATAGGGACCCTTGCTTCTAGTCAGGGTAAGGGGGTACACTCCTGAAATAACCCCTGCTCACCCCCTTGGTAGCTTGGCACGAGCAGATAGGCTTAGTTCAGAGGCAGTGTGTAAAGCATTTGTGAACACATACCGTAATCCAGTGACAACACTACAAATGGACACCACACAGGTTGTATTATAAAAATAAGTATCTTTTATATACATTTACCACAAGACCATAAACGACAAAAATAATCCACAATACTGTACTTTAAAGATGGTAGAATTAGCTTGAGTCTCTTAAAATGGAAATGCGACACTTTGAGTTCAATGTACCTTAAGATGCGTAACGCAAGGCAATGAAAGTGTTGCAGGGAAGGTGATGCGGTAGTCCCTTACACGCAAGGACGGTGATGCGGTACCCCCTTCCAGAATTGCCAGGGCACCTGTGGCAGGTGTCCTGCACAATTCGCCCACCAGTTCAGGGGTTCTATCCTGCAACTGGGCGTCCAGGTCAGGGGGGACACCCTGAACCTGGTCCTCCAATCTAAGGTCTAAACCCTCCAGTTGAACCGGGGTCAGAGGCGAGGACTCCCTCCCTCTGCACCCCCTTCCAGAGTACTGCCCCCTCCCATCAGGAGCGGTACCCCCAGAAGACAAACCGGTCAGGACACTGTTTACAGTTGTCCCACCCTCCAAGTCAGACAACACCTGAACCTGGCTTCCCAACCCAGGGTCTGTACCCTTAGGCTGGACCTGTGCCTGGCAACCCAGGACTTCCGGGAGGGTACACCAACCCCCCCCAAGGGAAACACACTCCTCTAGAGTTGTGTAAGAATCTGCCTGACGCACCAGGACTTCCTGGGGAGCACGCATGCCCCCCAGAGGGTAACACATCTCTCATGTGTTGTGTGGCAGTCTGCCTGGTGCAGATCTCCCGACCCCTGTCCATCTGACAGTGCGTGAAGATCCCCCAGGACAGAAGTGGTGTCACCGTGGTCATTCACTGGTGACTCAGCCCTTCTGGCTGGTCCCTGACCCACTGGTCCTTCCACTGGGGACTCTCTCCCCCTCTCACCCCTCACTCTGGACTTCTGCACCCTTCCAAGTGGAGTGGCACCGCCACACACCAGAAACACTGGAGCTCCATTTACAGACGCTCCAGGTTCTCTAGACACTAGGAGATCCTCCTCAACAGGCGGCCCATCAGGGCAGCCTAGGCTCCCTACCTGGTGTTCCCTTAAAGAACCATCCAGGCTCTGAGACTGGGTTTCGGGACCTTGGGACACGCAGCCCCACACTCACTCCTTCTCCACTGAGACAGGACGTGAGTCCCTACACCCCTCCCACTACCACGGGACCTAGCTGGGCTACACTGAACCTCTCCCACCACTCTGGGTTGGAAGACACCTGAGCCACTCCTCTTAGGGTCACTCCCCAATGCCTCTCCAGACCCTCTGGAATCCACCAAAAGGTCTGCCTCCATTGTGAGCTCCCTGGGGTCAGAGAACTCATTCTCCAACAGGTGTTGACATAGCTCTGGAAAACAGGGACTTACAATATGCTCTCCCACAATTGGATCACACAGCCCCGCACAGGGGTTAACCAAACTATCCTTCACCTCACCATCCAGTGCCTTGCACACGTACTCCACACCACTCTCCTGAGATTGGCAAGACAGTATCTGACTGTCTCTGTCATTCAACCCACACTCTTCTGGGCGGTCTTCACACTCACACACCAGGATTTCAACCGGGGGGGGGAACCCCTCTCCTGCACCTCTCATCTAGAGTCAGTAGAGTGTCCCGCCCACCACTAGGACTATGAACCCCTGTGCCAGTTCCCCAATCCACCTCAGGGACACTGCGCACCACTAGAGCTACCTCATATCCTGGAACCTCCTGGTGTATATTAACCCCCTCCTTCAAGTCAGGTGCCACATCTCTGGGTGTGTGTACTACTCCCTCAGCACTAGATAACATAATTTTGCTGCCACCATCTGAGCTGGACTCCCCTTCCAACTCAGCAAAGCTCACTCTCTGAGCTACACACATTTCTTGTTGCTGGGCTGAGACACTCGTGGCCTCCAGCCTCTCGAGCTTTAAATCAAGCTCCCTCATTCTCAACTCATGCTCCTGATCCATTCTTTTCTCTTCTAAGGCCAACTTTCTAGATTGCAATTCAAATTCCAACTGCCCCTCTAACTTGAGCTTGGTCAGCTCCATCTCATGCATCCTACTCTTTTCTCTGTCCTCCAGCTCCTCTGGGGGCAGACCTTGGGCAGAAACTCTGCTACCTGCTGGGGAAGTTACTCTCCTCCCCAATCACAATCAACAGATGCTATGGAGGCTGCTGTATCCATGGTGATTAAACTTGGCAGTTTTTAGCAAAAATAGAAAGTCCCTCAAAAGAATATCTACCAAAAGTATGTGGTTGCGTTTTGGTCTGCCCTCACTAGGTAGTGTTCACCAATCACTGTACATGAGTCACACATGCAAGTCCAGAATCCCCACCGCTGACCACCAATGTTAGAACTGGGGGTCTCTAGTTGGCAGAGGTAGGTACCTTTGTCCAAATAGGGACCCTTGCTTCTAGTCAGGGTAAGGGGGTACACTCCTGAAATAACCCCTGCTCACCCCCTTGGTAGCTTGGCACGAGCAAATAGGCTTAGTTCAGAGGCAGTGTGTAAAGCATTTGTGAACACATACCGTAATCCAGTGACAACACTACAAATGGACACCAAACAGGTTGTATTATAAAAATAAGTATCTTTTATATAGATTTACCACAAGACCATAAACGACAAAAATAATCCACAATACTGTACTTTAAAGATGGTAGAATTAGCTTGAGTCTCTTAAAATGGAAATGCAACACTTTGAGTTCAATGTACCTTAAGATGCGTAACGCAAGGCAACGAAAGTGTTGCAGGGAAGGTGATGCGGTAGTCCCTTACACGCAAGGACGGTGATGCGTTGAAGATCTGGTGCAAAGAAACAAAAGTGGTGTCTTCTGGAGGTTGCGACAACAAAGGGGTGATGCGTGCACGCCCGACGGCCGTGCGGCGATTTTGATGAATCTTTGGAGCCGCGACAAGCCCTGCGACACGCTTCCCTGGTGATGCGACGGCGTCTGATGCGAGGTCGACAATCTTCTCCTGGAATGCGGGGCGCCTCGTGTTGCGATGCGTCGGCGTCTGATGCGAGGTCGATGCTCTGCCCCGGGGATGCGACGGCATCTGATGCGACGGCGACACTTTTCTCCGGTGCTGCGAGGCGCTTCGAAGGATGCGAGGGTGTCAGCGGCGCGCTTCTTCGGGGATGCGCTGGCGTCTGCTGCGACGTCAATACTCTTCTCCGGTGATGCGAGAAGCAGCGGCTGCGGCGACACGCTTCTTCGTCTTGAGTCGCGCTTCCAGCTCCCAGCGACACGCAAGTGTGTCAGAAGGTCCAAATTCCCAGCAAGGGAATACAGGGGAGCTGGTGGGTGAAGTCTGTGGTCCCTGAGACTTCAGCAGGAGGCAAGCTCTGAAATCAAGCCCTTGGAGTTCCTTCACAAGTTGATGAAAGTACACACAAAGTTCCCTTCTCCTTTCTTTGGCAGTCAGGCAACCACTGCAGGCAGATCCCTCTAGCTTAGGGATAGTCTTCTCCTCAGTTTCTTCTTGGTTCCGCTCCTCAGCAAAGGTTTCTTCTTGTTTCCCAAAAGTGATCTAATTTCCTAGGCGTCTGGGTCCCCTTTTTATACACCTTTTCTCTTTGTTCTCTGAAGGCAGAGAGGCCTTTGCCTAGTCCAAAACCAGTTCTGGTCAGTCCTGGAGCACTTTGTTTACAGGACTCCTTCTTTCCTTTCAGGATGTGGGGCAGAGTGCTCAGCCGCCCAGCAGGAGGTGGAGCCAGCATTGTGGAAGGCAGGCACAGCCCTATTCAGACCCAGGTGCAACTCCTCCCTCCACTCTGGATGCAGATCTCTCTATTCAGCCCTGTGCTGACTCACCCTGTCTCCTGGAGCCACCCCCAGCCCATGTCACTCAAACTCACAGACAAGGAATACACAACCTAGCAGAGGCAGGCATGGATAGTTAGGCAAGAAAAAACCTACTTTCTAAAAGTGGTATTTTCAAACACAGAGGGGCCGATTCCGATTCGGAGCCCTACCGGCCGAGATCGGAATCGGCCCCAGAATGTTAAAACCAACTTCACTAAAAGATGTATTTTATCATTCTGAGTTCAGGTATACTAAATTCGTTTTTCTACCATGTTCCCTGGGTCAGTTAAGATTATAAGGTGTAATAATCAAAACTGCCCATTCTGGCCTATGGGGAACAGGTAGCCTTGCAATAGTGAACAACGAAAATGGCTGTAATTCACTATTAGGACATGCCACACACACCAGGGCATGTCCTACCTTATACTTACAATGCACCCTGCCCTAGGGCCTACTTTAGGGGTGACCAACATGTAGTAAAGGGAAGGTTTAGGGACTGGTAAGTGGGTGCACTCACCAAGTCGACATGGCAGCCCTAGGCTGCACACAGGCTCTGCAATGGCAGGCCTGAGACACATTTTACAAGCTGCTTCTGCGGGTGGCACAACCAGTGCTGCAAGCCCACCAGCAGCATTGGATTTACCAGCCCTGGGCACACTCAGTGCACTGTACTAGGGACTGACAAGTAAACCAATCATCCAATCATGGAGTCACTAATCCATACATCAATTTATAACAGAGAGCATATGCACTTTAGCACTGATCAGCAGTGGCAAAGTGCCCAGAGTCATAAAACAGCCAACAGGTCAGAAAAAAGGCTAGGAGGAAGGCAAAAAGTTCAGGGATGACCCTGCAAAAAGGGCCAAGTCCAACACTAAGTAACTTGAAGAAAACATAATCCTGCAAGTGAACAGGGTCCCATTTTGAAATTTATACTTCAGCTTTAAATGTGCGGTTAGCAAATTATCACATGCATTGCAATTTTGTACTATTGCATCACAAATGTGTGTCAATGACATATTGCAACATGGAAAAATTGTGCCTATTAACTCTACACTAACAACACACACTTTCTGCAAGTTACTCCCCATTTAAAGCCAAATTTGTGGTAATTACACATGAACTGGATGTGGTAACCCAGCTACCATATCACATTGTTGCCGCAGATTTAGTGAGAATCTCCAAAAAGGAACTAGAACTGGAATTATTCATTGAATGTTGCTTTCAATTGTGTTTCCATGTTTTAAATACACACATTTGCTAGCTATATCTGTATTTGTTTTTTTTAATCACCATAATGCTTACTTTTTGGCTATATTTACACAGGCATGTGTTAATTGGTGGTAATGTGAAACAGAGAGGATCACATAGCACGGCATGCTGGTAGAGCAATGGTTGTGGGAAAAACAGACTGCGTGTACATAGGCGCTAGATTATTATTGTTATTTAGTAGTGTTGTATAGCACTCATTCACTGTGAAGTATGTAGGTGATTTACAATAAACAGTAACAGTTACTTCAAACACGCATCACTATAGAAACAGGTCAGATATTTCAACAAGGCATAAGGTGTGATAGTCCAATTAGCTACAGCTCAAGCGTCAAATCTTGCAGTATTAGCACAACAGCGTACGACAGACAGTGTCACCAACTTGAGGGCTGTGATGACCAGTTAACTGAAAGTTAGTTAGTTTAGTGAATTTTATATCCTCGTTTATACCAACCAGTGTAACATTAATACTTCCAGACAATCACTAATGCAAAATGATTCTTTTCATATGGACAGTCAGTTTAAATGTTGTTTTTGTAATGGCCAGTCAGTGCAAATGGCAGTGCAATATCTCCTATGGCTGGGAAAATACTTTTGACACCAGTACAAAGTGTTTCATTTGGCCTCAGAACTGAGTAAAGATCTACAAAGGCTGACCACGACTGTAGATCATGAGGGGTGGGGATTAGAAATGTAATAATAGAGCACACTTGAAATCAATAAACCAGCAGTGCTCCAAGGAAGGAGGCACATATAAAACATTTTGGGAGGAGGGAAACGATGATGGAGAATACATGCATTACTGCATGAAAGAGAGATGTCCACAAAAATGTCCGTTTTTATTACCACTGGGACTTAAGCAATAAGCTGGCTTCTGGAAGTTATATGGCATAAAAAGCAGCATCTGTATGAAATTCAATATATTGTACTTTAGGACTAGCTGTGTCATTTTTACTATCTACACCGGAAAGTAAGTGCTATAATTTTGACAGTCCCGCAGTCAGCTGAAGGATGGCTCGCTGCAAAAGGGGCGAACAATGAGTTCCAAAAAATCACCAATCTCATAGTCTTTATAGGAGACTGAGCTTCTCTTAAGCTATGATTAATGTAAATAAATATAATATAAAACTGCATAGTATTAAAATAGAGGATGGGATATTCAGACTAGATGAATTGAAACTAAACTGAATGAGCTAAAATACTTAAAATAAAGAGGTTGAATCAAACCAATTGATATTAAGATTCTTAACTTCGATGCTAGCATTAAATATTGTTGACTGTGGCATGGGAATGCATGGACAAATAAATAGAAAATGCTTGCTAATTCTTAGAAGTTAACCAAGGCAAGCTCCTATGTTGAAGAGTATACTAAGCAAGAAGTGCTTTGTGTCGACATACATGTTGATAGTTCCAAGCTGCCGAATGATCAAACATAAATGCGAGGTTGGCTAGTGTGGTTATGGCACCCAGTGGTTTTTCTCATTAAATGTTGGAACATTTGGACTTAGTCTCTGGGAAGTATGGTTCGTGAGCTCGGTGGAAGAATGTGATGCATGAATTATGATGCCTGAATTATGGCTATATTTAATTTAAAGAGGATGCAGCTCATGGCTTTTCTCATTGGAAAGTTGTAGTAGGTTTTTTTCCTTCAGATTTGTTCAGATGATTTTTGTAAGTATTTTCTTCTGAATTTCTTCTAATTTCATCAAATGCAAAAGGCCTATTGTAGTTCCATAGAATCTACTTGAGTGTCTAGCATCACTGCTACCACAAAAGCACTGTGCTGACCTGCAACCAGTGTTATAGGGATTTCACCATTTGTTGTGGTGCTGGGGAAGATCTAACATAGCTCCAGGAAATAACATTGATTTCCAACACTGTTTATATATCGAAGTAAAGTTGCTTGTTTAGCTCTCAATCATCTTTTCAGCATGTGTGTTTTTCCTGGTCTATACAATAGTGAATCAACATGATTCCAAAGTGGAGAGGACCCAAGCAATTTCAAAATCTATAAATTACTTTGTACAAACTAGAGAACATATTCACAATTTCGAGAATTGATTTGTAAATAGTCTACGGTCTTGACTGTTGCTATGTAGTGCAGATTTGTAGAACGCACTATCACCAGAGATTGAGTTGTGTGTCGGTGGCATAAGAGAGGATGTTGATGTGAGAGCAGATGAAGATGGCTGGAGGGATCATATATGCATTGAAGAGCATTGGGCTCAGGAAGGATCCTTGCGGATATCAGCAGATGAGGTCTCTGGAGTCCGAGGTGTACTATGCCAGGCTAACTGACTTGGTCCTTCCAGTCAGCAAGGAGCAGTTCCATTGCACTGTGTCCTTGGATTCTGTTGTGTAGGCGCTGGACAAGGTTTGGGTGGGAGACTGTTAAATGCTGTGGAGAGGTCCATGAGTATGAGGGTCGCCGTGTCTCCTCTGTCAAGAGTCATGCAGATGTCATCTGAGGCAGCGATGAGGGCAGTTTCCGTGCTGTGGTTGGTTCTGAAACCACACTAAGGGCCCTAATATGATGCTGGTCGGAAAGCCTCCAACCTGTGGTCGGAGGCTTTCCGTCCGACATCTCTGGTTTCACTTTCGACCGCCGTATTACAATGATAGCGGTCCAAAGTGAAACCGGCCGATCATTTTGACTGGCTTACGACGGGCTCAAGGAGCCCGCCGGCCAGTCAGAACCGACATGTAATCCCTTAAGGACAGTGGTTCTGCCATTGGGATTATGATATCGGTTTCCCACAGGCTTTCCTTGCCGGGCTTTCCGACATGGAAAGCCTGTCAGAAAGCGACTTTGGGGGCCTCTAGCAAGGCCCTCTTCTCCCTGTGGCCCCCCTGTTAAATTGGACCGTGTGGCAGGCACCGTGAGGTGCCTGCCACATGGTGCAGGGATTAACAGAAACTCCAATTTCCCTATGGGAACTTGTGCTGCGGCCGGTTTACGGCCGCAGCACAAGCTCCCTTAGAGAAATGGGAGTATGCGATTGCACCATGTGCGGTCACATTGTAATAGCAGTGTCGGGACCGCCGACTGGAGGTCAGCCGGTGCCGAGACTGCAACGGTGTCTGGTGGACATCATAATCAGGCCCTGAATGGTTTTGAGGAGTTGGTGGTTGTTGAGGTATCGGATGAGTATTTTCTCTAAGACCTTGGCGGGGAATGTTAGCAGGGAAATAGGTCTGTAGTTGGCAAGCATTGAAGGGTCCAAAGAGGGTTTCCCCAGCAATGGGAGGACAGTTGCATGTTTCAAAGCATATGAGAAGATCACAGAAGTGACAGATGCATTCATAATGGTCCTGGCATCAATGCAGTCTGCCAAAGTGTTGTGTTTGGTTTACGGATCATTGGTGTTAGTATCTTTGGCCAGATTTGAAAGTGCTCCTGTCTGCATTGTTCTGGCTCATTCTCCGTTTGTGCTTCAGTTGTTTGCAGTTACATTTTGTCAGTCTGAGTTCCTCCGCATACCAATAGACCTGGGGTCTACATCTTGCTGTATTGCTCTGTTTTGTTTTGGGAGGCATGCAGTCAGCACAAGAGGTAATCCAATTGTTGACATTTTTTATGGCTTTGGGTAGGACATTGCTGTGTTCAGATTGTGGGTGTTGAGAGTGGTGTTCCAATTCTTGCCAGTGATGGTGTTCTTTTTTTTTTTTAAAACATATTTTAATTGGCATTTCGATATACATTTATCATCACATGTCATTGTTCAAACATTAACCATATCGGCTCTCTTACATTTGGGTATTACAGAGTTTGGTATTGTTACTAATCACTTTGGGTCCCCAATGTGTTCTCAGAGAGGGGCTAATACTACTCATTCCACCCATTGCATGGCCTAGAGTTAGAATAACCACTCCCGTGCCCATCCACCCCTTGATAGTTTGTGCTTTCCTTACAGTTTGGGATAGCTGTCTGGGTGTGTGGTGTCGCTGCCATCTCAGGATCAAATATACGAGGATCATGCATAACAAAGATTTGAGAACAGAACTTCTAACTACCTGGCGGAGCCCAGCGCGGCCCTAACTGTGGATAAGACGTCATTGGTTTCATTGTGTACATGGGGTGGGGGATGAAAAGAAGGGGGGAGGAGGGGGAATTCTCAGGTTTTATCGCCTCAGGGCCCAGGGGGCGTCTAGCTTCATTTCCACCATATATTTTCTCATCTAGTCAACCTCCATCTCCCCACTCTGTTGTGTAGGTGGGGGGGTCACAGAGGCCACCTCCATGCAATATGTCCTGCGGGCTAAGTCTAGCGCTCTCAGGTGGGGTCTCCTTATCTCTCTACTTTAGTTTCTTCATCCGTGCTACTTGGAGAATTCAGATTTTCCCAGGCATAAAAATGTGTCCCTCCATTGCTCTGCTATTGGGCGTTGACGCAGCCCCCTCAGTTCTTCTCTGCGTAGTGCCCTCTCCTCTGCTCCAGCCCAGGTAGTCACCTCCTTCTCCCAGACATTCAACTGCGGAACCACGGATGCTTTCCACATGATTGCTATACGCCTCCAGCTGGTGCAAGTGCCAAATCTTTAAACCTGTTTCCCACTTTACGCTTAGGTGGTCTAGGCAAGAGTCCTAATAAACAAACGTCCACAGTATAGTTGAGCGCACGCCCTAACGTGTTATTGAGTTTAGAGAGTACTTCATGCCAAAAGATTTGCGTGACCCCGCATTCCCAAGTCATGTGCAAAAAGTCTGCATCTTCCCGACTGCATCTCGGGCATCTCCTTGGGTCCCCCCAAAGGTGACAAAGATCCTATGTGTTGTCAGATAGGTCATGTGTACGAAATTAAATTGAACATATTTCAATCGTGTGTTCCGCGATAATTTCATAGGGGATTCCAGGACTCTGCTCCATTCTATGTCCCTTCCCAGGTTTCTTTCCCATTTCCCCCACAATATCAGCAGGGGGGCCAGTGAGGCCTCGCGCAAAGATGCATAAAACCATTTGATTTGGTGTCTCGCTGTGCCTAGGGTAATCAGTGAATGCAACACCCCATGCGTCTCCGGCTCCTCTCTATTACAGCCCCATCACTTCCTGAATGCCCGCTGCAGTGCCTCATAACTGGCCCGAGGGCAAATTGCAGCTCTCCACCAGTTCCACAAAGGGGAGCCAGTTTTTCTCATGGTAGCAGTCCCCCACAGTCTCGAGACCCACCGCCGCCCAGGATGCCATCTGCTCCACAGTTATGATCTGTTGTGGTTCGCCATGCGGTAACTCCACCTGGGGCAACTCCAGGGAATATTTCGGGGCATCAGGTATTTTCTTAATGCAGCGCCTCCAGCATTGCAGTGCTGTGGTCTGCAGTATCGAGGTATAGGGAACTTTTGTTGCGTGGACCAGAAACTTGGCCAGCAGCAGACTGGGACTCTGGCCAGGTTCCACTAAAAAGGTCCCTTCAGCGTTCACTCCTTCCAACCATTTGGCCAGCCATTGCAGCTGGGCAGCTAGCTGGTAGAGCTCAAAATCTGGTACCCCCAAACCTCCTGCTTCTATAGGACGTCTCAATACCTGGAGCGACACTCTGCGCCTACCATCCCCCCAGATTAAGTCTCTCACCAGGGAATCCAGATTGCGAAACCATTTCGCAGGCATTAGCACTGGCAGGTTGGCGAAGTAGTATAACATACGGGGAAGCATAACCATTTTCGACAGGGAGATTCTAGCCATTATTGGGAGGCGTAATGTACCCCAGAACAGAACATTAGATCTAAACGATCGCAGCGCTTTATCCAAATTACCCTCTCTTAAGTCTTCCAACGAGTGGAAGATTTGGACACCGAGATATTTAAAGGTGTCTGATGCCCAGTTAAGATCTGCGGGTATATCAGGGGGGGAGCGCTAATGGTCCGGCCACCGGGAACAAGTACGTTTTACGCTTATTGACCCATAAGCCCGACAGCTCCCTAAATGCCTCCAGGTGTTGTAGGGCCATCTCTGCACCTTTAGTGGCATCGCAATGGTAGAATAATAAATCATCTGTATAAAGAGAGATGATATATGTCCTTCCTCCTACTGTCAATCCCATGCTCCCCCACCTTGCCGAAATAACTCGGCCAGAGGTTCTATCGCCAAGGCAAATAGAAGTGGCAACAGGGGGCAACCCTGTCGGGTGCCTCGTGCTATGTGGTATTGTGATGAGATGGTTTTACCGGTCTTGACCCTGGCGGTAGGGCATATATACAGCAGTCGTACCCATGCCACCCATCCGTCGCCCGTACCCAAGCGCCTCATGACCGCCAGCAGGTAGTCCCATCCCATGGTGTTGAAGGCCTTCTCCAGGTCAATCAATAAAATGGCGGCCTGCCGGAGGGCCTGCGCTTCTGGATGGTACAGCACCGAGTACAACTGTCGAAGATTGTACGAGGTATTGTGGGAGGGGATAAACCCATTTTGGTCAGCATGTATTAGGTCCTGCATATGCGGGAGCAGCCTAAGCGCCAGTACTTTACTAAGTATTTTAAAATCAGTATTGAGCATGGAGAGGGGCCTATAATCTTTTACCTCAGCGTCTGGGGATGCAGTCTTGGGGAGTGGGATTACCAGCGCATCTCGTGTGGTGTCCGGCAGTTAACCCAGCTGAAGTGACTCCGCATATAAGGTCACCTGTCTCGGAGCTAGCTCAGACCCATACTTCTTATAAAATTCCCTGGCAGGCCATCTGGGCCCGGAGTTTTCTCATCAGCCGTAGCGGCAATGGCTCCCTGAACCTCCTGCAGGGTCACCGGTCTGCCCAGTTCCTCACCTGCTTCTGCATCCAAGGTGCGGAGGTCCAACGGATCTAGGAAGGCACCAACAGATGCCCCAGGGTTCCCCGGGGGGACAGTATAGAGGGCCCTATAGTAGTTCCTGAATAGGGCATTGTTTTCTCCTGGTTCATGCAGAGTTAGGCCATCTGCTGTCCGTACACGCATGATTGGGGACCCATGCATTTCTGGCCGAATCAACCAGGACAGCAGTCGGCCAGCCCGTCCCTCCTCCCCCTGTACTCTGTCCATGTATGCCTTATAGTCATAAGACCTAAGTCGCTCCAGTGTGTCAGTGTACTGTGTGTGTTTATCCAGAAGGTGTGCGTGGGCCTGGGTGTCCTGTCCCTGGAGATTGTCCAACCCCCGTATTTCTCCCTTTCTAGCCAGTAGGTCCCGGTGGAGTTCTCTACGTACACCCACAGCTTGCCCCATGCAGTGTCCCCGCACCACCACCTTAAAAGCTTCCCACTCTATCAATGCAGAGGATGCGGATCGCTCATTATCAACAAAATAATCGCTAACAAGGGATTGCAGGGCATCTGCAAACGGCACGTCCTCTAAAGACACAGGGTTAAGGTGCCATGTGGGTATTGGGGGTCTGTCTCCGTGTGGCCAGTATGTCAGCAACAGCGGACTATGATCGGACAGGGTCCGTCCCAGGTACTCGGTATGTATGATGGAGTCGCTGAGGGTGGGGGAACACCAAAAGGCATCTTGCTGTGTATGGAGCTGATGCATTGGGGAGTAAAAGGAGTATTCTCGTGTTTCCCCATGTTGGATTCTCCAAATATCTTTCAATCCCCAGTGGGACATCCATTCCCCCAGCCCAGCTGCCACTCGGCGGGTCTGAGCCCCGGGCAGGAGAGGGTGAGACCTGTCTTAGTCCACATCTATCACTCCGTTAAAATCCCCTCCTATTAGGACTGGGCCCACCATCATGTCCGCTATGCTGGTGGAAAGATCAGCCATGTAGGCCATTTGGTCCTGGTTGGGGGCATATACACAGCCCAGTGTGATTTCCTGCCCATATAACCTCCCCAGGAGAAAGTCATACCTGCCCTCCTTATCTATTGCAGACCGTATTATTTCAAAGGGTACTCCCGATCTGATCCAGATTAACCCCCCACGGGCATATGTCGAGAAGGATGTAGCATTAACCTGCCCCTCCACCGTCTACGCAACCTGTCCACTTCTATTTGGAGCAGGTGCGTCTCCTGCAGGAGGGCTATTTGCACTCCCCGCCTCCTAAGATAGTTATGTACATTATGGCGCTTGGACATGGACCCCATCCCTTTAATGTTCCAAGTGAGAAGTTTTAGCATCTGGCAGTGTGCTGACATTGCCAGCTAAGTAGTCCATCCCCCCACCACCCCCAGCCCCCCACCAACCCTCCCAGAAAGGAAAAGGAATCCACTCTCCGCACTGTAGACAAGCCAGGTCTCATACAAAAAGAAATAGAAGAAGAACAAAAAAAGATCCCAACATGGACCAACTCCCCAGTCCCAGAGCAGTGTGGCAACGGCCACCCACCCAAACCCTTCATACATCTTTAATAGTCAATCGAGGTCCAAACCAACTATGGTAAGGTCCTTCAGGGCGTCGTGGCTCCGTCCAATGCCTCGGAACCGTGTATGAAATATCAGAGACCATGCCAGGCGCCGACCTCCACAATAGTCAAACCTGAACCATTTTTCCTCTTTAATCCAGCGCGATTCTGCCACCTCCACAGGGCCGGGGTACCTAGCCAAATCCACTCTTCATTGCAGCCCCATCTATATCATCTCATCCGCAGTCTTCGGGGTAACTTGCAGCATACTAAGGCTGTCTGAGTTGGAGGAGTCCGAATCCGAGCCCTCCGTGCCCCTCAGTGAGCGTGATCCCACCTCCGACTGCAGTTTGTCCTCCTGCATTATCTCGGCCACCGCCTGCAGTGCTGCTGCTCTTTCTCGCTCCGTCTGTGAGGGACTTGGCTTCTTTGGGATGCTCCTCACCGGGTGCCTCCTGGTTTGCTTTCCTGTCCGTCGGTTCTGGCGGGGCGGCGCCTGTTCTCGCGCCACCCAGGGAGCCCCAGTCTTGTACTCCTCCAACCATTCCCATGCCGCTGAGGTGTTTTCACAAAAGTGCATCTTGCTGTCTTCTATTATGCGAAGTCGGGCAGGGAAGATGAGGGAGTATTGGAGGTCCTCAGCTCTCAGCGCCTTTTTAACCTCCAGGAAGGAGGCTCGGTTCCGCTGCAACTCGAGGGTATAGTTCGGGAATATGGAGACCTTATTATTATTTACAACAAATGGGCCATCCGATCGAGCTCTTTGTAGTAGAATGTCCCAATCCCTGTAGTGAAGGAGTCTGGCCACCACCGGCCTCAGGGGTCGGCGCGCTGCCGGCGGCTGCGCTGGGATCCGGTGCGCTCTCTCCAGGGTATAAAACTGCTTTAGCCCTTACGGTGCGACCACTGCAGAGAGCCATGGTTCCAGGTAAGCCATCATGTTGCCATTTTCGATCCCCTCCGGCAGGCCCAGTATGCGGATGTTGTTCCTCCAGCTACTTCCTTCACTATCTTCCGCTCTGCGCTCCAATATTTTGACCCTGTCGGTTAATTCGGCCACTTGTTGAATCGTCGCCTGGTGGGCTGGGGACAGCTCCTCGAGATTCGACTCTACCACTTTCACCCGTTTGTTGAGTTTCTGGTGCTCCGCACGTAGGAGACCCAATCCCACCGACACTGTGCTTGGTCTTGGTGTAATGTCTCTTTCGTGTCTAAGATTGCCTCCAGGATCTTGGCCAGCTGCTGCTGAATGGGATCCTCAAGGTGCTGCACCTCAGGAGTGCTCCAAGCCTGCTCACGCTGGGCCTCTTCCTGCTCTGGGGTGGCCCCTGTTGGCTTTGCTCTGGTTTTACCCATTTCTGCCACTCAGACACACTGGTATCATAGAACGCCACCCTGGGCGAGCCGCTCCACTGGTACGCCTCCCATGTGTCGGTCCCTCCTGGGCCTAGGCCCTAAATTTCCTCCGGCTCCAGCTGCAGCCCAGCTGTACACCTGCAGCGTTACTGGTCGCACCCGGTCCGCCCCGTCTCACGGCAGCTTCCACGAAGTTGCTGCAGATATTTGCTCCCTCACTGGGGGCCGGGCACCGCCCCCACAGAGCATCGGCCTCCCTTGATAGCAGTGGGCCTCGCGGGCAGTGCGGCCCAGCCCCCAGTCCGGCGTTCTTCTCAGCGGAGCTTCCTCCCTCTGGGCCCAGCCTCGCTCCTTCGTAGGTCCCAGGGGCTCCGGCAGAACTCGGCACTCTGGCCGTCACAGGGTCTCCCTAGAGGCAGCAGGTCTCTCGGAAGCCAGCGCTCGTGTTTAGCAGAGTCCTCGGTTGCAGGATACAGCACTTATCTCCGGATAAATGCCAGGTCGGTGAGGAGCCATTTGCTCACGCGTCCGCTATCGTTGGCTGCCAAGCCACGCCCCCGCCAGTGATGGTGTTCTAGTTTGGGTGGGCTGGTATGGTGGTGCTGCATGTGCATTGGACCGAGATGGGGATGCTTAACTGGGCGTGGTCTGTCCAGGAGGTTTGTGTGGGCTAGTCGACTCAGAAGTTGTTGAAGTTGGTAAAAATAGGTTCCAGGAGGTGTTTGGTGATGTGCGTAAGCCCAGGTTTCCAAGGTCTTCGATGAGTGCTCTTAAGTTGGGATCTGCCTGATTTATTCACATGCAGGTTACATACCTCTGTATCCTATTATCACTGCTTATATTTTCTAGCACGTATCACATCTAAATTCCATGCAAAAATAAGTCACACATTACGAAGATTATTCTAACCAATAAGAAACAAAAATATTAAAAACAACAGCATCGAAAACATCACACCATTGCTTTGGCTTGTAACATAGGGCCTGATTAAGATGGCGGCAGGACCGCCACCGTCAGGCCATCGGTGCGGTCACACTCACATCAGTCCCTGCAGGTCCACCTGCCGCATTAGGATGCGGCGGGCGGAGCCATCTGGTGGAGCAACCATGCCATCTGCGGCACATGCGATGTGCTCAAGGAGCCCTTCGGACAGTCGGAGGGACAGTATTTCCTACAATAGGGGCAGTGCCTGCTCAGGCACCGCCGTAGGGATTACGATGTCCCTTTCCGCCTGCCCTTTCATCGTGTCTGCCTGCCATGAAAATGCAGGTGGAAAGTGAGTTTGGGGGCCCCTAGCGGGCCCCCGTTCCCCCCTGGCCCTATGCTATGGGGTCTGGGGGCACCCCTAAACACCCCTGTACCGTGTGGCAGGCACCGCATGGTGCCTGTCACAAGGTGCAAGGATGTTTCAAAACATGCCTCTTAGCAGTAAGGCTTGTGCTGCAGCCCTTTTTCGGGCCGCAGCACAAGCCTCAATGCTAAGAGGCATGTTTCCGAACGCCTCCACGGCGGTCGGATCGTAATTTGTCTGGCGGGACTGCCGACTCCCTTTCAGCCAGTCACGTTCCCGAAAGGATGGCGGCTGGATGCTCGTCCGACCACCATCATAATCAGCCCCATAGTTTTATTTAGCATTTTGAAAGAGGAAGCCATACAGTTTCACACTCTAAAATATGAGAGAGATTTCTTCACAAGTCTACACACTACCTTAATAGTTGGTGAGGGGCCATGCTGAAATCTCCTTTGTGTTCTTTGCAATCCAAAGAACTCTGAAAACCACAGATCTAATGTGGACTAACATCAATTGTGTGATTTAGCACAGGGAGAGAAATTCTACTCCAACCCCATTTTGTTGCATGACCAAGAGATGCTAACTTATCACTGCTTCCCCAGACAGAGCTGCAGGGGAAGCACGAATGGGATTTAGACACTAGTGTGGAATAGATTGCATCTCATAATCCGACCATTTACCCTCTTCTTATTTTGTGGTTGGAGCTTTCCTAGATACACAATGAACAATTGTAAACAAGGCTTTCCAACTTAGCTTCTACTGCTCCAAAAGGTATGTTTTACTGGTTAACACATTATGTAATGAACAGCAGTGGAGTTGTCTAGTGTGAACAATCTCCCTTGGATCTATTGTAGAAATTTACAATACAATATACACATATACACTGTCAATGCTCTTCACTCAGCAATCTCTACTGATTCTCAGTACACACTTTTCAACTCAGTATTTAAACTGTTACCTTCCTGCACATTTATAGGTAAGAAATATTCCCTTGCTCTATGAAGTCCATCTCTGGCAAAGAGTCTATTGCTGCATAATGGCCTATTCAGACTCAGAGCCAAATGTTCTAGTACCTGACCTGTTTATTGCACTAGAGTTTTGTTCCAAAGATGCGGTTCTATTCTCCGGCTTTAATTGCAAGTTTTTTTCTAGTATTGTGCACCTTCATTTAAAGCATCTTGTTATCACCGGATGCCACAACTGGACATCTTGATGAAGAGGATAAAGCTGAAGAGCCGCTGAGGAGCTCAATTTAGGTAAGGTGGTCTGCAGAGTTATTACAGCATCCAGTTACAAGAACAAGGGCCAGTAAGGCCTATCAAGAAGTCCAGTATAATTTTCAATATGGCTTATGAAGCTACTATGTGGATAGGATCAGTGACGCAATATTATGGTGAATAATATTGTTGACAAAAATATTGTGTCTGGACACATATCACCTTAAAAATACAAAAATATTGTTTTTTTAATATAAATAGAGTTGAAAGTAGTAAACCTTTAATATTTTACTTTCTTAATTTAATATAATGTGAATTAAATGAATTCCACTAATATGTAATACTATATATAAATATATACTCATATAAACACACACACACACATATATTTGGGTTTTTATAAATATATATATATATATATATATACATGTGATCAAGGCCGTCGATCGGCCGAAACGCGTCATGGCGACATGGTGATTGCTGAATAAAGATAACCGGCACAATAATTGGGTCTGCTCTCGTCCTTTCGCATGCACGAGACGTCGGACGAGCTTTCTGAAATATATATATATATATATAGTGACATATTTAACAAAAATATTCAGATTATATAACTTTTTTAATGTGTGTGTGTGTATATATATATTTGTATATATATATATATATATATATATATATATATATATACACACACACAATAAATACACAAGAAACAATCATAAAAAATGATTTAATTAGGCAATAAATAGAATTTATAAAAAAAATTAAATCCCAAAAACCACACAAACGCATTTACTAAAAATACTATAAGCATTCAAATAAATGTAAAAATAAAAACAAATAATGAAAATATAAAAAACAAGCAAATAATGGTATGCATTTTTTTTAACCACTATTAGAAAAACTATGCAGTATTAAAATAGAAAATATGCTATTTCTACTCCACTTTATGCAACAGTAGGGAAAGTGTTGGACTTTGTAGGGGTTAGATTTAATATTTCTACTCCAGTCAGCACAAAAGTAGGGAAAGTTTTGGACTTCAAAGGGATTACATTTACTATTCCTACTCCAATCTAAGCAACAGTAGGGAAAGCATTGAACTTCAAAGGGGTTTGATTTACGATGCCCACTCCAGTCTATTCAGCAGTTAGTG
Source organism: Calotriton arnoldi (assembly GCA_963921515.1). Classification (NCBI taxonomy): domain Eukaryota; kingdom Metazoa; phylum Chordata; class Amphibia; order Caudata; family Salamandridae; genus Calotriton; species Calotriton arnoldi. The sequence goes on along the minus strand of CAWUFW010003034.1, from coordinate 1,489,358 downwards.
TTGGATTCAGAGAGGTGAAACTTACTATTCCCGCTCTATTCTAAAAAATAGTAGGGAAAGCCATGGTCTTCAGAGGGATTAGATTTACTATTCCTACCCCAGTCAGCAAAAGAGTAGGGAAAGTGTTAAATTTAGTATTCCTACTTCAGTCTATGCAACAGTAGGGAAAGTGTTGGACTTCGGAGGGGTTAGATTTACGATTCCTTTTCCAGTAATACACTAGTAGGGAAAGTGAGAACGTGTTGGACTTCGGAGAGGTTAAACAGCCCATTTAACTTCCAGCCCCTCAGAAACCCCTAGCAGGCTCTCCAATCCTCACGCTACTCTATGCTGATGAGGTGGTGCTGTTTGCCAGTGGCGTAACAAAACGTGAGGGGGCCCTCCTGCAAGGTACGTGAAGGGGCCTCCTCAGAACTCAATCAGGAGCTCTCCGGCCAGGGTACTGTGCTGAGGGGGGCCCACTCACAGCGAGGGCTTATGTTACGCCACTGGACAGGCCTTTTAAGGGTTTGGGGCCCCACTGTGCCTTAGGGGCCTGCATTAAATCCCTGGTTGGGGGGCGTGAATTCCAGTGCTTTATAATCTTGATTCCAACCCCATGCCTCTTTCATTCACTCTCAAAACTCCCTGCCCATGTATCTCACTCTTTCAGGTTCTTTTTTGTATCTGCTTTCTTTTTTGTCACTGGTTTTTTGTCTTTTTCCTTCTCCTTCTTTCCCCCTTTTGTGTTTTTCTCTCTTTTGATCTGGATCAAAGTCTGATGGAGAAAAATAAGTGCTGGTCCCCAAACATTAATACCTGTGGGCCCCATTGGTTCATATTAAGCACCAGAAATACACCAGAAATACACTTCTATTTTTCTGTCCCTTTTAGGTGACATTTAGGCAACGATATGTCTTATATTTGTACTTAAAGCATTTAGCACTTGTACACTCGCATTGATTCCTTTCTCTATCTTGGAAAATCCTTTTATAAGTTTTTCTTCTTCAGGGTAGATTTTTCACAGGCTGCGAGAATATAGCAAAGCTGCTATCCAGAATAAGTACCTCTTTCAAATTAGATTTCGTTTTTAATATAATTTAGAGAGATCTGATAATTTGTAATGAGAGATAATATTACATTTATCTTAAAATGTTCGTGATGGCTTTATGGACATTTTATTGTTTACATCCAAAATAAAACTTTCTGAACAAACATCCGTTGCTTTTCAGCTAGGTTAGTGCTATGCAAACACCAAATACATACATATATAACAGGCCACCCATAAGGGGGCTGTAGGGATCCTCATCCATCAGGCCCCAATTTAGGGCCCCCATGATCTTTTTCAACAATTAATTATAAAGTTTAAAGCTAGCCTGGCCTATTCAATGTTGAGGGTGCTAACATGTCTAACACCACAGGATGGCACCATGTCTATCACCACAGGATGGTGCCATGTCTAACACCACAGGATGGCGCCATGTCTAACACCACAGGATGGCACCATGTCTGACACCACAGGATGGCACCCGGTGCTGGATTTGTTGTGCTTTATCTTTCCCTGCAGAACATTTTGTTTTAAAGATTGAAACAGATCTTCATGCCACTGGGGCCCCATTCCAGGGAGAGGAGTGGCGCAGCAGCCAGAGCGGCAGACTCCGGAGCGCGGGGATCACCAGCGGCAGCTCAGCTCAGCATCATTTGACTCTGGGCAATAGCTCACTTAATCTCCCCGATGGCCCCCAGTGGCTTGAAACCCTTAAGGAGGTGATATGTTTGCACTTTACATATATGGATTATTTTTATTGTTTTTACTGTCCCAGGTCCCGCAGTAGCTCCTGACATGCCTGATATATACATGCAAGAGATTACCATAAAAACGCACTGTACCAAAAAGGTACCATTAAGGTGCATTGCATGTGATGCCATGGAGGAGTATTTTATTTACATGTGAGCATAACAGGCCAGCATGCTGCCAAGATCCACCTGAGTGAAAGGGAGGAACCCGCCCAAACAGAACCTAGGCAAGTTTCAATATTCCTCTCTCTAGTTTTCGAACCCTTTCACATCATTTCTGTGATGCGACTAGGCAGGCACACATTACAGCCATAGCTTTGGGGGGAGGGTACAGGGTACCCTACCCAAAAGGGCATCACTAGATCATTGACAGGAGGGAGACTATCTGCTTAAGCTATTTGTTAGTGCTGGTGGAATAAATTGCCTTTTCGGGGGTCAGTTAAAACCTTCCATTTTTTATCTCAACTGGTTCAGCCAATTGTGGTGAGACGCACGTAGACGGTTAGTTTAGCGCTTTCAGGTGTCAAAGGATGAAGCTGGTGAGCAGGGCCAGCCCAAGGACCTTTGCTGCACTAAATGACGTGCTGCTTCTGGTCATTATCCACAGTGGTGGCCCTTTTGGCTGTCAGCTCTTTGCTGAGGGTGACCTGGTCTGTTACCTTGTCATAGTTTATCAGTGGACCAACCCTGGCTTTCGAGTGCCTTGAAACGTACCTGCAGATCAGGGGCTGCAGTCTAGATTACTCACTGTCTGTCACCCGGGGAAAACGAAAATGCAATCAGTTTTCAATTTTTTAAACTGTTATCAGGCCCTTACTGGCCCTATCAGGCACTGGGCATTTTCCAGAGAGGGTGGAAAGGTGGGGGTTCGTTTTGATGCTGGGTTGGGGGCAGCTTCTGCTATGACTACAGCAAGCCCCCCACCCTCTCAGCATCCCCCAGTGGCATGTGTCGACTGGGAACTGGGGTGGCCATTGTGGTGTCGTGTCCCCTGCTTACAGAAGCCCGCATGCTACAGTTAGGCCTGCTGGCTGTTGTCAGGGGGAGAGTAGGGCGCTCTGAAGCCCATCGGCGCTGCGCTACAGCACCAGGCAGAGTCCTCGCTGCAGAGGCTTTCGGGTGGTGGCCGGGGTGTGGGCCAGCCCGTGCTGCAGAGGATGGTGCAGCAGTGATCGGCACCACCCGCTACTACTGCAAACACATGCTTTTAAAGCGCACACAGTCAGATCGCACCCGCTTTAAACAACATTTGTTTCTTACGTTTTGCCCACGAGAAGTGCGGGCCTCAGCTCATGGATGCCTTCATGAGGCAAGCTTGGCACTTGTCAAAGTCCAGCAAGCTGTCTCAAGTTCTAACCTGGGGCCTGCAGGATACAAACACCCAGAGGAAACTTACAGCTTTATTCACAAACCTTGTGAAATAATATTTTTCGTTCTCACTTTGAAACTGTTGCCCCCACTGCGCAAGTCCCCGTCGGTCCCTCTCAGCCGCCTCCTAACCTCACGTGCACTTTTAATTGCGCAAAGTGGCATGCGCATGAAAATGACCAGTCCCACCCTATGATCCACCCTAAGGGTGAGGACCGCGCAGACACGGCCGCGCACCATTTAATTTATGATGAGGCCGCACGTGCAACTACGGCGAGCGTAACGTAAGTTAGTGCTAAGTGGTTGCTGGCTGCCCGGCCGCGGAGGGGGCCCCTGGAGCGTGGAGGCCCCCCCACACTGCGGGGGCCTGTGTTACGCCCCTGCTGTTTGCCCTTACTCCGAATGCACTGAGGCACCAGGTGGAGGCCTTCTCCTCTTTTATGTCAAATCTGAATCTGAAATCCAACTATACTGAGTCGTACATCATGGGCTGCGGACCAGGGAAAATAAGGATGAATTAAAATCAGCCTTAATGGCAAAGATCTAACGGCAGTGGAGGTTCCTCCGCTATGGCGGAGGAGCGTCGCCCCACTACTGTTGAGCAGTGCAAAGTAAAGGAAACATAAAATGATAATAACTTTGAGTTATTATCATTTTGTGTTTCCTTTGCGGGCGGGTGGGCGGTGCTGAGAAGGGCAGGGGAGTGGTTTGCCCACTCCTAAGCGCACATGACTGTTTGTCCGGCCCTCTCTGGTCACCCAAAACAGTCATGCGCACTTTCCCTGTTCTCCATGCATCCTGCATTAAAGTCTGCATGGAGAACATGCCCAGGCCCCCATTCCCTGGCTGTGCATCGAACCAGGATGCTCAAAACCAATCACAACGCTGCATTGCAGCGTTGTGATTGGTCAGGGGAGCCTGGCTGTGCTCCCTGTTCCTTGAGTTCCACGAGGAAAGCAGGAGCAGGGACACGGAACCCGGCGGCAAGGTGTGTATTTTTTTTGTTTTCATTTTTTTTTTGCATTGCGCATTCCCCTGCAATTCGGGCCAGAAAAACTATGGATGGCTAACTTGCTTGCACTGGCCCCCCATTAGTTAGATGGTGTTAGAACGAGGAGTTCTCTCCTCTTTTTTCTTAATATCAGCTAGGAGCACATGACAGACCCTATAAGAGATTTTTGTCCTCCAATTTTGCTTGATAATTGTGTTTCTGTGCACATGTTCTATATTTATATCCTGAGTTTGTGTCTTTTTTTTATCCTGGTCATATGATGAACTCGGAGACTTAAAGTGCACTGTTGTTAATCATATTTTATTCGCTTTTAAAATAAGGTAAATTCGGATTTATACTACTGTTATATTGTGGAATTGTATTTGATAAGCACTTTTATGGTCTACTTTTATTTGGGTGAATAAAGAATTTTGAATTTAATTATAAATCACAAAAATAATTTCAAAAAATTTCATATAATAATATCAGCTTCACTAATTATAAAAAAATAACAATAATAAATCATCACTTATCTATTTAATTTAAATTAATAAATAAAAAGTAGTTAATTTGAAATAACAAATGCCATCTCAGAAACAAATTCTCACATTCACTTACCATTAAATCATTAAAAAAAATAAACATAAAACCATTTTACATAATTAATATTCATATCATTGATGGAGCATGTAAAGATCATGGTCAACCCCTGGCAAAAGCCACCCAGAATACCCCAGTACCCATTGTAACATGAAGCAGAGGAAGGGATACACCCTGTAATAGCAGAAAGGGATTTTACTGTCCATTGTGAGTCGATGTAACACCACGATACTCCCGATATGCAAGGTGGGCAAGGTCAATGTGTACAGGTTTGTCAAAGACTTTAGGGCAATTAACTATGTGGTTATCTGGTCTCCAACACTGCCACTGTCCTTTCTGTTGTCCCTGCAAGTGTGCAATGGTTTACAGTGGTAGACATCTGTTCTGTCTTCTTTTCCATCGCCATACATGGAGAGTGCCAATATGTCTTAGTATTCTCATTCTGGGGGCTTTAACTTATATATATATTTTTTTTTTTTAGTTTTATATAGCGCTGGCTAGACCCGGAGGTATCAGAGCGCTTTACATGAGGAACGGTGAGTTACAAGTTACATCTGTTGCAAGAGCATAGATAAAACATAGGACAGAAAGGCAATGTAACGGTAGTTCGTAGGTGGGAGGTGGAGGAAAGGAGACATGAACAGGGAGACGGGGAGAAACTGTGCCCAATGACCGGCTGGGTAGGTGACGGCAGAGGGGGTGAACCAGGGCCGATCTCCTCTATAACTGTCGAGGCAGCTCCACCGGGCATCAGCCAAAGTGCTCGCACTCCGCTGTCAGGATGGTGATCAGGGTTTATCTAAAGAAGGTCAAGTTCAGATGGGGAGTAGAAGAGATGAGAGCCGCAGTCAGATCAGAACCCAGGAGTAGGTGGGGGTAAATGTTTAGATGTTATCAAGGCGCAGTCCAATCAGGGGCTCGACGTCCGGTGGTGGCAGCCGCCAGAGAACCGGTGAAGTCTGCGGGCAGAACGGAGTTAAAAAGGCGAAGGCACCATCTTAAGGTCAGGCGTTGTTCAGGCCCGTCCTTAAAGATGATACCCAGGTCACAAAATGCTCCCAGAATAGAGCGCCATCGCAAGGGGGTATCAGCTGGAGAGCCCCTACTGCTAGGTTTGGGAGTGCCCCGAAGTCTCAGGAGCCCTCCACGGTGGTAATCAGGGATGGCCCTAGCCGCCATCTTGAGGTCAGGCACTGCCCAGAGAGGGCTTCTCGGTGAGAAAATCGGCCTCAAACAAAGTCCCCAGGCCAGATCACTAAGTTAGGAGGGATTCCCTATACAGCCCCCGTTGCTCCGATACAGAGGAGCACCGGAGCCACGCTCACCTCCCGAAACTGCTGGCAGCGCCGGGGCTGTGTCAGTCACTGCGGTGGTAGTCTCCCCGGGGCAATCATCACATCCGAGGCTCCTGCGGGGGCCCAGAGGGAGACCACAAAAACACTGTGCAATCTCCTTGGCAGCGAAACAAGTCCGGTTTAGGTGTCTGGTTTCGACTTGTCAGTATCGAGGTCACTCGGGATGAAATGGACGCAGCCAGTACCGGAGCTATGGCAAGCGCAGTCAGGTGGAGAACGCCCCTGGAGTTCGGCGGGGATTTCACTGTCCGGGAGTTTAAAGGGCCAATTCAAGTTGCAGGTCAAATCCAGACGGAGAAGGCTCCGTCAAGGATCTCCTGACTAATCTTTAATTTTCTCTCAAGGTCTAAAGAAGTATCTGGACACAATGGTCTTCCTTCAGGGTTCCATGTTAGTTCAATATGATAGTGATCTGTTATTGGCATTGTTATACTAGATCACTTCGAGAGGGCCTCCATCTACCTTCTCACTGAATTGACCTATAAAGGGCGTAAGGCTTCCGAAGAAAAAAATACAGTTTTGCCTTCTCTGAGTGTGAAACCTTGGTCATAAAAGCTCCACTGGTAAGTGCCACCTGTCCTTTAAAAGAGTTTATGCCATTCGTAAGTTGCCCCATCTTATCCCATGGCTGAATTCTGGGCTATGCTGAGATAGCAAAGTCCTTTCAAGATCACATCAGAAACGACCCCCTGAGCCCTTGCAGTCACCTAGCAAAGCCAAAAATGGATTACAAAAATTAAACAAGCCTTGTCCCGCTTATGCAAAGCTTTTGACATTGTACTGTCATAAATGTAATAGGTTGAACTTGATCTTTTTACAGTCATAGAGATCTGAAAAAGCCAGTGACCTATTATTCCTCAACCTTGGACCCAGTCACGGCTGGCCTCACACCATGTTTGCAGTCTATGGTGGCTGCAAGAAACCTTCTGAGAATATTGTATTGAGCTCTCATAATACTGTTGCTGTGCCACATTCTGCTGTTACACTCTTCCTCAATACAAAGACCCAGCAACTTTGAAATATTACTGTTGTCTACCTCTCATATCACCCTTGTCTGGTGTTCTGCCCTGAACCCTGCCTCTTAACACCCTGGCTTGAAGAGAGGGAACCCCATGAGTGTTTGCTCTTCACTGTCCATGTGAGGGAAACAGCCATCAGATCGCATGCGTTACAACGCATGCGATTACAACGCGGTCGTTACAATGACCGCGTTGTTACATCGCAGTACCATTACAACGCAAGTCGTTACAACGACTTGCTCTAGGGGGCGCTCTAAACTAAGGAATAGTATAATTTACTATTCCAACACCTTCCCTACTGTTGCACACACTGGAGTAGGAGTAGTAAATTATACTATTCCTAAGTCCAGCGCGCACCCTAGAGCAAGTCATTGTAACGACTTGTGTTGTAATGGTTCAGCGATGTAACAACGCGGTCGTTGTAATCCCATGCGTTGTAAACGCATGCGATGTAAAAGGCTATATTCTCCATCTGACCAAGCCCTGTGTTGAATTGACTAATGTATCCATTCCTAACTGTGAATTGATGTATTTTGTTGATGGATCAGGTTTCAGTAACAATCATGGCATCCTAGTTGCAGATTATGATGTGTACACTGCATATCAAATATCACCTATCAAATGGGAAATGTTCCAAAGTGGCAGAACTTGTTGCCCTTGCCAGAGCTTATTCTCACTAAGGAAAATTTTGTGACAGTGTAAACAGACTGAAAGTTCTGTGTTTGATGTGGCAAACAACTTTGGGCTCCTTTGGATGTTAAGAGGGTTCCTAATATCTGCTGGAGCCCCCATCAAGCATGGCCCATATGTTCAAAACCTCTTAAATGCATTACAGTTACCAAATAAGGTGAAAGTAGTACAAGTGTGCCATGCACCAACATCCCCAAAATGATGTTTCTATGAGTAACACCTCAGCAGATTCTTCTGCGCAAAATGCTGCTTTGTCTGAAAAATTCTGATGTTTCTATGTATATCATGAGAACTAATCTGTTTCCTGTGCCATCATAGAAATATTTGTCTTAATTGCAGAAGACTTCTTTACAATCTCTCTGGCTTCAGCCTTACCAGATTCTGTTCATCACTTACAAAGCTGCCACATTTTGTGATTGGCACTGTGATTCCACTCATTTCACTGCAAGTGAGCTGTTTCACCTAGAGACAGAAATGCTCCTGACAATGCTTGCAGACCTGTGCCTTGCCTGGCATCATGACCCTCTGTTAAGGCTGCCTCTACTGCCTTGCTACCTACCAGAAGGAAAGATTATCCATACCCACCCTCTCTTCCTGCCCCTGCCGTGTAATGCTGCTTCCACAGCCTATCACCATTACCACCTCTGTCTGAGCTAATCAGCCTTCTCCCAGATACTGGACCCCGTTGTGGGTTTGGCCTGCTATCTTTGCAGCTGTCTTGAGCATTTGGCATCATTGCTGTGGAATTGGAAGTTAGTCAAACGCCTAACTGTACTGAACCTGTCCTTGGCCAGAGCCCCGCTTTATCTATGTGAACAACTCCTACGTGCTGTTGCTTGAAAAATACAGAAAACCGATTAATGTCTCCTCTTACTGGCTTTGAACTCACATGCCCATGGATGTTGGAGGAAATGTGCCTTTGATTGGAGTGTCCCTCGAAAAGAACAAAACTTTCTCGACCTGTTCTATCATGGACACACGCTGTCAGAATGTATGGGCGTTGCTTCCTTGTCTTATCAAGGCCTTGAAAAATATAGCATTCGTTATGGCGTTACTGACCCAATGTCACCTATCTCGCCATGTCTGAGTGGGGAATGGTTTGTGAGCACCTAAACTGATCAATTAAATTGTGTGTTTTAGGTCAAAGTGAGTGTGACAGTGTTGAATACAGACTTTCCACTAGTCTAGTGTCCCACAAACACAAATATCAGAACATTTTCACATTACATTTGGGAGTCTAGGGTTTACTCTTGGCTGCCACAAGAGTCAACTGGAGCCTGCTCCCCGGCTATGTTGTGCCAGCTATCATACATTTACTGTTCACTCTCTTCAGAGAAGGAGGGCTGCATTGAGATGTCCCACACTATGGATTGTTTTTCATTCTCTTTCCATTGAGGTAGGTCAGGCCAATTGAGAGACTAGATGCAAAGCTGAAATAATCGAAGAAGTTGAAAATGCCACTACAATTGCTCTAAGATTAATCACTGATCATTTAGATACTCATGGAACTATGCTTTAGAAGAATAGAAGGGCTCTAAATTACCTCTTAGCCTCAAAGGCAGGCGGGTGTCTGAACAATAGTAAGTCACCCCACTCAAAATACATAACTAAATTGATGACATCAAGGATGGTGTTGAGAAAGTACCTGAGCTCCAGAATGGGTTAGGATCTAATCTCAGTGGCATCTGGACATGGCTAGGCAGAATCTTTGGAAATGGGGGTTATGATGATTTTTGGCATAATCCTTGCTATCATTCTAATTGTTGTTACTTAAGGAGATTTCTTAGTGGGCTCCACAAAAGGTATTGGGTATAGGTTGTCTAGTGGCCAAAAAAAAATTATTTGTGTTTTACATTTCAAAATTTATATCCTCGCCAAAGAATAGGGTAAGAATGTCCGCTGAGGAAAAATAAGTTGTTCCATAAAAATGAGTGCTGGTGGGCTAGAACAGCAACCACTGGATCAAAAAAATCACTAGGTAGCAGTCATCTCTTTTTGACAAAATGTTATGAAAGGTTGAGGTGTTGCTATTTTAATCAGCCATTAAGAGATCAATCACATACCTGTGTTAGAGAGAGAAAATCATTAAGGAAAGCATAAAATTTCATCTGAGAGCAATCTGCTATTCTGGCTTTAATAACCATTCTAGGCTATATGGTGTATTAGTGGGGGGGGGGGGGATGTTCTGGGACACTCTACCTTTGTCCACTAAGGCTCCCTCTGAACACAGAGGCTTCATAAACCAGAAGAGACATCCTGCATGTTGTTCTTCTGAGAAGTGTAGAATCTCTTTGTAGTTCTCCTGTGCAGGGGTTCCCGTCAAGAGAGAGGTAGTGTTCTGAGTCTCTGCCACCTTGGGTTAGAAAGGAAAAAGGCTTTAAAATTTTTAACCACACATCATGTCTCACAGTTTGGAGTATTTATAACAAATATATGTGTAAGAGGGAGAGTTGGGAACAACTAGGGAATGCTTCTGGAATTCTGGAGTAAATGCCACCCTATTCTTTTTTCTTTACACTGTTTGGATTTAATGACCTTCACTATCAACCTTAAGGAAATAGAAGGAGAATTGCTATGATGTCTGTTATTTTCTTTCTGGGAGGTTTTGGGATCATGGCTGCTGAAGATAGCTTTGTGACATACTCAAAGTCACAGCTGAGTCTTTGGTCTGTTGTGCACTCTGTGTCTTACTTTGGTGCCTGAGGACACAATGCTTTTGACGGCCCAATCAGATGATTAGTTGGACTTTGCATCAATTTAAGCATCTTGCAATCTATCCTACTACCGGTCAGCATATTTTGGTTTTGTTTACTTGTACCAACTATTTTGTAGTGCAGCACGAATTTTGTATTATATTTTTATTTGTGTTACACAGCATCAAATACAAAGCTGTATCTTCTCATAAAGTCAGTAAAATTCAACAAATCTTCAGTAAGCATGTGACACAAATCAGGGAGACATATGAATCCAACAGTAAGGTTTTTGGAGCCTTCCTAAAGTGCATGAATGTGGACATCACTAAGTCTTCTATAAAATAATATTCCAAAATTGGGACATAGGCACCGAGAATATCTGATCTCCCCGGCTTTCAAAATTTTTGTTTAGGAGCATGCAGTAGGAACTCATAAGGTCACCTTAGAGTTCATGTCAGAATATTGGGGACAATTTCTCATTAAGATTCACAGAGGTAGAAGCCAAATCGCTGTCCCATTCGTAAGCTATGCAAAGTACCTTAAATGTCATCACTGGGCACTATTTCTACTTCTGCTGGCAGCTTGACGAGCTCCAGCGGAACCAACTAGAAAAAGTCACAACTTCTCCAGACAGCGTACGTACGTGCCTTGTCCTGTATGAAGAAGATCTATCACTGCTGGACTGTTGAGAGTCAACTTATCCAACTCCAAAGCTGCCTCGCTGTCTCTGCAGGAATGATTTTTCCGCCAGAGTGTGTTTAAACACAAGGGTGTAACCACCCCAAACCCCAACCTCAGTACACTGTATTCACATATAAGTTGCTCTTACTAGGTCCCTATATCACACTTAAGGGGGTCGTCTTTTCAGGATTTAAGCTTCCTTGTTGCCTTTTAATAAAACATGTTTTTCATAGTTGCTCTCCGGATAGGTTTTGCTAAATGAATAGCTCTTAACACATTTTGCAGCATGGGCTGCAAAAGTCATACAGTCTTACAGTATGCAATACATAATTTGAAATACTTTATATGACATGTGTAGGGCATATAACTGACAGGCTGTGGACAAAAGAGGCAACAATATTGATATGAGATTCGACTGGCCTCCCACACTCACGACCTGACTGGCCATGACCGGGCACTGTGCACTATACCAGTGAGCTGGTGCTCTAGAGGCTGGCTTTCCCTCGGCCTGTGACCACTTCTGTCGCTCTCTACTGCCCAAGGCACGCTCAGGCTTTCAGCACTCCTCTCCGCTCATTGCAGTTATTCTGAGGGTCTGAGTTGGCGCTGTGCAGACTATACACAGTTGAAGTCCATCTGAATACAGTTTCAGACACAAATACAAACTGAACAAGCCTGCTAGGCCAGCGTGTGCACTTTGTATTTTAATAGCGCTTTGCGTAGACCTCTGTTTGAGAGGAGGTATGCCTGCTGATAAACAGCCTCTCTTTTCTTTAATGCAGTTATTTTTCGACGGCTGAGGCCCATGTCACATGCACACTGTGACTGTCAGTCACAATGAGGTGTCAACATTACCTGGGCCAAATGGTTCAGAACAACGCTAGCCCTGAGAAGCCCCCTCGGGCAGGAAAGAAGTTGATGCTGGCGTCCCTTTTCATGGCTAAATTTACCACCAAAAAATCTTCAGTCTTGGAGGCAGGAGGAGCCTTGACACCGCCCACTGTGAATGAGAGAATGGAGGCAAAGGCGAGACTCCATCAGAGATGAGCAATAGCTCTGGGACTAAGCAGGTTAATACAGGTGCTTCGGCGGGGGGGAGGCTACACCAGTAGCAGCACTAGAAGGATCTTTATACCACCCCCCAACCCTCAATTAGCCCAAGAGACAACCTCAAAAAATGAAGGGGCTAATTTGGCTTCTAATAAGGGAGAAGCCGCAGGACAAAATAAGACCTCAATAGGGGTTCTAGTGGATGATGGCTTCTGGGGTCAAATATAGGTTGGGCAAGTGTACATGATGGGGGTAGGTAAAGAGGTGGACTCTGGGGACAAGTTTTTTCTCCGTATCTGACCAGTCAAATTCATCCAGCGAAGAGGATTCTCCACAGTGTGGGCGGAATTCTGGAGGGGAGTCACTGGGCAGCGGGTGGAGTGAGTCAAGCAGCCTACATATGGGGGAGGAAAAATCCCTGCTGGTGGCGTACCATCTGCAACTGTTGAAGGTACTGTCAGGAAGAAGGATGGACCCGGGAAACAGGATATAAATGCAGACACAGGTGGTCTCTTATGGGACTATTCGTTTACCTCAACACTTGGAGATTGTGGAGAGAGGCCCCCGGAGGTGGCTCGCATGGGTCCCTCGGGTCAGGATATATCAGAAGAGATATCATTGAGGGCCATTTATCAAAGCATAATGGAACATAGGGGATGAGACAAGAACAGATAATCAAAGAACACAAACAGCCTGTGGTAAAATGCAGAATGCGATCCGTTGAGTGGCCAAATCATGTTCAGAATTTGCAGAATGGATTGGGGAGGCTGAGAACAGAATCTCAACATTGGAAGATGAAGGAAGTGACGGATATGCTCAGAATTCACAGAGATGATACTCAATGGAAATTGGCCGATCTGGAGAATCGTCTGCGACTTAATAATATCAGAGTACTGGGGGTCCCAGAGAGAGTCAAAGGGTCAGATGCCCGCAAGTTCATTGTGGAACTTATTAAAGAGGCCATTCCTGAACTATCGCAATGGTGTTGGGATCGTGAAGTACAGAGGGCTCACCATTTTCCATTTAAATTTAAGCTGAACTCTCGAGCAGGCCAAGAGGGTATAAGACCCAGGGCAGTGTTAATATGTTTGAATATTTTTTTTGTTTTGCTACGTCAAACATTGTATGATTTGGCGCGGCCAGATAGGAAAAGGCCAGAAAAAGGCTTTGAATTTTTGTGTCAGGCCAGACTATTGTCCGTGAAGAATCGGTGGCAACTTAGACACCTAGTTTCACAGTTCCAGAATAAGGGGGATCAGGTTTCTTTTTATTGAATCCTGCAAAGCCTAAAGTTATATTCAAAGATAAAGCCCACTTTTTTATCCCCGAAATACAAGCAAAGAATTCCTGACAACTCTGGATATTGCAGGTTAGGGGATATAGATATTCAAAAATGAAGGAAGGGCAGGACTACTTACTCTAGACTAGCTGAGCAGCTAATATAAAGATTGGGGTCTGGGGAAGAGGATCGCAATCCATCACAATAGACCTAGTAGGTCCTGATGCCTTGAAGGATGGGTGCAGGGAAGGGAGTTTGTGGGGGGAAGATGGAGAGTGGGTGGAGAGAGGGTATGGTAAGGGGATGGTGGAGGGAGCATGGGGTGTTTGGGTGGAGGAGGGGAGGAGGGGAGAATAAGCCATTTTGTTAAGAGCAATAAGCAAAACAACAACATCCTAAAAATTGAAGATAAGCAGTAGTTTATATTTTCAAGGAGGTTTAATTTGTCTCAAGGTCTCATCTTAATTCTAATGCAAGAGGACAGGAGCATCTACTGTAGCGATAAGGGGGTCTTGCGATGATTTTTCAAAGACTACATATTTGCTTTATTAATATATGTGTACTTAATGATAGGAATGAGAGGCATAGAGTTGCTCTTGAGCTGAGATCAATGCAACCCAATTTAGTCTGCATACAGGAAACTCATATTCCGCGGGGAAAGCGGGGAGCATTAATGGAATTAGGGTTCACACTTTTAGCCTGTACAAAACAAACCACAATGAATCGCAGGGTAGCTATTTTAACAAAACATGCTACATGTACTGCCGGACGGATTCTGGTTGACAAGTATGGTCATTGGGTGGTTGTTGAATGTTGCATTGTGTAGGAAAGTGGGTTTCTGTTGCAGTAACCCCCCCACTTTTTTGCCAGACTACTGATGCACTTTTACTTGATGTGCCCTGGGTCCCTGCCAATCAGGTTCCCAGGGCCTGTGTTCTTTCCCCAAAACTAACCCAATTGGCATCTCTGGTCACATGTCAGCCCCTGGTAAATGGTACCACAGGTACCCAGGGCACTGTGACCAGGGAAGACCTCTAAGGGCTGCAGCACTCATTGTGCCACCCTTAGAGGCCTTGTACCTTTACGCACACACACTGCCTTTGCAGGCTGCGTGTTTTGGTGCAGAACAAAGTGAAGAGTCGACATGGCACACATCTCTGTGTGCCATGCCTACAACCCACTGCCCTGGCATAGGTCAGTCACCCCTCTAGCTGGGTGCACTATACCAGTGGTGAGGGTACAGGTGCATGAGCCCTGTACCCCTACAGTGTCTAAGTCCATTCTTAGACATTGTAAGTGCAGTGCTGCCATTAAGAGTATATGGTGCTGGGAGTTTGTCATTACGAACTCCACAGCACCATAATGGCTACACTGAAAACTGGAACGTTTGGTATCAAACTTCTCAGCACATTAAACCCACACTGATGCCAGTGTGGGATTTAATGTAAAATGCACACAGAGGGCATCTTAGAGATGCCCCCTGAAAACTAACCCACCTCTAGTGTCCAAGCTGAGTGGCTGCTTTCAGCTGCCACCACCAGACATGTTTCTGGACCCCTGGGTCTAGAGCCTGCTGCTCTCTGGGGCCTGAAACAATGCACATCCTGGGACGAGGTGCCAAGCCTCCTCCTCCAGGATGGGCAGGGTTCACGAAGAGGAAGCTTCAAAGGCTTGCCGCCTTTGTGAGCTTCCCCAGGCCACTTGCTGCTTTCAGCAACTGGTCCCCACTGGTTCTGACCCCCACTTTGGGCGGGAGAACCGGCGGGAAAAACAAGTGAGGAAGAGAGGTGTGCCTACCTCTGCCAACTCCACCCCTCAGGTGGGGGAGGCGAGGTGAGGCACAACTCTCAGTCCACGCCATATTGAAGATGGGGGGACTCAGCCAACCAGGGACAGGCACATGCCCCCCTCCCACTGGAGGGTGGCATAATAGGGGGTGTACCCACCCCAGGGAAGGGACCCATTGGTCCCTGCCTTTTACCTACCTATAACGCCCCTAAATCTAGTATTTAGGGGCACCAATGAACCTTGCTTCCTGAGATACAGACAAGAAACAAGAAGAAAAGAAGAAGGACTGAACAGCCGTGCAGCAGCTAACAAGAGGAAGACGCCCACTGACTTGGCCCCAGCCCTACCAGCCTGTCTCCCCCTCGAACCTGCTCCTGCGAAACACCGGTGTGTCCTGAAGCCAGCAACCTCAAAAACCCCGGAGGACCTGCTTGCCTTCACTTCCAAAGACTGCTTCTCCCGTGAACATCGGATTTGTTCAACTGCAACCTCTGGCAGTAGCCGGTGACCACGAATCCGCCCCACTCTGCCCCCGCCGACCACGCCGGAGCTTGAGTGGGCAAACACCATGAGGAGGTCACCCCGGCGATCCTGAACTGAGATCCGGCGACCCCTGACCTGCCTCAAGCCTCCAGCCGATGCCTGCAGCCTAAATCCAGAACCGCGACCAGGAGCTGGTAAGAAGATCCGACCCCTAAAGGCACCCCTGCACCCGATGCCCCACGGCATTGTGTGCCCAAACCAACGGTGCCTAACCAACCCCTAACTTCCCAACTTACCTCTCGAAGTGGTGGTCGCACCCAGAAGTCCTTCGTCTCCCTGCCTGGAGTGCTTTTGCAAACCAGACGTTCTCCATTGGAAACAACAGGGCATCCAACCTCGAAACAGCACCCTGCACTCGGCCGCCCTAGTGCCGCTGAGGGTGCACCTTTGGTGCTAATCTGTTTCCCCATTTGCCCTGAGCTAAAGTCCAGGAGCTTTGCTCCCACAACCCAGTGGCCTGCTTGCCAGCAGCCACCAACCGGAGGCCCCCTATCCCCCATTGGATAACATTGGGCCTCAACACTCTGCACCCGGCCGCCCTAGCGCCCCTGAGGGTGTAACAAGAGTGCATCACTGACCCTGGGAGACCCCGAGTCTAACCCCAGAACCTCAACTCCAAAAACCGATTACTTACCTAAAAACCAATAACCATATTTTCCTCCATAGGATAACATTGACACTTTTTCCTGAAAAAGTTTAAAAGTGTGGAGCTTTGAAACCTAAAGAAATTCTTTAAAATTGTACAATTTAACAAAAACGCTTTTACTCACCTGTTTACAGGAAATGTCCCAGTGCTGCATCTAGGCATACAGCACTGAGTAAGAAAAGTAATCCAAAAGTAACTTACCTGCTATTTTACTGAAAATCCCATTGAAGTCAATGTACTGTATTTACAAGTGATTGCATTTCTCTGAAACAATACTGTATGTCAAACCATAGTACATTTACAATTGCAATTGAACTGTTTTACAATCAGCATTTATTACTGTAAAGTATTTATTGCTTACCTGTGCCAGGCTTGCTTGGTTCTAGAAATAAAGTAACTAAAAGAATATTTTTATACAAAAACAATTGGTCTGAAGTTCAGTCTTTGAGTGTGTGTACAACAAATGCTTAACACTGTCCTCTGATACTGCCTTACTGCTCGACCACACTACCACAAATAGAGAGTAAGGTTCTATCGAACTTTACCTCTGCCTACCTTTGGGGATCCACTGGACTCTGTGCACACTATACCTCACTTTGGTATAGTATATACAGAGCCAGCTTCCTACACATTGGCCCAGCCAGGTTTACATTATGTTCAATCTATGGTTCAAATATGGATGAAGCTGATATCTTGGATTTTCTTAATGTAGAATTGGCTTCATGGCCGATGCCCTTAGTGCTATGTGGTGATTTTAATATTCATTTAGAGGTGTCATAAAAATAAATGAGGGGGGACAATTAATCAGGGAGAAAACCTATGTTTTTTAGAGGGTTACGGCATCTTATTCTTGATCATGGACTTATTGATGTATGGGATAAATATATGTACCCAGATCCTGACTTTACTTTTTATTTCTTCCCATGTAATAAGTTGATCAGATTTGATTATTTTTATATATCTCTGAACCATGCATCTGAGGTTAAAATAGAGATATTTCCTAGAGTAGGCTCCGACCACAATCCATTGATGCTGGAGATCCTGCTGTTTGTCTTTAATAGGCCCGCCATGTTTTTAGTTTTGATAGAAAGTTGTTATTAGACCCAAAGTTTGTTAGCCACATTAGATGTCGGCTGGAGCAATTTCTGCAAATTAACAGGAATTCTGCCACTAGTGAGATGGAATGGGATGCCTTAAAAGCGGGAATTAGAGGGGAGGGCCTTCGTTTTGGTTTATAATTACAGAAGCAGAGAAAGAAGGAGCTCCGGGCTCTTTCTGAGGAATTTACTAAAGCTGAGGGGAAATTGGTACAAAGACTGCAAAGCAACCAGGATACAAGCGAGGTACAGAAACAGGTAGCTGCCAGAAAAGCTAAGATCAATCAGTACTTCAGTAAGGAGGTTGCAATGAAACATAATATGCATAAAAAGGAATGCTATGAGTATGGCGAGGATACTGGTAAACTTTTAGCAAGACAAATCAGGCAAAAAGAGGCTAAAAGGGGCTACTAAGGATCCTATGGGGAGAGTAGTTGAGAAACCATCTGAGATTTTAAAAGTGTTTAAGGACTTCTATAAAGTCCTCTATATATGGAGGAGTTAGTAGATCCGAGTAGGGGCTATGAGGAGCTATTACAAGATTTGGACAGAAGCAATTTAAGCAAAGAAGATCAAGCTGCTCTTGATGCCCCCATTACTTCTGAGGAATTATAAGAAGCTATAAGCTCGCTATCTATAGGTAAGGCCACTGGCCAGATAAGCTTCCGTTTGAAGTTTTTAAAACATTTTTTTCAGAACTATGGGCCTGATTATGATGTTGGTCGGAAAGTCTCTGACCGACAGTCGGATTCTCCTAGACCGTGTCGGAACCCATCTGCCCGACTCGGTCAGAAACATTTCCGACCAACTGATTACGATGCTCGCAGTTGGAAGGGGAACCGTTCGGTCATTCCGAATAGGTTCCGACCGGCATTCGGAGAATCTGAGTCAGTCAGAGCCAACTCATACAGCTCAATGGACAGCATTTCCGACCAACCGATTACGATGTCGGATTCCAACAGCCTTTCCGACTTGGTCTGTCCGACACGAAAAGGCTGTCGAAACTGACTTTGGGGGCCCCTAGCAGGCCCCCCTTCATCCTGAGTCTTCCGGTTTAGGTCGAGGGGGTACCCAAGGGACCCCCCTGTAAATCCATGCACAGTGTGGCAGGCACCATGGGGTGCCCGGCCAGGATGCAAGGTTTTCCGCAGACACCCATTTTCCCCATAGGAGCCTGTGTTGTCAGTCGGAGCACAGGCTCCCATTGAAGTCAATCTGAGTCCTTCCGAACGGTGTTCGGAAGCATCATAATCGGTTGGGAGGAACCTCCGACCGCGAGTCGGTCGGAACCGAATCTGACAAGGAGTCGGGTGATTTGGTTTCCGACCGACATCGTAATAAGGCCCTATGTAATGATATGCTGTTAGTATTTCAAAAGGCTCAGAAAGGCCAGATCCCTCCCTCTTAGGAATAAGCTAAAATAGTTATTTTTAAGAAAAAGGATGTCATCTTTGCTGCCAGGATCATACAAACCTATATCCCTGTTGAATTGCGATGGAAAAGTCTATGCAAAGATTTTAGCAAATAGACTGGCTAGGGTAATTACCCCTTTAGTCTCACATAAGCAGCATGGTTTTATTCCTGGAAGAGGCACGGTCAATCATATTAGAACGGTTATTATGCTATTTGATCTTGCAAATGTACAACAAGCGTTTCTCAGATTGATTTTATTAGATGCTGAAAAGGCATTTGACCGTGTCTCTCGGGATTTTCTTTGGGCAGTGATGCGATGGAAAGGTTTTGGGAAAGGTTTTATAGCAGCAGTAAGGGCTGTTTATAGAACTCCTACTGCAAACATTTGTGCTATGGGTCTGGAGTCAGGCTCGTTATCTATTTTTACAGGAACTAGACAGGGTTGTCCCTGTTCTCCCTTATTATTTGCTTTGTACATAGATCCGTTTTTAGCTAGGCTTGAACGAAATACTGTTATTAAATCTATTTATCAAAATCAGGTACAATATAGGGTATTTGCGTATGCAGATAATGTCGCTGCAGATGATGGCCCGGCAACTGCAGTACTGGAAATTGAGAAGGTGACTAAACAGTTTGGACTATATTAAGGCTATAAATTAAATTTGGCTAAGCCTAGATTGTTTGCACTGAGCAGGCTGTCTTCAGCAATCCAAGGGTCGTTGAAGAGGTAGTATATCTAGGGATTAAAGTTAACGCCTGTTTAGATCAATAGGTGGCAGCAAACTGGGGTCTGCTGTTAGGGAAGATTAAAAGTCTGCCTGATAGAGTTGAATGTCTGCATCTTTCATTAGTTGGAAGGTGCAATGTTTTGAAAATGAGTATTTTACCCAAGGTTTTATATATCTTCCGGTCTGTACCTTTGGAGTTTACTAAGATACAGCTGCAAAAATTAGACTTGATCTGTTCTAGTTCTATTTGGAGCCATAAAAAACAAAGAAGAGCAATGAAATTTATGACCCTTCCTAGAATGCAGGGTGGATGGGAAATACTGAATTTCACATTTTATTATTGGGCCTGCCTTTTACAACACATGAGAATTTTGATAACAGGGAAGGACACTATAGATGCTGCAGAGGCCCTGTCTATTTATCAAATGCTGATGGGAGCGGAAGTAAAGGCTTGCCTGTTGAAGAATATACAGCCATACTATTATAAAAAGAAAACAGGTTCAAGGTATTAATAACTGCACATAAGGTTTGGAATCAGGTTAGAAGACGACTTCAGCTTGGCAGGATAAGCTTTTACACTTCTACGTCCGCTTCGCAAATATTACTTTTTATTTTTCAGTATAGAGTTATGGAAAGATGGAGACAAAAGGGTATTAGTACACTTGGAGATTTTTATGTTGAATCCTAGATTAGTTATTTTTCAGAATTACAAGTAGTCTATTGTTTGCAAGGGGAGTTTTTTTAACGTTTTTAAAGATTCTGGATTTTTTTACTAAAAAGAAAAATTATCTTAGCATGATGATTAAGATCCCCTTAATTGAGGCAGTTAGACGGAGACACAAAATTGGTATTTTATATGATTTGCTCACAAAGACTCAAGCGGATGATTTGAAGGCCCAGAATCTTAAATGGAGTTTAAGACTTGAGAAGGAAGAAGTATTACTACAGGAATCAATTGAAATCAGGGAAAAGATTTTATTGTCATCAAATTTGACGTCCATTTTGAGGCAATTTTTAATCTGTATTATACCCCAGCAAGGATATATAAATGAGGAGGGGCGGCAGATGTGAAATGCACGGGATGTGGGATAGAACAGGCTGAAATACTTATACGTTTTTTACATGCCCTAAATTAAGACCGCTAATATGCGGAATGGGGGAATTTTTGAGTGTTATTATTCGCACATCGGTTACTATTACACCCTAAATGATGCTGCTAGGATTGATTTATGATACACAAACCAATAAGATTCTGAGGAAAGCAGGGATTTGATCTTTGTGGCAACAGCAGTAGCCCAATTGTGTATTGCTTCAGATTGGCTGAAATCAGAGCCTCCAACTTATGAAATGTGGAGAGCCAGATTCTTGGCGATTTATAATTTGAAGTCCAGCCTGTATACTCTGAAGAGTCATAGGAAACAATGATTAGGGGAAAGAATCTGGGGTAATATGTCCAACTGGATCAATTCTTGAATGTTTAGTCTAAAACAGGTTCTATTCTCATGAACATAAAAGTCTTCTGATTATAATGGTAGGACTGGGGTAACAGAGGTCCCTCTCAAATTATATAATTCGCATGTGGCACTTTAGGCTTGTAATGATTGCGTTCATTACCTAACTGTGGGCTTGTTTAGTAATACTGCTTTTAGCTCCGACCCATTTTTCTTTTTCTTGGGCCGCTTTTGGTGCTGTTATTAGAAAAGACAGGGGGTTATTTGCGTTATGACATTTAATATCATATATATTATCTATTTTGCTACATTTATTCATGCATTATGAGTTCATGTATCTTTGTAATGTCTAAGGATTTCAAATCTAAAGATTGTTTGATATCTTTCTCTCGCTTTTGTCCCTTTTCTGTCTTTTCATTCTTCTTTTTTCTAAACTGATTTATTGGTATGGCTTGTCTTACTTTGATTGATATGTATTGAGAAAATGTTATTGTCTGCTTAATTTTTTTGTTTTTAAAACTGCCCTCTATCTTAATGCATTAATATGTTCAACAGTTACTGTAATGTGCAAACTGTACAACGCGACAACTTCAGCCTTTTAAAGTGTGTGCTTGCCTAGTGTCTTGCACTGCATGCAACATCAACTTTGGAAGAAAATGTTCTAACCAGGCTTCGGGAAGGACCCACTGCTGCTGACTGCAATCAGTCGTACAGAAACATGTGAAGACAGGTCTTTAAGTGGGATGAAAAATGTGGGGGCTCTCTAAATTGGAACATGTAAAATACATTTCTGTGATTCACATAGTGTTCTACCCAACTGGTATTTTGGTTTCTCTCTGAGATGTAATTGCATCCAGATATATAACACAACAACTGACCTACACCTAAAACCTAGCAAAGATGGCTGGGTCCTAACTGGGGTGGCATAGTGAGCAAAAGAACTATGGATTAAATCCAGACCTCTTGACAGGGGCTGAGTAGTTGAAAGGTTTCAGCACTCCGTCCATCATCTTGTTGTTTTTGCTCCACCTAAAACCTGTCTGTACAATTGGCTGTTAGCTGTTTAAGATAATGAGTAGCAACAAGAATTGGTTATAAATAATTAACCTTCAAAATGTTTCAATTCTGAAATTTCAATAGTATTGAGGCTCTTGCCTTTATGTGCTTTATGTTAGATATGTATGTCTTTTTTTCTGCATATCTCGTCCATCTGCACATCTTCAACCACCTCTCTTTCTTCTTCAGTACACTCTTGTCACTCTTTCCCAAATGCACTTCCTCGCATCTCACTCACTTCAAACCTTCCAAACATACACTGCACTCACTCACATTTAAGCAATGTATTTACTTTTGCCTTTGCCCTGTAAATAGTTTGCCATCTGTGCACCCCCTTCACACACATTTCCACAGAATTGCATTTACAACTTGAATACATGACCATTGTTCTGTGTGCTCTACAGAGAGGCCAACCCACTGACAGGCAATTTGCTTTGGCTTCAGTGTCAGCGTCAGAGCTCTCAATCAAAGCCCCTCATAAACACCTGGCATGGCTCAATGTATGCACAGAAAAAAATAGACAAACACAACATAATTACATAGCTAACTCTTGAGGAAGGCAAGATTAAGTAAAACATGAAATCGCTGACATGCATTCCCTAAACGTTTTTAACACTTGTTGTTCGTCAATAAATTCATGTTTTTGCCATTAATGTTGTTAAGGGCATGAAAATAGTGCTAGTTTGAATGTCATACAGTAGATGACTGTCTACTTACTGTAAGCACATTTCTCTCGTTTTGCGTTTGACTTGGATATTTGGATCAACTTCACAAGGGAACAAGAACCCTGGCCTGCTCGTCTTTTGGATCATTTTCGCGGAGGAACAAATACAGTAGCTCCACTTCTAATGGGGCCAGTAACATGCAGCCAGGGCCTGGGGTGTCAAGAGTGGGGGAGGTTAGCCTGGTGAGGGGTCTCAGCACAATATACATAACAAGAAGATCAGCATTCTAACACTTACCATTACTGAGAACAAGCCACCAAAACGGACGTGCATTGCATCCACTCCTATGTGTGATATATGGTAAAGGGTGGGATTTATGCTTGTGAATGATGGACGACTGCTCTCACGCAGGGACGGAGACTCCAGCGCCCAAAAACATGACGCTGAAAGCGTCACTGGCCTATAGTGGATACTGCCATAGACACAATGGCAAATGAAGGGCTTTAAAACATTAAGCCCTGCGTCAGTTCAAAAAGTTAATTTACTGCCTGGCTTCCGTCTCCTGCTTCAGAGCATGGCAGGACAGGTATTACGATCGTATCTCTAAACAAACTGATCTATTTAATATTTGCTAAGGAATATGGAGGAATTTCAGGGGAGCTCAGCCCCAGAGCCCTAATAGAGAAACCGTCCCTGCCTAATATTCAGGGATAGTGAAGTGTGTTCTTAATATTGTAACACAGCAGCAGCTCACTAATAATATTGCAAATAATCTCTGTGACCCCCCCCCCCCTGCCATTTATCATATGTGAGGGCCTGTTTTGATCTAAAATAAACTTTTTTATGGATGTTGCATGAAACATAAACACATTTCTTCAACATGTCTGTAATAGACTGTCAGACATCACCCACATTAAAGATAAATTAAAGGAAAACTGTATTTAAAACAATCTGTTTAAGAATTATTCAAGGTCATTAGGGCAAGACTCTTCAGAACAGAGCTGGCTCTATCAGGAGGCCCCCTGAAAGTTTGGGGCCTTGAGTAGAGGCCACCTTACCTTAAAATGTCTCCGGTCAGCACCCCCCAAGCAGGTAAAAGTAAACTTGAGCTGCCAGTAAAACTGGACTGCATAGGCCACAAAGTAAGATAAAGTAAACTATTAAAAATGCTTTGTGTGCGAGCGTGTTTGCATGTATGTCAGCGTCTGCCCCTCTTGGACAGACCTCTGGACTTCTGCAGCTCCTGCTAGAATTGACTCACATAGCTGCCATTCTATGAGCGTCTGTGCATTATTTTACCATAACAAATCTTGATATGTTGAAAACAAATAACTGCAGACGGAGAGCACTTTACCTGTTGCAGCCAATAGGGCAGCTTGTGCCGTTAGGCCATCTGTTGTAATTGCCGCCGACCCCCGCCCACCTGCCTCGGCAGCGCAGATCGGTGTTGGCACTACCACTGAGTAATGCAGGGATTGAGGAAGAAATAACAAATGTAAAATTAGGTATACAGTGCATTGCGTTTTTTTTTAAAGGGGGGGGTGGGGAGGTCGAAGACTGATGAATCATCAATAGCTCTGCACCTGCTACAGTTGCCGTGAGGTCCCTTACCCCTGGAAACACATAGGAATTTCAGTTTAAACATGCTTTACCTTCTGCCGCAGGAAGGGCTAAGGGTGGGATTGCGGTTTTTATATCAGTAAAATATGGATCCCTAAAAGCCACTAGTATAAGCTCATCACCTTGGCATCAATTAATTATGATCCATAACTTAAGCAAGGTCAAAATACTCCTGGTGAATTGGTATCACAATATTTTTGACCCAAATAATTGTAACGCCAATGACACCCTACAGCGTGAGATCACACAAATCACTGGGAAGTGGCAGCCGCTATGCATCATCTGGGTAGGGGACTTTAAATGTACAATTTGCAAGTACAGTTCGCAACGTGTCTGTGGGTTGGAAGACACAGAGGGACAACCGCAGCCCCACTTTACTCACTCACCCCAGGGAGAGGCTCTAAATTCTATTTTAATAGGGAACGATTTAGGCCTCATAATTGTTGGGCCAAGGATCGTTCATTACAGTGTCCCACTTATGCTGGATGTGGCAGGGCTAGTTCCATTGATTTCATGTTAATATCTAGAAACTTCTTTAAGCTTGTTTTTGATTTTGTGGTGGAACCTCACTGTCTGAGTGACCACAACCCCCTGATAGTCTCCCTTAACTTAAAGGCCCGGGTGGGGGAGGGTGATGATCGCCCGATCCACTACCTCCGGAATAAGGGAGTTAGGTTAAATTGGGGCAAGATCGATCCCCCCAAATTTTTGGGAGATATCATCAAAGGCAACTCCTACCTAGTTATGGGGTGCTTGAACTCAAACTCGCCCCCAGAGGAAGTTGTTCTGGTGTTTGGGTCACTATGCTCTGAGGTAGCCAATAAGGTTGATGAGGAGTTCTAAGCAAGGGGAACCTATGAGGCTCGGTGGTTTGATTCCGATTGTTCTAGGGCCCACAAAGACTTAAAAAGGGCGCTTCTTGTTGCTCCCTATAATAGAGATCTAGTCAAAGCAAGGGCACAAATATAAAACAGTAATTGAGGGTAGAAAAGCAGAACTGAGAAATCTAGCATGGGAAGATCTAGAGAGAGCAGGAGCCCTAAGAGACACCAAAAAATTCTGGGAAATTATAAATCGCCCATTATTTAATGAAGAAGCTAGGCAGATGGACTCACTGATCCTGGGAGACGCTTGGGTAGCCCATTTTAATGGAATCTTTAACCCCCAAAATAAAAGGGTTGAGGAATACATAAGGGATTGTCCCGTAGATCTAGCTGCAGCTACCCAACTCAGTGTATCTATTACAGTAGCAGAGGTTGAGGAGGCGTTAGCCCAGGGGTCCCGTCTGAAAGCACCAGGTCCTGATGGGGTGCCCCTTGACCTTTTTAAAAATAATCCAAACCTGTGGGCACCCCTGTTGACGAATGTTTTTAAGGCCGTTATTATTGCCCAATGCCTGCATCCTGGAGGGAGGCAATAGTGGTCCCCATTTTTTAAAAGGGTAATAGAAGTGACCCGGCTCGTTACAGGTTAATTTCGCTCATTGATGCCACAGCCAAGGTACTGGGTAGAGTTCTCCTGGCCCGACTAGAGACCTGGGCATCCTCCACAGGAGTGATATCCAACACGCAATATGGTTTTAGGAGGGGGCTTGGCACGACCGAGCAATGCCTTAATTTGTCCTTGATTATTAACAAATACGTGAAGGCCAGAAAGGGCTCGATTCACCTGGCCTTCATGGATTTGTCCAGTGCCTTTGACACTGTTAATCGGGAGAAATTGTGAGAAATGTTGGAAAGTTTGGGCGTGGAACAAGCACTGGTGTCGCTCATCCGTAGCCTACATTGGAATACCTCAGTCTCCATAAGATACAGCTCTCAGGGGGAAAAAACTGAGCAAATAGCTTCTACGGAGGGTGTCCGCCAAGGGTGCATCCTAGCCCCTTTTCTGTTTCTAATATACACAAACGGTCTGGAGGCCTCCCTATTAAGTAGGAATCTCGATTTCCCCAAGATTGGCAGCAAATCTGTGCCTTTGCTATCTTATGCTGACGACACAGTGCTAATGGCCACGACAGCGAATGCCCTTCAGAATTCCCTGGATACTTTTATTGATTTTATGGGGTTGCTGGATCTTAAAGTAAATTTTAATAAATCGTATATTATGGTATGCGGCCCAAAGAGCACAAAGACCAAGATTTTTGTAGCACGGGAAAAAAGAATAGAAAAGGTTGAGAATTTTATGTACTTGGAGAACCTATTTGATAACAAGCTAAGTTGGGACCCATTAGTGATAGCAAGAGCCCACCACACAACTAGGGCAGTGATGGGCTATTTCCCTTTGCATGCAAATTAGGGCATAAGCCTGTGAGGGAAATAATTACCATTTACAAAGCGAAATGCCTTTCGATTGCAACACACGGCGCTGGGGTTTGGGGGCATCACAATAGCTGCCAGCTACAAGTAGTGGAAAATAAATTCACGAAAAGGCTTTTGATGACGCCGAATAGTGCCCCTAACCGCCTATGTCATGACAAACTGGGGATAGAGCATATAGAAGATCGCATATCGTGTGCCCCTCTATTCTTATGGGCGAACATCTGGTTATCTAAAGAACTAGCATTCTCTCGAGAAATAATAAAAGATTGTCAAAACTTGGCCAATTCACTAAGAATACCATGGCTTAGTTTTGTGAAAGATAAATATCATGAAATAGGACTGGGGCAGTTTTATGATAGCCCTGAAAGCATCCCACTGAATGCTAAAGTCGCTATTAAAGAGGCTTTACATTCAAGGGGAAACGTGCGTCATCCCCATCAAGATGAGACCGGTCCCCTGCACTTGTCCCCCCCGCAATGCAATATTATTTAACATTCACCACTAATCTGCAGATTAGATTTTACTTAACTAAATTTCGGTTAGGTAACGTGCATTTTTTACTGGCGTTTCCACACCAGAGTGGTTGGGTTAATGATCTCTCACCCTGTCCATGTGATAATTTGACAAGTCAAAGCACTTTGCACTTTACCTTATTCTGCACTTTATATAAAACGCCAAGGAGCAAATTTTTAATTTCACTGCTAAAGAAAATTCGCCCTTGTACATATACTGATGGTTTTAAATATCTGCATTCATTGGCTACCCCTGATATTTGTAGTGCGGTAGCCAACTACATAAAATTATCTTTGGCCATTAGAAAAAGATATGAGTATAACACTCCGAGCAGTCTCACTGTAATCACCGCATGCAAAGAGTCGCATGACCTTGGTACCTTTTTGAATTGTCTTTTAATACATTGTTTAAACTGTTCGTATGTTGTGATAATGTCTCTGGAAATTTTAATGGTGTCATGAATTGATACTAGGTTGCTTTTTCTGTTTTATTTGAATTTTAAGCAATGTGCACAGTATAAGGTTATGGATTTTAATTAACCTGGAAATTCTGGAGGTGTACTTAGCTGCCATAAATGCCACTAGAAAAGCACCTTAACTTAGGAATTGGCATGGCTTATAGTTTCCCTTTGCGATGTTTTTAAATGTCTGCCTAACTATTGTATATTGAGAGTTGAAGCTATTATGTTTGGCTCACTGAATGAATTTTAGTAATGAATATGATGTTAGTGTATTGTTAATTGGCCTATGCTGGAATCAGATGCTGGTGATCTTGATGCATTGAATGTCTTTTTGTATTCTTTTATGGCTGGTTAAGCCGAATAAAGATTATTATTGATTGATTGATTGAGGACAAATTAGAAACCTGTGTCCAACACCAAGGACAGCCTTAAGAACTCTGCACCCAGGCTCTATGGGCCAGGTCAAATTAAACTGAATGTCGTGGCCTGGTCTAGGGACTCGCATCATCTTTACCCCCAAGAGTTCTGTGCAACTCGACCTGCAAGGGACTGATTGTCATTATCACCTTTTTCCATTGACCGCAATGCAAAGGTTCTGCAATATTGTATTGCTGTGATTTATGTTTTCTTCTAAAATCCATAACTCTGGTTATTTGTATGATATTTTGTACATTTTGGTGTCTAAATTAAGATAAAAATACACTTTATTTTTATAAATTGGTGTTAAATTTCTATTGAGTCTTGTCAAGTACTTATCATCCATGCTGGTACTCTGAACTGCTTAACACACATTCCTCTAGTAAAGCCTGACTGCTCTTTGCCACTCTACCGGAACTGAGCCAAGGATTTATTAATGTGAATCCAAGGACCATCTTTGGGGTTTGTAATAATACTGCATGGTGAAGTCTAACCAACAAGACCACATTATACTCCACCTTCCTACAAGGTACTTTTGTTCAGTGGGCCTCACTTGGTCCCAGTAGCCATCCGGCACTTCATTGTGGTCGACCTGAACTTGTGATTTTGTGCCAGTCCGGTGTGACCAGATAACCACAGTTGGCGCTTTTTTGTTTCTAGGCACTGATTTGACCTAAACCTTTGAAATTGCATATATCCGGTTCTACTGATTGGGTTTTTGTCATTTTCTTGTGTTGTGTTTCATTTTATTACTGTTTGCAGTGCTACACACATGCCTTACACATTGCCTCTAAGTTAAGCCTGACTGATTTGCACCAAGCTACCAGAAGTTAAGTTTAGGTTAAAATGGGTGTTTGCTTGTGACTTCACCATGATAGAAATTGTGGCTGCTGCTTGAGTAGGGTTTCATCCCTGTTAACCAGTAACCCAATTTCCAACACATACTGTTTACTTTGAAAGGCCAAACAAAAAAGAAGCTGCTATAAACTCTTTAACATCTATACTACCAAAGCATTAACAGCAGCCTAAGGTAAAAGGCTGCCTAATTAATGCCTGCCTCAAATTGAACAGAGGGAGCAAAGCAAGCAAACCCAATTTTCTCTCAGAGGGTTAGAGAGGAGGGATTTCTACCCCCTACAAATGTGGAAATATGGGTGCAAATGGCTCATTTCACAGGACAATTTCCACACAAATTGGCTTGAAAACAGAATTTCTGAAGGGACACTGCTGGAATATTACAATACTTTCATGGTGTGACTTTTTGTGGTTCACTATCCTTAATAAAACTTTGGAAAAATGATGGCAAGGAAATGTGTTTTCTACACACGTTCCCTAGGTATTAGATTTTTGAAGATTACCCAGATACCACTACCATCATTGATACTGAATTGCCCTGTATTGCTGCAAAGATGATTGTTAGACCTGGCTTCCTTGGCATGGTTTTCCCTTACTTTTTGCCTCTACCTCCTGTGTTTTTGCTGGCTTAGATGCTTCAGGCACTTTGCCACTGCTGATCAGTGTCAAAGTGCAAGTGCTCCCTTTATAAATTGGTATTGTGATTTGTTCTCCCTGATTGGCATATTTGTTTTACCAGTAGGTCCCTAGTAAAGTGCACTGAGTGTGCCAGGGCTGGTAAATCAAATGGTACTAGTGGGCCTGCAGCACTGATTGTGCCACCGACATGAGTAGCCCTGAAAAGATGTCTCAGGCCTGCCACCGCGGTGCCTGTGACAGTTTGTTAACAGCCATATCGACTTGGCAAGTGCACCCACTTGCCAGGCCCTAACCTTCCCTTTTCTTACATATAGGGCACCCCAATGGTAGGCCCAAGGTACTCCCCTGGGCAGGGTGCAGTGTATGTGAAAGGTAGGACATGTACTGGTGTGTGTAACATGTCCTGATAGTTAAATACTGCCAATTTCGTTTTTCACGATTGAAAGGCTATCTTGCCCCATAGGACAGAATGGGGAATGCTTTGTAACATTTTACAAGCATATCTTCCCTTAGGGATATGATGGGAAAATGGAGTTTGGTATCCCTGAACTCAGGATTTAATAACACATCTTTTAGTAAAGATGGTTTTCAAATTGTGTGTTTGAAAATAGCACTTTTAGAAAGTGGCTATTTTCTTGTTCAACCATCCTGTGTGCCTCTGTCTGTTTGTGGATTGACTATCTGGTTTCAGTGTGACAGAGACAGAGGATGAGCATTCCCTGTAGACAGCCTGTGGGGGGTTGAGGTGTGCCTGGCCCTTCCTGGATGACTCAGCCCTGAGCTGAATAGTCCCTGGCTGCATATAGAGTGGTGGGAGGAGATTTACCTTGCCCCTGAATGGAGCCTCTCTCCCTTGCACAATGCTGTCTCCACCCCCTGTGGTCATGTTGCACCAGTGAAGGCAGGACTGGTTTGAACTGGGCTCAGAGCCCCTTGCACAAAGAGAACACATACATTTTGGGGTATAAGTATCAGACCCAAAACCCCAGACTTTTAGATCATTCATAGAATTCAAGAGGAACCTTTGCCAAGGAGAAGAGCTGGGGAGTCTGAGGAGAAGTACTGCCCTTGCTGTGTGTCTGGGGTTGGCCTGCAGTTGCTGTTTCTGCCAAGGAAAGGAGAAGGACTTTGCTGTGTGTTGTGTCCTCTGCTTGAAGGAGATCTCAAAGGGCCTGAAGTGAGCTGGCCTCCTGTTCTGAAGTCTCAGAGACACAAAGACTTCACCCCAGCTCCCCTGAACTCTGCTGCTGTGAGCTCTAGCCTGCCAAGAGGTGCCTGTGCCAGTTTTGGGCCTCTGGAGGTTGTTGATGCTGTTTGGGAGCTGGGAGAAAGAAGAAACTCAAAGGACTACAGAAATCGACGCATCACTCTTCTTGCGGCTGTTTTCCAGACGCATCTCCACGGCGCAAGAAGAATTTCCACACATCGCCGTACCGCTGCGGAAACCGCTGCAGCGCCTATCGCCGCTGCAAGAATCGATGCAACGAGGGATCGCGGCTGAAGAGGACCGATGCAGCGCCGCTCGACGCCGCTGCACTAATCGCCGACGCATCCCGGATTTCCACGCATCGTACCTGTGCGGCAAGCTCTTCCGACGCATCACCCGCGGACCGGGACCGTCACGAAGAATTGACGCATCACTCCCCGTACAGACCGGATTCGACGCAACCCTTCCTTTGCGTGCAGTGGGACTGTCGCATCGCCTCCCCAAGGTCTTAGGAGTGTCGCATCTCTTTGTTTTCCGATGCTGCGGCTTTTTGGCTTGAGAACTTTGACGCATCTACAGGTACTTTGGTGAAAAGTCACGCATCCATAGTTTTCTATGGTACAAGTTCTTGAAACCTTTTGAAAGTAATATTTTTAACTGTGTATGTTGGATTTTTGTCGTTTTGGTCTTGTTTAGTTTAGATAAAGATACTTTATTTTTCTAAACTGGTGTGGGGTCCATTTGTGGTGTTTTCACTGTGTTACTGTGAGTGTTGGTACAAATACTTTACACATTGCCTTTGGGATAAGCCTGTCTGCTCGTGCCAAGGTACCAAGGGGCTGAGCAGGGGTTATCTAATATGTGTATCCCCCTTACCCTGACTAGAAGCAAGGGTCCCTATTTGGACAAAGGTACCTAACTCTGCTAACTAGAGACCCCCATTTCTAACATTGGGGGTCAGCAGTGAGGATTTGAACCTGTATTTGTACTTGACCCACAGTGATTGGTGTACATCACTAGTTTAGTGCAGACCACTACGCAACCACATACTGTGTTTTGTTTTTGGTTCTATTTTTAAGTGACCCTTAAAGTATCCACGCATCATGTCTCAGAAGGGTAAACCAGCAAGTGAGATGGCAGAATTTGAGTTTGATATTGAAATTTTGCATACCCACAGAGTAGATCAGCTCAAACAATTTTGTAAAGATTTTGGGTGTCCCATGAAGAGCAGCTACAGGAAGGAGGCGCTACAGAAGGCCTTAAGGGCCTGGTGGGAGGCCAAAGAGGCTGAAAAGACAGGTGATGCAGAGGTGGATGAGGATGCACAAGGGAATGGTTTCAGGTCACAGGATCTGCCTGTATCAAGAGCAGCCACCAGGGCTGGTAGCAACCATTCCGCTAGAAGTTTTTCCCCAGAGGAGCTGGAGGAGAACCAAAGGGTTAGAGATCATGAGTTAGACGTCATGATGCTCAAGATGAAACAATTGGAAATGGAGAAAGAAAAGATGACTCGTGCCTTGGAGGAAAAGAAATCGCTTTTAGCTCATGAGTTGAGCATGAGGGAACTGGACATTAAGGCCAAGCAAGTGGAGTCCAGTTCAAATGGTGGCAGCGTACAACCAGTGCAAGGTTTACATACCCAAGGACCTAGTGCAGAATTACCAGAGGGGTGATGATATTTATGCATGGTTTACGGCGTATGAGATAGCCTTGAGAATGAATGAGGTTCCTGAGAAGAATTGGGGGGGCGGGCCTGTGGAAACACTTTGAGGCCTCTGGGAGGGACACCCTACCACCTTTAGAGCAGGCGGGTACCCTGACCTATTCCCATATGAAGGAGGCTTTATGCCTCAGGTATGGGCTCACCACAGAGCAGTACCGAGAGAAGTTCAGGAACTGTAAGAAGCTTGATTCGCATACTTGGGGGGAATGTGTGAACATGTATAACTGTGCACTGGAAGGTTGGATAAAGGGCAGCAAGGTAACTGATTACCAGGGGTTGTGCAACTTAATTAGTTGGGAGCACTTGAGTAGTCTGTGTGTCCCAGAGCTGCGCCAGCATCTATTAGATAGTAAGCTTACTGATCCCAGGGAGCTTGCTAAGGGGGCGGACCACTGGACTAGCACCAGGGTCCACAAGGGGATTGTGGTTAACCCAGCCAAAGGTGGGCAGGGTCCCCAGCAGAAGAGTGGGGGGGACAAGGGTAACTAAAAGGAGTTCTCTAAAGGGCCCCAAAACAGTTGCCAGGGTAAGGAGTCCCAGCCCCCCAAGCCTAAAGTGTCCTGGCCCCCTAAGGGCAGGCACGACAACCGGGGTCCCCCCAGGTGTTATTCATGTGGTCAGGTGGGCCACATTTCAAGAGATCCTAAGTGCCCCAACGCACCACCAGCACCCACTGGTGCACCGTCACAGGGGTTAGTGAGGGTAGCATTGGGGGAGGAGTTGGTTCCTAGTGAAGGTGTGGAGCCAGCAGTTATGACCCCTATCTCATTAGGAGACAGAGAGATGGTCCAGGGATCCTATCTGCCTGAGAACACTAAGAAATACAGGCAGTGGGTGACCAACAA
This sequence comes from Calotriton arnoldi, assembly GCA_963921515.1. NCBI lineage: Eukaryota > Metazoa > Chordata > Amphibia > Caudata > Salamandridae > Calotriton > Calotriton arnoldi. Next base: position 1,455,872 of record CAWUFW010003034.1, on the reverse strand, counting down.
CGGGAGGAGGGTGGAGGCTCTGAGAGACACAGGAGCCAGTGTAACATTGGTCTGGTGTCAATGGGTGTCTGAAGAGCAGGTTATTCCCAATGTACTTCACCCTGTAGTTGCAGCAGACAACTCTGAGCGCCTGTGTATGGTGGCACTAGTTCCCTTCGAGTGGGGGGGGGTCTCAGGTTCCTTGAAGGTCGTTGTTAGTCCGTCCATGCCTATAGACTGTCTGCTTGGAAATGACCTGGAGAACTCCCCATGGAAGGAGGTGGAACGCCAGGCTCATTTAGAGATGTTGGTCTGCCTGAGTGGGTCTGTGTGACCACTCGGTCCATGGCAGCCAGTAGGGGTAATCAAGAGGACCTGGTGCCTGAAACAGTGGCCCAGGTGCCTGCCAGGAAGAAGAAGGGCAGGGGGTGTGGGAAACCAGCCCCAGAAGTTCCCACGGTCCAGGAAGAGGCAGAACCTGAGGGGGATGGCCTGGAACCTACAGGGGAACAAGTGGCCGAACTGGGAGACCTGCCTGAGCTGACACATTGGCAGCAGGAAGTGGGTCCCTCCAGGGAGGAGTTCTGCAGAGCGCAGATGGAGTACCCTACTCTTATTGGTTTGCGGCAACAGGCTGCAAACCAGGCAGCAGGTGATTAGTCTGGATCACATCTGATTTACTGGGAAGATGGATTGTTGTATAGTGAGCCTAAGGTCGCTGAGCCTGGTGCAGCTTGTGTAGTGGTGGTCCCCGAGCGCTTCAGGGCCTTCCTACTGGGTCTGGCTCATGAAGTGCCTCTAGCAGGACATTTGGAGTGCGACAAGACCTTTCAGAGGCATGTCACCCACTTTTACTGGCCCCAAATGAGACGGCACGTCGGTACACATTGTAGGTCTTGTCAGACTTGCCAGGCAAGTGGCAAGAGTGTAGGGAAGTGTAAGGCTCCCCTCCAACCCTTTCCTGTGGTGAGCACCCCTTTTGAGCGGGTGGGCATTGATATTGTGGGGCCACTGGAACCCAAGACAGCCTTAGGCAACAAGTTCATCTTGGTTTTGGTGGACCATGCCACCCGGTACCCAGAAGCTGTCCCTCTCCAGACAATCACAGCCCCCGTGGTGGGCCGTGCATTGATGGGGATCTTTTCCCGTATGTGGTTCCCCAGAGAGGTGGTCTCTGACCGTGGTACAAACTTCATTTCAAAGTACATGACATCTTTGTGGGAGGAGTGCGGTGTGGCATACAAGTTCACCACTCCTTACCATCCTCAAGGGAATTGGTTGGTTGAGAGTTTCAACCGACCCCTGAAAGGCATGATAAAGGGTCTTGCAGAACACATGAGACGGAAGTGGGACGTCTTTTTGCCTTGCCTGTTGTTTGCATACAGGGAGGTACCGCAGAAGTCCTTAGGGTTCTGTCCCTTCGAACTGCTGTATGGTCACCCTGTGAGAGGACCTCTGAGTCTGGTGAAGGAGGGTTGGGAGAGAACTCCTGGTAAAACCCCACAAGATGTGTTCAGCTATGTGCTGGCCTTCAGAAACCAGACTCAACGCTTCAGGAAACTCACTCAGACAAACCTGGAAGCTAGCCAGGAAGAAATGAAAAGATGGTATGGCCAGAATGCCACCTTGGTCAAATTTCAGCCTGGCCAGAAAGTGTGGGTGATGGCACCAGTGGAGCCTTGTGCCCTCAAAGATAAGTGGACTGGTCCATATGAGGTGGTGGAGCGCAAGAGTGAGGTGACCTATTTGGTTGACTTGCAGACTCCTAGGAACCCTTTGAGGGTCCTGCATGTAAACCTCCTCAAGCCCCACTTTGAGAGGTCTGAGGTAACTATGCTCCTTGCAACAGATGATGGAATGGAGGAGGAGAGTGAGCCTCTTTCTGACCTCCTGTCAGCGAAGGAACATGATGGGTCAGTGGATGGGGTAAACATCTCTCCTCCCCTGACCCCAGAGCAGCAGAGGGACTGTCGCCAGGTGCTGGGACAGTTCGCCTCCCTGTTCTCCCTGACACCAGGAGTCACCAATTGGTGTGTCCATGATGTGGACACTGGAGACAGTCTATCTGTGAAGCAGAAATTTTACAGGGCAGCTGACAAAGTCAGGGCCAGCATCAAGGAAGAAGTTTCCAAGATGTTGGCGTTAGGGGTGATAGAGCCCTAAAGCAGCCCCTGGGCTAGCCCAGTGGTCTTAGTACCAAAATCTGCTGTGCCCGGTGCCACTCCAGAACTCCAGTTCTGTGTGGAATACCGTGGGCTCAATGCAGTCACCAAGACTGACGCGCACCCCATCCCCAGAGCTGACGAGCTCATTGATCAGCTGGGAGCTGCCTGGTACCTCAGCACATTTGATTTGACGTCTGGGTACTGGCAGATTGCCTTAACCGATGGGGCCAAGGAGAGGTCTGCGTTCTCAACGCCAGAGGGGCATACCAGTTCCAGGTTATGCCCTTTGGGTTGAAGAACGCCCCTGCCACCTTCCAGAGACTGTTCAACCGGGTACTGTCTGGGCTGGAGGAATTCAGCGCCGCCTACCTGGATGACATTGCTGTGTTCAGCTCCAGTTGGGAGGAACATTTGCAACACCTCAGTGAAGTGTTGAAGGTTCTGCAAAGGGCAGGCCTCACTTTCAAGGCTAGTAAGTGCCAGATAGAGCAGGGGTCTGTGGTGTACTTGGGACACCAGGTAGGGAGAGGCCAGGTGGCGCCCCTACAAGCAAAGATTGACACCATTCTGGCTTGGGAGCCCCCGAAGACCCAGACAGAGGTGAGAGTCTTTTTAGGTCTCACCAGGTGCTACCGACGGTTTGTCAAGGGGTATGGCACCATTGTTGCCCCTTTGACAGAGCTGACTTCAAGGAAGCAGCCCAGGAAGGTGATCTGGACTGATGCCTGCCAGACCGGTTTTGATGCCCTGAAATCTGCCATGTGTACGGCGCCCGTGCTTAAGGTACATGATTTCTCCAAAGAATTTGTTGTGCAGACAGATGCTTCAGAGCATGGTGTGGGAGCAGTACTCTCACAATTGAACGACGAGGGCCTGGACCAACCTGTAGTTTTCATCAGTAGGAGTCTACTTTCCAGGGAACAGAGGTAGAGTGCAATTGAAAGGGAAGCTTTTGCTGTGGTCTGGGCGCTGAAGAAGCTAAGGCCTTGCTTGTTTGGGACTCACTTCCGGGTTCAGACAGACCACAGGCCCCTCAGATGGTTGATGCAGATGAGGGGTGAGAATCCAAAACTGTTGAGGTGGTCCATCGCCCTACAGGGATTGGACATTACGGTGGAACACCGCCCTGGTACAGAACACGCCAATGCTGATGGTCTGTCCAGATTCTTCTGCCTTAGTGATGAGAACTCCCAAGAGGGTGGGTAGTTCTCCCAACGTTTCTGCCGGAGGAGACACGTGTTAGACCTGGCATCCTTGGCGTGGTTTTCCCTGACTTTTTGCCTGGATCTCCTGTGTTTTTGATGCTGGATTTCGCTTTTGCTGGCTTAGATGCTTTAGGGCACTTTGCCACTGCTGATCAGTGTCAAAGTGCAAGTGCTCCCTGTATAAATTGGTCTTGTGATTGGTTCTCCCTGATTGGCATATTTGTTTACCAATAGGTCCCTAGTAAAGTGCACTGAGTGTGCCAGGGCTGGTAAATCAAATGCTACTAGTGGGCCTGCAGCACTGATTGTGCCACCCACATGAGTAGCCCTGAAAAGATGTCTCAGGCCTGCCACCGCGGTGCCTGTGCGCAGTTTGTTAACTGCCATGTCGACTTGGCAAGTGCACCCCCTTGCCAGGCCCTAACCTTCCCTTTTCTTACATATAGGGTACCCCTATGGTAGGCCCAAGGTACCCCCCTGGACAGGGTGCAGTGTATGTGAAATGTAGGACATGTACTGGTGTGTGTAACAAGTCCTGATAGTGAATTACTGCTAATTTCATTTTTCACTATTAAAAGGCTATCTTGCCCTGTAGGACAGAATGGGGAATGCTTTGTAACATTTTACAAGCATATCTTCCCATAGGGATAAGATAGAAAAATGGAGTTTGGTATCCCTGAACTCAGGATTTAATAACACATCTTTTAGTAAAGATGGTTTTTAAATTGTGTGTTTGAAAATAGCACTTTTAGAAAGTAGCTATTTTCTTGTTCAACCATCCTGTGTGCCTCTGCCTGTTTGTGGATTGACTGTCTGGTTTCAGTGTGACAGAGACAGACGATGTGCATTCCTTGTAGACAGCCTCTGGGGGGTTGAGTTGTGCCTGGCCCTTCCTGGATGACTCAGCCCAGAGTTAAATAGACCCTGGCTGCATATAGAGTTGTGCGAGGAGATTTACCTTGCACCTGAATGGAGCCTGTCTCCCTTGCACAATGTTGTCTCCACCCCCAGTGGTCATGCTGCACCAATGAAGGCAGAACTGGTTTGAACTGGGCTCAGAGCCCCTTGCACAAAGAGAATAAAGACATTTTGGAGTGTAAGTATCAGACCCAAACCCTAGACTTTTAAATCCTTCCTGGAATTCAAGAGGAACCTTTGCCAAGGAGACAAGCTGGAGAGACTGAGGAGAAGTACTGCCCTTGCTATGTGTCTGGGGTTGGCCTGCAGTTGCTGTTTCTGCCAAGGAAAGGAGAAGGACTTTGCTGTGTGCTGTGTCCCCTGCTTGAAGGAGATCTCCAAGGGCCTGAAGTGAGCTGGCCTTCTGTTCTGAAGTCTCAGGGACACAAAGACTTCACCCGCAGCTCCCCTGAACTCTGCTGCTGTGAGTTCTAGCCTAACAAGAGGTGCCTGTGCCAGTTTTGGGCCTCTGGAGGTTGTTGCTGCTGTTTGGGAGCTGGCAAAATGAATAAACTCAAAGGACTACAGAAAATGACGCATCGATCTTCTTGCGGCTGTTTTCCCGACGCATCTCCATGGGCGAGAAGAATTTCCACGCATCGCCGCACCGATGCGGAAACCTCCGCAGCGCCTGTCGCCGCTGCAAGAATCGACGCATCGAGGGATCGTGGCTGAAGAGGACCGATGCAGCGCTGCTTGACACCGCCACACCGATCGCCGCGGCACCGATCGCCGACGCATCCCGGATTCCCACGCATCGTACCTGTAGGGCAATTTCTTATGACGCATCACCCGCGGACCAGAACCGTCACGAAGAATCGACGCATCACTCCCCGTACAGACCGGATTCGATGCAACCCTTCCTATGCATGCAGCGGGACTGTCGCATCTCCTCCCCAAGGTCTCAGGAGTGTCACATCTCTTTGTTTTCCGATGCTGCGGCTGTTTGGCTTGAGAACTTTGACGCATCTACAGGTACTTTGGTGAAAAGTCACGCATCCATAGTTTTCTATGGTACAAATTCTTGAAACCTTTTGAAAGTCATATTTTTAACTGTGTATGTTGGATTTTTGTCGTTTTGGTCTTGTTTAGTTTAGATAGATAAAGATACTTTATTTTTCTAAACCGGTGTGGGGTCCATTTGTGGTGTTTTCACTGTGTTACTGTGAGTGTTGGTACAAATACTTTACACATTGCCTTTGGGATAAGCCTGTCTGCTCGTTCCAAGCTACCAAGGGGGTGAGCAGGGGTTATCTAAAGTGTGTATCCTCCTTACCCTGACTAGAAGCAAGGGTCCCTATCTGGACAAAGGTACCTACCTCTGCTGACTAGAGACGCCCATTTCTAACATTGGTGGTCAGCAGTGAGGATTTGAACCTGTATTTGTACTTGACCCACAGTGATTGGTGTACATCACTAGTTTAGTGCAGACCACTACGCAACTACATACTGTGTTTTGTTTCTGGTTCTATTTTTAAGTGACCCTTAAAGTATCCACGCCAGTGCACAAGCCATGAAACTGTTCGGCTTGTATATTTTGCTACAAAGATCATGGAAAAAATTCCAAAAAGTGTATTTCTTAAACACATGGAAGCATTTCACCTTGTTACATTAGATTATATCACTTCATAAATATTCATGCCACTCCCCTTCCCCTGACAATGATGCCAATAGTGAACCACAAGGCTCGTCAATTATCATGCACACCCTAAATCTGGCCTAGGCTGTTATTATACATGGGGCAACATTAAGGTCTATTAGAGACAAAAGAGGTTTTGTATAGTACACATCCAAACCTTTGTATTTCAAGATGTTCTCATATTCAATAGTGAAGATAAAGGAGGCTCACTCAGTTTGGTCAAGCGGTGAAGCCGGGATTGATCCCGGATTTTCTGACTCCTCATTTTGCTGTTGAGCCTCTAGATGGGTATCGCTTTTTCTATCCCATTTTACATCAAAGCAGGCGCGGCCCGTGCAGGTAAGAGTGGAGGGGGGTAGTCGACAGACGACGACGAGGTAATCTGAAATAAAACAAAAACCACTTACCTTCCACTCGCTGCATTACCGAGTCGGCGATGCGGTGAGTGCAAGGTAAGTGGTTTTGATTTTTTAAATTTAAGTTTACCTGGTTGTCATCTATCAACTCCCCCCTACACCCAGCTCTTACCTGCACGGGCTGCACCTGCATCAAAGCTCATCACTCTGGGTCTCATTTATAAGAAACTGACGCATCGCTGCGTTAAAGCAGCGATGCGTCAGTTTTCTTGCACCTGCGGGAGACACCCTTGAGCCACCATGGATGCACCGTATTTACAATACGGCGCACCATGGCACAGAATTTTTTTGGCATATTGCTGGAGTTGGCATAAAAACCGACGCAACTCCAGTAATGCGTCAAAATTCAGAGGCGATGCATCAGTTTTAACTGACGCATTGACTACTGAATGGGGACCAATGTGTTGGAGCGTAAAAAGGTGACAAAGTCAATTTGCACTCAAACATATTGGTCCTGGATCTGACGCATACAAGTGGGCATAGTGCCCACTTGTATGTGTGCCTTCAGCATGTAATGTCACAAATATACTTACCTTAGGTGCCCACTTACCTCATGACTTAATTGCATATTGCAATTAAGTCACTACAGCTGGTGTGGTCCCTTGGGCACAGCCAATGCGTCATCCAGTAGCGGTCGGTGGTGGGAGTGCCGCCGGGCGCTGACGTGGGGCGGGGGAGGGGCAGGGTGGGGGGTAGTAAACTACGGATTACGGCCGATTACAGGTAAGTACACCTATGAATAAATAAAACGAATTTCGTTGCGCGCGCTGCATCGCATTTGGCAATGCAGCGAGAAACAAAATTCGTTTTATTTATTCATATGTGTACTTACCTGTAATCGGCCGTAATCCGTAGTTTACTACCCCCCACCCTGCCCCTCACCCGCCCCACGTCAGCGCCCGGCGACACTCCCACCACCGACCGCTACTGGCGTCATCCCTACACCTGGGTTTGGCAGGCGTAGAGATTGTGACGCACTGGCAATGTGCCCCAAAAAAAGAGTTGTAATTACCACTGCAGCATTTTCAAGGTAGGCTTTTCCGACGGAACTCCTACCTTGCATAAATTGAAATCTAAGGCGGCGCAGTGTTTTTCACGCAGATGAAAACCGACACAGCCTCTAAAAAAGTGACGCATCTGTATCCATGTAAATATGGAGCAGATGCAGCGCCACCGTTTCGTCAAAAAAAGGGGTGCAATGGCAGCGCAAGGAGGTGCAAGGGGCTTGTAAATAAGCCCCTCCGTCTTTAATTTGAGCATATGGGGTGTGAGAGCATGGTGGCAAGAAGAAGTCATGCAATGTTTTCAACCTGAGTCTCTAGAGGGTTTCCAATCTGTCTTTACCTTTACAGTTACATGGCAGCCATAGCAAGAGAACTTGCAGAGTGGAAGGTTTCTTTTTAAGTTGAGTCAGTTTAAAAATGTAGCTCTAATTATTCTTTCTCTGAAGGTACGGCAGCAAAGAGCAAAAACATGACTAGTGAGAGAAAGGGTGAGACACTTAGTAAAGAGGTTGTTCTAATGGACGATTATTGACAAAGTGTTGTTTATGACAGTGGGAACTCTTGCTCTCTCTGTCTTGTATTTTATCATTTTGTTGTGATTAAATTCAGCAAGGCCAGTAAGACCTGTTTATTTTTTCAATGCAGAGCACATGTGCCCTTGTTAAGAGGTATGTATCTGCTTGAACCCTAATGCATTAACAGAATATTTGCCCGAGAAAGCATCCTTGAAACATACCACATCTACAGAGGAAGGGGAGTGAACAGGTTTTTATGTCTACTGATAGATGAGAAACGTCTGACTTTATCAATATAATGCTAAGCTATTAAACCACATGCCCATGGTGCTGCTGAGACGCTGGGCTTTTTTCCTTCCCTATTTTCCCATGGAGCTAGTTTATTATATCTCCCTGGGAGATTTAGGGAGTGTGAAGGAAGTGATCTGACATACGTAGATAAAACTATCTGTTGGTGTAAGCTGCACACTTAAGCAAAGAGCGTAATTCGCTTAAGCAAAGAGCGTAACATTTCATTCTTTGCTTAAGTAGCAACAGGATGTTTTTTTTGTTTAATCTCTGCTGCTCGGTTCATTAATGGTAGGGTGCAGTCCTAATGCCCATTGTTAATGAGCCGCCGCTCCCATTTCCCCTGCCTTTGAGTTTGACATGCACCCCAACACTTGAAATATAAGTGGATACTACTGAGCAGTAGTTACCAAAACTAGCATTTCTAGCTGGCATATTCTCAAGGAGCTATCGCCGAGTTATCGGCACCTTATCGCAGCCAAAGTCGAGATAAATTTATCGCTCCATTCACAAGCTGGTGCTAACAGCCGATAACACCAGTTTACCTGCGAAAGCATCCTCAAAAAACATCGCCACAGATGACCCCTGCAACTATCGCTAATGAGATGCAGAGTAGGCGTTCCCGAGCAAAAATCCGCAACAACACCACACCTCAACATTCTCAACGACCAGCCCGATCAGCAATAAGACCACAAAACAGGCGATAAGGCGCGTTAGCAGCAAGAATCTAACACCTGCTCTGACCTGGTGTAAAGTCGGACGACAACCTGCACCATCAAAAGGGAGCCCAGCCCACAGCCACACATGAAGAACAACAGATGCCATGGAGCTACTCACCATGCATCCCGGAGCCCCGAGAGGGCAACAACACCCTCCGCCACCACCCCCAGGGCCCCAGCACCCCCCCGCAACCCCCCGGACCACCACAGAGGCAGCGCAGACAAAGACAGCGGACCTTCAGAAAACGCACCAGCCCCACAGACCTAACACCAGACAATGTCAATGCCCACTACAGGCTCAAAAGGACAACCTCATCCGGACCATCATTGCCCACAGGCTGATGGTACCAACACAGCGGCCAACCAACATCCCTCCGCAGACAAAGCTGCTGGCTGTGCTGCACATGTTGGCCTCCCGTACCCCCCAAACAACATCCGCCAGAGTCGGAGGAGACTCACAGCCAGCCCCAACCAAGTTCCCCACACCTGTCCTGGATGCCATCATCAGCCAGGTACCCCAGTACCTAAACGTCCCCCACAATGTGCAGGAACAGCTGGAGACCAAGCAAGGACTACACGCCATAGCAGGATTCCCGCACCTGTTGGGGGCAATCTACTGCACACATGTCCAACTTGTGCCCCTGCCTAAAAAACACACAACTACCGCAACAGAAAGCACACGCATCCCATCAATGTGCAGGCAATAGTGGACCAGCGGGGACCCTACACCAATGTTGCAGCCAACTACCCAGGCAGTGTGCATGATTCCATCATCCCCCGACAGTCCATCATCAACCAGCGTTACCAGGATGGCACCCATGGAAATGCACTGCATGTAGGTAAGTACCAAATGAACACACCACACACCTCAACTCCACAATCATGCAACTCACAACACTGGCAATGCGCACATCACAAAATCACATACAACATGCCAGACAACATGCCCACCCACCAGACACGACAGCACAACTTACTGTGGCAACCTTGCTCAGCCATGTACATGAACCATCAACGGCATGGCACCTCAGCCACACGATAGCGGAATGTGGGGAGAGGTGGGAACCAGGTATGTGCGAAGGAGGCAAGTGACCCATGAATGAGAATGTACACAATGCCAATTGTGGCGGAGATGTCCTGGACAGATTGCAGTATGCAGACCACAGACATATCCATGCCCACATGCACTGCTGATGTGTGGAGTGTAGTGGACAGTGGACGCAACCATGTCACCACAGCCAGTGGGGAAGAACGCGGAAATGTAGCTTGTGATGTCCCTCCCTGCCAGCATGTGCGGAGTGGCCTGGCCGGGCGTACGCAAGGCCAGCGTAGGGGTGTGAATAAAAAGCACGTAGCCCTGGGCGTGGTCCTCTTCTGGAATGGCAAACGTGCCTGCCAGTGCAGCGCCTCCTACCCCACCACGAGGCCGACGCCCTCACCGTGAGCGCTGTGGCCTGCGAACCTATGCGCCTGCTGCACCACGGGCCGCTGGACTCCCAACCTGTCATGCCCGCCCCTGCGCATCCAGGCCTCACAGCTCACCTGCCGACACTGGCGTGTGTCGAAGAGGGCCCACCACATGCCGGCGCAAACTCCAAGCCTGAACCCCGCATCCTTGGCAGCCTCCTCACACCATCACGGCCTCCGCGACACAGGCCCGCTTTACTCCTTTTCCGTTTACGTACTCCACCGCTGTCTCCTGCCTACACTACGCTCAACTAGGTCACACATGTGGAACTGAGTCGTGATATCTGCATGGCGGAGTCCATATCATTGTACGCAAGGAGACGAGTAAGAGGAAGACGCGGTTCAGTCCGGAGGAGAAAAGGACCATCGTTACGGAGGTGTCCGGACACTGCCGACAACTGCCCTGGTGTCACTAACTCTGCGCATCGCGGGCCAACGACACGTGGATGTGTGCCCCTACTGACCGCTTCCCCGGGCCTACACTGCGGTCAAGTAGGTCACACATTTGGGACTGAGTCTTGATTTGGCAATGGCCGAGTACACACGAAAATGCAGAGTTTAACTCACTATACTCCCTTCGATGTGGTGACACAAAGTATGTGCATGGCATCCCAGCCACACGTGTCTGTGGGCCCTTGAAGACTACACCTTCAGACTACACTGCGGGCCTGCAGGCCTCACACAAATCCAATCCAGTCCGTACCAGGCAGGACACGGCATCATCGCAGGCTAAACACCCGCTCAGCTCTGTGGCTACTGCCTCGGTCAACCACGAGTCATCACCACATGCCATTTTAACGCCATGTGTTAGTGTTCCAGGAGGAGCTTGCTGAACAGCGGTTGGCCCGCGCTGCCCGCTGCCTCCGGACCACACAGCGGTCAAGTAGGTCAAACATTGGGAACTCAGTCTTGAATCATTTATGGCCGAGCTGATAACATTGTACTGGCCTCGTCGCAGACTGCATCCCCTTACAGCTCCAGTGCCACTAAGTCTGTTCCCCGACATCCATGGACACTTACTTCTTGAGATTTGTTGGAGACTGAGTCCATGGCTTGGGGCTTGTCTTCATCATCGTGTCGGTGATACTGACTATGTTGCCAAAACGAGGCTGTAGCATTCCACTCCTCCATTTGCTGCTTCCGGACGGCTTCTGCCCTCTGCATCATGCCCTGGAGGACCCCTTCCACTGTCCCCCACAAACCTCTGCGACATTCACCTTCGACATCGACGAGGACCCGCTCACCTAGCGTGGCACTATCTCATTGCACCGCAAGTCACCGTCCTGTGGCGGTGTGCCTGTGCCGGCCGCAGTGCATCCGGGGCCACTAACTCTGTGCAGCTCAAATCATGGCCCCAGTCTGAGGGCATGTCGGATGGCCTCTGTTCCGATGGCCTGGGGGCATCAACGCCATGTGTCTGTGGCCCTGCGCTGTCTGCTGCCTCCGGCCTCAGGTGCGGTCCACCTGGGCTCACACATCAAATCGAGTCCTGTCCTGCCCGGACGTTACATCACCGCAGGATGTACAAGCCACCACCGCCAGGACCAACTCCAAACGACAGGTGCCAGAGTTGTAAGTGTCTTACTGCCAGACTGTCAGATTTGCTCACACCTGTCGTGGGTGCCATCATCAGCTTGATACCCTGCTCAGCCCTTCAGGTGCCACTTACTCAGTGCACAACGAATCAAGGAGCATTGTGCTTGCATGTTGGGTGAACACTGCACTCTCTCCGGTTACCACCATGATGCTTCACAGTTGTTTCTGTTATGCTGGTGTTTTATGTTTCTACTTCAATTGTGATCACTGTTCAAGTTGTTGCCAGCACCAACGACTCCCTGAGGGCTGGCTGACACTCACCCCACACACATCCAGCACATGCGTCACTGTACATGTGACCATGCAATAAAGGTGTCGGGCGCACGTGCCCGTGGCCAGTTCAAGAGCTCTATGAGTGTGTCCGTGTGCTCATGATGTATGCATTCGGGCCACGGCCCCACAACATCACATTGTGCCGTGTGCAGAGGATGCAGCCATGTCACCGCAGGCAGAGTGTGGGACATTGCACATGTAGCTTTGTCGTCCCCCACTCAATACGTAAGAGGAGTGGACTGCGCCAGTCCAGCGTGGGGGTGTAGATGATTATCCCGTGGCTCTGGGTGTGGTCAGTCCTGGAAGTGTGCAAATGCGGGTGTCTCTGTCACAGTGTGGGTCTCCTTTGGGGAGTGTAGGTGGTCCCTGATGGGACTTAGACACCCACGTATGTGATCTAGTTCGGCTTCCATGAGGTGGGACCCCACCCGCACCTGTTCGGACACCCCCTTCTGGCAGTCTGACACATGGCCTTGGAATCCGCTGTGTGCTTAGGTTTGCTGCTGGGAGCCAGCCGTGGTGGTGCGTGCGTCCATCTGTGTTGTCTGTGCAGGGGGTGGGGTATCCTCGATGCAGCTGGGCTGCCCTGCTCCTGGGGGTCGATTGCCCAAAGATGTCCATGAACTGTTGTAGGGCGTCGGTGTCGGAAGTGTGGAGGTCCTCTTCAGAATCACTGTGGAGTTGTCTGGTCTACTCTGCTGGAGGTGTTGTTTGTCCCTCTGCAATGTGAAGGGGAGATGCTTGTTGACATTGTGTTGGCATGTATGTTTACGCATTATTCAGGTTTACATACAGACTGCATGACAATGTACATTGTGACTGTTTGGGAGGAGCGGACTATTTGATGCGGGACAATGGACATTTGGACTACATGACGTAGGTGAGGTTGTACACGTACATTTTCATCTCACAGTTCCCTGCTATGTCAGATGTGATTGGCCATTTTCTACGCACAGGCGGACCCAGTTGTGTCCTCTGTTCTGCATTGTAAGTGTTGCACTGTGTCCCACATTGTCGTCCATGTGGATGTGCTGGCATTGCTATGTGTGTGTGCTGCATTGTGGGAGGGTCGCACCTGTAGCTGTGATTTTGCTGCCCCTTATCCCTTGGAGGCAGTGTGCCTTTGCCTTTTGGGCTTTTAAGGAGCTGTGATGTTGGCGACTTGGGTCATTTGTGCTCTTGGACGGTTTTTGTACTCTTGTGCATTGTTTGTCTGCAGATGTATTGTTGACGTCAGTGGTTGTTTGTGCAGGTGGATGTGTCAGAGTGTGACCTGCTCCTTTCCGGATGTGGTCCACACTCAGCCACCTCAGTCTCGTGGCATGCACAATGTCATGGTGATTGTACTCCAGCCATGCTGCTGGTCATGTGGTGTCACTTGCATTGTCAGTGTGGCTCTCACATATGCATCTTTGCTGTGTTTCGCACGGGTGCATGTGTGTGTCGTGGACTTGGTGATGTGTGGGGTGTGACCCCTTTGGGAACATGGTGGAAGGGGCCTACTTGATGTTTGTATGTGTGCTGCAGTGTGCCACGGGGATCAGGGACATGACCCAGGGTCATTGTGGGTGTGCGGTGTGCTACACGTCGTTGTGCATGCGTGCCATTGTGCCCGTCCCCCCTTCCCCCAGTCCCTGTTCGTTACTCACCCTGTTGATTTTGTGTCAGGTCATGTCGAGCTGTATCAGGACTCCCGACTCCTTGCACCGTCTCCGCACTGATGACTGTGGCCGCCATTTGCTCCAGCTCCTCCTGTGGCGCTGGACTCCCACCTCCATTCGCCGTTGCTGCCTTCCTGTTGGCAGCGGGTTTCTGCTTGGTTTGGCTTTTCACACCGTGCCAGCGCATCTTGGCCACATCGACACTCCGACTGCATTCACGATGGAATGCCATTTTTCCATCTGTGTTGCCAATGACACGGTGGAGGTGACGGACAGTTGTTGTTCGTGCTCTGTCACCTCCTTGAGGACGATCCGGTTGTCATGCGGACTGTACCCCGTCTTCCTCTTCCTCTTCTCCTTGGCCTTCCCTGACCCCGAGGTTCCTTGCTGGTGGTCTGTGGGGCTTGTGGGGTTCGCGTTGACCTGGGCACTGGTTCCGTGTGCATCCATGTTGCTACGCAGTTTATTATTATTTTTTTTTTTTTCTTGTTCTGCTTTTATTGTGCATTTTCCCTCATAACGTGTGGGAATTGCAGGCCTGTTGCTGGTTATCGCTGTTTCTTTGTATCACGGTTGGCCTCATCGCGACTTTATTTGCGTTAGTGTTTTACATTTTTGCGGCGTCACGTTGATTTTAACGCGGACATTTGACGCGTTATCGTGGGACTATCGCATGGTGCCGCCAGGTTGAGAATACTACGTTAACACGGCGTTGTTTTCCCGCGATAGACTGCGATATGTAAAGTTGCGTTAAGCTAAATTTGCGGTGGTTATCACACGTTCTTGAGAATATGCCCCCTAAACTTTAAGGTAGGTGTATTTCCCTTAGCTACTTTGTCTTGGAGCAGAACTTGATGAAATCCTGTCATTGTAATTTGATTGATGAGACTTCATCTATTGCTATTTTTTCTGGCTAATCAGCTATTGGAAAAAAATGGATTGTACCTGCTCTCCGCCATTTGGCAATATGCTATTATTGCTATTGTAAATCTGACCTCTTAAACTATGGGGGGAAATTCACCAAATTGCTTTTTAGAGCTTCTTTTTTAAAAATCTTATTTAGTGACAAATTATCAAAAACATACCTATTAGGTTCTTTGGTGGTAAGGCTGGGCTATCTTTTTCTTATTAAAATGCATTGTAATGAGTGTCTGGTTTTGAGGGTCACAAAAAGGGCATATAGAAAGGGTGAGAACAGACTTTAGTATATGAAAAGATGCAGAACAACATGGTGTAGTAAGTATCTGTGTTTTAGTAAACATCAGAGAAATACAACTGGCAGGGAAGCAGGATTGTAGCAACTGCCACAGTAACTTTAAACATCAACACACTCTATTCTATAGCATCATAGGATCTCTTACCTATTACATACCAGGATTCTATTAGACCCAACAAGTTACCATATAAATTCTTTATAACCATAGTACCATTTTCCATCTGGCCGAACATTATCGGTCCATGCCCATCCCCTGTACAGGTAGTAGAGGACCTGAAAATAACCACTGATGCAGTATTAAAAAATGGACCTTCATGCGACTAAGTTTGCCACTTCATGTTTTTGGCACCTTAAATTGCTATAAAAAAAAGCCTGCTAATGTTTCTTAATAAAGACTTCCACATGCCTGCTGTAAATGCTTTTATCCTTGCTGTGTGTTTTCTGGCTTTGTCTGACAAGTTGCTTAATCGTCTGCAGTTGGTCCAGAATGCTGCTGCCGGTATACTTACCGGTACGCCACGTAGAGAACATATTTCATCAGTCATTCGAAGGTTACATTGTCTTTTTATAAAAAAAAATAATTTTGGTCCAATCTATAACATTGACGCCCGTTCTGAGGAGAAGCACACGCCGTGAGGGGAACGGCAAGGCAGGACTACCAGCAGGACTACCAGCCCCAGAGCCACACGGGGCTGCGGCGGTGACGCTCCTGTTTCGCGCCCAGAGGCGCGTTTAAAGCTGCACGTGGGCTCCCGCACTGCGGGACGCCCAGTCTGAGGAGAAGCACACGCTGTGAGGGGAACGGCAAGGCAGGACTACCAGCAGGACTACCAGCCCCAGAGCCACACGGGGCTGCGGCGGTGACGCTCCTGTTTCGCGCCCGGAGGCACGTTTAAAGCTGCACGCGGGCTCCCGCACCGCGGGACGCCCGTTCTGAGGAGAAGCACACGCCGTGAGGGGAACGGCAAGGCAGGACTACCAGCAGGACTACCAGCCCCAGAGCCACACGGGGCTGCGGCGGTGACGCTCCTGTTTCACGCCAGGAGGCGCGTTTAAAGCTGCACGCGGGCTCCCGCACCGCGGGACGCCCGTTCTAAGGAGAAGCACACGCCGTGAGGAGAACGGCAAGGCAGGACTACCAGCAGGACTACCAGCCCCAGACTACCAGCCCCAGACCCACACTGGGCTGCGGCGGTGACGCTCCTGTTTCACACCCGGAGGCGCGTTTAATGCTGCCCGCGGGCTCCAGCGGAGATTGACATTTTGCCTGTTAACAACTCCCCAATTCCAGCACCTGTTAAGAGCCCAATATTCTGATACTGAAGCAAAGAACTGAGGGGGACAGTAACCCTCACATTGTTATTTTGCCTAGTGGCGAAGGGGGCGACCATATGGTGGATATACCCAGAGAACACTCTCCCCCGCAAAAGGGTCATCCGAACCACCAAGGGAAAAAGAAAGCGAAGAAAGCGAAGAAAAGGGCATGCAAAACAGGACATGGGCAGGCAAACGTAATAGCTGAAATGACTCTGGTTCAAGTGGGAGATTTGGTGCAACGCACTCAAACGACCGTCAGGTCTACAATGGAGGAATTTTTAAATTCCCGAATGAACCCTATTCTACAGAACACTATAAAGGAAATTACAGATATGTTGAATACCTGTGTAGAGGGGATCATGTCGAAACTAGTACGTGTTGAATCGCTTCTGGGAGATTCTAACACCCTAGCAAGTCTGAATAGTTGTTCCTACGAGGGCCAAAGGCAGGCTAGCACCCAAATCAGGTAGAGGGGTCCCACCTGCCACCTTGATAATAAAATTGCAAGGAGCTCGACTGGGCCTGCCCCCACAGCTAAGTCAGATTCAGATTCGGGCAGACAGGCTGGGGCCCGTACCCAAAGTGTAACACCTTTAGTGCAATATACCTCATCTAACCCTGTGCCCCCTGATGGGAATAGAGTCAATCGCCCTCAGATGAATAAGACGATTAATATTGAACCAAATAGAGTCAGACTCAACCTGCCCCCAGAAGCTACCCTCTTAGTTGCTATCCTTACAGGGGTCCCCCCACTCAGAAGGAATTATGTGGAATCAACCGTGGAGCTGCTCCGGAAAACTAAATACTGGTGCGACCAGTATTGTAAAGATGGCTCCATGGTTTCTTCCCACATTATAATGGTGAGACGCGTTGGGAAAATAGGTCACAGACCCAAACAAGGTACAGATGACTGTATTGTAATTAATTTCGACAGGGCAGACATAGCAGGGCAGCTATTTATGGGCGATAACCGGGCGGGCCAGGATAGCATTAGGGCCCTGCCGCTCGGTTATTTTTATCCACCACTAAGGGGGCTACACTCACCTAGCGGACACCCACGGGGGTCAGACCCTGGAGAAATTAAGCAGGGTAGGCTTCTTCCTTACCCCCCCCTACAAGGGTTAAGAATTACGCTACAAGCCCAAACGGCAGACAAGCAAACGCTGCACATCCAATCCCCACGCCCTTAGAGAGCATGGACGATGGGTTTGAGTTGGCGCACAAAAATAGATTTCATCCGCTGTCATCTCTGGACGAGAACGATTGACTGGAGCGGTCTCCCCGCTACCAAGGGCAGAGCAAGGAACCCATCATAGGCAAGGTGGTAGGTGATGATGTAGCCAGCTGTAGGATTATTAGCTGGAATATAGCAGGCTTAAGAACTAAAAAGGAAGACCCCAAGTGGTGTGATTATCTCAAATCCTATGACATAGTGAGTTTACAGGAAACATGGGATATGGAAAATAATTTTTGGATGGACGGATACAAAACATTCAGTGTCCCGGCACGCCCTTCCAGGGCAGGCAGACCCAA
Source organism: Calotriton arnoldi (assembly GCA_963921515.1). Lineage (NCBI taxonomy): Eukaryota > Metazoa > Chordata > Amphibia > Caudata > Salamandridae > Calotriton > Calotriton arnoldi. The sequence continues at coordinate 1,437,922 of CAWUFW010003034.1, read as the reverse complement.
GGGGGGCTTAGTGATGTTATTTTCCCTTGAGTTGGTAGGTGTTTATAGGATGGTGGAATCGGGGTCCCATAATCTCCTGATAATTGAAGTTGTTGCCCCTAATCAAACTAAAACCCTGTTTATCAATTTTTATAACTCCGGGGAGAGCAGCTGTATAAATGAACACCTTTGTTTATTGAAATGTTTTTTAGAGGATTATTGTTCACAGCAAACCACTTCTTATGTAATTGTACTTATGGGCGATTTTAATATTCATGTTTGCGAGAGGAGTTGCCAAGTGATTGATCCCTTAGCCCAGGTAATTTCCCCAATGCCTCACTTTGAGCACACACAATATGGAGAATGCATGGAGGATCTTTTGGCTACATTTGACCTCAGTGAACCTTGTCATATGGATTTTAAGGACAGGGTTCCTACTTTTAAAGGTCGAGAGAAGGATACCATTATAGATTTCATATTTATTTCCCCCCTTCTCTTACCCAATGTAATCTCTTATAACGCTATGTGGTCTCCTTATAGTGACCATAATCCAGTCACTCTGGTTCTGAATAAAGATTGTGGCCTAAAGAGGAATCTGCGTAAGATAGGTAGTGACCACTGCGTGAAAGCCACAGACCAGGGCAGCAGGCTAAAATGGGCAAAGGTAATCCCTGATCTCTTCTTTAAAGATCTGTGTGAGAGGGTGGAGGACGAGGTAGCTATTTGTAGTGATTATTCTAGCCAAGGGGCCGAGGTGTTAACAGCTTTTGAAGGGATATGTGCGCAGGTAGCATTTGAACTCACCATGGAAACCTCCTCTAGAACATTTAGTGGTGAAAGGTGGTTTGATAACAATTGCTCATCGGCACATCGCAAATTAATTATAGCCCTGAAATCGGCCCCACGAGATAAAATACAAATAGCCGTGTTAAGGAAACAGTATAAGCAGGCAATGGCAAATCGACAAAAAGGAAATTCAGGAAGAGGCATGGGAGGCGCTTCTATCAGTGGAGGTCTTAAAAAACAGTTCCAGTTTTTGGGCTATTGTCAATAAACCATTCTTTTCAGGAACTGAGAATAGCCCACTGGATTGTAATATCACTGAGACCCAGTGGCTCGCCCACTTTGAATCTATATATGAGGCCACTCCGACACCAGCCTTGTCAGGTAATCATGATCAAGGTCGGGAGCCTAGAAGTATTATTTTCACTGAAGACGAAGTAAAACGGGCTATAACACAAATGACTAGCAATAAGGCCCCCGGCCCTGACGGCGTACCTGCCGACTTATATAAACAATATCCTGTCTGTCCCACAGTCCTCCCCAACATTTATAATACATCAAGAGGTCGGGGTCAGTTATGTTTCAGATCTATCGAAACTAGCCCCAGTGAGCTGTTGGTTAAAAACCTGGCTTAACCCCGAGCTAACGTTAAACCATCAGATTATTAGGGACTGTATGGCCCTGGATAATGTGAGTAGCATTTCATGGCTACATCATGTAAAGACTGTTTTAAGTGAACTAGGGCGCCCTGAACTATTTAATCTCCCTCACGAAATAAGAAAAGGTGATGTGACTTGGGTTAAAACCCAATTTCTGAACCTGTTGGCGGTTGAGAGGAAGGAGAAGGAGCTAAAGAAACCCACAGTAAAGGCCTACTTTATGTTTAAAACTACAACTTTGATTGAACCTTATCTGAAAATAGTTACAAAGCCCTATCACCGCCAGCTTTTAACCAGGTTTCGTTTTAACCAAATTCACACCCTCTTAGGAAATTCGCAAGGCTGGAGCAGGGTGTATGATCTAGGCCCCTGTAGCTGTGACAACTTCTCAACCCAGGACACTATGCACTTTATTATGACTTGTGAGCACTTTAGTATCATCCGACGGAGGTTTTTAGTTCCAATTTTGAAGGGAAAAGGTTTTATACAGGTTAAACCAGCTCTTCTTTATCTGCAAATGCTGAATGACCCATGGGAGATTTTTAACATTGCGAGTTTTTTAGTGGCAGCTGTGCGTTTGATGAAATTATTATAGCATCTTAACTCTTGAATGTTTTAATATATTATTGATGTGTGTTAATTTTATATTGCCTTATATGAATTTTTGTCTCTAGTGTCTTTTAACCTTTTTATGACGCCCATGTACCATGAATTTGAATTTTTAACAACTTTTTTATACTATATGGAGTTGTATAATTGTGATATATGTTGCATAATTTTATGGTTCTCATTAACCGAATAAAGTGGTTTGACTGACTGACTCTAACATTGACCTACAAGATAATACAGGGACTGGCACCAACATTTCTGGAAATCAACGTCCAATCTTATAATCCTGACGGACTGTTAAGATCATGTGGTACAAATGTGTACCTTGCCCCTAAAACTAAAACCTGTATTTTCAAGGACCGGGCTTTTTCAGTAATGGCAGTGTAGGAATGGAACAATATTCCTGAACACTGGTGTAGAGTTCCAGATTTGTTACATTTTCATAAACTTTTAAAGTAAATTTTTTTCAGCATATACCTTTTCTTTTTGACTTTTTAATTCCTTTGTCATTTCTGGTTCAGCACCAGGAAGCTTTTTGCATATGTGAGCTTTTAAATAAAGACAAATACATTACAAATGCAATGCATACTCAGCCTTCTGCACAAGAAACTGAATGATTCTAAGGCTGTCTTCCCCTGCAGCATGTCTGCCTGTGGAATCACATTTTGTGATCCAGGTCAACTCTATTTCTTTATTAAGACTCTGTGATCTTCAAAGATAGTTCTTAGGGAAAGATGGTCCCATGATGTGGGAGTTGATACTTTAATGAGGCCTACTTCAGGTACTAGCTATGAATCTTGTTGGTAGAGCTCAACTGGCTAGGAGCCAATCCAAACACAACATTTTGGTAGTGTACATTTGTGTGATTTACAATAATAATAAAGGGACATCTTTATTAATCATATTACTAAAAAGTTTAGAAAATCCCTGGTAGGCTTCTTCAGAATATTAGCACTAAAGAAGATTTTTTCATTATTACTTTAGCAATATTTAAATCATTTTATAGGTATCTTCACAGCTCTCCTGGTCAAATGAAATATTAATCCTGGTTTACAAATAACTAGATTTGCCTATGCTGAAAAACAGAGATGCAAAAGGGATGGTATCAGGATATAAATCCAAGGTACTGTGGCTTGCGTGGATCCCACCACCTTTTCTCCCAAATCTTGTCTCATTGTGAATCATTCCCTGCCACTGTCCTTCAGCAATGCCATGCACAAATAGTTAGAAGGAAGGCTTTTAATTAGGTGTAGATGCCAGATATTTGTTCCCTCATCATCAAACTTATCACAATCTTCGTTTAACAAACAAAATGAAGAGGTTCCACGATGTTCAAGCGGGTCACTTTTGAGACACTTCATCATGCTTTAATCATCACTGGCCTTCTACGAGAGACTTCAACACTGAGAATAACATGCACATTCCTTCTAAGTAACCTGGAGGTGCTGGGTGAGGCCACGGAAATTTGCAGGCCACTTTTTACCAAGTCCTAGCAATAGCCACTTTGATATTAGGAATAGCAAAATAGAATGCACCAAGCATTTGATTTTTGTTTTTATTTTCAGCATAAAATTGAATACCATCAAATTAGAAGCATGAAAATTTAAAATAATGGTATGATGTTTATTTCTATTTTAATGCGGATGGAAATGTTTGAAGAACAAGATTCCTTCTTTCCTGAATTAAGTTAAATGCTCTGTGGCTTCTAGAATATTGTAAGTTGCTTCAATAACCTGGGCACAAGTCATGAAATATCCTCGTGAACGGTTTACAGTTTCCAAACATAGGAAGAGTTCAAACAGCAGTAATGAGGGTTGTGAAAGATTCCCTTATGGAAACATGTTTGGAGAATAAGTACAATTGTTGATGAAAGTTAAGTAGTGCACAGTGAACATGAATCAGGAGCTGAAATCATGGTATATTGCAACTGGAAACCAGTTCAGATACTCCAGTGAAGGTCACAGCATTTTTCATGCTCTGAGATCAGTTTTGCCTCTTCTAAATGCAATGATGTATGCAAAGGTATGGCTAAATTACTTTTGCCATAATGACTGTTTTACAGAAATATAAGCAAGACATACCTTATATAAGGAAAAGCTGAATTCTTTCTTGAATGAGAACGAGCAAATGCGACTAGGTAGAATAAACGTAAAATGTGACATTTTTGATTAATATTAGTTTGAATGCAGTACATTGTCAGCAAGCATGAAGATCAATGTGACAGACATTGTTTCTTTCTCAAGTTTAGTGTACGATTCCTTGCAAAGAGAAAACCTATTACAGCTTGCATGTTGGTACTCTGCTATGCCAATTTGTTCAATCACATCTCTCATGGATCCATTAGGATATCACAAAAAATCATTGACATGCTCTGTGTTTGCAAACTGTTTGAATTCTGTTGATGGCACCAAGAGTGACAATAGAGGTGAGTTGCTAAGCAACGTGGACATTCATGTGATACTTATTTCTTCTTTCAAGCAGATCACAAATTGTGAACAAGAAAAACACTAGGACCACAATTATCACTAACAACTAAATCATTGAAGCTCAATACTGCTAAGCAAAGATTATTTTTTAAGCATTTCATTCACTTTTGGCAATCATCAGAGAAGAGTACTCACACTTTTTAGGTCGAGCCTTTGACAGTGCTTGCGCTGTCTGCCAGACCTGTTGTATCCTATTCCATGGCCTGTGGCACACCCAGCGTTTGCTATTGGTTTTTGTCTGTGTGAGTCAGAAATGCTGGTTTGTTATTGCTGCATTTCTGTAACTGTCCTTCATTTGTGTGCTTGGTTCTGTTTCTGGCGATTTCACTCAGAGAGCATTTTGTTTAGCCATCACGCTGTATAGCTGTGATGGCCCCTCTTCCCTTTTCCTGTACTGGCATTGCAATTTCAAGAATAAAGTTCTTGTTTTAAAAGTTGATTCCCCTGGAGTATAGGCGCTGGATCCAGCAGCCACACGCGCGCAGTCCTTAGACACAGCTATTCCCCCTGCCTTTCCATCGCAAGGCAAAACAGGCCTATAAATCTTGTTTTTATTTGAACAAAATGGACTTATGTACATGCGGTGCAGTGAAACCATCACAGCCAAGCACACTTCTCAGCTCCTATATCTCCGGAGTCCACATCGCATGACGCGTGGAACACGCCCTTTGATGTTAACAAACGCCCCATGCCGCTTTTTCACGTTAGATGAGCCGTGTCTAAAGAAAGGGACCGGCCACCATTAACGTGAAAGCGTGGCATGGGGCGCTTGTTAACAAAAAAAACAAACATTTGCAATGAAGATTGCCTGTTCTAAATTACAGGCAGCCAGCACCCTGGCTAGCCATTGTTGAAACACTGGTGGATTGCTGTCCAACCAGGCTGAGGCGATACATAGATGAAAGATGGTCATAGCAATAAAAACCAACTCTCTACCTCTTGCCGGTCTCTCGTATTCGGATATTCCCAGGAGGATCACTGTAGGGCAGTGGTTCCCAATGTGTGCGCCGCGGCACCCAGGTGCGCCGTCAGAACTAGCCAGGGGCGCCGGAAACAGATGCGCAAAAATTATATAATTGCATTCTATTTAGAACGTTTTACCATAGCAGCCCATTCTCCCAACAGCCACACGGGGGGCTGGTGACCGCACTATCATCTCCTGACGGTCACATCCTCTCTGATTCCTCCTGCCTTGTTTTATTAAGCTTTCTTTTAAGTTCACCGCTGTAACTAACCCTGTAGGTAGGGACCACCCTCCCTACCTGCTGTGTGACATTTCTCACACTGATCCAACCGGCCCCGGCTTCCTGACAGTGTTTGAAGTGAAAATAAATTAAACTTAATTGTACCCCGGGACAATGACCTAACAGAGAATGTGTCCCCAGCCCTCCAGCCAAACGTACTTTAAAAGATCTACACGGATAGCCTTGTGAAAAAGACTTGGGCAAAGTGGGGCCAACACTGTGACAATTAATATAGTCTGACATTTACCTGTGCCCATAATCATTTCAAATAACAGAAAGACTGCCATTATCGATTTTCTCTGTGTGTTTGCTCTTTATTCAAATGTATGTTTGGAGGTTTCACTTTGCATTGATCAAGTTATTTTGTGTCCATTCTCAGCTGTCCCTATTTTTAACTTAACAATTGCTGAAAAAAATCAAAATATTTCCGTTCTAATGATGTCACTACTTTGCAAAAGATGTTATATGACACAAAGATTCCGCAGGTGCGTTCCTTTCTTTTTACCATCCTCGTGACCGGGGCTGTGGAGGGACACCAAAGCAGAGCGAGGAAGGAATCAGGCGACAGGCTGGGCTCTGAAATCAAGAGACTCCTCTCTTTGTTACATCGCTCTCAGCTCATGTCATGACTTTATGAGGCTTGTGATAAAATCAGGAGTTACAGGGGATCAGCTTTTGTTTGCATGCTTGTTACTTTACTTTTACCTCTTGTCTGGCCTAAAAACAAGTATTGGGGACTTTAAAGGGACATGAGAGGAGAGAGGGGGCACAGTCACATCCAAGAGGGAGCATGAAGCGCCTAGCACTTCTGCACCCTGTTAGAAGCTTCTGTGAATTGCTGTGTGCAACTTTATTGTGATGTGAATCTATACAAAGTGCACCCACCTTCTTTGACCTCAAAGATATATTGAGCATTTAGGCCAATTTCAAATGGTCATTATATGACAAAACTGTTAGAGGAGGTGGTGACATCACAGTTGCAATCATTTGTGCAATCTGTCAATTAGGTGGATGATCCTCAGGCTGGCTTCAGGCTCAACAAGAGCTCTTTTTCGGCATCATATGTATTTTGTGTGATCTGCATCTGTAGAATGACGAGGACAGTGTTCTTACCGTGGTTCTCCTGCATTGGTTGACCTCTTTGACTGCATCACACCCCCCATGCTAGGTCACCGCCCGGCACTGCCAGGGCTAACTGAGAACACACTGGCAGTTTTTTGTGATGATTGCTTAGTTGGCATCTATCTGCCTGAGGATCATCCACTTAATTGACAGATTGCACAAATGATTGCAACTGTGATGTCACCACCTCCTCTAACAGTTTTGTCATATAACGACCATTTGAAATTGGCCTAAATGGTCAATATATCTTTGAGGTCAAAGAAGGTGGGTGCACTTTGTATAGATTCACATCACAATAAAGTTGCACACAGCAATTCACAGAAGCTTCTAACAGGGTGCAGAAGTGCTAGGCGCTTCATGCTCCCTCTTGGATGTGACTGTGCCCCCTCTCTCCTCTCATGTCCCTTTAAAGTCCCCAATACTTGTTTTTAGGCCAGACAAGAGGTAAAAGTAAAGTAACAAGCATGCAAACAAAAGCTGATCCCCTGTAACTCCTGATTTTATCACAAGCCTCATAACGTCATGACATGAGCTGAGAGCGATGTAACAAAAAGAGGAGTCTCTTGATTTCAGAGCCCAGCCTGTCGCCTGATTCCTTCCTCGCTCTGCTTTGGTGTCCCTCCACAGCCCCAGTCACGAGGATGGTAAAAAGAAAGGAACGCACCTGCGGAATCTGTGTGTCATATAACATCTTTTGCAAAGTAGTGACATCATTAGAACGGAAATATTTTGATTTTTTTCAGCAATTGTTAAGTTAAAAATAGGGACAGCTGAGAATGGACACAAAATAACTTGATCAATGCAAAGTGAAACCTCCAAACATACATTTGAATAAAGAGCAAACACACACAGAAAATCGATAATGGCAGTCTTTCTGTTATTTGAAACGATTATGGGCACAGGTAAATGTCAGACTATATTAATTGTCACAGTGTTGGCCCCACTTTGCCCAAGTCTTTTTCACAAGGCTATCCGTGTAGATTTAAAATACGTTTGGCTGGAGGGCTGGGGACACATTCTCTGTTAGGTCATTGTCCCGGGGTACAATTAAGTTTAATTTATTTTCACTTCAAACACTGTCAGGAAGCCGGGGCCGGTTGGATCAGTGTGAGAAATGTCACACAGCAGGTAGGGAGGGTGGTCCCTACCTACAGGGTTAGTTACAGCGGTGAACTTAAAAGAAAGCTTAATAAAACAAGGCAGGAGGAATCAGAGAGGATGTGACCGTCAGGAGATGATAGTGCGATCACCAGCCCCCCTGTGGCTGTTGGGAGAATGGGCTGCTATGGTAAAACGTTCTAAATAGAATGCAATTATATAATTTTTGCGCATCTGTTTCCGGCGCCCCTGGCTAGTTCTGACGGCGCACCTGGGTGCCGCGGTGCACACATTGGGAACCACTGGTTTAGGGTAGTGTTGTGGTGTTAGTGTAGTGTAGGGTAGTGTTTTAGGGTTTAGGGTAGTGTCGGTGGGTCGTGCAGGGTAGTGTTTTAGTGTAGGGAGCGGACTGGGGGTAGGGGCAGGGTCGTGCTGGTAGTAGTGTTTTAGGGTTTAGGGTAGTGTTGTGGTGTTTGTGTAGTGTAGGGTAGTGTTTTAGGGTTTAGGGTAGTGTGGAGGGGTAATGTTTGAGGGTTTGAGTGTTGTGAAGTTTGTGATGTGTAGGCTAGCGTATTTGTATTTAGTATTTAGCGTAGTGTTGGGGGGTTTTAAAATTCAAAAAAGGAGTTGAAAAAATATGCAGGGTAAATGTCTCTTTAAATGCTTTTGAATACACTTGCAATGTAAATGTATGCGAACTTAAAACTTGCGTAGTAACGGTACTTGCGAACTGAAAACAACGTTGTAAAAGTATGCGTTGTTTTGGTTCGCGAAGTAACGACTTATATTCTCCCCCACACCCCTTCACCTATCAGTAACTCAAATGGGGAGGGAAAATAGTCAACTCCTACTTGCCACGGTATTTTCTCTTGTAATAAGGGCCCAAGATTCTGTAGGACCGTAGCCCAATAATACATCTTTAGATTTGGGAGTCCCCACCCTCCACGATCTTTAGGGAGCGTAAAAAATTTCATAGCACGTCTGGGTTTGGCGTAGGCCCACACAAATCGAGAAATTATTTCATTTAGCTTTTTGAACCACAAATTTCCTATCCCTAAAGGAATGGCCCGAAAAAAATAAAGAATCTTGGGGAAAAAGATCATTTTAATAAATTTGCATCGACCTGCCAGGGATAAATGCTGATTATTTAGCCTTTGCAGGTCTTTCTTGGATTTTTCAATCAAAGGCTCATAATTATCCCCAATAATACGATCCACATCGGGCATGATATCAACTCCCAAATATGTTGCGCTCGTGGCCACCCGTGAATCCTGCCAAGATAACTTATTGTTTACCAAAATTACAATTGTATTCCTATTTGAAGAATAGCCCGAGATACGTCCAAATTCCCCTGCTTCTTTCTCGATCTCCACAATTGCGGTAGCAGGCTCGGGTGCAACTAAGGCGATGTCGTCAGCGTAGGCGAGCGTTTTGGTATCCCACCCGCTATATATCATAGGGGATAACTTTACATTAGACTCTAGCCTGCAAATAAAAGGGTCATTATAGAGGGAGAACAGCAATGGGGAGCAGGGGCAACCTTGTCTAGTACCTCTTAAGATTGTAAATGACTCCGAAAGTTCCCCAGCAACAAACACCCTGGCCTCTGGTTTATAGTATAGCGCCTTAAGTGATGCCGAAATTCGGGCCCTATGTTTACTTGTTCAAGCACTTTCCACAGGAAGCCCCAGGAGACCCTATCACATGCCTTCTCGGCATCAAACAAAATTAAGGCCATAGGGTCTCCTGCTACCTGGGCGGCATCGAACAGTGTGATTACCTGCCTAATATGGTCCGTAGTACTTTTCCCGGGTATAAATCCATGTTGCCGTCCACTTGCTACCTTACTAATGATAGGGGTCAGACGGGAGGCTAAGATTTTAGAATATTTTAGAATGCCCATTAATGAGCGTAATCGGCCTAAAGGACCCGAGCTCCCTTACAGATTAGTTCTTTTTAGGGAAGACAACAATCTTTGCTTGAGACCATGAAGGGGGAGGTTTATTGCCTTCAAATATATGTGTAAACAATCTCAATAGGCAGTCCCTAAGTTCTGGTGCAAATGTTCTAGAAAATTCCATCGGAATGCCGTCTTCACCAGCGGCATTCCCGGTCGCCAATGAGGAGATAGCAGTTAGAATCTCTTCCCACGGGGGGGTCCCTTCTAACCCTGCCTGTTCTTCTTCATCAAATTATGTAGTTACCCTTAGATCTAAATAATTAGAGATGTCATCCTGATCCCCCATACCAGTTTCCAGATACAAGTTCTGGTAGAATCTTTTAAACGCTGATCTTATACCTGCTGGATCAGAAATCATGCCCAGGACTGGATCCCTTATCTCCCTCACTTCATTCTGGCAGATCTTTTGCCTGGTCCTTATGGCTAGTGTACGCCCAACTTGTTCTCCATATTCATAAGCTTGCTCTCTATAAACTACAAATTTCGCTGCTGTCTTTGTTATCGTGATGTCATTTATAGTTGCTTTAGCAATCATAACCCCTATCTGCGCTTCTTTACTATCGCCCCCCTGTTGTGTAGCAGTTATTAATTTCTCTTCTTCCAGGGCTAATAAGGCATATAACTCTTGCATCTTTTTCTTTTCCTTCCTTACCCTAGTTAGCAAGAACTGAAGAGTTTCCCCCCGAATCCCAGCTTTTAATGTATCCCAGACTATTTCGAGGGAAGTGCTGCCAAGATTTTCACTAAACTAAGGAACATTGATATCCGGGTTCTCATGTGGGTTAAATATTCGTCATTTACCAATAATGCCCGCTCGAAGCTCCATTGACTGCCCTTTCTACGGAGTCCACCCTCCTTGATTACCAAGACTAGCGGGTTGTGGTCAGAAAATTTTGATGTCGCAGTCTTGGATTATAGAATGTGAAACAATTAAAAAGTCAAGACGGACATGTGACTGGTGGGGTGAAGAGAAAAAGGTAAAACCATGTTCGGTTGGCCTCCTGATCTGCCACACATCCATCAGGGAATGAGCTTTACAAAGACTTTTAAGAGACCGGAATACCCTGGGTTTCCGGCCGTAGTATTTATATTGCTCCTCACAAGACCAACTATTAGACAAATTAATGTTTAGGTCTCCTCATCGAACAATGGGAGCTGGCCAAGATACCAGTTCATTATTCAGCCAATAGTACAGCCCAGCATCATCTAGAATTGGTCCATATATAGAACACAGTGTGAAAGTACAAACATTTGACCGCAATTTCAGAATAACTCATCTCCCCAGACTGTCGGTACAAACATGTGAAAAAAACTGAATCAAATCCCTTTTAGCCAGAACTGCAACCCCGCAAGTCCGTGTGTTTTGACATGTACCCGCAACCAGTTTAAAAACCAGAGTGTCCAACAAAGACAGTTGCGCTCCCTCAATGTGGGTCTCTTGGAAACATATTATATCCGCCTCTAAAGTTTGCAATTCCAAAGTTACCCTAGCTCTCTTTTTCTTGTCGTTAAGGCCGCAAATGTTCACCGAGGCAACTCTTAGTTTACTCATTGGCCCTATTTCCTAAATTTTCTGTTACATATCTCACGTTTAGCAACTTGCCCCTAGCCGCCCGATAATATCTTCCTGTCCTTGTCTCCACTATCTCTTCTTGCGTTTTCTTATGTCCATTTATCCTCCCGTGTAGCACCCTCCCAGGCTCCCCACCAGACCCCCCCCTCCCATTGTCCCCTCCCTCCTCCCCCCCACCAAATAAGCAATCAGGCAAGAAGCCTGAATGATGGTGCCTATGCAAGTGTGAATCTCCAGTCGCTCCCAACCCGTGACCCCCTAAAGAGAAAAAAACAGCAAAAACCCTTAGACTAAATATCCCATTCCAGCCCAAATATATTAGGACTAGACTATCCTTCAAGCCCCAAAAGTGATTCCAGTTAACTGGCGGTGTTACCACCTATTATTTAACCCAGCAACAAGGAACAGCGACCACTAAATATTTTAATACACTATATTTTATCTGCTTTCCCTCCACCGATTTCTTTTAAGTACTCCTGAGATACAATTTCCGAAGTAAAACTACGGGTTTGCCCTTTATAAGTCACTTTTAGGCGGGCAGGGTTTAGGAGATAAACTTCTGCTCCAAGTTACTGGAAGGGGTTAAACAACTGCTGCATCCGCCATCGCCTCTCTACTGTGGCATGGGCAAAATCGGGTCTTACAAAAAACAAGATACCCCCAAATTCCTTCTTTGCGTTGGGACGTGCTTGATCATAGATTTCTTGGCGCAATAGGAAATTCCCAAAATAAACCAGGAACGCCCTAGGTCTTTCGGCCTGGTTGGATCGAGATTTCTTCATCATTAGGGTGAACCTGTGGGCACGTTGAACCTCTGCACTCCAGTCCCAATTGGTTTTCTCAGGGAAGGCACCCTTCAAGAGAAATATAATGTATGCACATACTTCAGAGCCTTCCACTCCCTCGGGTATCCCCAGGACTCTCAAATTGTTACACCTCTGTCTATTTCCGTACTTTTCAAGCTTCCAGAGGACATTGACCACAGTTGCTGCCTGTGATGCTTCTTGCAGTTTTAAGGCCTTGACATCGGATTCCAAATGTTTGGTTCGTTCCTCAACCATAGTCATTCTGCCGGCAATATCTGAGCAGGTTTTATTGATTTTTTTCACGTCCCGTGCAATATTTTAGTAGCAAGCCTCGCCCGACGACTCGAGCTCCTGGTTTCATCTTGAACCTGCCTTATTGTTTGGAGAATTGTCGCCAGAAATCCCTCTACTGAGGAAGATTGCGGATGCATACCAGATGTTTCCATAGTGCCTTCTTTTGAGGATCTTTCAGGTTCCTCACCAGAGAATGCCAGCCGAGATGCGGAATAGTCCCAGTGAAGATTGCCCAAGGAGCCATTCCCACTGCTGCCTTTAGAGGCTTCTCCACCTGCTCTCCTTTTTTTGTCCCTCTTCTTCTTCCCCCAAGAGCCTTTCCCAGACAACTTACGTTGGGTTGCGCAGGTAGTTTCTTCCGGTGCATCACTGGAGGAAGACTTTGAGACTGGATCGTCGGTTAGGGAAGATGATGACTCCCCAATATTCGAGAGATCTGACTCATCCGTCAGTGAGAAAAATTTGTCTCCGGCGTCAGGAGACCTAGCTGTACACATTGGAGGCAACTTGTTTGCAACCCTCCCCAGGTCTCGTACCAGCTCCAAGGAAAGCCCTGTGATATCTTCAGTGTGAGCCGTTTGATGAACTTCAGTTGCAGACTGGGTCGAGCATCGAGCTTCCGCGCACCCCTCACTTGATTGCATCTGTTTGCCCCTGTCCTGGCCCCCGTTATTGTTCACCTTATTGGGGCCATCTCCCCTGATGCCTTCTTGGGTCGCCGGAATTGGAGCTGCATCTACAGACACCCCTACACTGATTATGGAGTCAATTTGGGGATCGTCAATTGGGAGTGGTGTCTCACTCTGAGGTGGACTGGAGTTATTCAGAGTCCCCATGTCCTTTTGATCTCCTGGGGAGGGGGCATCCGCTTTTCCCTCAGCCTGCCTGCTGACCGAGAATGCCCCTTGCTTGATTTCTGGTCCATAGATGTAACATTACTGCTACCAGAAATTAGGGGTTGACCCCCTTTACTGTCACCGGGAGCACTAGTCTTCCCCAATCAGGTCCTAGCTCCACTCTCCAGAGTGCTGGCCTTGGGATTTCCTTTTTCCATACCCCCTTGTTGATTTTTCCCTCCCCTCACCCCCTTACCACAGTCCTGAGAGGAGGAAGAAAGTCCACCTGACAATCCAGCAGTCGGGCCAGTTTTTCGAGACCCATGGCCGGGCATTCTGCTTTGTTTGGGAGCTACGCTGCAACAGTGCATCAGAGAGCGCCGGAGCCGTGTAACCAACGTGAACAGCCGCGCAGCGTCGGAGGTGTAGCCGGCCGGCGTCTGCGGTCTCCGCTTCGTCCAGAGCATGGCTCCCGGTGCGCCGCGCCTGAGCTGCTCGTAAAGGTAAGGTCCGGAGATCATACTCCGAAAAAAGTTCTCTTTTTCTTTTTCCTTTTTTTTCGGCCACTGGGGAGTTTCACGAGCGAGAGCGATACGGACCTGCGTCTTACACAGGCGCCATCTTGCTTCCAGAATGTATATGTTTCAAAGTTAAAACCAATAAGTTTTTTTCTCAAATAGCTAGTTGAACATGCTTTTTTGTATAACTGTTGCAGCAATATTTTTTATATATTCCTACCTACCCAAAAAACTTCTGCTTTTGAAGAACAACACTCCTGTCTGCAAGCACCTAATTCAGGCCAATATTCTGTTTAATTTCACCTAAACACATTTGCGGCCTTGTCAATGTAGGGGGAAATACTTGAGAACAGAGTACTGTGGGCCAACTCAAAAGGACATTGTTCTGTCACTAAATCTTCAACAAAATAATGGCAGAAAATATTTACAGTCTTTTCTACATTATCAAGTGTTGCTATTGTTAAACCCGATGTTTCGAGGAATGATAGTTTTCAGTTTTGTAAAAAAAAAGTTTCAAAAATATATGAAAGAGTTATTGAATTTCCTTCACAATAAGTCCATGGTATACATATTTGGATTTGTGTGACTGGGTGAATTGGAGCAATCAAACAAACATGACTGCCACACAATGACTTACTTGCAGAGATAACAGAGCAGTTAAAACTCACACCGATATGTAAGTATGTAGAAGGGGACACATTACATTAAGTTTGCGGAATACTGTAATGGGCAGGATTTAAAAATGGCTGCGCCCTGCTGTGGTATTGTTCTGTGCAAGTAGTCTGGTGGGGAACAACAATTTATATAATCCTACAAAATCAAATTCCATGGAAGTTTGAGAAAATATATACGGCTTTAATCATTTTTAAAAATTCATGCATTTAAAATTTCATATACATAAAAATACAAAAACTGAAACATAAATTATACGAAACAAAAGGTAGAATTTCAAAGACAATCCAGTCCCTGTTTTGCAATAGGCGCACTACTACTTCTTATGTCCCTGGACCCCCTATGAGTACATGCAATAACATATATGTATCATCCCTGCACTGTAGCTCGTGCTTTCAAATTCCATCAAAATTGAGTAGGAGTGCTCCTATTACAAAAGACGAAGTGGATTGTCTTGGAAATTCTCCCTCTTGTTTTGTACACGTTATGTTGTGTATTTGTGATGTTATGTATAGGACATTTAAATGCTTGCATTTTTAAAGAAGATTATTAAAGTTGTTTATATTTTTTCAAACTTCTGTACCATTTGATTGTGTTGGATTAAATACATTGCTGTGATTGGTAGATGAGTGATTGCTCGTAAATGTCGTTTTTTACCTGGGGGGGAGTTTTTTGCTTTCCGTTCGGCATGTGGGGAGTTTTTCGCTTTCCGTTCGGCATGTGGTACATTGGTTTGTGCATGTCTGGGAGTGCGTCCGTCTAGCACATGTATCTGAGCCCCCACCAGTTGTCAACAGGCCCCATGTCCTGTTGGTCATCTACAACTAATCCTGACTTTTTACCCAAAAATTCTTAGCACTCTGGGAATTGTAGGGCCATAATTATCAAGGGAAAACTTGCTGACGGTGAGGCTGATGACGTGCAGCCAGTTGGCAACTATTCACTGATGCTTCTCCACAGTGCCTTAGGAAAAAGGTGGAGCAGCGGGCTCTGACTGCACCCCATCAGTAGAGTACAAAAAGCATTTGCAATGCAATAGGTCTCACATTTGCGAGAGTTTGAGCTATTAGCATTGTAATTGACAATTCCTTTTATTTATGTGTTTTGAAAGCCTGCACTTAGTGAGTAAACATGCACTTTGTAGTTATAGTCCTTGCTTACGAGAAGCAAGTCTGGCAGTAAAAGAGGCGCAGTTACTGCCAGTCTAACACATAAATAAAAGGAATTGTCATTTACAATGCCAGTAGCGCAAGCTCTTGCTAATGCGAGACCTATTGCATTGCAAATGCTTGTTATTAATGAGGTTATCAGTATGTTGTTCTTTTAGTTCATGTCAGTTTGCTACTAGACAAGAAACACTGCACATCCAGCGGGCTCAAACAATTCCAATAAATCAACCTTTTGCAGATTCTGGCAGCATGCTCCTCTGCATAGTGATGTGTTCTTTATTTGCCATTGCTTGTAGTGTTCAATGTTCCATGTGAATAACTGTTAATGTAAGGGGAGGGAGCACAGTATAATAGAGTAGGCCTGGGTGGTAGGCGGAACTCTGCAAAGTCGCCGAAGAACTCTGCCGCACTACGCGGGGTTCCGCAATCGGGCGGTGTTTTCTGGCACGCCCGTTCGCATTTTCACGTCAAATGCAATGAAGAGTGCGTCCTCATGTCAGAAATCGCGACCGAACGGCGTAACGCGGTTTGCATGGGTGCGGCCATCTTATTTTCTCTGTTCGGTTCGTGGTGCTGGGCCTATTTTTGAATCTGGTATTAATCATTTCAACCCTCCGCCCTCCTAATTAATCTACCCCCAATCTTTATTTATTATATTAGTGTGTGTTTTTGTGTCTTTGTATTTTGTATTTTTTTCAATTTTTTAAAAATAATAATAGGCAAGCTCATTAAGCGCATGGTTACACCCACTGGTGTGTCCCCGCGCTGAGGCACAGACTCGTCAGATGTAAGGGGCTCGAAAAGGAAAGAAAGGCTTTATGCACGGAAGAGCCAGGTTTTCAATTTCTTCCGGAAGAGTAACTCCGATGATTCAGCACGTAGGAAGAGAGGAAGGTGTGTTTTTCATCACTTTTTGTACTTTTTTTATTTTTCCTTTACTTCCATTGTATTTAATTTCCTTCCTTCCTTCCTTCCTTCCTTCCTTCCTTCCTTCCTTCCTTCCTTCCTTCCTTCCTTCCTTCCTTTCCCAGTTTTTCTTCCCCCCATCCAGCCTCATGTCAGAACAGGGGAACGGCAGAGCCAGGCTCCTGACCAGCCGCCTACCCTGCAGACGGCGGTGCCGCCCAGGTGTGCAGCCCGGGCTATCTTCAGTGCGGTGAATGTAGCAGCCCTGTCTTTTTTTTGTGTAATACCACCTCCCCTCCATGCTGGCAGCAGGTGGCAGCCCTGGTAGTGGATACCCCTGCGGGAGCGTCGCCTGCACTGGGGGAGGGTGCACCACTTTTGCGGCACATCAGCCAGGTTCTGCGCACCATCCAGCAGCTGACGCACCACTAGGCAGACATCCTTGACTGGAAGCAAGGCCTGCTCAGTGTTGAGATTCCGGGACTCGGTGAGTATTAATTATTTATTATGTTTGTGTTCTACATTGCTAAAATGTTTTTCCAAACAGCATGCTGCTCACACTCAGAGGTAAGTTACATTTAGTTTATGTTAGAATATGATCCAGTTTCAGCTAGGCAGGTGTTTGGTGCTACCTAATCGTACTCATCGGTGCTCGCTTTGCCTTATTAATTAAGAAGACATTGCAGACTCTTCTGTCCTCCTGTCACCATAGTGAATCTGTGATATCAGTGAGTTAGCGTTCTCTGACTTTCTTTATGTAGCTCATACAGTCCCAAGCTGTTTCACAGTGACATGTAGTATGCATCTAAGCATTTCAAAAATGGGAGACTGAGCTGGTCCATCAAGGGCGTTGAGAAATGAGAATAGAATCAAAGATCATTCATTGCAATGTATTAATTCCAAATGTAGGTTTTGTTAAGGAACTTTGGAATAGGGATTTTAGGATTAGTATGGCCAACTCAATGACAGTCAATAGACTTGAACCTAGTACTTTAGGCGATGTGTTTTAGATAAGTACAATGTGACTGCGTTTGCCTTTCATAATAATTTTGCGGAGATTAACTCTACCACAAATCTACTTTTTCTTCTTCTTCATTTCTTACATCAGCACCCAAGGGCAAGAAGAGGAGCACTGCGAAGGAGGGTCTAGAAAGAGCTGGGGAGGAGGCGGCGACCATCAGCACCAACGCTGAGTGCTTCACTCAGTCTAGTAAGTCCTATTATTTATTATTATTATTTCCCTAATGTTGGGTTTTCTGATTGTTGTGGGCTTAGGTTAAACTCTTGGGGTATTGGAATGTTGGTGCTGGGTTCCAGGATGGGAGTTGCTGCCTGGTGTTGTAGGCAAAATATAAAGTTACTCTGTCACTCTAACCTGATGTCTTCCATTCATTTGGTGACGAGGAAGGGATATGAACCCATGAGTGCAAAGCACACTGCATTAGCTCTTTTTCCTCTGCCCACTATTTCAATTTTTAATTATGCCTTGTTTACTTTTTACACTGTCTCCTTTTTTTCTAATTCTCCTATCAAATTTTTCTTTCATTACTGTTATCCCTGCATTATCCTTTCTTTCCTTGTTTAATGTTTTTTTTGGGTATCTGACTTTTTCAGGTCTGTACTAGACTCTAGGGGCCATATGTATGAAAGTTTGGTTTTGCGATTCTCAAATAGCGAATTTTAGAGAATCGCTATTTGAGAATCGCAAAACGAGATGTATGTAGGATTTGCAATAAATTTTGCGAATCCTACATATTCCTATTTGCGAATCGCAAAGTGCGATTCGCAATTAAGGAATACCTCCCCATTCATTCCTATGGGCCTAGAGGCCCATAGGAATGAATGGGAAGACATTCGCAATTTGCGATTCCCAATTAGAGAATCGCAAATTGAGAATGCAATTTCAAGGGTGCCAGGGTGTCTAAAGGACACCCTGTTGCACCCCTGAAATGAGCATGGGTGCAGATGTGGCGCACATACATGCCCTAAGGGCATGTATGTGCGCCACATGGCACTTTGAAAAATGCAAAAAAGTGCATTTTTCAAAGGAATCGCAAATTACCACCAACCTGAAGTTGGTGGTAATTTGCGATTCCTTAAGGTCAAATTGCACTTTTTTGGTGCTTCTTAAATTGCATTTAAGGAATCGCAATTTGCGATTCCTTAAATGCAATCGTAAAATAGGGAATCGCAAATTTTGCGATTCCTTATTTTGCGAGGCAGTTTTGACTTCATACATACCTCTAAGCAAAATTGCATTCGCAAACGCCGAAATTCTGCGAATTTCGGCGTTTGCTGAATGCAATTTGGCTTGATACATATGGCCCTAGTTCTCTTATCTACTGCTTTTTTGGTAATCTTTCCCTCCCTCCTATATATCTTGTGGTACTGTAAGGCTAAGAACAGATTTTTGGTACTCTACTGTCTACTGTGAAGATTGCAGGACCAAGTAGGCTAGTACTATAAATAATATTCACCATGTATATTTGTTGAGAAGGCTTTCTTTTTCCTGCTCATGCTCTACCAGTTAACAATAGAGTTGCCATGGTCATGGACCACCCCCCTACCCCACAGTGTTGTGTTGTGTAATTCATTTATACAGTATACCAGCAGTTTCTATGACAGTGCAGCATGGCTAGAAAGTATGAGGTCCTATTGCATTTGCCAAACAACACCATATGTCTTTCATTGACCATTATTCCACCCCTTCATTGTGCTTCAATGACTCAGAGTTATCATGATCACTATAGGCTATAGCTCTGCCCCTCTATTATGAAAAGGTTTTGGTTGGCTTCACTCAATCAATCAATCAGGGGGTTTAAAGCGCGCTACTCACCTGTGAGGGTCTCAATGCACTGCGCGGGGGATGCAACTCCGGATCAGCCGAAGAGCCAGGTCTTGAGGCTCTCCTGAAGGTGTGCAGAGTGGGGGAGCATCTGATGTTGACTGGGAGCTAGTTCCAGGCTTTGGTTGCGATGTAGGAGAAGGCTTTTCCACCCGCTCTGGTTCTGCGGATGCGCGGGGTTTCTGCTAGGGCGAGGTCGGCGTAGCAGAGGTTCCTTTTGGGAACATGGAAGGAGACTTTTTTGTTGAGGAATTTGAGTCCACTGTTGTGGAGGGATTTGTAGGCGTGGGTGAGTAGCTTGAAGGTTACTCTCTTCTCGACAGGGAGCCAGTGGAGGTCTTGCAGGTGTTGGGTGATGTGCTCATGCCGTGGGATGCCGAGGACGAGTCTGGCCGTGGTGTTCTGGATGGTCTGGAGTTTGCATAGCAGGGACTTGTTGATTCTGGCACAGATTGTGGTGTAGAGGGCAAATGTCCAGTCCAGTCTGCTTGTAATGAGTGCGTGGGTGACGGTCTTTCTGGCCTCAGGGGGATCCACTTGAATGTCTTGCGGAAGATGCGGAGGGTGTAGAAGCAGGTGGAGGTGATGGTGTTGATTTTTCGGGTCATAGTGAGGGAGGAGTCGAGTATGATGCCAAGGATCCGGGCGTGGTCTGTGGGGGTTGGGGGGTGCCGAGGGCTGAGGGCCACCAGGAGTTGTCCCACACAGAGGGGGAGGGTCCGAGGACTAGGACTTTTGACTTCTACGAGTTGAGTTTCAGACAGTTGCTGCTCATCCAAGCTGCGACGTCTTTCATTGCTTCATGGAAGCTGAGACTGGTGGTTTCGGGGTCCTTCGTGAGGGAGAGAATGAGGGTGTGTCGTCAGTGTAGGATACAATGCTGAGTCCATGCTGTCTGACGATTGTGGCGAGGGGGGCCATGTAGATGTTGAAGAGCGTGGGACCGAGAGAAGATCCTTGTGGTACTCTGCAGTTGATCTCTATGGGTTCGTAGAGAAAAGGTAGGAGTCTGATCCCTTGGGTTCTGCCGGCGAGGAAAGAGCGGAGCAAGTTGAGGGCGGTTCCCTGTTTTCCGGCGTTGTGAAGTCTGGCTGCGAGGGTGCGGTGGGAGACAGTGTCGAAGGCTGCAGAGAGGTCGAGTAGGATGAGGGCTGTGGTGTGGCCTTGGTCGAGGAGCATGTGGATGTCGTCAGTGGCGGTGAGAAGGGCGGTCTCAGTGCTGTTGTTGCTGCGGAATCCAGATTGGGAGGGGTCGAGGATGGAGTTCTCTTCGATGAAGTTGGTCAGCTGGGCGTTGACGATCTTCTCGGTGACTTTGGCTGCGAAGGGGAGGAGGGAGATCGGTCGGTAGTTCTTCAGGCCTGTCGGGTCTGCAGAGGGTTTCTTGAGGAGGGGCTTGACTTCTGCGCATTTCCAGTCATCTGGGAAAGTGCACGATTCGAAAGTGGTGTTGATGGTGTGTTGTAACTGGGGCACAAATGCGACTGCGGCTCTGTGGAAGATGTGCGGAGGTCAGGGGTCCATGGGAGCTCCTGAGTGGGTGCTTTTCATGGTAGTAGTGGTATCTTCGGTGGTGACTGGGGTCCAGGCGGTGATGGTGGGCCGGCTAACATTGCTGGAGGGAAGGGTGGTTTCTGGAGTCTGTTCGCTGAAGTTGTCATAGAGGTCTTTGATTTTCAGGTGGAAGTAGGAGCCCAGCTTGTTGCAGAGGTCTTGGGAGGGAGTGACGTCTGTGGCTTCGCTGTGGGGCTTGGTGAATTGCTGGATGATGTTGAAGAGTTCCTTTGAGTTGCTGGAGTTGGTGAGGATTTTGTTCTGAATGAAGGTCTTCTTTGTGGATCTTATGCGTTGGTGGTAGTCTGTCATGGCGTTCTTGTAGGTGGTCAGGTCTTCCGTGGTTTTGCTGTTTCTCCATCATTTTTTGAGACGTCTGCAGGAGCGTCTGGCTTCTTGGACATCAGTGATGAAACAGGTGGCTTTCTGGGGGCGTGGTCTCTCGGTGGTGCAGAGGGGTGCAAGCTTGTCTGTGCAGTTGGTGATCCAGTGGTGTAGTTCCTTGGATGCAGCGTTGGCGTCGGTCGAGCCGGGGGGTTGCAGCTGAAGGTGGAGTTGAGGTGCTCCTCAGTGACCTTGCTCCAGTTCCTTTGCGGAGGGCGAGGAGTGGGTTTGAGAGTGGTAGGGGTGTTGACAGAGAAGTGCACGCAGTGGTGGTCTGTCCAGAGGGGCTGCGTGATGTGGCTGACACAGATGTTTTTCCCACCTGTGAAGATGGGGTCAAGGGTGTGTCCTGCCATGTGGGTAGAGGTGGTGAAGAGCTGTTTCAGTCCGATGTTGGCGAGGTTGTCCAGGAGGGCGGTGGAGTTGGGGTCGCTGAGGTTGTCAAGGTGAAAGATTAGGTCTCCGATGAGTATGTAGTCCATGGAGGCGATGGCGTGGGGTGCGACGAGGTCAGCAATAGTATTGGTGAACAAAGCGTTGGGTCCGGGGGGTCTGTAGGCAGGGTGCCGCAAAGAGTGGTTCTGGGGCTGGTCTGTATCTGGAAGTGAAGGTGTTCGGTGGTGGCGGAGGGGTCGCTTGTGGTGGAGGTGGAGAGTTGGAGGGACCACTTGTGTGCGATGGCGAGCCCTCCTCCTGGCCGGTTGGGGCGGTCCTTCCTCTGGATTTGTAGCCATCTGGAATGGTGGTGGCGATGTCGGGGGTGGAAGAGGCGTTGGTTCAGGTTTCCGTGAAGAAGGCGATGTCTGGTGAGAGGGTGTTGAGGAGGTCCCAGATCTCTACGGCATCTTTGTGCAGGGAGCGTACATTGAGGAGAATGCACTTCAGGACTTCGGTGGTGTTGGCGTCCGGCATGGGGGTGGGGGTGGTGGCCGTGATGGTGCGGAGGGTGGTGAAGGTTCGGCGGCAGTGGTGGCAGGAGAACTGGCTGTGGGTTGTGTTCCGTGTGGACAGCTGGCAGTTGTTGTTCCTTCCGGGGTTGAGTGCGATGAGGGCGGCAGAGTCGTAGCAGTGTGTGGCCAGAGAACCAGGGTCCCTGGCGCTGGTGGCGGTCGGGTCACGGACGTGCGCAGACGGGCTTGCCTTTGCGCAGCTGGGAGGTGGGAAGCAGCAGGGGGAGGAACCGCAGGGGCAGCAGCAGCGGGAAAGGGAAAACGGGCAGAAAAACAGAGCGAGACAAGGAACAAAGGCAAAAGACAGGAAAACGGGCACAATAATAAAGGCAGAAAAGCAAAGCCAAAGACACTACCTGGCTTTACTCAGGGTGATGTTTTTTTTAGAAGCTACTACAGTGCTAACCAATCTGTAGTGATGCATTAAATTAACTTAAGGAGAGGCGTATCTCGCATTTAAAAAATGTATAATGTGTTTTTCTAGCTACATCGACCACCAGTCCCTTTGGCTCAAGTGCCGGTGAAGGAGGAGAAGAGTCTGTTAGAGGGAAGAAGCAGCGGCAGGGACTGGCGTTGGTAAGTCACATTGCTTGCTTATTGACAATTACTATTATACTCACTAGCTACAATGGCATCGTCATCGTGATCGTGAACCCCCCACTTTACCAGCTGCAGCGGTCATTGATTTATGGCCTTTTCTATCTGCAACTCAGCAAAAGCTCACATAATCAACGCTAAAAATGATGGCTTGATGGAACAGGGGAAAAAACGGATGGCTAAAAGAAAGGAGGTTTGAAATGTTATATGAGTGAAAGGATGTGTAGGTGGGTGAAAGGGTGGGTGGTTATTGGGTAAAGAGATGGGTGAGTGAAAGGATGGTTGAAAGAAAGGGTGGATACTGAATGGATGGATAATGGATTGGAAATGTTGGTGAAAGACTGGATGAGAGAAAGTAAAACTTAAATAACGGTGGCTATGGGTGAATATAGAAGAATGAAAGGATGAATGAATAATTGGACTGCTTGGATGAATGAGCAAGGGAGCTCTTCTGGAGAGGGGCATAATGCTCACCTACTTTGCTTACTTTGTTTTATGGTTATCAAAGCTATGGTTCATAGTGGGGGTATTTTAAAAAAATGTGTTCTACTTCCTTGACTCACTGTATCTGTTAAGTGAGGCAGACATGTATCCCACCCATCATCATTCATCACCCCCTCCCTGCCCATGGCATTTCATCAGGCATAACAGAAGTGCAGTATGCTTCAATTTTGTGACTGCGGTGTCGGTTGTGCAATGTGCATCTGCTTCAGTTAATGCAGCATTTACAAAGTTTTCAATGCATTGCAAACCGAACACACAAGGTGTGTTTCCCTTCGTCCACTCAGTCACTTCTTAGGACTTCACTACTTTATTCTTTCCTAAGTTCTTCTGTCCCAGCCTACCAAAAAATTGAAAAATCCATCTTGACATGTGCCACATTTTATGGCCATGTGCAGTTAATCCAAAATATATTTCATAGTTTCCCAACACTGTTTTTTTTACACCTGTTCAAATTTTTTCATTTCGACTTTTGTCAACTACATAGACTGAAAAAAGCCAAAGCTTAATAGTAACATGCCAAATCGATGATTAGTGACACCCCTCTATTGTATATCAAAAGGTCTACCTACCCGCCTAATCCCTTTACCTTACCCTGCAGTAGAGCAAGTCAAGTTTCCTTTCCTTACTGCCCAGCAAATGAATTTGTTGGAAATAATTTGTGATGGTGGGTGAGGCCAGTGAGTAAAGTGGGACTAAGTGCCTGATTTGATTTCAAGTTTTGCACATGGGATACTCTGTGACAAACGTGACAAATACAATCTATATAGCCCATTTCTTTCCCAGCAGTGCAGTGCATCGTTTTCCCCAACATCTACTTACGGCAGACAGGAGAATATCGTATGATGTAGTATATTATTTATTATTCATCTGCCTCTTTGGAAACAGGGTAGAAACTGAAAGGCATTTGGAGAAGAGCAGGGCCATTAGAATTAAAGATAGATAATTGCAAATTACAGCTGCCCCAGCTGCAGACAGTAGCAAAGTGCCTGATGAGCTGGCTCGCATGCCTCCATTAATTTAGCACAACACAACTTGTACTCCGTAGTGCATAATGCCTTACTCATTAATAAGAGGTAATTTATTTTTATTTTTCCACTCAAAGTGTCGGTTTAGTTTCTAGAAAAGCTTTTTTTTAAAAATCAAATCACTGTTTTTTAACCCAGTATTATTCTGCATTAATACTTTTCTTCCAGACGGTCAGTGCTTTTATACGAGGCATGTGTGGGTAAAATAAAAAATTGACCTTGTGACTCTCCTAATCATAATCACATCAAATTCCAATGGCACTAGGGGACCAGCAATTTACCGCTACTGTGCCACTCACTAATTTTAAACAATTGCTTGCACAGAACATTACTTACAATTTGTCTTTTTCTTTTTCTTGATTTTGGTACTCCTGCTGGTCCACCCGTAGCACCCAACAGGCAGGAGATAGCAGGCTGGCTGTGGCGGCAGAGGCTGGACACTATCCAGCTGGAATATCAGCAGCTGGTGGTATAGGTGGATGAGGAAGGAGAGGCTCAAATACCTGCCTCTCAGCTAGGCCCCAGTGCTGCCAGTCAGCCACAGCCGCCAGCATCTTGGTCATTCCATCGCTGGTGCTGCTGCCAGCTGTCAGGGGCCCTGACTGGAATTGCTTCCGCCCCGTTCTGCTCAGACACAACATTGCTGCGGCCCATCCTGAAGTGGCTGGACCGCATGGAGAGGTGAATGGAGAACCGGCTAGACAGCATAGCACGGAAACCTGGACCGGGTCCAGACCCAAATGGACAATGCCCTGTTTTAGCCCTTTTTAAAAAAAATAGTTTTGGTGGGAGGGACTTGTTGTGAGTGGAGAGGGTGGGAAGGGAGCTGGGACCAGGTTTTGTTATTTTTTGGACATTTGGATATTGGTTGTGGAATGGGGATGGGTCAATTTGTTTGGGGAGAGGAGTGGACCTGTTGCGGGTGGAGAGGGTGGGGTTTTTTGTATCAAAATAAAGGGGAAATTTTAATTTCTCCACGATTTATGCCTGAAGTAGTTTATTTGTGTTTTACTTTTACTTTGCACTGCTGCCGTTTTATGCAGCCTGTTTTTTTCAAATCTCCTTTTAAAATTGTATACCAGTTAGTTATAGTTAGTTATATACCTCTGTAACTATCTTGACCATTAGGGCGGATGCTACCATGACCTATATTGTCTATAACAACCTAGATAAATGATTTCTTATGCAGTAGCAGTTACTTGCTTACTTACTAACTTAACTAGTTCACTTCTCTCCATAGTTCTCATGCCTGAATATAGATGAATCAATAACAGGGAAGGCATCACAACTTCACAAGCGAGGTCCCACTCCCACCCACGTGAGTTCCAACTGTAGGATTAATCGAAAGCATTACCTTTCTAGTCAACTAAATGGAAATAAAAACACTGAGTTAGTGGGTTATAAAATATATCATAGTGTTGCAAAGAATTGAGACAAGGAATAACTGATTGTGATAAAATAACAAAAAATAGCAAATGTAACTTCTTAGCAATGGGGAGCTAGTATTTAATAAAAATAAAGTTACAAAATCCTCAAGTCAGGAAAAGTGGACTCAAAGTCTGGAGTATACAAAGTTAAGCGTTTATGCAGCACAAGGCCTGAATGATGATGCTGACGACTAATGTTTTCTATATATAAAATATGGATCACCTTTATGTGTGGGTGGGAAAATGGGGCCCGTGTGGGCTATTGCTTAGGTAATAGAAGATCTTGCAGTGAGTTGGTATCACTTTCACCACATCCGCCCCACCACGTGTATGATCCATTTATGGTGTAAATTAAGTCACGCCTCAATAAATCACACAGCCCGGGGGAAGAGGGTTAGAGGTTTGATGAATGGATGGGAAATGGGATTTGGGGAAAGGTGTGACAAAGACAAACACTAAACAAGGACATTATTCATTTGGGTGATGACCAGCACATCATCGTCATCAATCTGTTGTGGAAGGAATGAGTATGTCACAGTACAGTCCGATCCTTCTGTTGCTGTTGTTGCAGGTGTTCTGGTTGATGGTGTTGTTGGCTGCAGTGAGACAAGACTGCCCTCTCTGGTCGTTGAAGGCGGCACCCCAAAACTGTGGGGTGGGACTCTAAGTTCCAGCCATTGTTCTTCCAGGTCTCTAGCTCCCTCAACAAGTCACCTCTTGTATTTTGAAACATCCCCTTCACAAAAAGGAATGAAAGTAGGCACAATTGTTTTGTACCATTGATCAAGTAGTGTGGCAATGATGCACTGTTTGGACGAGATGATGTAATCTTGCAGCCTTGAATTGGCAACCAATCGAAAGAGTAAGCTCTCAACCAAGGCATGCGCTTCTGTGTTTTTGTTCACACCTGCAAGGGTGAACCTTTCAGACACCTTCTTTAGCTCGTCCTGTAGCAGATGCAATAACGGTATAGCTTGGCCCATCGTACTGTCCTCCTTGCTAACTTCCCATTTGAAAACCTCAAAAGGGAGTAGCATCTATGTCAGGCATTTTACTAGGCCCCTTTTCTCCACATCCATGGTCATATCATTCCCAACTGCATCCTATCCTCTCTGAATGACATAGTCATTGATCTGTTTGTACTGCTCAAACAGACATTGCACATGTAATAGCCGGTCGAGTTCCAACGTGTTGACACTTCCTGTATTAGGGATTAAACTGGTACTCTTTAGGCATGCTGAATAATCCGCAACTGCTTCTCAGCTTTGAAAGAATGATTGAAATGAGTGCAGATTCTTCTGCAGGTGGTCAGTATGGTGCTGACTATGTCTTCTTTTTTGAGAAAGTCTTGCACCATCAGGTTGATGCAATGGGACAAACACAGGACCCTAAAAAAGCCACCATCTGCCATGGCTTTGACTATGTTGCTGCCATTGTGTCACGATTCACTCCCTGTGCTCTCGTTCCCACCACCAGGGGGCCGAATTGTGGGGCTTTCCAGTATTCTAATATGCTTCTAGACACTCCCCTGTATGCATATCCTTGTTTCAAGTGTTTCCTGAGATTTAGTTATTCCTTGTTGCTGAACTGTAGCGGTTTCCCTTCTCCTGAACTAGCACTGCCTGCAGTGCTACCTTGACTCCTGAGCCTTAGCATTCCTTGTTCCTGAACTGCAGCAGTTTACCTTCTCCTGAACTAGCACTGCCTGCAGTGCTACCTTGACTCCTGAGCCTTTGCATTCCTTGTTCCTGAACTGCAGCAGTTTCCCTTCTCCTGGACTAGCACTGCCTGCAGTGCTACCTTGACTCCTGAGCTTTAGTAATTTCCCTGTTCCTGAACTAGCACTGCCTGCAGTGCTACCTTGACTCCAGAAGCTTTAGTAATTCTCTGTTCCTGAACTAGCACTGCCTGCAGTGCTACCTTGACTCTTGAGCTTTTGCTCAACTCTTGTTCCTGCCCCAGCACTGCCTTCAATGCTACTTTGTTTTCTTGATTCCTGAACCTGCACTATTCTAGTATACCTTTGTAGTCTCCCTTTCTGTATATCCTTTTCCAGTCCCTGCTTTTCTTCCCATTTCCTTGGTTCCAGTTCCTAGTTTGCTGTCTCTCTATTCTTGCTGTCTTGCTTCTATTACCTTGCATGTTTCTTACTTGCTTTCTGCCAAGTGTGCCCTGTGATTTCCTTACTTTCCTGTTAAGCACTCCTCCTTGCTAGCTCCTTGTCTATTGTGCATGTATTTAGTTCTACCCCCTTGCTGTTACTGCCTTGCATGTTCCTGTTTGATCGCCAGGATCCGTGGGCACAGCTGACTACCTAGGTGGTGTTTCTTGTTCACTGTGAGTATTTTCTTTGAGTCACATTTATAACATCACCATAGGTATAAGCTCCACAGACCCTGCCTTTGCATACATATCCTATAGGTGGGTATTTTCAGTCAGTATCTGTAACAGCAATTGTGGTTGAGGAACTTACTGCGCTTCAGTCTTACCGTGTAGAGCTCCTGAGTGCTTTACCCCACATTCCCTTTATTGTTAATGTTGTATTATATATATGTCTTGCACGTTCCTCCTGGGTGTAGTTAGTCTGAATGCTAAATTGCCTTGTGAGTGCCCTTCCTTTCTGAGTCTTAGCCATCTTGTTCACTTGTACAGGCTTCCCCTTTGGATCCCTTTTTCTCCTCTGTCTCCTTGTGTGATCCTGAGCAGCGCTGTACTACTCTTTCTGTGCACGGTACATTTTCTACCTAGTCCCCAGTCCTTGCTCAAGTCCCTGACTGTGTTCCTGACATAGTCCCGGACAGTCCCTGACAGAATGACCAACCCACATTTCCAGGGTCACTTGTGAGGTTTCTTTGTGTTCAGTTAGCTACCTTTTTTTTAAAACCCACCCTGTCAGTTCTTGCCAAGATGTTTAGCAACAGATCCAGAAAGTCTGCGTATGTTGGCAGAAATCCATTGTCAAGGCAGCGCAGTTCTGTACACCCTATTAGAAAGTCCTTAAACTCTAGAGATCGATTCATGGAACAAAACAGACTTTTACGTGTTGTGTATTATTCCCTGTGGTTGGCTGATCCTTCTATGTTAGATTTTCAATCCATCTGTAACCCTGATCCTCACCTGATGTCAGCCAGTGATCTCCAGGATGAAAACGAATTTCTGCAAACCCTGTTAGCAGCAGAGAGACAAAATATTCATTTAGAGAGTGGTACTATTAGGGGAAATTTTTCTGAAGTTTGTAACTCAGAGACCCCCTGTCAAGGCAATGTTTTCTTTGAAGACAATTTACAGACAGTTTTTATCGACACCTTACCAAACTAATAGTTCAATGATACCAGTTAAAGCTTGTTTAACCACACAACAGACAGTCTTGTGACCCAGTGAAGATCACAGTCCCTGATACTAAAGAGACAATGTATAATGCTACATTCAAAGTAAACAATCAGATTAACAGAAAATTAGAACATTTCCAAAGACCAAGTGATCTCTTACCTGTTTCCTCTGACTAAGACATGTGAACTGCCAAATGGTAAAGGGAGTCTGGTCATCAGAGACTCTGAGATAAGCAATACTCTTAGCCATCCCAAAGAAAGCACTTCAGTGAGTTTTAAGGAGCCAAGGAACTGTGAAGATTTCACTATTGACAAAAGGGAATCTACTGTTCACGGGCTATCGCCATTCCAAGAATTTAAAGTCTGTCATCCTCGTGCCTCTCTGCCATCAGCTTGTCTGCTTTCAGAGTCTCCAGAATCCTCAGCCGGCCTGCTGCTTTCAGAGTCTCCAGAGTCCTCAGCTGGCCTGCTGTTTTCAGAGTCTCCAGAGTCCTCAGCCGGCCTGCTGCTTTCAGAGTCTCCAGAGTCCTCAGCTAGCCTGTAGCCTCCTGAGCCCAAGCCTGCAGCCTTCCTGCCATTTGAGCCCAAGCCTGCAGCCTGCCTGCCATCTGAGCCCGAGCCTGCAGCCTGCCTGCCATCTGAGCCCGAGCCTGCAGCCTGCCTGCCATTAGTACTGGAGCCTCCAGACTGCCTGCATTCAGAGCACAAGCCCTCAGCTCACCTGCCTACTAAGTCAGAGTCTCCAGTCTGTCTGACTTCCGAACCAGAGCTTCCAGGCTGTCTGACTTCTGAACCAGAGCTTCCAGGCTGCCTGACTTCCAAACCAGAGCTTCCAGGCTGCCTGCCTTCCGAAGCAGAGCTTCCAGGCTGCCTGCCTTCCGAACCAGAGCTTCCAGGCTGCCTGCCTTCTTAACCAGAGCTTCCAGTTTGCCAGCCTTCAGAGTTCTCAGTACGTATACATTCAGAGACTGAATCTCCAGGATCAGAGACAAAACTCTCAACATGTAAGCCTCCAGGGCCTGGGTCTCCTTCATACCTGCTTCCAAAGTCGCCTGCATGTGAGTCTTCTGTATGTTTTCCTCCAGGGCCAGAACTTTAGGTCTGCTTCCTGTCACCTCCTTTGTCTTCAGCCAGTTTGCCTTTGACCTCTGTGCCTCCTGCCAATCTGTTATCTGCTTTTGGCCCTACAGTCAATCTTCCTTTGTTTTCAGAGTGCTACTCTAGCCTGCCATCATCAGGACTTCAAACACCTTTGATTCAGGCTTCTAAGCCCCTTTTACTGGATTTGGACTCTTCAGGTCCTGCCTCCAACACTGCTGTTAATTTACAGCGTATTATTCTACCCTCCAGAACATCACATTTTTCCTGCAGTCCTCTGGTATCTTGCACTACATCTCTGATGGAAATGGACTTATTTCATTGCAGCAAAGGCTTTAAATCGAGTCCCAGATTCCGGGAGCTGGTCGTTGGAGGGGGTGTACTGTCACAATTCACTCCCTGTGCTCTCGTTTCCACCACCAGGGGGCCGAATTGTGGGGCTTTCCAGTATTCTAATATGCTTCTAGACACTCCCCTGTATGCATATCCTTATTTCAAGTGTTTCCTGAGATTTAGTTATTCCTTGTTCCTGTACTGCAGCAGTTTCCCTTCTCCTGAACTAGCACTGCCTGCAGTGCTACCTTGACTCCTGAGCCTTAGCATTCCTTGTTCCTGAACTGCAGCAGTTTCCCTTCTCCTGAACTAGCACTGCCTGCAGTGCTACCTTGACTCCTGAGCCTTTGCATTCCTTGTTCCTGAACTGCAGCAGTTTCCCTTCTCCTGAACTAGCACTGCCTGCAGTGCTACCTTGACTCCTGAACCTTAGCATTCCTTGTTCCTGAACTGCAGTAGTTCCCCTTCTCCTGGAATAGCACTGCCTGCAGTGCTACCTTGACTCCTGAGCTTTAGTAATTTTCCTGTTCCTGAACTAGAACTGCCTGCAGTGCTACCTTGACTCCTGAAGCTTTAGTAATTCTCTGTTCCTGAACTAGCACTGCCTGCAGTGCTGCCTTGACTCTTGAGCTTTTGCTCAACTCTTGTTCCTGCCCCAGCACTGCCTTCAATGCTACTTTGTTTTCTTGATTCCTGAACCTGCACTATTCTAGTATACCTTTGTAGTCTCCCTTTCTGTATATCCTTTTCCAGTCCCTGCTTTTCTTACCATTTCCTTGGTTCCAGTTCCTAGTTTGCTGTCTCTCTATTCTTGCTGTCTTGCTTCTATT
Source organism: Calotriton arnoldi (assembly GCA_963921515.1). Lineage (NCBI taxonomy): Eukaryota > Metazoa > Chordata > Amphibia > Caudata > Salamandridae > Calotriton > Calotriton arnoldi. The sequence goes on along the minus strand of CAWUFW010003034.1, from coordinate 1,406,332 downwards.
ACTTTGTATGTTTCTTACTTGTTTTCTGCCAAGTGTGCCCTGTGATTTCCTTACTTTCCTGTTAAGCACTCCTCCTTGCTAGCTCCTTGTCTATTGTGCTTGTGTTTAGTTCTACACCCTTGCTGTTACTGCCTTGCGTGTTCCTGTTTGATTGCCAGGATCCGTGGGCACAGCTGACTACCTAGGTGGTGTTTCTTGTTCACTGTGAGTATTGTCTTTGAGTCACATTTATAACATCACCATAGGTATAAGCTCCACAGACCCTGCCTTTGCATACATATCTTATAGGTGGGTATTTTCAGTCAGTATCTGTAACAGCAATTGTGGGTGAGGAACTTACTGAGCTTCAGTCTTGCCATGTGGAGCTCCTGAGTGCTTTACCCCACATTCCCTTTATTGTTAATGTTGTATTATATATATGTCTTGCACGTTCCTCCTGGGTGTAGTTAGTCTGAATGCTAAATTGCCTTGTGAGTGCCCTTCCTTTCTGAGTCTTAGCCATCTTATTCACTTGTACAGGCTTCCCCTTTGGATCCCTTTTTCTCCTCTGACTCCTTGTGTGATCCTGGGCAGCGCTGTACTACTCTTTCTGTGCACAGTACATTTTCTACCCAGTCCCCAGTCCTTGCTCAAGTCCCTGACTGTGTTCCTGACATAGTCCCGGACAGTCCCTGACACATTGTCTGTGGCAACAAATCCAATTCTGAGACCTCTGGGTCACAGCCTTTCAGCCACCTTGCTGTTAAATATATCCAAGATGTTTGCAGCTGTATGTGATTTCTCCATGGCGAACATGGCCACTGTTGTATGCTGACAAACACTCTTAAAACTTTCTTCAGGGCCAAGACCTCTAGATATCTTTTGCTCTACCCCCACAAAAGAGATCCAGTGTGCAGTGATGCACATGTAATCAATCGCCTGACAACTGGTCCACATGTCTGTCGTCAGGTGGATAATGTGAACAACACTTTGCTGCAAAGCTTGTCCAACCAATTGCAGTACATTGTGATGCAGTGCTAGAAAAGCAACTCTGGCAAAATAGGTTCGACTTGGAACCTTCCATTTCAGGAAGATGGCTGCCACAAATTCTAAGAATCCCACTCCTTCCACAAAAGAAAAAGGGAGGAGGTCCAACAATACCATTTTTGCCAGCTTCCCATTGTACAGTGTTGCCGTTGGGTGGGTGCGGTCGTAGGGCCCCTCCTGCCTAAATATGCCTGTAATAGTAGCCTTTATTTTTTTCTTCTTTTCTGGGGTCACTGACACAGGCCACTTTTGAGAAGTAGGTGGTGGTAGACTCAGTATGCGTAGTGGAGGGGCAGTCACTGTATGCCGTGGTATCCCCATCTGACTCTGAGTCTTGTGTCATTGTGCAGTAACTGAGGCGGGGGATTCTGCTGCACACTGCTTGGAACAGGGCTGCTTTGCGCGAGGATGTCACCCTCTTCTTCCTCATCATCACCTCCCTCCGTGATTGGACTTGTAGCTGATGTTCCCCAGCTCGCCTCACTTTCACCGCCATGACTACGTTCAGCAATATTTTTAAGGTGCTCCTCCCACCGGATTGCTTGATGTTTTTCCACATGGGTCATTTGGCCTCCAGTACCATAATGTGAACCAGACTTACGTCTAATAAAATGGGTGTTGTAAATGCTGCATACTACAATGTGCTCCCCTGCGTGCTGAACGTAAAAAAGTCCCAAACTGGGGAGGAGTACTTTTTCACTGTGCCCCTGCCAAAGCCTGAAGAAGAACTGGAGGTCGGTAGACATGTCATTGATTGCCTCTCTGCAGTGCATTCTTCTACTGAGGCAGTGGTTAGTGCAGGGCTTAGCTGGGGCTTACAAATATGGGAGCTGGTGGTACTGCCTGTGCCACATCCATCGAAGCTGGTTGAATAGCAATGTCAGACTCCTCTGTGTCACCTTCCACAATGACTAGCTCATCCTCGTCATTCTCCTCATCATCCCCTTCCATAATTCTGAGGCTTTCAGGAACATTTCTTTTCCCTTTCCTCTCCTGGCATCTCCCGGGGTCCATGCCACATCCCTATCATCACCATCAGAAGTGGTGCTTGAAGGAGATGGTGGAGTAGTTCCCTTCCTTTTCCTTGCTGGAGGTCTAGGAGCCAATGATTCTATAAGAGGAGGTTCTTGATTGGCAGGATGCTCGACCTCCTGTTCTGCTCCAACATCAGTAAGATGTATTATTGCTGGCTGCTGTCCACTTTACTTTGCTTCCTGAAATGATTGGGTACTGCTTTGCGAAAGGGACAAATCAAATTCAACGTCACTGCTCCTCAGCATTGCTATGATTGCAGTGGCTGCCTCATTAACAGACATGGTCTTCAGCTTAGGTCGGGGTGGTGCTGTTGATGCAGGAGTGTTGCTCCCATCTTGCTCCCCAGAGGCCGGTGCGGCAGGCACAAGATGTTGTCTGAAAGAAGTTTGTGCCGACACGCCACTGGTGCAAATCTGCTTCTTCTCACTGACCTCTTTCTTGGGAGCAACTTTCTTTGGGGCCGTTTTAAAGCTCTCAGTTGGCAGTGGCAATAAGCTGCACAAGCGGAAGAGATTGGAGAACTGTCGTCTGACGCCACTGTACAGGCCTTCTGTTTGGCAGTACTGCAGGTGATGTCTCTTCTTCTCTTGTGCACCTAAAAGCAAACAAGCATCAAAAACATTTAGTGAAATGTGGCATTGTTGCAGTTTTAGTACAGACAAAGGCAATATCAGTGTGGTAGGTTACTTAGGTAATATAACCACTTTAAAGTCAAACCACACCACCATACCATAAAAATTAATTCGCCATCAGGATAACACACAATATGCAGATTTAGCTCTTTCCATTATGTCCATATATTCTAAAGGAGACACCTGTGGCACTCAGGGAACCGCATGGTTAAATGGATTCATAATCTTTTAAAAAATGGAGGTTAGTGTGCGCCTATGGCAGGCAATGTGGTCCAGGGGTTACTGGAATAATCATTAAAAAAAATGAATGATACTGATGTGTCTGCAGGGCACCACAGCCAGGGTGTCGAGGAGGAAATGGAATTATACCTAAAAAAACTGAATGTTGTTGCGCGGCTCTGTGCCTATGGTGGATGGATGGACAGATGGATGGATGGATCAACTGAGGCAAAATTGAAAAAAATGACTAAAAAGAAGAATGCAAAAAATTAAAAATAATACAATTTAAAAAATGTCAATTCTCAAAAAATAACAAAAAATTAAAAAATTTAAATTACAAATTAAAAAAAAGAAAAAGAAATTCAAAAGAAAAAATACAAATTGCAATTAAAAAAATTAATAATTGCCAATGTTTGTATAGGAGGATGAGAAGAATCCTATTGTGAGGCAAGGAGGTGCTAAATAAAAAAAATGCAAAAAATGCATGTAATACATAAGCACTGTTCATCAAAATCATATTATCAATTTACATACTACAATTATCCTCAAGCATATCATTAAACTGATATTACATCAACCCATGCAAGCCTATTGCAAAGGCACACTGACTGAATGCACATAATGGCTGCCAGGAAGTGCCACATGATCAAACAACAGCAGCAAGCAAGGAGGCATGGAGAACAAAGAACACATGCAAGCCTATGGCAAAGGCACACTGGCTGGATGCACAAAATAGCTGCCAGCCATATATCCAAACAACAGCAGCAAGCAAGGAGGCATATTGAACTAAGGACACATGCAAGTCTGTGGCAAAGGCACACTGGCTGGATGCACAAAATGGCTGCCAGCCACATGGCCAAACAACAGCAGCGAGCAAGAAGGCATGGGGAATGAAGAACACATGCAAGCCTATGGCAAAGGCACACTGGTTGGATGCACTAAATGGCTGCCTGCCACATTGCCAAACAGAAACAGCGAGCAAGGAGGCATGAGGAACAAAAAACACATGCAAGCCTATGGCAAAGGAACACTGGCTGGATGCACAAAATGGCCGCCACCCACATGGGCAAACAACAACAGCAAGCAAGGAGGCACGGAGAACAAAGAGAACACATTCAGGCCTATGGACACAGACTCCACAAAATGCCCCCCCGGCCACATGGCATGGAGTACAAAGACAAATCAATGGTGGCCTATGGCAAACACACACACACACTGGACAGACAAAGGAGGCATGGTAACACTGAAAAAAACACTACCATTAATTCAGCAATGCCAAAAAATGAAAATTAACTGAGCTATAACAATTTTACAACAACCCACATCCTCCCAAGGAATCAAATATTACCCCACATACACACTTTTTCTAAACAAAACAAAATTTGAAATACAAAAAAACTCACATCTTTAATATAATCCAATGCCATCCCAACCCTAAATGATGTTTTAAAACAAAATATACCACAGAAACAGTTGATTCATGCACCCATGACTTGCACTGGCCTGGGCCTGCTGGGTGGCCCCTTGGAAGACTAGGCCACATAGCAAAATAAATAAATATTGCACATTTAACAAACATGGAGAAAGTGTACTGAACTGTGTAACATTGTTCCTTTTCAAAAGAAGAAAAATTAAATGCAAAAATATAACTTGATCCCTACTGAATATGCAGGCCAATCCACCACAATAACTTTGAGACATTGAATACAAGTACAAATAAATACTGGTGCATACCCTCTATCAAACAAACAAATCCCTTATACAAGAGTTTTTTTAACTTACTTGTGAAATCTCAAATGCAAAGTCCTTAAATCCAATGGTATATATATGCAGCAGACAAGGAGAGTGATCTAGCTCCAAATCCAAATGAGAAGGGACCAGGAGATTGACAAAACACTGGGAAGAGCCTTCTTGACAGGAACAGGAAGTTGGAATCTCTGGGGCACTTCCTTCCTGTTGGAAAAAAATGTAAAAAATAAGAGAGGCTTCTCACACAAGAAAACAACTCCAATGGTCTGTTGGAGAAGAAAATCCACTCAAAAAACCTTTTTTGCTGCTTCTCGAGCACAAAAGCTACTCGAGTGGCACGTTTGCGATCGGCACTACATTGGTGCCGTCGTGGCCAGATGCAGTGTGAGCGCACGTGAAGTCTATCACGCTCGCTAGCGGCCCGAGAGTATCGTGGCGTTTGCTCACAAACTCCAAAACAAACCTTGAGCACACAAACTGAAAAAACGCCATGAGAGGAGCAGAGTTTACTGCCCAGGCCTAGTGCTAACGACAGGAAAAGGTTGCAGGTAGACCTTGCACTTCCCCCCTGACTTGTCACTCACCTGGAAGGTAGGACAGGACCTACAGACCGCATCCGAGGCCTTCCTCATTTGAGGCCAATAAAAGTGGGTAACAAGCCTGTCAAAGGTCTTGTTTTGCCCCAAATGACCTGCCAGTGTCACATCATGAGCCAGACCCAGTAGGGAGGTCCAAAAGCACTGGAGTACCACCAACACACATGTTGCACCAGGCTCAGGAGCCTTAGGCTCACTATACAGGAGATCATTCTCCCAATAAATCAAGTGCTTGCCAGAGGCGTCACCAAGTGCCTGGGCCTCAGACTGCTGCCGAAGACCCACAAGAGTAGGGCTCTCCTTCTGCACCTGGCAGAACTCTCCCCTGGAGGGACCTCCTTCCTGTTGCCAGTCGGTCAGCTCAGGCAGGCTTTCCAGTTCAGCTGCATCCTCCCCTGTAGGTACCAGGGCGTCCCCTCAGGGTCAGCCTCCTCCCGGGCTGTGGGAATCTCAGGAGCGGGTTTACCACACCCCTTGCCCTTCCTCTTTTTAGTAGGTACCTGGGCCATTCTTTCAGACTCAAGATCCTCTTGATAACCCTGTCAGGCAGCCTTTGGACCATGTGGTCAGTCACACTCACTCATGCAACCCCATCATCTCCAAGTGTGACCTGAGCTCCACCTCCTTCCAGATGGTATGCTCCATGTTATTGCCAAGCAGAGAATCCACAGGCATGGATGTACTCACACCTACTCTCAGGGAACCTGAGACCCTCCCTCCCCATTCAAAGGAAACCAGAGCCATTGGGTAGTGGCTCTCACGGTTGTCAGCAGCAACAACTTGGTGGAACACATTAGGGACTACCTGCTCTGAAGATACCAGATGACATCTGACGGTAGTCATGTTGGCTCCTATATCTATCGGAGCCTCCACACTCTGCCCAGTAATGGTGAGCCACTGACTGCACTTCCTAGTATTGTCAGGCATGCAGGTTCTCTATAGCATCTCTCCATCATGCAGGGACACTAGGGTAATCTCTACACTCTCCCCAAAACTCTCTGGGGCAATCTCCTCTCAAAGCGCTACCAAGCCTACCTCAGTGACTGCCCACCAGCAAGGGGCTGTGCCTGCTTGGGAAACCAGGAATCCCATTGTACTGCCCTTCTTGCTGACACTCATAACACTAAGAGGGGTGCATTCCCTGCAGACCTACTGTCAGGGAACCTTTTCTTTTTCTTTTCAGTAGGGGGATGGGAACCCTGACCCACATAAATAGTTTGAAGCCCTTTAGAGAAATCCTTGCTCTTACTTTTGTCCCTCCCCTCCTTCTGGTGAGAACCCTGCCCATCCTTGTGTGATCCCCCTCTGGTACCTTCTTGTGGACCCAGTGCTGACCCAGCGGTCCACCTCCTTAGCTGCTACCTGGGGTAATGAGCTCACTGTCAACAAGGTGTTGGCACAGATCTGAAAAACAAAGACTGAGCTTGTGCTCTGTTGTGAACAAATTGTACAGCCTCTGGTAATCCTTTACCTCACAGCTCTTCACCCAACCATCCAGTACCTTGCAAAAGGAATCTATACAATCCACCCAGGTCTGTTGAGATAGCTTCTGAGTGTCCCTGACCTTCTGTCTGTACTTCTCTGGGGTCAAACCAAACTTCCTGATTAGGGCCTCCTTAATGGGGGCATACCTCATCTTGTCACTCCCTTCTAGGGCCAGTAGAGTGTCCCTCCCCTTACTAGGGATCTGCATCCACCGACTAGCTGACCAATCCTCCTCCGAGACCTTGTGCAGCTGTAAAGCAATTTCATAAGCCTCAAACAATCTGTCTATGTCACCTCCCACCACAAAGTCAGTCACCAGACTCTTGGATATGTGGGCCCTACAGCTAGAGGGCACTGAAGAAATGCTGCCACCATCTTTGCTGGACTCAGCCTTCCTGGCATTTATGTCCAGCTCTCTCAAACTCAGTTTCTGAGTCAACATCATTTTCTCTTCCTCCATAGCCAATCTTTTCTCCTCCATGGGTAATTTCATTTGTCTCTCCTCCTCTTCCATGGCCAGCCTTTTCTCCTCTGAGGCCTGTTTCTTTTGCTCTGCCTCTAGCTTTAGGTTGGCAAGTTGTAGCTTAAGGCTCCTCTCCTCCCTCCTGTCCTCCAGCTTCTCTGGGGACAGGCCTTTAGAGGACACACTGCTTCCTGACCTGGGGGAACTATCTCTCCTTGCAGGCTGATAGCCCCCTGCCCCACTGCAGTCCCAGATTCTCCATTGAATCCTGGTACAGTTCCTCATCATCCTCTATCTCTTCCTCCTCCTCCTCCTCTGTGCTCCCATGGGCTGCATCCCTAGATGCCACTCAGGCTTCAGTGCGTTTTGCAGCTCCACCTTCTTGGTCAAGCCTTTGGTACAAGCCTTAAACCCCTTGCAAAAATCCTTGAGTTTGCTCACAGTATATTTCTCCAGCTTGGCCAACTCAAAATCCATGTTTGCTGGTGTGGGTACAGTTATGGGACCTCCAATCAGCAACATGATTTTCGGAAAAAGCAAAAATGTCAATCAGGGAAAGTAGAAAAATTAAATATGCTAATTAAAGAGAGAAGGAAAAAGATGCCAAAGCAGATCAGAGACAATTGATTCAACTTGATCCTAGATGTGGATGGTAGTGTACACCAAATTACTGTAAGGTACTGCACAAACAAAAGTCCTATTCTCACCGCTGATCACCAATGTTAGAAATTGGGCCTCTAGTTGGCAGAGGTATGCACCCTGTCCAAGGAGGAACCACAATCCTAGTCAGGGTAAGTCAGCTATACAACCTAAATTAATCTGTGTTCACCCTGTGGTAGTTTGGCACAGAGCAGTTAGGCTTAATATAAGAGGCAATGTTAAAGTATTTGTGCAACACTTTAATTACAGTAAGACAGTTAAAATACCACAAAAAGGCTCCACACCAGTTTAGGAAAATAAAGAATATTTGTATGAGCAAAACAGGACCTAAACTACAAATATCCAATAAGTAGAACCTGAGATATAAATTTTTAAAGATTAAACTGCAATATAGTTCTTAAAAGCATAAAGTGCCAAGCTGGGACATCTGGTCATGTTTGACTTGGGTAAATCCAAAAGTTCAGGCTGACCGCGATGGAGCCTGTGTCTGATACAGGAGCCATGCAGGTCCTGCTGGAAACAGCACCTTTCCGGAGGATGCGTCGACGGAGAGAGCAAGATATGTTGGTTTCAAGTCACTCAGTAGGGTCCTTCGCCGAACCCCTATGTGATGAAGGTGATGCGCCACTGAGGCACACAGTCGGGTCTGCGTCATCGTTGAATCCCTTACGATGAAGGCGATGCGTCGGGCCTCACAATCAGGTCTCATGTCATTGTCGAGACGCAAAGCTATGTCCTCGAAGAGCCGCTGCGTTGATGTTGAAGGAGATGCGTTGGTTCTGTTCAGCGTAAAGTCAATGATGTGTGGTTTGTTTAAGAAAAACAGCTGCAGAACCTCATGTTTAAGGCCCAGGCCTGGATTGACTCCTCTTGGAAGGGTAGGAGTCAGAGTTGGCAGAGTCCAGCAGCTGAAGCAAAGTTGAAGGAAGTCTTTGATGGCCCTGAGAATTCAAAACAGGAGGCAAGCCAGAGAGCCCATGGAGCAGCCGCGGCCCGTACAGGTAAGAGATGTGGGGTGGTGGGGCCGGGTGAGGGGGGATTTCGACGGACGATGACCAGGGCAAATTAATTAATTATTTAATTTTCCCTAGTCATCGTCTGTCAAAATCCCCCCTCACCCAGCCCCACCGCCCCACCGCTCTTACCTGTATGGGCCGCGGCTGCCTTGGAGTCACTTAAGTTCTTTGAGGATATAGAGATGCAGGTCCAGTCCTTCTCACTCCCAGGCAAGAGACAGCAGGCCAACACACCAAAGCAGTTCAGCAGAGTGGCAGTACCTCCTGGCAGTACAGCAGTCCCTCCTGGCAGAATGTCCTCAGATCCAGAAGTGTACTGAAATCAAGGTGTTAGAGGTCCAGTACTTAAACTCATTTGAGCATTTTAGGTCAGAAAGACTTCAAGAGTGGCCTCTGAAGTGCACAAGGTCCCATTCTTCCCTGTCCTGGCTCCAGAATAACTACAGGGGGTATGCAGTTCTTTCTGTAGGGACAGGGACAGCCCTATTCTGGTGCAAATGTCAGCTCCTCCATCTCATCCTGCCCAGGATGACTCATCGGGATGTTAACGGTCCATCAGGATGTGAATGGCCCATCAGGCACACCTCAGCTCCCTTTGTGTGTGACTGTCTAAAAGTAATGCACAAGGCTCAGCTGTCACCCACCCCAGATGTGTAATCAGAGACAGGCAGAGGCACAGAATGATTTAAGTAAGAAAATGCCAACTTTCTAAAAGTGGAATTTTCAGACTTACAACTTAAAATCCATGTTCACCATAATTTGGGATTTTAAATTTGAAGTTTGGTGTCCAGGGACACCAAACTTCAAATTTCTATATTTTCCCAATTGGAAATTACACTGCGGGAGAGATAGGCCTTGCAGTAGTGAAAAACTAATTTAACAGTATTTCACTACTAGGACAAGTAAAACTTAAAAGTACATGTCCTACTTTTTAAATACACTGCACCCTGCCCCTATGGCCTACCTTAGGGGTGACATACATGCAATAAAAAGGAAGATTTGGGCCTGGCAAGTAAGTTCATTTGCCAGGTTGAAATGGCAGATTAAAACTGCACACACAGCCTATGCGATGGCAGGCCTGAGACATGTTTTAAAGGGCTACTGAGATGGCACAATCAGTGCTGCAGGCCGACCGTAGCATTTCATTTACAGGACCTCGGCAACTATGGCGCACTTTACTAGGGAATTATAAGAAAATTAAATATGCCAATTGGGGATAAGCCAATGTAACCATATTTAGAGTTCAGAGCACATGCACTTTAGCACTGGTTAGCAGTGGGAAAGTGCCCAGAATCCTAATGCCAGCAAAAATGAAGTCAACAAAACAGAAGGTCAAACAGCAAAAAGTCAGGGGAAATCACGCCAAGGATGCCAGGTCTAACAACAGGTTATTCCCTTGCATAGTATATAACTTATACCATGTGAAATCATAGCAGTCATAATAATATTTATTACATCTCAAATTTTATAATTTCTAAGAACACAGTACATAGTAGAGGGGCAAGTTTTAGTAGTGTGGTAAGTGATGCAACAAGACTGTGTACAGAAGTGTCCGACATATAGTAAATTGAAGGTGGTGCGGAAATTATAAATGTAAGTAATAACTGGTCATGCGCCAATTAGGAATTTAAGTTATAAATATAACTTTGAAAAATTTCTAAAGTTTGTGTAGTTTAAGTTGAGTTTGTATAGAAAGAGCAAATAACGTTTTCCTAGCTATAACTTAGCATTAACCATTGGTTTGTTCATTAAATAACTGGAATATGTATGTATGTGTATATGTATATATATATATATATATATATATATATATATATATATATATATATATATATTATATTTATATATGTATATATATATATATATATATATATATATATATATATATATATATATATATATATATATATATATATATATATATATATATATATATATATATATATATATATATATATATATATCTATCTGGCGGTCGCCAGTAGATAGTTATAGTTAGGACCTATTATCCATAGGAAATCCGTAACATTCTATTCCCAATAACTTTGGCGTCGTTTGATGAATCATTGCGAAACTTTCAAAACTAGTGTGGCGCTCCGGTCCGCTCCTGTCTTGAAAGTTTCGGGGTGATTCATCAAGCGGGGGCCGAGAAAAAAGGAGGGTCCCAAAACGTGTTTTCTCCATGTTAATTCCCATAGGAAATTTTAGCCACGGCTACAGCCCGAACTGCTGAACGGAATTACACCAAATTTTGCAAAAAGGTAGCGCTTGGTTCAGAAAGCGACCTTTTTTTTAAATGGTGTAAATCCGTTCAGTAGTTGTGGAGAAATTCAAAAAATAAGAGTGAAAAAATCAATTTCCCATAGGAAACTTTATGCAAGGCTACAGCCAAAACTGCTGAACGGAATTACACCAAATTTGGCAAAAAGGTAGTGCATGGTTCAGAAAGCACACTTTTTAAAAATAGTGTAAATCCGTTCAGTAGTTGCTGAGAAAATCCAAAATAAAAGTTTCGATATCTATGGCCGCGGTGGATCCGCGCACCCTCCCGACCACGAGCTGCATGCTAATTGGCTGTCAAAACTCCAAAGCAGGAAGTGTTGGCAGCCATCTTGTTCCTCGGTAGAACCGAGGAACAAGAAAGCAGTAAAACAAGTGCGCAAAACACAAAAAGGGGGCAGGGTAGAAACACCCTGACCCCCTAGGCCTGCTCAGGACCCCCAGGGCCCCCCCCAAAATTTTTTTTTTTTAAAAATCGGCAAAAAACGCGCTGGGTGCGCGGATCCTGCCGATAAAAAAAAAAACGAAGCGCGGGCTCCCGCGCTTCGTGGTTAATTGGCCCCCGGGTGGGGCAAGTCCTGGGGGTATGCGGGGGTTTATTATTAATTATATGGGGGGGCCTCTAAGGCCCTCCCGCAGCCCCAGGGACCGCCACCCCCCCAGGGCTTCTTTTTTTAAAAATAATATACCTGTGTGGGGGGGCTCGAGCCCCCACACAGCCACCTCCCCGGGGCACTAAAAAAAAATGCTAATTTGGGGGTCCGGAACGGACCCCCGAGCCCCCGGGACCACCACCTCCCGGGGGCTGTGCATGTGAAGGGAGGGGGGCCGCGCGGCCCCCCTCCTGGAGCCCTTGATGGCCCTGGGGACCGCCACCCCCCAGGGCCGGCTCCTGCAGTGTCCCGGGGTGCCTACCCCCGGGACACTGTAGTTTGCTATGACAGGACGGGAGCCTCGCGACTCCCGTCCTGTCATAGCAAACTGCTTTGGTTTTTGGAACAGAGAGCAGGAAATCTGCTCTCTCTTCCAAAAACCAAAGCAGATTGCTTTTCCACACCGGGAGCTGCATCTTAGCAGCTCCCCATGTGGAAAAGCAATGCCGGCTCCCGAGGGACGCGGGGTGCCGGCGGGACCGTGGGGGGATTGGGGACCCCCCCACGGTCCCCAACGGAGAGGGCCAGCCCCGGGGGATGGGGTCCCCGGGGCTAGTAGTGGCCCGGGAGGGGGGCCACGCGGCCCCCCTCCCCATAATTAAAAGATTTTTTTTTTTAAATAAATAAATAAATAAAGGCCGCCCCGGGGGATGGGGTCCCCGGGGCCAGTAGAGGCCTCAGGAGGGGGGCCACGCAGCCCCCCTCCATAAACAAAAATATATATTTGGCCATGCCCCGGGGGATGGGGTCCCCGGGGCCGGAATTGGCCACGGGAGGGGGGCCCACGCGGCCCCCTTCCTGTAAATTTTTTTTTTTTTTTTATTAAAAAAGGGGTCAGGCCCTGGGGGATGGGGTCCCCAGGGCCCAAAAAAAGTAAAAAGAAGAGGGGCCACACAGCCCCCCTTCCAAAAAACAAAAAAACACGCGATCGTGCCGAGGCTCCGCCCCCTCCCAGCAACACTCTGCAAACGCGCCCTGTGGCGCGTTTTAAGTTGGGAAATGAATTCCCCTTCAATACTGGGGGTCCCTGGGGGCCAACTAGCCCACCAGGAACCTCCAGTATGCGCCAGGGGTCTGCGTTGCAGAGAGGTGGTCCAGGCCACGCCCTTTTTACACCTCTCTGCAACGCAGCTCTGTGGCGCTTACTGGAGGTACCTGGTGGGCTAGTTGGACCCCAGGGACCCTCAGGATTCAAGGGGACTTAATCCCCAACTTAAAACGCGCCACGGGCGCGTTTGCACAGTGGTGAAGGGAGGGGCGGGGCTTCAGGTGACATGTGTGCAAACAGGCCCCGTGGCGCGTTTTAAGTTGGGAAATGAATTCCCCTTCAATACTGGGGGTCCCTGGGGGCCAACTAGCCCACCAGGAACCTCCAGTATGCGCCAGGGGTCTGCGTTGCAGAGAGGTGGTCCAGGCCACGCCCCTTTTTACACCTCTCTACAACGCAGCTCTCTGGCGCATACTGGAGATATCTGGTGGGCTAGTTGGCCCCTAGGGTCCCTCGGGATTGAGGAGGAATTAATTCTCCAACTTAAAACGCGCCACAGGGCGTGTTTGCAGACATGTCACCTCAGGCCCCACCCCCTTCCTTCACCATTGTGCAAATATTCCTCTAAAATCAGCCGAACAACGAATTCCGATTTACTCACCTGTTATCAGGAGAGACCTCAGTGCTGCATCTTTGAGCCCAGTACTGATCCTGAAAAGTAATTTTAACCGTACTTACCAGTAACTTAAATTTCCTTCCATAGGATATCATTGCCTGCTTTTTGTTGAAAACGTTTCTAAGTGTCGATTTTTGGAACATACAAATATTCCTCTAAAATCAGCCGAACTACGAATTCCGATTTACTCACCTGTTATCAGGAGAGACCTCAGTGCTGCATCTTGGAGCCCAGTACAGATCCTGAAAAGTAATTCTAACCGTACTTACCAGTAACTTGAATTTCCTTCCATAGGCTAACATTGACTGGTTTCACTTGGAAATTCTTCTAAGTGTGGAGTTTTGGAACTTTATAATATTCCTCTAAAATCAGCCGAACTACGAATTCCGATTTACTCACCTGTTATCAGGAGAGAACCCAGTGCTGCATCTTTTAGCCCAGCACTGACCCAGAAAAGTAATTCTAACCGTACTTACTAGTAACTTGAATTTCCTTCCATAGGCTAACATTGACTGGTTTCACTTGGAAATTCTTCTAAGTGTGGAGTTTTGGAACTTTATAATATTCCTCTAAAATCAGCCGAACTACGAATTCCGATTTACTCACCTGTTATCAGGAGAGACCTCAGTGCTGCATCTTTGAGCCCAGTACTGATCCTGAAAAGTAATTTTAACCGTACTTACCAGTAACTTGAATTTCCTTCCATAGGATATCATTGCCTGCTTTTTGCTGAAAAAGTTTCTGTCGATTTTTGAAACATACAAATATTCCTCTAAAATCAGCCGAACTACGAATTCCGATTTACTCACCTGTTATCAGGAGAGACCTCAGTGCTGCATCTTTGAGCCCAGTACAGATCCTGAAAAGTAATTCTAACCGTACTTACCAGTAACTTGAATTTCCTTCCATAGGCTAACATTGACTGGTTTCACTTGGAAATTCTTCTAAGTGTGGAGTTTTGGAACTTTATAATATTCCTCTAAAATCAGCCGAACTACGAATTCCGATTTACTCACCTGTTATCAGGAGAGAACCCAGTGCTGCATCTTTTAGCCCAGCACTGACCCTGAAAAGTAATTCTAACCGTACTTACCAGTAACTTGTATTTCCTTCCATAGGAATCCACTGTCTGGTTTTCAGCAGAAAAGTTTCAAAGTGTCGATTTTCACAGACTACAAATATTCCTTAAAACTCGCCTGTATGACTTAAACGCATTCTTTCAACTGTTTACAGGAGATGCACCAGTGCTGGATCCAGGATCCACCACTGAGTAAGAAAAAGTAACGATAACACTACTTACCTGCTAAGTGAATTTCCTCCCATAGGATAACATTGGTGATTCTATGTGAAAAAGTTTCTAAGTGTCAACTTTTAAAATACAATAATATTCCTTAAAAATCACTACTGTACCCAAAACGCTTTTACTCAACTGTTTACAGGAGATGTCCCAGGACTGAATCTAGGATCCAGTCCTGTGGTTAGAAAAGTAATCCATAAAGTAACTAATTGCATTTAACTAGAAATTCACATTGAGCTCAATGTTGCATTGTGTTTGAAATTGTGTTGCCCATTGCAACAACTGTAACTACTGTACTTAAAAGTCTATTGCCTATTTGCAAAGTATTTAAACTAAAGTAATTCATTCTGAGAAAGTATATTTTGTAATGTAATGTATAATGTAATTACAATGTAATTTAAAAAATAAAATATCTAAAAATAAATAGTTTAAAAAAATGTAGTAAATCAGTATCAAAAAAATAAAGATAACAATGAATACATTTAAAAATTGTCATTTACAAAAACTTTGAAATTCACAGAAAAAAACCATTGTTTTCAGACATGTTATAGTTAGGAATTAGCATTTAAAAAACCTTTGAAATTCACTGAAAAAAACATAGGTTTCAGGCACGTTATAGTTAGAAATTAGCATTTAAAAAACCTTTGAAATTCACAGAAAAAACCATAGGTTTCAGACACGTTATAGTTA
The DNA here is from genome assembly GCA_963921515.1 of Calotriton arnoldi. Lineage (NCBI taxonomy): Eukaryota > Metazoa > Chordata > Amphibia > Caudata > Salamandridae > Calotriton > Calotriton arnoldi. The sequence continues at coordinate 1,390,867 of CAWUFW010003034.1, read as the reverse complement.
GAAATTTGCATTTAAAAAACCTTTGAAATTCACTGAAAAAACCATAGGTTTTAGGGACAGTTATAGTTAGTTGGACATTGCACTCTTACAAAACCCGTGAAATTCCCCTGTTATAGTTAGTTCAGCTAACTATAACTCGCGCCCCCGCAATGCACTGCTGATGACGTCACATATTACATCACTCATGACATGGTCAGTGACATCACTGATGACATCACTGATGACATCTCAAATGACATCACTGATGACATCACTGATGACATCATCCATGTGATAATTTCATGCATCTTCTCACACCCTAATATAACTTTTGATACACCCACTCTAAATTACAGACTGCCATTCTCAAAACCATAGACACTCCAACACCAATAACTACATACCCACTCACTGACTCTTAGGTCTACACACACATCCACTCACTCACCTGTACAGTCACTCATACATACGGTCACTCAGTACAGGACTATCATATGCACTCATACACCTACATAGACACTCACACACCGCCACTCATCCATAGAGGTACTCACACACCTAGTCAGTCATGCAAATAATTAATCACACTGCCATTTACTCACCTATACAGTTATACACACACCAGCTCACTTACTCATACAAATACTAGCACATTCTTACGCTCTTATACAATCACTAATACAAGTAAACACTCATCCATACAGCCACTCTCACAATCACACACTCTCACTTATACCCATTTATATACTCCAACACACATATATACTGCCTTTCACATATGTAGTTACTCACACATGTAGCACTGAGATATACATTCACTCACTAACACACCCATACACACACTCACCCACCCATACAGTCCATCACAGATGCACTCTTGAAACCATGCACCCAGTGAATCACCCACTGATACATCTATGTGCAGTCACACTCACCCCATCCACACAAACACTCAGGCACCCATACAGATACTCAGACAACCAATCAATAACTCATATAGACACTCATGTAGCTATTTACAAACCCATGCAGCCACTTACACACCAACAGTCAGACGGATAAAGACATTCACACAGTTTAGTCACTAACCCATGCATTTAGTAAGATACGTTTAATCACTCACTTATAGAGTCAGTCACGCACCTACTAAATCATCCATCCAGACACTTATACACCCACTCATTATTCAATACACCTTGGCATATATATTAAACATATTTAAACTTTATAGAAACACACAGTCACTGCATGATGTCATCAGTGATGTCATTTGAGATGTCATCAGTGATGTCATCAGTGATGTCACTGACCATGTCATGAGTGATGTAATATGTGACGTCATCAGCAGTGCATTGCGGGGGCGCGAGTTATAGTTAGCTGAACTAACTATAACGGGGGAATTTCATGGGTTTTGTACGAGTGCAATGTCCAACTAACTATAACTGTCCCTAAAACCTATGGTTTTTTCAGTGAATATATATATATATATAAATATATATATATATATATATTTTTTTATTTTTAATACAAAGAAACGCTGCACTCTAAGGACTTTGTTTATTCAAAGATTTATTGCTATCTCGATTACACCAACGCGTTTCAGCCCTCCTAGGCCTTTGTCACGGTAGGTGAGTCTTTCTTTCAGCACAATTTATATCATTCACATTAGCCTTCAATGCGGCATTGTGGGAAATGTAGTGCTTGTTACATATATACACTATTTACATGTGGTTTGTAGACTGTTGTGTGGAGTTTATTAGTTTTTATAATTCTAAACGACGTTCTATAATTCTTATACATATTTAATTGTTCTTAGTGAGTATATTTTTTAGTATAAGTCTTTCTTTTATGTCCATATGTGTGTTACACTCCTCTTTCTCTGGCTGCCGCCATATTATTGCTCCATATTAGTTCGACACTCCATTAATATGGCTTTGATGTTATCTAATTCTTTTTGTTGGAATTAGTGCCCCCAGTCATGTAGTTAATCCATAGTGATTTTTACACTCCATTGGTATAGTTTAAAGGTTCCTTAATTCTTTTTCTTTTGTTGGGATTAGTACCCACAGTATGCAATTTAGATCCATCAGTTCAACCTCTTTTCCTTTGTCTGTCCTTCCAGTTTTCCTTCATCATTTTGATTTTACTTTCCTTTATTCTAAATGTACATACAGTTCTTATCATTAATGTCTCCTTCCAGTTCCCCTTCGCCATTTTGATTTTACTTTCCTTTATTCTAAATGTACATACAACTCTTCATCGTTATTGATCCCTAACGGGGTCTTAGTTCTTAATCTGATTATGTATCTTGACTCCATTTGTCGAAGTTTGCGAATTCTGTCCCCACCTCGCTCGTTATTCAATATCGAGTGAATACCAAAAAAACTAATTGATTTCCAATCGCCATTCTGGCATGTTAGCATGTGTTTGGCTGTGGCATATGTTATGTCTCTGTTTTTTACTGCTCTCACATGTTCCAATATTCTCTTTTTCAACATGCAGATTGTACTTCCGACATATTGCATGCCACACTTGCACTTGATGACATAAATAACGAATTTGGTGGTACATGTTATTTTTTGATTAATTTCTATTGTTTTTCCTTCAAAGTCTTGTATATTTTTCCGATTTTCTCCAATTTTACACGCTTTGCAGGTGGTACATTTCACAAACCCTCGCTGTTGTTCTTGGAGCCAATTTGTTGGCGTCTCTTCCTGGTAATGGCTTTTCACAATCAAATCTTTTATTGATTTTGTTCTCCTGTATGTTACTAACGGTCTTAAACCTAGAAGGGAACCAATGTCTGGATCGTTTGCAATTAGATGCCAATATTTCTGAATATTTTTGATGATAATGCTACTTTCTTTACTATAAGTGATGATACATCCGGGTGCTTCTTGTTCTTTAGAATTCTCCATTGATTTTTCTTTTTTAGTGATCAAGGTTTCAGTTCGTGATTTTTTCTGAATCTTTTGTCTACCTCTTCGCAGTGTTGTTTCTTTGTAACCTCTAGATTTCAGTCTCAATGATGTTTCTTTGATTTTTTTCTTCCACATCTTCTTCTTTGGAACAATTCCTTTTCATCCTCATGAATTTCCCATAGGGGATGCTTTCTATAAGTGATCTTGGGTGGAAACTTGTCCCATGTAGGATGCTGTTTGTTGATGTTTCTTTACGGAAAAGGGTTGAGTGGATTTGTTCCTCTTCGATGTATATCCAGGTATCTAAGAATGAAATTCACTTTTTGCTTGTTGTAGTAGTGAATGTCAAACCTACATCATTATCATTAAATTTTTGGAAATATCTTATAAATTCACTCTCAGTTCCGTTCCAGATTATAAATAAGTCGTCAATATATCTGACCCATAATATTATTTTTTCCATCTCCACTTGGTTTCGCAGATCTTAGGCTATTTCTTTCTCCCACCACCCCATTGTAATATTGGCATAGTTTGGCGAAAAGAAATGCCCATAGCAGTCCCACAGTCTTGTCTGTATAGCTCATGATTGAAAAGGAAGATGTTATTGGTCAGACATATTTCTATTATAGAAAGTAGCATTCTAGTATGTTCCAATTCAGTTACATTTCTTTGTTGTAGAAAGTATTTGCACGCTCTTAGACCCACTCCATGTTCAATTGACGTGTATAAGGAGACCACGTTGCTAATATGTAGTTTTTATTCCAGCTGATTCCAGTCAATATCCTTAGGAAATCTCCTGTGTCTCGGATGTATGAGCTCAAGCTCTGGGCAATGGGAGCTAAGAAATGGTCCACATATTTTGACATATTTTCATAGAGTGAGTCGCACGAGGAAACAATTGGTCGGCCTGGTGGACTGGCAAGTGATCTATGAATTTTTGGGAGGAAATAGATTGTTGGGATAGTTGGTAAATCCTTTGTCAAAAATTGCAGTTCATTGTCATCAATTAGATTTTTTTCATGCCAGTTTTTTAATTTCATGTTCAAACTCTCTGTCATTTCATTGATAGGATTTTTCTGAAGCTTCGTATATTTGGTGACATCATTTAATTGTCTATATGCTTCTTTCTTTTAATCGTCTATGTTCATCAGGACGATATTTCCACCCTTGTCCGCGGGTTTTATTATTATTTTTTTGTTTTCCATCAATGATTTTAGAGCATTTCTTTCTTTGCATGTGAGATTTTCTTTTTTAGCTTGATGTTTGATTTTTGACATTTTATCCAATTCTCCTATTATAGCTTCGGCAAATAGATCAAATTTATTTCCCAGTGACAAAGCTGGACAATATTTTGACTTTTTCTTTAGGCCACTGGAGGAATGTTTGTCAACTTCTATTGATAATTCTTGGATGACTTGTTCTTCTGATGCCTCTTCGTCCCCCAAGTTAAACATCAGATCAAACATATTCTTTAGATCGGGGATTTGGTCAATAGTTAATTTGATATTCTCATATTCAATTATTTATTTCTCATCTGATTTATTGTCCTTTATATTTCTGATTGCATTCGTTTTTGCTAATTTTAATTTTCTTATGTATTTGTATAAGTCAATTCTTGTTTGGGGGTAGTCATAATGGCTTTCGGGACAGAAAGAGAGTCCTTTGTTTAGTAGTGTAGTTCCTTCCTCTGTTAGTTTATGATGTGATATATTCACAATTAAATCGGCTTTTACTTTTTCAGGCTGCGGAGAGGATATTTCCTTCTTACGTCTTGATCTTCTTGTTTTTCTTGATTTTTTGATGCTTCCAGATTTTCTCTGCCTCTTCCTCGCCTCATTCCTCTCCCCCTTCCCCTCCCTCTTGCCATTGTTTGATCGATATGCATTAGACGCATTTCCTCTAAAAAAGTTGGCTTGATAGCTGAATTTGGACCACTTATCCCTTCTCCTTCGCTTATGTCTGATTCACTCGTGATCTCTCCAGTGGTACTATATTTATTGGCTGAATAGTTCCTTTTTAGTGCATCGAATCTTTTAGCAAATGTCAGTATTCTTCCTTGCATGTAGTCCGCCTTGTCCCTCTTGAATATCCTTTGTTTCCGTTCTTGGATTTCAGTTTCATATTTCTCCAGTCGTATTTCCATTTCCTTCCTTAATTTATTTCCTTCCTCTTTATTAGTGTGAGCTTTGATTTGAGTTTCCACATCCTCAATATGTTTTGTTATTTCATCTAGGTCTATCCTTAACGTGTTTTATAAGTATCTTTATCATATTTGTTGAACATTGCATATTGTTTTGACCCCATTCCTCTAATAGGGCGATTTTGGTATCTGGATGTGTTGGCATCGTAAAAATTCGTAGTCCTCTTGGGACTCGATTTACTTCTATATATTTCTCCAGAGCTATTGGTTCCCAACTTTTATTTATTTCCTTCCTGTACAGACGTTCTACTTGGAAGATTAATTGTTTTGGCGAGTTCCCTTGGCTTTCTTGTACATTGTTTTCCCTTGTCATATTTAGCATGGGCTGCATGTCAGATTGAAACATTGTTGCCACTTTCACCGTGCGTTTTGCCTTCCGCGCCTCCATTACAGTTTTGTTTGTCACACGCTGTTTAAAACACCACAGTCTATTTTCTCACTCAAATCGAAATAGTATGGGAACCACTTCCCCTTTTAGAGCTGTAATCAAGTCCCAGCCACGCTATTCGTATGCCAATGGTATTGTTTACCAGTTTGACTTTTACTCCCAAAAACAGCGTAATGGCTGTTTCGTGAAACACATTTGATCCTTTATGTATTTACACTCACCTCTAGGGAGACTCCCGTGTGATCGGCGTCCTCCGACCCCGATCTATGGCGCTCTACCACCGAGGTAGTTTGCTCCTTTCTTTCGTAGTTTTCATGGGTTCACGGGCGCTGCTGCTTCTTTCTTAACGTGGCACACTTGGATCCTGTTCGCAGCGCGCTCCACAACGGGTGCAGACGTGATGGGCTGAATCCAAGCCCTAGCGTTAATTTTAATACAAAGAAACGCTGCACTCTAAGGACTTTGATTATTCAAAGATTTATTGCTATCTCGATTACACCAACGCGTTTCAGCCCTCCTAGGCCTTTGTCACGGTAGGTGAGTCTTTCTTTCAGCACAATTTATATCATTCACATTAGCCTTCAATGCGGCATTGTGGGAAATGTAGTGCTCGTTACATATATACACTATTTACATGTGGTTTGTAGACTGTTGTGTGGTGTTTATTAGTTTTTATAATTCTAAACGACGTTCTATAATTCTTATACATATTTAAATATTTTAATATGGCGGCAGCCAGAGAAAGAGGAGTGTAACACACATATGGACATAAAAGAAAGACTTATACAAAAAATATACTCACTAAGAACAATGAAATATGTATAAGAGTGCAGCGTTTCTTTGTATTAAAATTAACGCTAGGGCTTGGATTCAGCCCATCACGTCTGCACCCGTTGTAGAGCGCGCTGCGAACAGGATCCAATTGTGCCACATATATATATAAATATATATATATATATATATATATATATATCCATCTACAAAGTTTCCCTTTGATGAAGATGCCACATACAGCGAGTTTTACCTTTTATTCTGAGGACAATAGGTGAGTTCAGTATCCAATCTCAAATCAAAAATAAAAGCCAAACGCGTTTCAGACATAAAGTAGTCCTTGTTCACTGGCACTTGCAACAGGAAACGGCAGCCTCTTGTGAAACACCTGCTCATTATCTTATACTCCCGCCCTGATGGGCGTTCAATGGGCGTGTACATCTTTGCATTCTGGTCATTGCAGTTCATATAATATAATACCCCCGTGGGTGCCGTCGTACCTTCTATTTTGCTATATCTTACCCCAGTGGGTTGATGTGAGTCGAAGACACTGAAAACATCAAATTAAAAGTCACTCAGAAGCGGACTCGCCGTCCCTAACGCCTCCGTTATCCCAGGCGCCACAGGTCCGTAAGATTTGCAGCAGGGCATCTTCAAAACTAGGGGAGCCGCTACAAATCCATCTACAAAGTTTCCCTTTGATGAAGATGCCACATACAGCGAGTTTTACCTTTTATTCTGAGGACAATAGGTGAGTTCAGTCCATCAGGGCGGGAGTATAAGATAATGAGCAGGTGTTTCACAAGAGGCTGCCGTTTCCTGTTGCAAGTGCCAGTGAACAAGGACTACTTTATGTCTGAAACGCGTTTGGCTTTTATTTTTGATTTGAGATTGGAGACTGAACTCACCTATTGTCCTCAGAATAAAAGGTAAAACTCGCTGTATGTGGCATCTTCATCAAAGGGAAACTTTGTAGATGGATTTGTAGCGGCTCCCCTAGTCGCGAAGATGCCCTGCTGCAAATCTTACGGACCTGTGACGCCTGGGATAACCGAGGTGCTAGGGACGGCGAGTCCGCTTCTGAGTGACTTTTAATTTGATGTTTTCAGTGTCTTCCACTCACATCAACCCACTGGGGTAAGATATAGCAAAATAGAAGGTACGACGGCACCCACGGGGGTATTATATAAAGTGAACTGCAATGACCAGAATGCAAAGATGTACACGCCTATTGAACGCCCATCAGGGCGGCAGTATAAGATAATGAGCAGGTGTTTCACAAGAGGCTGCCGTTTCCTGTTGCAAGTGCCAGTGAACAAGGACTACTTTATGTCTGAAACGCGTTTGGCTTTTATTTTTGATTTGAGATTGGAGACTGAACTCACCTATTGTCCTCAGAATAAAAGTTAAAACTCGCTGTATGTGGCATCTTCATCAAAGGGAAACTTTGTAGATGGATATATATATATATATTATATATATATATATTTCCGCCAATTGAGGAGGACTGTGATGGGTACCTGTTTCGCCCCCAGCTACACTAACTTGTTTATGGGCTGGTGGAAGGAACAAGTATCCATCCCAGAAGACACAGCACTATACATAGAGTACACCGTCTTGTGGCTCAGCTATATAGATGACTTATTCATCATATGGAGGGGCAACACGATGTCTGCAGAAGAATTTGTTAAGAAACCGAGGAAGAATTAGCTGAATCTTAACTTCACCTGCAACACCAGCATCACAAGTATATAATTCCTGGATATGGTAGTGGAAGTCAAGGAGGGGTGTCTGGCCACCAACCTGAACCTGAAGCCCACAGCAGGGAACAGTCAGTCTTCTCCATGCCATCAGTAGCCACCCGGAGTCGCTCAAGTGGAGTATCCCATAAGGTGAGCTGTTGAGGGCAAGGAGAAACTGCAGCTCTTCAGATGCATTCCACACTGAACAGGTAATAATGCTTGACAGGTTCAACAAGAGAGGTTAATCAGAATGTGTGCTGAAGAGAGCAGTTGAGAGAGTTTCCCTCAAATATAGGGACAGCATCCTTTTTATGCCTACCAGAGTCAAGGATGAGTTAGGTGAGGGCACACCTAGATATGTAACCACTTACAACCAGCACAAGCAGTTGGAGAAAATCTTGAGATGTAACCACAGCCACCATCATAGGTAACACACTGGATTACAGACCCAGCATAATATATAGGAGGAGTAGATCCTTGAGGGATAGTCTTGTCCATAGTGATATCGCTGCCAAAGACACATCAAGGTTGGGCAATTTGCAAGGCCTTTTTCCTTGTAAGAAGTGCAAGTCATGTAAATTTAGCTGCAACAAAACAGAGTAAACGATCCTGGTGAAAACCAAAACTAGAAAGATTACTAAATTCCTAGCATGCAGCTCACAGTATGTGGTTTATGTCTTGGAGTGCCCATGTGGTAAGCGCTATGTTGCCAGCACCATACATCAGGCCAAAAAGAGAATTCTTGAGCACATGCTTGCCATAGACAACAAGGATCCAGAGTACCTGGTGGCTCAACATTCCCGTGAGGCTACAGTGATAGAAGTGAGCTGGTCTATTTCATTGACCAAGTTCCACATTCAAACAGAGGGAGCAACCGTACACTCAACCTCAGGCATCTAGAATTGAGATACATTATTGACCAGGAAACCATGGCCCCAGGTCACTGAGGAGGAGCTTAGAGTGCGTCTAGGGGATTAGGTTCTTTCCCCTCTAATAGAACATATATATATATATCTATATATATCTATATATTTATATCTATCTATCTATCTATCTATCTATCTATATATATATATATATATATATATATATCAAAAAATCTAACAAAGAAAGAAAATTAGAAAATGTAAAGAAATATTATCTACTTAAAGAATTGTATATTTAAAGGTAAAATCCACAATTTCTTGGGTCCGCTGATGCTTTAGGATACAGGTTTCTGACATATGGTACTTTACCGCAATGGAAAACTGTGGAAAGGTCTGCTGTTGATTTTAATTGGGTGATGGTGGAAAAAGGAGGGAAGTGTCCCTTTAAATAGACACTCTAGATAATGCAACTCAATGGCCCAGTAGAAGGCTTTTTGCCAAAACGCGTCAGCAAGGAATTATCAGCACGGAGCACTTTGGTATTGAGAATGGAAAAAGAAAATATATGTGGAACCATACCGGATTTGAGCCGTCTCCTATTTTGAAGTCAGGAGGTGAATGGAGTCACGTTGAGGAAAAGATGGGAACTGAATTCATATATGTACATAAATGCCTAACAAAAAATGAATGTGTCTGTCTGTAACGCAACTGGTGCTCATGTAAAGCGCTCTGATACCTTCGGGTCTAGTTTGCACTTTATAAAACTCCCCCAAAAATATGTATATACCATGTAAAGATTTCAAGAAATGCCCAGCCTGCCTCATCAATGCTCCACTTGCAAACCTCCTTTCTCCATTTATGGATATGTCATCAGTGATGCCATTAGAGATGTCCCTGACCTTGTCATGAGTGATGTAATATGTGAGGTCATAAGCCGTGCATTACAGGGGTGTAAGCTATAGTTAGCTCAGGTAACTATAACTGCTGAATTTCTATGGTTTTGTACAAGCGAAATGTGAGCCTAACTATAACGTCCCTATTACCTTTGGTTTTTTCAGTGAATTTCTAAGGTTTTTTACATTCTATTTCCTAACTATAACACCCCTGTAACTTTGTTTTTTTCAGTGAATTTCTAAGTTTTTAAAAAATATTAATTTCCTAAGTATTGTTTCATGATTTTTGGGGGATCATTGCAAAGGTCGCGTTCTGTGCGTATCATCGCAATACATATTTTCTGCTTTCACGGAGTCATCACGAAGACCGCGTTTTTTTCAAAAAGTGTAAAACACATATAGACAGATATTTTAAACAATGTTTGGCAATAGGTGAGTACTAACATTTTGTTTAAACTTTCCTGTATGCAGTCATTTTCAAATAAAACCACTTTTAAATTGAGTTTTCTGTTTTCGCTGTGACGTCTATAGCTGCGATGACATCAGTAGTTGCGAAGACTTTGTTTTGCAAAACTGTAAAACTCATAGATGTAGATATGTTAAACAATGTTTGACAAGAGGAGTTTACTAACATACTATTTAAACTACTCCTTCTGTAATAATTTTTAAAGAAAACGACTTTTAAATTGTATTTCCTATTTTACGCAATGACATTGGTAGTTGTGATGATGTTGGCATTCGCGAAGATCATGTGACCTGGAAACAAAAAGATATGATTGGAGGAGGCAGTTTTCAACTATTTTTATAGGAAGTGCCCACCCATTTCTCTGTTCTTGAATATTTAATTTATTCTAGGTTTATTCTGAGCAGCTCCCTGTGGTTTTTCTGCAGCACTCTGTTCAGAGTTTGGCATTTGGCTTTTTTTGAATGGCAAAATGGCAATAGGAGGTAGTCATCAAGATGAGGTGCCACAGCACTCAGAGCAGGAGGAGCAGGAGGTGACATGAAGACTCTGATGATGAAGGGCCTGCACCAAAGAAGGGGAGTATTGCATGGCATCAGGAGAGTCGAAGATGGTCACCAAATTTGTTAAATGTTGTCTCTCTGGCAAGATCCTCTCAAGAGGATCAACCAAAAAATATTCATGTGGGACAACATCAAAGTTGTATCATCTAAAAATCTACCACTGGAAGCAGTTGAAGAGAAAAAAGGTAGGAGAGAGAAGGTGTAGGACCCTCAACATCCTCGGCTATACCATCTGCCCAGGACAGAGAGTCCCAACAGAAGTTCAGAGGTGTTGTGCCATTTTTTTTTCATTTATCCTAGTTTTGCTCTATTTTTGTGCTGGTTGTTTCAATTTTTTCTGCCCCTTGTTGCCATTTTGTTTGAATAAGAATACAAAAAAAAAGTTAGAAAATCACAAAAAACAGTTCTACAAAAATGAAGAAAAAAAAAATTCTCGTTAGAATTGCCTTTTACTGTTAAAAAAAAAGCTAAAGTATGCTGTATGGGTGAGTGAGTGGCTATCTGACTGGCCGTATAGGTGACTGAGTGGTTACCTGAGTGGTTGTGTGCATGAGCGAATGGGTGTGTGATTAATGGTATAGGGCAGTGAATGGGTGTGTGAGTGGCTGTATTGGTAAGGGATTGGCTGTTTGCGTGGTTGCATGGGTGAATGAGTTCTAGTGTGAATGGTTGTATGGGTGACTGCCTGCTTGTGTCAGAGGGTGTATGTGTGAGATAGTGGCTGTGTGAGTAGCTGTATGGGTGTCTGAATGGTTGTGTGAGTGGCTGTATGGGTGAGAGAGTATCTGTATGAGTAAGTGTATGGGTGAATTAGTGGCCGTGTGAGTGGCAGTATGAGTGAGTGTATGAGTGGCTATATGGGAGAGTGCGTGGCTGTGTGAGTGTCTGTATGAGTCAGTGAGTGGCTGTGTGACTGGTTGTATGGGTGAGTAGCTATGTAAATAGATCTACTGGTGAGTGACTGCTAGTATCAAAGACTGAGGGGTCGATTCCGATTCGGGCCGGAAATTTCTCCGACCGAGCTGGACCCGGAGAGATTTCCGACCGAATCGGACCCGTGCAGTCCGACCGAACGAGTACGATGCGTCCGTATGTTATCGGACTCGAGTCGGTCGGACTCCCATTGAAGTCAATGGGAGCCGGTCGTACAACGCGTACGTGGGCTCCCATTGACTCAATGGGTGCGAGTCGGACAAGGGCACCCCCTACAGCGGGTACGCGGCGAAGCGATTCATGCCGTACACGCACAGGTAGGGGGACCCATGGGTCCCCCTGTGTGCGACTCGCGCGGCTACGCGTACAGGGGGTCCGACATGGACCCCCAAAGTACGGCTCCGACAGCTCTTACGAGCCGGAGTGCGCGGCTCGGTCGGACTGCTCGCGGCGCGCATCGTACTTACCCGGCCGGGAAACGTCTCCATTGCGCGGTGCGAGTCGAGTCCGAGCGAGTCAGTCGGAGTGGTTCGAGCCGGGAGCGAGTCAGTCGGAGCGGTCGGGACGCCCGGACGAGTCGGTCGGCGATTTCGCATCGTACTCGCTCGGCCGGACCCGCGTACGGTTCGGTCGGGAAACAGGGCTCCGAATCGGATCCGGTAAAGCCGAATCCGATTCGGAGCCCTACCGGCCGAGATCGGAATCGGCCCCTGAGTGTGTGACAGTGGCTCTGTGAGTAGCTGTATGGGTGTCTGAATGATTGTGCAAGTGGTTATATGGGTGACAGAGTATCTGTGTGAATGAGTGTATGGGTGATTTAGTGGCTGGGTGTGTGATTGGCAATATGGGACAATGAGTGGGTGTGTGAGTGAGTATATGAGCGAGTGAGTGACTGTGTGAGTGGTTGTATAAATGAGTGAGAGGGGGTATAAGCAGCTGTATATTGGTGAGTTAGTAACTGTGTGAGTTGTTTGATTGAGTGAATTGGAGTGTGACAGGCTGTATGGGTAAGTGAATGGTTGTGTGAGTGCAGTATGGGAGTGTGAGTGCCTGTATGACTGAGTGAGTGCTAGTGTGAGTGGCTGTATTGGTGAAGTAGCAGCTGGGTGTGTGATTGGCAATATGGGACAATGAGTGGGTGTGTGAGTGAGTATATGAGCGAGTGAGTGACTGTGTGAGTGGTTGTATAAATGAGTGAGAGGGGGCATAAGCAGCTGTATATTGGTGAGTTAGTAACTGTGTGAGTTGTTTGATTGAGTGAATTGGAGTGTGACAGGCTGTATGGGTAAGTGAATGGTTGTGTGAGTGCAGTATGGGAGTGTGAGTGCCTGTATGACTGAGTGAGTGCTAGTGTGAGTGGCTGTATTGGTGAAGTAGCAGCTGGGTAAGTGGCTATATGGGTTTGTGAGTAGATATGTGAGTAGGTGAACCGGACAGTAAGTGCTGTGTGTGTAGTTGCATTGGTGTCATTATCTGTATGGGTGAGTGAGTGGCTGTAACAGTGACTGTGTATGTGAGTGAGTGGGTGAGGGAGGGGCTGTACCACTGACTTGGAGGGTATGTGAGTGGTTTAGGAGTAGGTGAATGGGTGTGTTAGTGGTTGTTTAAGCATATGAGTGGGGGTGTAATCTAGTCTATGAGTGAAGTAATAGGAATGTCATTGGATCTATGACTGAGGGAGTGCTTCTGTGAGACACTGTATATGGAAGGGGATGTCTTAGTGCCTGCATAAATGAGTAGCTAAATGATTGAGTAAGTTGTTGCGTGACTACCTACTAATCTGCTCTATTACACAGTAACTTTTAATCACAAAATAGGCATAAGTAAGTAATAGGAAGGTGTTAGAAGAACACTTATGTTTAAAACACTCTCCATGGATATCTGCAAGAAATAAGTGTGTGGTAGAGGAAGTGTTTTCACACATCTAACAAAGTTCAACTGCAGCCACTATTAAAAAGAAATGGAAGATAAAGGTATGTTAGTATTTAATCTTCAAAATTACAAAGACATAACAATACACACTGCTTATACTGTAAGACTATATTACAAAAATGTTAAAATATAATTTTCCCTTTTTTACTGTTCTCAGTCTTCATACTTCTTCACCGTAAATGATGATTTGTATGAAGCATCATCCTCGAACAGTGGGGAAAAAACAATCAATGGATTGTAAAAAAAAACTGCATAGTAGATCACTATTACTATGCATTTCAATCATTACAATTGAATATTTATTGGCTTTTTCTACACTTACTACAGTAATATGAGGAAACGTATGTTAAAAATCTTTTCAGATTATTATATCTGGTACAATATTACAAATAAATATGAAGTACTCTTCAATTTTGGAGATCCTATTGAAAACATTACCCCTGGTAGGCCAAATGATGTGTAAACTACTGATGAGCCATGTAAACAAAATCCCACACAGTACTTTTTCCCACATATAGGGCGTAGAAGCTTAGGGCATCATTACGAACCGCAACGGCAAACGGGACTGCCCGCAAGAGGTGCGGCGGTCCCACCATGTCAATTAGGATGCCACCGCCACGGTGGTGGTGGCATCCTGCATCATTTACATTGCGGCCGGCGGTGCTGTGAGCAGCACCCGCCGCAATGTAAATAAAGCATGTTGCGCATTGGCATGCACAACGTGACAGGCACCGCGCGGTGCCTGCCACCCTGTGCATGCCAATGTAAAGTGCACCCCCCACCCCCCCGGGGGCCCGCAACGGGCCCCCATTACCAAAGACCGTATGCCTGCATCACAATATGGATGGCGGTGTCTTGCAGACACCGCCACCATATTGTGCACGTTTTCCGCCCGGTCGACGAGTCGACCGGCGGAAAAGCGGCGGACGGTCTTCCCATCCGCCGTGGACCCCCCAGCCATCCTAATATAGTGGGGGGTCACTGAGGCATGGATGGCGGGCGTATCGCCCCCGACGGGCCGGCGTCGGCTACCGCCGGCACTGCGGGGGCGATCCGCCAGCCATCCAAATAGGCCCTTTAGTTGGAGAAACAAAAGGGGACACTTTTTTACTTTGAAGACAGTGTTTGATTTCATCTTAAGGCTACTGTAATTGGAGTATGTCCATCCACGTTCAGACTTTAATTAGAGTGTTGTCTTTAGTTGCTATATTAACTATTAAGGACTCTTGATTTTTTAAGATCTTTTTGAAAACAGTACCCTCAATAGGCCGAATAATGTCTATAAAAGAGATAAACCACATAGAAGAAACATTGTACGTCACTTTTTTATCCAGAAATTTTATTTAGAGCTTTGGTTGAAAAAAGAAAAGATATGAGTTCGGTAGTTTGAATGGTAGTTTTGGTTTAAATTTTAAGTTAATGTCATTGCATTCTGTCCATCCAGTTTCGCTCTTTAAATATACAGAGTAGTGTCCAGAAATGTATTTACTCCTTTGTGAAAGATGGTAGCGAAAGTAGTAAAATTTCTTCCCAAAATTGATATTTGTCCAGCTTTGAAGTTTGTAATTTGAGTTTCCAATTTGGAACCATGTGCTCTGCATCGTTGTAGCATAACTATGAGGTATTTTCCAGTTGTTCACACAACAATGTAGAAATGACGTCTGATCTGCAGTTTTGGCTGGTCATATATTGGTCAGCGTTTTTGTAAAATTTCTCAAAAGGTACACTTTTATATTCTGGTTATGTTAAATACAAAAATCATTCAGAATTGATTTTGGTGCTGGATGTGAAAGAACAATCTTCGCAGTCATGGTCCCATTTGTAACTTAGTCCAAATAAATCATCAATATTTACTTCTTCCTGTTCTAAGACTCCAATGATGTCCTTAATAAATTATTGTGCATCTTGTTGAGTGTTGAGAGTAAACATTAGTGATCTGCTACATATATCTAGAAGATCTCAGATCCATGAGGCAGAACGTATCACAGTTCTGTCAGTCACTAAATGTTGGAGCAAATTATGTGGTGCAGAACATATTCTCTTACCAGTTTTTTGTTCAATTTGGTTTACTACATGGGGTAAATTTAACAGGATATTCAGAACAACATTCTCATAGCAGTTGACTCCTGAACTGTTTTCAAACTGATAACCTACAATATCTCCCAAATTTTGCAGTTTTCTCTTTTTAGCACCCTTTGGATTATCCTTGTGTCCTTACTTTTCTTGAGCATCCGTAGACTGTTTTGTAATCTCCCACTTCGGACAGATTATCCGTTTCTCAGAAACAGGGTACTGGCCTAAATGAGGAGCGTAAAGACTTCTTACACAGCTTGCATCAACACTAACTTTCTTCTCATCAAAGTCAATCAAAAACAACCCGGACAATGTTCTAATTTGCAATAATGCTACATATGTCATTCCTTCTTTGAATTCAGAACTTCCAACATTAACAAAAGCTGCAGCTACACTTAAACCTTGTGATTTATGGATGATTACAGCATACACTAGATAGAGTGCAAACTGCTGGCTCCACACATATAATTCACTAGCAGAAAACCCACAATGCATCGTCCAATCTGCTTGACACCTTCAATCTGATACAATTTTATAGCCAAGTATTCAACCTGATCTCTATTTGGGGAAATTAATGAAATCAATAACCTTACCCGTTGCACCATTTGCTAACGCTTCCTCAACATTTAAATTATGACGTAAAATGACCAGACAGTTTTTGCTTACGCGTAAACGCTTCTCTAATCCTGCAGTTTTGGATACAGAATTCTCCAAAGGAATTTTGCTTGTAGTTTATCTGTCAGTAGTATACTGTTCCATTTTATCAATAGCTGTAATTTCCAAAATATCTTGTTCCTCTACTTTTAGTAATTATTCATTAAAGGTGGAACACTCTTGAAGTGTTGGCATTTAACAAACTATAGATTTCTTGATGAAATTGTACATTAGTTCTGTTCCTGTAACATTAGATGGGAATAGACTCTTGATAAGGTGACTTTCCAAAGCACCTTTCCCCTCTTTTGTCAGTACTCCTACTCTAATATCCTTCAGTAAGTCTCCATATTCTACATCAGATGCTTGGCACATATGTTTCACTAATTCTTTGTATTCAAAGTTTAACCAAATATCGACTTTGCCAATACTTCCCAGAGAATTTCTTGTTTCATTATGGAGAGGTTTTGTGAAATCAGGTTGTCCTTTTCCAGGAATAGGTTGCAGTAGTTGACCTAACACAATTAAATGCTTTCCCCCAAAGAGTACATCGTAGTTTGTTCTTAAAATCTGCTGCATTCTTTAGTGTATGAAGGCAAGCATTATGTTCGATACCATGCTCACTTCATCAATGAATAGAACCTTCAGTTTTTTCAATACTCTTAATACCTCACTGCAAGCGTCACCAGATAATTTCTCGTATTCCAGTGTATTGTCATGTACAACATGTAGCATTAGTAGTCAATGTAGAGTAATTCCTTTAATATTATCTGCAGCTAATCCTGTTGGTGTTTTACTACACATGACAAATTTGAATATGTAGTCTTCTGTAGATATCTAGTGGGAACTTTAATTAGAAAGTTTTTCCCAGTGCCAGCTTGTCCACTGATGTACAGTAATATGGAGTTTATATGAAGAACATTCACATTGTTTTTCCCGTAGAGAACTACATACTCTATTTTATCTTTAACTTCAGTTGTAAATTCTCTGTGTTCATTGTTCAGTTGTTCTACTAACAGTTCGAAAAGCACAGTTTCCTCTCTTGCTTACTGCATTGCATTTCCCACCTCATTCATAGCTATAGCTGCTTCATTTTGAATTATTGGTTCTCCAAGAGGATCTTGACTTGCTGGTGAAGAACTTTGGCTACTTTGTGAACTCTCCCTGGCTCAGCAGCGATTATTTCTTCCTGTTCAATCTCATCTTTCAACTTTTCCACATAGGTTGGAAAGACAGAACACTCAATACTGTCTTTCACAGCATGAAATGAGTTTTCATAACAGTCATAGTTTCCAAGTAAATCTGATTCAGCTCGCCATGGCTTGAACAACTGCAAAACTGCCAAGTAGAAAAACTCTCTTCTCTCTGCAGTTTGGCTACTAAGCTTTCTGTGGTTAATTGGATTTCCTTTGTTGTCTCTCACCAAACAACCGTCATATCCAACAACTGCATATCTTCCTTCTGCTATGTTTTCATTTACATTACTTCTATATGTATAATGCTGACGTACTTCATATAGACACATGTTTTCAAGATGGGGACTCCTTCTTGGGTAGTATGTATCCAGCATGTTAGTCTTCAGAATGTCTGTACTCTCGGGATCAAATTCTGCATGGTACTGATGGAGCAAGGATTCGAGAAAATGAAACTTGCTCGAAGAAATCCTCCATTAACTTTTACTAATCGTTAAAACTGTAGATAAGATGAAACTAATATACACTAGACACCGACAAATGGGGAGAAAAGCTTACGCATGCTTAAACTAATGAAGATTAAAAACCAACGCGACTAAAACCTGCTTTAATTTGTAAAAACGCTCTGCGCATGTGCAAATCTGAATACGTAAAGATAACGTGACTAACTCGCTTTGAGAGGGAAAACCTCGCGCATGCGCAAGAAAAACCAATACGTGGTCTTGAGGTACTGGGTGCCCGGCATCTGCTTGCTTGAATCTAAAAGAAAGCTGCTGTTGTTAACGCTTTTGTCTAAGAAAGATAATAACAACATGGGATAGAGTAGAAGTGGGTAGTGAACAGTGAGAATTATATGTCTAAGAAAAATAACATCTGTTTATGATTCCTTTATTAATAGAGAAAATTCGGGCCTGCTAGAAGCTTGACAGAAAAAGAAAATGGCGATAGGTGACCCAGAGTTGCACATGCTCAGTGAGACCATGATGTGACCCGTTGACCGAAAGGGCTGAATGACTGCCAAGAATCAAGGACAGAAGACATGAGAAAAGAAGACATGTATCATTCGTCTATGTAGTCTGTATCGAATAAATTATTGTGAATGGCAACAATATATGCATGGGAAGAGGACAATATGAATGAGCTAAAGGGGAAGGGCTAGTTAACAATAAAAGTCTTAATAAAAATGAATATGTCAGCATGATGTGATGAAGACTCCCCTACCCCCGTCCAATCATATTCTGTATTTTAGTGAAATTTGCAACTCTTGAGGGTGGGACATGTAGAAATAAAGACTATAACTAGAGTAAGGTGAGATAGATTGAGGAATCGCTCATCGACGCTGAGAGAGAAGAGTATGCTGCATCGGGAAAGAGCGTCATAGAAGAGAGAGAGAGAGAGAGAAGCGAGAGCAGACTGGGAAGATTTCAGATCCGAAATGACAGCCTGATTAGATTCGAAGATTTGAGGAAGAAGATTGAGGAGGGAGAGAGTGTAAGAGAGGGAATCGCCCTGGTGCGTCGGGTTTGTAGAAAAGCTTAGTAAGTATTGGTCCTGTCCTGATCCTGTCCTTTAGTCCTTGTCTCCTGATCCTAAGTCAGGGGACCTCCACCATTCCTTTTGGCCGGAGGGTTGGGTTTCCGGTCAGTTCTTATTAGGTAAATTATATTCTTTCTCAAATTTGCATATATGTTTGCAAATGTACGTTAATATGTGCCTTTTGTCTCTACATCTATCCGCTCTTATGCATTGATTTTTGTTGAAAGAGGTTGTGTAATTGAATGTATTTTGCTAAATGAAATTTCTCTCTCCCATTAAAGAATGATTGAATTTGCACTGTGATTCTGTAAAGATGAGCGTTCAATTTTATGACTGAAAATTTAGATAAAGCTTATAAATCCTACTCAGAGTCTGTGGTCATTTCACTAAGAGCTGTGCATTAGTTTAAGAAGTTGTTAATATCACCATCAACTAACTCAACTAATGGTCCATCGACCAGAGGAAGACTGTTGATTCGTGAAAGATTAGTTAGGCATTGAAATGTCAATTTAACCTGTTTTGTGGTTAAAGGGAAATAACTAATCAGAATTTTGAATTATAAAACTTGACCCCCCCAGCGGATTGCCCAGGGAGTGTAGATGAGTGATTATGAACAAATGCATATGGGCCCAGTGAAATATGCAGTGGTGAAATATTTTCCAACCCTGGGTTTCAGCTGGATCAGTACTGTATTTCAAGGAAATACTTAAATACTCTATTACGAGCACTAGCAAGGGCTAGGCTTACCCAGACAATTCCTCTGGACTTGGAGAACAAACTAGCTGAGCTCAACCTGTCCGATCTTTCATAAAAACCTATTTCTCTGTGGGAAAGCATTTTTAAACTGAAACTGTACTGTTTTTTCATAAGATTCTTTTCTGCAGAAATCTCCTCCCACATCTCTTTCATCTCTGTCTTCTCTGGCTTTGTTATATCTGAAGTTAAGTAGTGAGCAACAGCGATGGAGTTGTCTGCAACAAATTGTAGATCCATATTTGCATTCCACATTTTCAGAATGACAGGGTTGTAGTCATTTATGTATTTTGAAGACTCTGTTCTTCTTATGTTGTATGTATTTTTTGGTGACGTCCGTGTTAGGATGTGTCTGAGTGCAGACAAATAGCAGTTCACTCTTTCTTCTGAGATCACAGGTCGTGTGAATCCAAAATGACATCTCGAGTAAAAAATTTCCTTTGGATCTATATTTTCTACAACAGTGTTTCCCACACCTATGAGTTTGAAATCTTAGAACTTGTTGTCTTAAACCCTTGTCAGCAGTATCTTTTTGGATGCCCATGTCACATACAGTTCTATGAAAGATAAGACAGACCCATCAGTGTCTGTTCCAAACTTCGGGGGTATCTTTTTACCCATAGCAGCATGTGAATATGTGGAGCACTTCTTGCTTGGTACTCTTTGCGCCAAAGAAATCAGTCGCTTCACCAAGAGGAGGATTAGTTTTTTTGCGAATGAAAGACATCATGGCTTGAAACCTGTGGTTAAAATATCTGCAAATGTTTGCAGGGCCCAACGAGCAGAGTTCTCCTGGTGTCTTCAGATTAATGTCTTTTATATTTTACTTTGCTTCTGATAAGAATTCAAGCAGATCAGCTCATTCGTACTCAGCACAACTGAGTGTCAGAAACAAAATAGGTGCTCCTAGGTTTCTGAACATGAATTTCAGCTCACCATGACAACGATACCAATACTCATTGGTACCACGCTGACACACCATCAAACTAATCAAGTTTTATTCTAGGTTTTCATCTTTTCCATGAACTTTGTCAGCAAATTCCCTTGCTGACAGATTTTGCAGATTCACTCCTGTTTTGAGAATGTGATTTACTGCATAGGAGAGCCCAGACAAGTCGCTCTCAAATAGTAGATGAAATATATAGGGAATACACTGGCGAAATCTAGGGTCCTCTGAATAGTCTAGTTGATCTGTACTCAGCTGCTGGTATTTATTCAGACCGGTCATCATACCTACTACCTACTCCAGTAGGAAATAGATGCGTTAAACAACGAGCTTCTAAACTTTTTTCCCACACACCTAAGGGAGCTCGTTTTGCTTTTTTCATTTGAAAGAGATAAATACCATCACCAATGATCTCTTTAGAATGTAGAGGGTGAATACTGCAGTGTTCATAAATTTCTTCTGATCCTGATCGATCCACCTTTTCAATCTGACCTGTCGGTGATAATGTTTCATCCTCCATGTGTGTAATATCTTGAAGAGCATCTACATTTTTATAGTACATGTTATTTTGTACCAAATAAAATGTTGCTTTTTTTACTTTACTAACATCTTCTAACTATTTCCATATCTATTTGCTCTTGATAGGGACACCATTGACTAGAATTATATGTACTTCTTCCAAATCTCTCTGCACCCCTACAGTTTCAATGTTCTGCTTGCAATCTAATGGCAAGTACACAACTCTACATATAGGACCTTACTGGAGCTCAGTTGGAGGTAGCCTCCCTGTCTTGGTCCATACAAACTATAGTTTGAAATGGATGTACACATTGTATAAGTATAGATTCATAAACATTCAAATCTTGAAGTACTTCTGGAATAGGTACTATTTCTAACTTGTTATGTACTGCTCTAGCAGGCATTTTGTTTTCTTCTAACTTATTATAGCAGTACTTATATATAACTTGTCACATGGATAAGTCAAACTGTTCTCTACAAATAAGTAAAAAGCAAATTGTTGCCACTTATCATTGTTCTCTTTTTCACTTTTTAAATACAAATCAACAGTCCGGGTTTGACTTTTGTAGTGAGTGTGTCAACAACAAATGCAAACACAGGGGCCTATTACGATGGCGGTCGGGAAACCTCCCCGACCGCCATGGTAGCGGGAAAAGACCGCCCGCATGTACCGCATCATCACCGCCGGTCGAATTACGATGACCCGCTGTCAAAATCCGACCGCGGCGGTCTGATCGCGGGCATTAACATTGCAGCGGTTGCTGCTGCCCGCAGCACCGCCGCAATGCCGAAAGGAGCATGTCCTGCATTTCCCTGCACTGCGTGGCAGGCACTGCACAGTGCCTGCCACCTGGTACAGGGAAATGTAGGGGGGACCATGGGTTCCCCCAGTGCACCCACACCCCCCCAACACATTGGGGGCCCGCAACGGGCCCCCGGAAGACAATCACTGCATGCCTTTCAATGGCGGTCTGACCGCTGAGGAAAGGCTGGCTACCGCCGTCATCATAATCCTGCCGGCGGAGCCTGCTCTGCACCACCACCATTATCCCGGTCCTGCTCCGTCTGCCAGGCAGGAGTGTGGATGGCAACCGGCGGTAAAGCGGCGGTCGGAATTTCCTACCGCCGCGGTCACCACCGCCATCCTAATATGACCGGCGGTTTTCCTGGTTGCGATGGCGGGCGGATGTCCACCGCCGGTACGGCAGGCGCCACCGCCGGCCCGGCGGTGGAAATCCGACCACCATCGTAATAGACCCCACAGTTTGGTTTCTCTGAAAAAACACTGTTAAACTTTCTAATCTCCTCTTGAAAATTATCAACAGTAATACCTGTCTCCTGTTTTGCTAGACCTGAAGATACCAAATCCTCATTTTCACTACAGTCTTGTTCAGGACCAAAGAAACGAAACTGCACATCATCACAAATCTTTTCTACCTCTGCCACTGTACCATGCAAAAGAGCTTTATTCATTTCTCTTAAACATAGGGCAGGAGTTTTCACATAGTAAAGCCTCCTAACTAAAGTTCACATTTTTGAATGGTGTACATCTAACAGTCTGAAATGATGAAAGGTGCTTTGGCACACTTTCTTTGATAGACATACAAGTGAGTGTTCTTGTAATTTAGTATGCTTCCTTACTTTGCATCGATCTAATCCCTGTAAAGCCACAATTTTCTGTTTTAGACGTCTGCTTGGAAACTTACGTACGAAATTTCTCAATACATCAATTTATTGCTGTTGAATACTGCAAACACTACTACAGTTCCATTTGTATACAGGGGCCTGTCTACATCTTCCCTCTACCTCTTCAGCAATCACTTCCTCTACATTTCTAGCTACCATCACTTCTTTTGGAACAGGAGTACTATTCTTTACCTCATTACATTGTCCTGATTCATCAACTGCATGCACTAATGTGTTCTCTTGGAAGTAGCTTTCTTCATTTAAGGAAGGCTCAGTACTCGAAGTATGTGTCCATTCACCACTAACAACTTTGTGAAAGTTAGTTCTGTTGAAAAGTCTTTTCTTTTGTCTTTGTCTCCTCATACACAACACTATTTTGTCCAGTGTCTTCATTCTCTTTAGAATCAAAATAAATAGCTTCCTTTTGAGAGCAAAGGCCTTATCAACTATACACTCAACACATTGCTTTTGCCTGACTGCTTCTCTTCTTCTTTTATACTTCTTCATATCAGATTAAGAATTACTCTACTAGGAATCATTGTAACTCTGATTTCCTTAAACTGTCTCTGCCTCCTGGTTAAAGTCTGCCATTTTTTTTGTTAGGTTTTTTAGTCTTCTTTTCATCCACTTTTTCTCCTTTCTTACTATAACTCAAACTTTGTTTTCTATTTACTGGATTTTTCACTTTTTCCAATTGTGCACATACAATTTTTAGAAATGTCTTTGTCCTCTTACCAGCAGCTTTTCTCTCTTTCACCACTTTTTACGCATTTTGCCCCTTTTGCTTCTCTGTTCTGAGGAGATTGTATTCTTGATGCTGTTTCTTCCTTCTCAGTTTTTCATGGCATTGCAGCTGTCTGTAGTTAAGTAGATATTGATGTCTGAAAAGAAAAAAGATAATCACATTTACCTTTAAAATATGTAGTATCAGATTGCATTTTTGAAATTTTTAACTACGAACATAAACAGTTCTCTTATTCTAATATAGCTAACATTACCCTATTCATTTTATGTGGGTTTGTAGGACCGCATATAACTCACTGAAACTTCAGAGTACATGCCTTATGTTTTAAGCACATAGCACCCTGCCCTAGGGCCTAGTACAGACTACCTTAGTGTGAGTTATACATGTTAAAAGAGCAGTTTAGGCCTTATGTAGGAGTTTTGAATGAGAAGGTTGGCCTCAGTAAAACTGCATCTACAGGCTCAAATGTAGCCGGCCCGAGACATAATGCAAGAACTTCTTGTCTGGATGGTAGACTTGAAAGTGTCAGTTGTTCTGCAGATATCTGAATTAGTGTCTCAGTTCCCATGTGGGGGTGTGATTGCATATGTTTGTAAGTTTGTTGGTATATGATTGCCTCTCTGTTTTACATCTATGGTTCTCTAAATGTGTATGTAAGGGACTGCATGCATTGCCTCATGGATGTGTTAGTGAGAATTGGAGTGTTAAACTGTGTTTGCAACCACCTTAATTAGCACTAGATACATAACAGTTGTGCCTGCTGGTGTGAATGGATGTTTAGGTGCTTCTGTCACAGTCCAACTGCATATTTCTGTGTCTGTATGCTTTTCTACTTAGGTATGTGAGATTGAAATCTGGGTGTCAGGGTGGATGAATAATTGGGCACATGTGTCTCTATGAGCGCACATAACTTACTGAACATTGAGAGTACATGTCTTACCTTTTAAGCACATTGCACAATGCGCTATGGCCTAGCTACAGCCCACCTTAGTGGTGAGTTATATGTGGCAGAACAGCAATTTTCACATTGTCTAGGAGTTTTGAATGAGAAGGTTGGCCTAGCAATAAAACTGCATGCACAGGCTCATGTTTAGCAGGCCCGTGACATAATACAAGGGCTACTTCTCTGGATGGTAGAAATGAAAGTGTCAGTTCTACAGATACCAGAAAGGTTTGCTCCTTTGCATCATGCAGTCCACACAAAGAAACACTACAGTCAACACTGAGGGGAGTGCAAATTGTGAACTGTATGTACCATGTACCATGATGCGCAGGAGCAAACTTCTCTGGAATGTGATGTAGTGTCTGGCCGCACCCTTTTTTCTGCCCAAACTGATTTTAATGACCTCCTCTACAATTTATCTCACGTTCCTAATGTTTCTTTTTGTAAAAATTGCGTTCCAGCCCATTGATTACACTTTTGTGTGGAGATTCCGGCCGAGCCGGAGATTCCAGCCTGGGTGCCGAGATTCCAGCCCGAGACAAAGATTCTGGCCTGACTGCGGACGTAAAGATATGACTCGTAAATGACCTCTGTGAATCCCAAAAGTCGTAAAGTTAGACTTTTGTCTCAGATTGCCTTTGTGAATCGGGCCCTACATGTTTAACTATACCTAGCAGTCTCATACTACACATGTGACTCAGTACAAGTTTAAAGAATATATCTCACCATGTAAACATATACAAACCTGTCCTGTAATTTAGCTATAACTACGCTATAGAGTATCTAATACATAGCTGACAAGTTTTACAAGTTCATGATTAATATTCACCAACAGTGCATGTTTTCCCCTTTCAATCCTGAGTGTTCCAGTCCTATTTTATAATCGATTAAAAGGACTACAAGTCCCAGAAGTCAAAGAAAAACATTCTTTGTGAGCAGCACATCATGTATACTTTCACATCTCCTAATATATTATTAAGTATAACTTTAACCATTAGCGTGTCGTTTTTTTTTTTCTACCATTAAGAAAAGGGAGTAAAGCAGCACAAATGCAATATGCAGCTCCATGTCAGCACATTGTGAACTAACTTCTTACAGACCACTTTGCACCTGAGAGAAACTGTGTTAGTCACCAATTACTAGATATGTAAAAGCACTCACACTACCAGTCATAGATCATCTCATGTACTTTCAATACTTTTCTATATATTTAATACTCTCTTTTAACCCCTTCGCTGCTAGGCCTTTTCCCCTCCTGTGCTAAGCCTTTTTTTGGCTATTTGGGGTAGTGCGCGCTTAGTCCCCTGTAACTTTTTGACCACATAAGGTATCCATGCCAAATTTGCGTCCTTTTTTTCTAACATCATGGGGATTGTAAAGGTACCCAGGGTTTGTGGGTTCCCCTGGAGGGGACCCAGAAATTAGTCAAAATACAGCTAAATTTTTTTTTTTTTTTGGAAAAAGGCAAAAAAAGGGCTACAGATGAAAGCGTCTTGATTTTTCCCTGCAAATGGCATCAAAAAGGGGTTGTGGGGATGAAATCACCATCTTCCCAGCTTTCAGGGACAAGCAGACTTTTGTCAGAAAACCAACTTTTTTACACAGTTTTGGCATTTTTCTGGGACATAGCCTATTTTTGCTATTTTTTGTGCTTTCAACCTCCTTCCAGTTAATGGTAGAAATGGGTATGAAACCAATAATGGATCCTGGAAAGCCATACATTTATGAAAAGTAGACAAAATTCTGAATTCAGCAAGGGGTCATTTGTGTAGATCCTTAAAGTTTTCCTTATAGAAACTAACAGTTAAATAAAGGAAAAATTGAAAATTAGTTGAAAAAACAGCCATTTGTGTCAACGTTTTCACCGGTAACTTCTTCTAATTATGACAGCTATTTGAAGGCAATATACCGTTATATCCGCTGGACCTTTCTGGTTGTGGGGATATATAGGACTTGTAGGTTCACCAAGAACCCGACGAACCCAGAGCCAATAATTGAGCAACATCTTGCAATGATTTTTTTTAAGTACCGGGTATATAGCAATTATTTTGGGAAAATGTATACATGGAAAAATTGTTATGAAAGACACCTATGTATTTCTGAAATGGGAACAAAATGTAGATTTTAGAAACAGTAGATATTTGCACATTTCCGAAATTGGGAGTACCCATACTAGCATGAGAATTATAGGTCATTTTTCAAAACGACTTATTTTTTACACATTGTCTTTCATTTGGAAGGCAGAAATGCATCGAAAGTCAATAGGTAATAACAGTTGCTCTACAATTCTGTGTTACCCTAAGTCTCCCGATAAAAATGGTACCTCACTTGTGTGGGTAGCCCTTGTGCCCACAACAGGAAATGGCTCAAAATGCAACGTGGACGTACCACATTTTCACAATGAAAAATTACCCTTTTTTTGCAAAGTGCCTAGGTGTAGTTTTTGAACCCTACCTCTGCCGGCACCTAGGGAAACCTAGCAAACCTATACATTTTTGAAAACTAGACACCCAGGGGAATCCAGGATGGGGTGACTTGACTGCCTCCCACCAGGTTCTGTTACCCAGAATCCCTTGCAAACATAAAAAATTGTCAAAAAAATCACATTTTCCCCACATTTCTGTGGTGGAAAGGTCTGGAATCTGCGTGGATCCACAAATTTCCACCCACCCCGCGTTCCCCAAAGTCTAACGAGAAAAATGGTACCTCACTTGTGTGGGTCAGCCTAGTGCCTGCGACAGGAAACGGCGCAAAACGCAACGTGGTCACACCTCAATTTCGCAGTGAAAAATGACCCTTTTTTGGCAAAGTGCCTAGCTGTAGTTTTTGAACCCTAGCTCTGCCGGCACCTAGGGAAACCTAGCAAACCTATACATTTTTGAAAACTAGACACCCAGGGAATCCAGGATGGGGTGACTTGACTGCCTCCCACCAGGTTCTGTTACCCAGAATCCCTTGCAAACATAAACAATTGTCAAAAAAACCACATTTTCCCCACATTTCTGTGGTGGAAAGTTCTGGAATCTGCGTGGATCCACGAATTTCCACCCACCCCGCGTTCCCCAAAGTCTTACGAGAAAAATGGTACCTCACTTGTGTGGGTCGGCCTAGTGCCTGCGACAGGAAACTGCGCAAAACGCAACGTGGTCACGCCTCAATTTCGCAGTGAAAAATGACCCTTTTTTGGCAAAGTGCCTAGCTGTAGTTTTTGAACCCTACCTCTGCCGGCACCTAGGGAAACCTAGCAAACCTATACATTTTTGAAAACTAGACACCCAGGGGAATCCAGGATGGGTGACTTGACTGCCTCCCACCAGGTTCTGTTACCCAGAATCCCTTGCAAACATAAAAAATTGTCCAAAATAACACATTTTCCCCACATTTCTGTGGTGGAAAGTTCTGGAATCTGCGTGGATCCACAAATTTCCACCCACCCCGCGTTCCCCAAAGTCTTACGAGAAAAATGGTACCTCACTTGTGTGGGTCGGCCTAGTGCCTGCGACAGGAAACGGCACAAAACGCAATGCGGTCCCACCTCAATTTCGCAGTGAAAAATGACCCTTTTTTGGCAAAGTGCCTAGCTGTAGTTTTTGAACCCTACCTCTGCCGGCACCTAGGGAAACCTAGCAAGCCTATACATTTTTGAAAACTAGACACCCAGGGGAATCCAGGATGGGGTGACTTGACTGCCTCCCACCAGGTTCTGTTACCCAGAATCCCTTGCAAACATAAAAAAGTGTCCAAAAAACACATTTTCCCCACATTTCTGTGGTGGAAAGTTCTGGAATCTGCGTGGATCCACAAATTTCCACCCACCCCGCGTTCCCCAAAGTCTTACGAGAAAAATGGTACCTCACTTGTGTGGGTCGGCCTAGTGCCTGCGACAGGAAACGGCGCAAAACGCAACGTGGTCACATCTCAATTTCGCAGTGAAAAATGACCCTTTTTTGGCAAAGTGCCTAGCTGTAGTTTTTGAACCCTACCTCTGCCGGCACCTAGGGAAACCTAGCAAGCCTATACATTTTTGAAAACTAGACACCCAGGGGAATCCAGGATGGGGTGACTTGACTGCCTCCCACCAGGTTCTGTTACCCAGAATCCCTTGCAAACATAAAAAATTGTCCCAAAAAACACATTTTCCCCACATTTCTGTGGTGGAAAGTTCTGGAATCTGCGTGGATCCACAAATTTCCACCCACCCCGCGTTCCCCAAAGTCTTACGAGAAAAATGGTACCTCACTTGTGTGGGTCGGCCTAGTGCCTGCGACAGGAAACGGCGCAAAACGCAATGCGGTCCCACCTCAATTTCGCAGTGAAAAATGACCCTTTTTTGGCAAAGTGCCTAGCTGTAGTTTTTGAACCCTACCTCTGCCGGCACCTAGGGAAACCTAGCAAGCCTATACATTTTTGAAAACTAGACACCCAGGGGAATCCAGGATGGGGTGACTTGACTGCCTCCCACCAGGTTCTGTTACCCAGAATCCCTTGCAAACATAAAAAATTGTCCAAAAAAACACATTTTCCCCACATTTCTGTGGTGGAAAGTTCTGGAATCTGCGTGGATCCACAAATTTCCACCCACCCCGCGTTCCCCAAAGTCTTACGAGAAAAATGGTACCTCACTTGTGTGGGTCGGCCTAGTGCCTGCGACAGGAAACGGCGCAAAACGCAACGTGGTCACACCTCAATTTCGCAGTGAAAAATGACCCTTTTTGGCAAAGTGCCTAGCTGTAGTTTTTGAACCCTACCTCTGCCGGCACCTAGGGAAACCTAGCAAACCTATACATTTTTGAAAACTAGACACCCAGGGGAATCCAGGATGGGGTGACTTGACTGCCTCCCACCAGGTTCTGTTACCCAGAATCCCTTGCAAACATAAAAAATTGTCCAAAAAACACATTTTCCCCACATTTCTGTGGTGGAAAGTTCTGGAATCTGCGTGGATCCACAAATTTCTACCCACCCCGCGTTCCCCAAAGTCTTACGAGAAAAATGGTACCTCACTTGTGTGGGTCGGCCTAGTGCCTGCGACAGGAAACGGTGCAAAACGCAACGTGGTCACATCTCAATTTCGCAGTGAAAAATGACCCTTTTTTGGCAAAGTGCCTAGCTGTAGTTTTTGAACCCTACCTCTGCCGGCACCTAGGGAAACCTAGCAAACCTATACATTTTTGAAAACTAGACACCCAGGGGAATCCAGGATGGGGTGACTTGACTGCCTCCCACCAGGTTCTGTTACCCAGAATCCCTTGCAAACATAAAAAATTGTCCAAAAAAACACATTTTCCCCACATTTCTGTGGTGGAAAGTTCTGGAATCTGCGTGGATCCACAAATTTCCACCCACCCCGCGTTCCCCAAAGTCTTACGAGAAAAATGGTACCTCACTTGTGTGGGTCGGCCTAGTGCCTGCGACAGGAAACGGCGCAAAACGCAACGTGGTCACATCTCAATTTTGCAGTGAAAAATGACCCTTTTTTGGCAAAGTGCCTAGCTGTAGTTTTTGAACCCTACCTCTGCCGGCACCTAGGGAAACCTAGCAAACCTATACATTTTTGAAAACTAGACACCCAGGGGAATCCAGGATGGGGTGACTTGACTGCCTCCCACCAGGTTCTGTTACCCAGAATCCCTTGCAAACATAGAAAATTGTCCAAAAAACACATTTTCCCCACATTTCTGTGGTGGAAAGTTCTGGAATCTGCGTGGATCCACAAATTTCCACCCACCCCGCGTTCCCCAAAGTCTTACGAGAAAAATGGTACCTCACTTGTGTGGGTCGGCCTAGTGCCTGCGACAGGAAACGGCGCAAAACGCAACGTGGTCACACCTCAATTTCGCAGTGAAAAATGACCCTTTTTTGGCAAAGTGCCTAGCTGTAGTTTTTGAACCCTAGCTCTGCCGGCACCTAGGGAAACCTACCAAACACACACATTTCTGAAAAGTAGACACCCGGGGGCTTCCAGGGAGGTATGGCTTGCGTGGATCCCCCAACGTTTCCTTACCCAGAATCCCCTGCAAACCTCACTTTTAGCTGGAAAAAATCACTTTTTTCACACATTTGTGTGTGGGAAAGTGTGGCATCACTGGCCTCACACAAATTTCCTACCACCCAGCGTTCCCCCAGGTCTCCCGATAAAAATGGTGCCTCACTTGTGTGGGAGGCCCAAGTACCCGCGACAGGCAAGGGCCCACAACGTAGTGAGGCGACCTCAAAATTGCCTATCTCAAAACCACCTGGTTTTGCAAGGGAGTCACCTGGGTTTTTGGCCCCGTGCTCGGCGGCCATCTAGGGAAACCTACCAAACCCACACATTTCTGAAAAGTAGACACCCGGGGCTTCCAGGGAGGTATGGCTTGCGTGGATCCCCCAACGTTTCCTTACCCAGAATCCCTTGCAAACCTCAATTTTAGCTGAAAAAATCACTTTTTTCACACATTTGTGTGTGGGAAAGTGTGGCATCACTGGCCTCACACAAATTTCCTACCACCCAGCGTTCCCCCAGGTCCTCCCGATAAAAATGGTGCCTCACTTGTGTGGGAGGCCCAAGTACCCGCGACAGGCAAGGGCCCACAACGTAGTGAGGCGACCTCAAAATTGCCTATCTCAAAACCACCTGGTTTTGCAAGGGAGTCACCTGGGTTTTGGCCCCGTGCTTGGCGGCCATCTAGGAAACCTACCAAACCCACACATTTCTGAAAAGTAGACACCCGGGGGCTTCCAGGGAGGTATGGCTTGCGTGGATCCCCCAACGTTTCCTTACCCAGAATCCCTTGCAAACCTCAATTTTAGCTGAAAAAATCACTTTTTCACACATTTGTGTGTGGGAAAGTGTGGCATCACTGGCCTCACACAAATTTCCTACCACCCAGCGTTCCCCCAGGTCTCCCGATAAAAATGGTGCCTCACTTGTGTGGGAGGCCCAAGTACCCGCGACAGGCAAGGGCCCACAACGTAGTGAGGCGACCTCAAAATTGCCTATCTCAAAACCACCTGGTTTTGCAAGGGGGTCACCTGGGTTTTGGCCCCGTGCTCGGCGGCCATCTAGGGAAACCTACCAAACCCACACATTTCTGAAAAGTAGACACCGGGGGCTTCAGGGAGGTATGGCTTGCGTGGATCCCCCAACGTTTCCTACCCAGAATCCCTTGCAAACCTCAATTTTAGCTGAAAAAATCACTTTTTCACACATTTGTGTGTGGGAAAGTATGGCATCACTGGCCTCACACAAATTTCCTACCACCCAGCGTTCCCCCAGGTCTCCCGATAAAAATGGTGCCTCATTTGTGTGGGAGGCCCAAGTACCAGCGACAGGCAAGGGCCCACAACGTAGTGAGGCGACCTCAAAATTGCCTATCTCAAAACCACCTGGTTTTGCAGGAAGTCACCTGGGTTTTGGCCCCGTGCTCGGCGGCCATCTAGGAAACCTACCAAACCCACACATTTCTGAAAAGTAGACACCCGGGGCTTCCAGGGAGGTATGGCTTGCGTGGATCCCCCAACGTTTCCTTACCCAGAATCCCTTGCAAACCTCAATTTTAGCTGAAAAAATCACTTTTTTCACACATTTGTGTGTGGGAAAGTGTGGCATCACTGGCCTCACACAAATTTCCTACCACCCAGCGTTCCCCAGGTCTCCCGATAAAAATGGTGCCTCACTTGTGTGGGAGGCCCAAGTACCCGCGACAGGCAAGGGCCCAAAACATTTTTTGATAGGCAATGTTGATGTTGCCTCAAAACGTTTTGTGTCCTTGCCTGTCGCGGGTACTTGGGCCTCCCACACAAGTGAGGCACCATTTTATCGGGAGACCTGGGGGAACGCTGGGTGGTAGGAAATTTGTGTGAGGCCAGTGATGCCACACTTTCCCACACACAAATGTGTGAAAAAGTGATTTTTTCAGCTAAAAGTGAGGTTTGCAGGGATTCTGGGTAAGGAAACGTTGGGGGATCCACGCAAGCCATACCTCCCTGGAAGCCCCCGGGTGTCTACTTTTCAGAAATGTGTGGGTTTGGTAGGTTTCCCTAGATGGCCGCCGAGCACGGGGCCAAAACCCAGGTGACTTCCTTGCAAAACCAGGTGGTTTTGTGAAAGGCCATTTTGAGGTCGCCTCAATACGTTGTGGGCCCTTGCCTGTCGCGGTACTTGGGCCTCCCACACAAGTGAGGCACCATTTTTATCGGGAGACCTGGGGAACGCTGGGTGGTAGGAAATTTGTGTGAGGCCAGTGATGCCACACTTTCCCACACACAAATGTGTGAAAAAGTGATTTTTTCAGCTAAAAGTGAGGTTTGCAGGGGATTCTGGGTAAGGAAACGTTGGGGGATCCACGCAAGCCATACCTCCCTGGAAGCCCCCGGGTGTCTACTTTTCAGAAATGTGTGGGTTTGGTAGGTTTCCTAGATGGCCGCCGAGCACGGGGCCAAAACCCAGGTGACTTCCTTGCAAAACCAGGTGGTTTTGTGAAAGGCCATTTTGAGGTCGCCTCAATACGTTGTGGGCCCTTGCCTGTCGCGGGTACTTGGGCCTCCCACACAAGTGAGGCACCATTTTTATCGGGAGACCTGGGGAACGCTGGGTGGTAGGAAATTTGTGTGAGGCCAGTGATGCCACACTTTCCCACACACAAATGTGTGAAAAAAGTGATTTTTTCAGCTAAAAGTGAGGTTTGCAGGGGATTCTGGGTAAGGAAACGTTGGGGGATCCACGCAAGCCATACCTCCCTGGAAGCCCCCGGGTGTCTACTTTTCAGAAATGTGTGGGTTTGGTAGGTTTCCCTAGATGGCCGCCGAGCACGGGGCCAAAAACCCAGGTGACTTCCTTGCAAAACCAGGTGGTTTTGTGAAAGGCCATTTTGAGGTCGCCTCAATACGTTGTGGGCCCTTGCCTGTCGCGGGTACTTGGGCCTCCCACACAAGTGAGGCACCATTTTTATCGGGAGACCTGGGGGAACGCTGGGTGGTAGGAAATTTGTGTGAGGCCAGTGATGCCACACTTTCCCACACAGAAATGTGTGAAAAAGTGATTTTTTCAGCTAAAAGTGAGGTTTGCAGGGATTCTGGGTAAGGAAACGTTGGGGGATCCACGCAAGCCATACCTCCCTGGAAGCCCCCGGGTGTCTACTTTTCAGAAATGTGTGGGTTTGGTAGGTTTCCTATGTGGCCGCCGAGCCCCGGGCCAAAAACCCAGGTGACCCCCTTGCAAAACCAAGTCATAATGAGATAATGTGTTGTTTATTTCTGCAGCGTGAAAATGTTGGCACAATATTGCAAGGAAAATGTGACAGACATTTTGAGGTTTGCAGGACATTGTGGGTACCATAACTTGTTGGGATCCACAAGAGAGATATCACCATGTACTCCCATGGGTGTTTCGTTTACGACAATATCTACAGTTGGTAGGTTATTCTTAGACGGAATGTACACCTTGGCAGACAGACTAAAAAGACAAAGATTACTGCACAGCCATCTATTCCTCAAGCACACACACACATACTGGTTGGATTTGGCACGAGGGCAAGTGATGGTTCAGTATATACAATTTTATTAACAAGAGATTTCACAAAAATGAAATGCACTGTCAATAATTGAAAGGACAAAAAACGGAACCAGTGACTCGCAGCTCGTGAGCTGTAAAGCCACGTCAAGGCCCCAACCGCTTTACAGGCCATTCACACACCTTTCATACGTGATACACACAAGACCATTCACACCCCCAGGCACGAAACAAACACATTACAACATTCACAAAAAGGGACAAGGTACACCCTGCTTGAGAAAGACAAAAAAAAATATTACTGCACAACCATCTAATCCTCAAGCACACACACACATACTGGTTGGATTTGGCACGAGGGTGAGTGATGGTTCAGTATATACAATTGTATTAACAAGTGATTTCACAAAAATGAAATGCACTGTTAATAATTGAAAGGACGAGAAACTGAACCATTGACTCACAGCTCGTGAGCTGTAAAGCCACGACAAGGCACCAACCTCTTTACAGGCCATTCATACACCTTTCATACGTGTGACAAATACAAAACCATTCACACCACCAGCCGCGGGCCCATCACATTACAACACTCACACCAGCAGACAGCGCCATTCAAGGGCCCATCACTTTCACACGCCCACATTCCTAACACAGCAACAACACAACCTGATGGATTGCGTGGAGTGTCGCTCGGCTAGCAGTGTGTGTAGTGACCAGCAGCAAGTCACTACTCACACACTGCCAGCCGAGCGCCACTCCACGCACACCGCCAGCCAAGCACCAGCCTACACACACCACCATCACATTTAGGATTTTTTTATACAAAAAAGAAAACACAAACAGATTGCAAATAGATACAAATCTACTAACACAAAATCAGAAACATTGCACTAATGCCAACCTTGAAACAGAACAACAATTCTTAAACATTACAGACCAGGCAGTTCACTTTACCACTCATGGTTGCTCCCAATAATTCTTTTGCTTGTGGTACGCTCTATAACAAGCAGGCACACACAGCCCAGGGTTAGAAGGACACTCAGGGCAGTACATACGAGTCTCCTTCCGCGTACCTCTTCGCCAACAGACTCTACATCTCCTAGTGGGAAAGTCTTTTGAGGATGTAGGAGGAATGTGATCAGGAAAGTGGCGATCTTTCAATCGAGCCACATCCTCCACCACTCCAACTCTAGGAACACTTGCCTGTTCCACAACAACAAGGCTGCCTATGACAGACTCCTGAAACTGAACAAAAGTCAACTTTGACGCAGGAGAACACTCCTTGAACACAACAAAAGCATTGAAAGTTGCTAAATTGAAGAGATGGATGGCCAACTTCTTATACCAAATGTAAGACTTACGAATAGCAGTGTAAGGTTCCAACCTCTGATCTACTCTATCAACACCACCCATGTGCTTATTGTAGTCTAAAATGCACACAGGTTTGCGCACTTCAGCAATCTGACCCCAAACAGCCACAGGTGAAGTACTCTCATCATGGATGGTAGTCAGCATGTACACATCCCTCCTGTCCACAAATTTCACAGCTAGCAGTTCCTCACTACGCAAGGCACTGCACTGTCCCCTCTGAAGTTTTTTGCAAACAAGCTCTTTTGGATAACCTTTACGGTTAGAGCGGATTGTGCCACAAGCAAAAGTGTCCACTTTGAACAATTCCTTAAACAATTGCACAGCAGTGTAGAAGTTATCAATGTACAAATGGTGGCCTCTGTTAAACAGTCCTCTAGCAAGTTCCCACACAATTTTCTCTGAAACTCCTACTAAAGTGGACGGACAACCAGGGGGTCAATAGTGGAATCCCTACCAGTGTACACACGCAAATTAAAAACATATCCTGTCCTACTCTCAGACAACATATACAGCTTAATTCCATAGCGTGCCCTCTTGCTAGGAATGTACTGCCTAAAAACCAAACGGCCCTTGAACAGCACCAAAGACTCATCAATAGATATTTCTTTCCCTGGAGTATAGATCTCTGAAAATCGATCTACAAAGTGATCAAGAACAGGCCGAATCTTAAAAAGACGGTCACATTCAGGGTGATCTCGTGGCAACGCCAAACCATTATCAACAAAATGCAGCATCCGAAGCAAAAGTAAATACCGATCACGAGTCATAACTGCAGGAAATATGGCCGTTGCCATCAAGGGACTGGTAGACCAATATGAACTCATGGACGGCTTCCTTATCAAACCCATCAAAAAAGTCAAACCCAAAAACTTCTTCATCTCTTCCAGATTTGTGGGACTCCACCGGGTAGCTCTAGAATGGGGCCTAAGTCTGGCACTGTTGTCCCTCAAAAACTGTTCAGCATACAAATTAGTCTGCTCAACAATCTCACCCAAAAATACATCATCCATAAACAACTGAAAATACTGTATAGGCAAATAATGTTCACAATCCACTCTACACCCTGCATAACCACTAAAGGCAGGCAACACCGGCTGCACCATGTTTGGATCAACCCAGAGTCCAGCACTTCCAGTAGGAAGCCTAGCAGCCCCAGGCTGCAATCCAGATGCCTCTTGCACCATCGGCACATTAGTATCCTCCTCTAAATCAGGCACTTCATCTGCACTGAGAGTACCTTCATCATCCGATGATTCCATGTGGAGAGAAAACTCACTGCCTGAATCTTCCCCTCCCTCCTCTCCCTCAGACGCACTGTCAGTCTCATAATCCTGCTCAGAGGAAGATTCAAGAAGCAAACCAACCACCTGCTGAGCAGTAATTCTACGGCTAGCCATAATGCTTACTAATAAAGGTTACTTGTCAAACAAGTCAACAACAACAAACCCTTTGTAAAAAAAAAAAGAAATAAACAAAATGTAGATTTATCACAAAGACCTATATACTCCAACACTATACCACTCACGTGACAGAAGCAGCTAGACTCACCACCACCTACTCTGCACAGACACAGTAAGGATCAACAATATCCCACTAAAAAAGAAGAAGAAAAAAATTACACATAAGACAATGCAAAACATCGCAAAGAATTTCATGCTCTGAACACTAACAAATATGCTGCCATTATGGCACCACTTACAAAAAAATTCATTCATGCATGACAATAATACTCATTTGGAGTACACACAACAAAAATATTTTTCTTACCAAATAAATGCAATTACGCAAAACTGCAGAACCACAACTGCCGAAACCGCAAACAGGAATCAAAAGCTTTACACTAGAATAAAAAGGAGGAAAAAAACATTACAATCACATATGCAAATAATGCACCAGTCCACACACAATCCACCAGCCAAGCTAAGGGGTAGTTGGGCCTAACAGTATAAATAAAATATTCACACCCGTAAAAGGGAGCAACCCTTGCCCTTTTGGCCACTCCCCAACACAAAAATTAAAAAAACCCTGGTGCCTAGTGGGCATTCCTGCTGCACAATCACATGATCGTGCAGCAGGAATGCACAAAAGAGGCATCGGGGGAAAGGAAAACCATTTCCTTTCCCTCGATGCCTCTTTTGATACAAACCCCCCCCTCCCCGAGCCAAACCTCACCTGATTTCCCCGACGCGCTGGAAGCAAATGGCTTCCAGCGCGTCGGGAAGAAAGGAAACCCTCAATGATGTCAGCGCGCTGACGTCATTGATGGGGCGAGGGGAGGCAGGGGAAGCCCTTCCCCTGCCTCCCCCAAAAAACCTAACGATCAGATTCTCACGGGGGAGCGCCAGCGCTTCCCCGTGGGTGGTCTTATGACGAGCTGGACTCGTCACGAGCACTGTGTGCCATGACGAGTCCAGCTCGTCATAAGCACCGAAGGGGATAAAGGGTCAGAGCAGGATCTCAGCGGCAGACGAGGAGAAGGAACCTCCTGGTCACAGGAACTACACGAGCATTGCGCTCAAGAAATTCAAGGATGCAAAGACCTCCATCAAGGATTACAGCTAACTTTTCAGGGTGTAAATGGAGAGAAGGCACATCTGCCCTGCATATTTATCCACGAAGATGCCACTGTTTTGTGCAATACCTCTACTCAACTGGAGTGCTTTCTACTGGCTAATCAGTAAGTGCTACCTCGTTGGGTAAATGTATAGTGCCTTTCCTACACTACAGCTGCGTAAAGGACCAGAAGAATTGTCTCCAGTGACCTGTGTGTCTGTAACTTTGCCACCGCGCCGAAAGTGCCGGGGTCCTTTGAGTAAGCTGTCCATCATAGTGGGGAAAGGGCGGGCATACGTTGCATACCGCTAGTGTATGTGTGGCGGGGCTTCTAAGCCCGTTCACATGCCTCTTGTTTATAAAGGGTCAGAGCAGGATCTCAGCGGCAGACGAGGAGAAGGAACCTCCTGGTCACAGGAACTACACGAGCATTGCGCTCGAGAAATTCAAGGATGCAAAGACCTCCATCAAGGATTACAGCTAACTTTTCAGGGTGTAAATGGAGAGAAGGCACATCTGCCCTGCATATTTATCCACGAAGATGCCACCGTTTTGTGCAATACCTCTACTCAACTGGAGTGCTTTCTACTGGCTAATCAGTAAGTGCTACCTCGTTGGGTAAATGTATAGTGCCTTTCCTACACTACAGCTGCGTAAAGGACCAGAAGAATTGTCTCCAGTGACCTGTGTGTCTGTAACTTTGCCACCGCGCCGAAAGCGCCGGGATCCTTTGAGTAAGCTGTCCATCATAGTAGGGAAAGGGCGGGCATACGTTGCATACCGCTAGTGTATGTGTGGCGGGGCCAAACGAGCGGGGCTTCTAGGCCCGTTCACATGCCTCTTGTTTATAAAGGGTCAGAGCAGGATCGCAGCGGCAGACGAGGAGAAGGAACCTCCTGGTCACAGGAACTACACGAGGATTGCGCTCGAGAAAATCAAGGGTGCAGAGACCTCCATCAAGGATTGTCTCCAGTGACCTGTGTGTCTGTAACTTTGCCACCGCGCCGAAAGCGCCGGGATCCTTTGAGTAAGCTGTCCATCTTAGTAGGGAAAGGGCGGGCATACGTTGCATACCGCTAGTGTATGTGTGGCGGGGCCAAACGAGCGGGGCTTCTAGGCCCGTTCACATGCCTCTTGTTTATAAAGGGTCAGAGCAGGATCGCAGCGGCAGACGAGGAGAAGGAACCTCCTGGTCACAGGAACTACACGAGGATTGCGCTCGAGAAAATCAAGGGTGCAGAGACCTCCATCAAGGATTGTCTCCAGTGACCTGTGTGTCTGTAACTTTGCCACCGCGCCGAAAGCACCGGGATCCTTTGAGTAAGCTGTCCGTCATAGTAGGGAAAGGGCGGGCATACGTTGCATACCGCTAGTGTATGTGTGGCGGGGCTTCTAGGCCCGTTCACATGCCTCTTGTTTATAAAGGGTCAGAGCAGGATCGCAGCGGCAGACGAGGAGAAGGAACCTCCTGGTCACAGGAACTACACGAGGATTGCGCTCGAGAAAATCAAGGGTGCAGAGACCTCCATCAAGGATTACAGCTAACTTTACAGGGTGGCAATGGAGAGAAGGTACATCTCCACGCTCACGAAGATGCCACCGTTTTGTGCAATACCTCTACTCAACTGGAGTACTTTCTACTGGCTAATCAGTAAGTGCTACCTCGTTGGGTAAATGTATAATGCCTTTCCTACACTACAGCTGCGTAAAGGACCAGAAGAATTGCAGGATCGCAGCGGCAGACGAGGAGAAGGATTGCGCTCAAGAAAATCAAGGGTGCAGAGACCTCCATCAAGGATTGTCTCCAGTGACCTGTGTGTCTGTAACTTTGCCACCGCGCCGAAAGCGCCGGGATCCTTTGAGTAAGCTGTCCATCATAGTAGGGAAAGGGCGGGCATACGTTGCATACCGCTAGTGTATGTGTGGCGGGGCCAAACGAGCGGGGCTTCTAGGCCCGTTCACATGCCTCTTGTTTATAAAGGGTCAGAGCAGGATCGCAGCGGCAGACGAGGAGAAGGAACCTCCTGGTCACAGGAACTACACGAGGATTGCGCTCGAGAAAATCAAGGGTGCAGAGACCTCCATCAAGGATTGTCTCCAGTGACCTGTGTGTCTGTAACTTTGCCACCGCGCCGAAAGCGCCGGGATCCTTTGAGTAAGCTGTCCGTCATAGTAGGGAAAGGGCGGGCATACGTTGCATACCGCTAGTGTATGTGTGGCGGGGCTTCTAGGCCCGTTCACATGCCTCTTGTTTATAAAGGGTCAGAGCAGGATCGCAGCGGCAGACGAGGAGAAGGAACCTCCTGGTCACAGGAACTACACGAGGATTGCGCTCGAGAAAATCAAGGGTGCAGAGACCTCTATCAAGGATTACAGCTAACTTTACAGGTTGGCAATGGAGAGAAGGTACATCTCCACGCTCACGAAGATGCCACCGTTTTGTGCAATACCTCTACTCAACTGGAGTACTTTCTACTGGCTAATCAGTAAGTGCTACCTCGTTGGGTAAATGTATAATGCCTTTCCTACACTACAGCTGCGTAAAGGACCAGAAGAATTGCAGGATCGCAGCGGCAGACGAGGAGAAGGATTGCGCTCAAGAAAATCAAGGGTGCAGAGACCTCCATCAAGGATTACAGCTAACTTTACAGGGTGGCAATGGAGAGAAGGCACATCTCCACGCTCACAATCCCGCCCTAGTGGGCATTCCTGCTGCACGATCACATGATCGTGCAGCAGGAATGCACAAAAGAGGCATCGGGGAAAGGAAAACCCTTTCCTTTCCCTCGATGTCTCTTTGAATCAAACCCCCCTCCCCGAGCCAAAACTCACCTTATTTCCCCGACGCGCTGGAAGCAAATGGCTTCCAGCGCGTCGGGAAGAAAGGGAAACCCTCAATGATGTCAGCGCGCCTCGCGCGCTGACGTCATTGATGGGGGGCGGGGGCGGGGGAGGCAGGGGAAGTCCTTCCCTGCCTCCTAAAAAAAACCCCGACGATCGGATTCCCACGGGGGAGCGCCAGCGCTTCCCCGTGGGTGGTCTATGACGAGCTGGACTCGTCATGAGCACACGAGCACTGTGTGCCATGACGAGTCCAGCTCGTCATAAGCATGGAAGGGGTTAACAATCTCACATACACATATACCTTCAAAATCATTTTTTTCTAAAAAATAAATGTGATTCACATACTAGAATATTGATTGTGTTGACGAAATCGCTTTTTTGCGAATTTGTAATTTGTGACAACTATGCATAAGAATAGCACACCACTCTCATACAAAGCAAGCATAAGTGGCAAGCTTTTCAACTTTGCACTGTCTGATATTGCCGAAGCCAGCAAATAAAAACATACCTTTCATATTTTACTGCTATAAGTCCACTTCTGAATGGTTAGT
This sequence comes from Calotriton arnoldi, assembly GCA_963921515.1. Lineage (NCBI taxonomy): Eukaryota > Metazoa > Chordata > Amphibia > Caudata > Salamandridae > Calotriton > Calotriton arnoldi. Next base: position 1,349,359 of record CAWUFW010003034.1, on the reverse strand, counting down.
ATGTGTTAACTCTTTCACTCACTTTTACAAAGAAGTCCAAAATGGATGCCTATCTGTGCATAATCGCGACCTCATCTCGATTATCGCTGCAAATTTGCGAAAAAAACGGGAGTTCAAAAAGCATATTGAGCTTCATAGTTTTATGACTTTAACAATATACTACACTTTATTAGGAACACCTCACTAGGAAATAGAACACTTGTTATAGTACAATGAGTCTAAACACCTCCAGTTTGTAAAAACAGTTTGACACTCTGTTTACACCCTTCCCCAATACACTTCAAGCAAAGTCTCCATAGCAACCCACTAGAACCAGTAGGTCACAAGTTCACACCGCATTCTGGAAGGGCCATACTAAGCTGCAGCAGGTGTGGTTTTCTGTACAGAATGAAAAGCATATCCAAGTCTCTATTACAATTTTTTAAATATTTTTTAGAGCCAATCATACATCTAGTTACAATCCTCTCAACAAACTACCTAATTTTATTTCACCTACTTGTTCACAGCATCCAATCAAATATGTTTTTGTAAACCTGGAGAGCACCTCCACTTTAACTGCCTTTCATTTTGAAAACTGCCTCATTCAGTTCCTGTCTTTTCCTGTCTGCTACTGCGGCTTCACTTCAAAATGGATACAATGTGGATTTTGGGCCACAGCTATGTCTTCTGTTCTGGGCTAGAGAAGCTGCTAGAAAGAGTGGTATTGACAGAGACTTGGGTTTGGCTATTGCTGCCTTTGGTTAAAAGCATTGTGGATTCCCAACCCCCTGACCTCATGATTGTGCACTGTGGTGGCAATGACCAAGACACACTAACTGGGGTAGGACTGGAAATCCTACTGAAGGAAACATTCACAGAATTGATGACACTTTTCCCTCAGACTGTGTTGGTGTATTCCAACCTGTGCCAAAGGCAGGAATGGAAGTGGTCTAATCAATTCTGTCCACAGATTGACAAAGCCAGGAAACATGTTAATAAAACTGTTTCTGCATTCCCCATAGACCATAACATGGGCTCTAGCTACAGCAACAACCTGTGTTTTGACATGCATGAGATCTATAGCACTGATGGAGTTCACTTCACAGATTACGGCAACAGGGTGTTTCTCAGCAACCTGAAACTCTGCATCCGGTCATATGTGTAGCTGTCACATACATACAAAGAACACAAAGGCTCTTCTCAGAGCCACCCTAGTGCCCAAAATGTTGTTCATTTTCTTTATAAATATCTTTTTTTCAATTTTTTGTAATATTTACTACATCGTGATATTCAGAATTAAGTCGCGTAATCGCAAAAAAAAAGCAGACATTCAATAGCCACCAGCACATTCAAAGTTCATAACTATAAATAAGGAATTCTGTACATCACAATAGGTATGCCAGTATCTAAATAACTCTATAAGTGCATGTATTATTCTCTCAGAGTGTCTGCGAGTGCGTGTATCAGACTTTGAGTGAGTGTGACCCTGGGAGCATAACTTTCTCAGAAGGTTTGTCAGAGGGCATGTGAAAGTTTGACTGGGACTATGAGACCATGTGAGTGAAAGTGTGAGTAGGTACATGACTCTCTGACTAGCTGTTTGACTGGGTGTGTGATTCTCTGAGTGCATCTGTGAGTGGGTGCATGGGTGCCTCAGTGGGGGTTTGACTGGGAGCATGAGTCTCTCGGTGTGTCTGTGAGTAGTCTGTGAGTGAGTGTGCAAGTGTCTGAGTGGATCTGTAAGTGGGTTCATGACTCTCTGAGTGGGTATTTGAGTGCACGCATGAGTGCCTGAGTGGGTCTCTAAGTGGGTGTATGAGTTTCTCAGTACATGTTTGAGAGGGTGCATGAGACAATCAGTGGGTCTGTGGGTGGGTGCATGACTGTCTGAGTGACTGTGGGAGTGGGTGAGTAGGTGCATGGATGTCTCAGTGATGTTTGAGTGGATGTGTCAGTATCTGAATAGATATGTGATTGGATGCATGAGTTTCTGATTGGGTCTGTGAGTGAGTGCATGAGTCGTGGAGTGGGTCTGTGAGTGCATGCATGAGTCTTTGAGTGGTTTGGTGAGTGGGTACATGAGTGTCTGAGTGGGGGTGTGAATGGATGCATGGATGTGTCAGTAGGTATCTGAGTGGGTGCATGGGTGTCTCGGTGGAGATGTGAGTGGGTGCGCAAGAATCAGAGGGCGTCCATGATTGCATGCATTAGTGTCTGAATGAGTCTCTGAATATTTTGTTTTATTTATCATTATGTTCGGGACATCATTGCGATGTACACGCTGGTAGCTGCAATGGCTTTGCAAATATTGCGTGTGAAAAAAAAAATCAATTTTCAGCATATTATACACATCAGCGGTCCCAAACACCCCTATATCTCACACCTCAGACCAGGGTATCTCTACCCTGACACTTTTTACTACTATGGATTTTAATATTTCATCCCAGAGGACCTTTCCCTGATGCATAAAATAGCAGCCGCAACTTTCTGTTCAGGTTGCGGCCAGCTAATCACAGCATTCCTATTGGTGCGTGGTTTTGCGACTTCGCCGCAATCGTCGCAAAGAGGACGTGAAGTCGTCGCAGCCACAGATATACCAATTTGGATTTCCTTTAATTTCTCCACAAGTACTGAACGGATTTACACCAAATAACTGAAAGCATGATCTGCGTAACCTAATCTACCTTTCTGCCAAATTTAGTGTTATTCCGTCCAGTGAATCGGGCTGCAGTTTCGACTAAAGGTCCTATTTGAATTAATATGGGAAAACACACTTTTTTAACCCCCCTTTTTCTCAGCCCCCACTGGATGGATCGCCCCGAAAAATCACATTCACAACAAGATTCACTGGGGCACTTTTTCTGCATAATTTCGTGAAGATTTATCAAACGGCGCCAAACATATAGGCAAGCCAAAAAATCCTTTTTCTATGGAAACATGGGCCTAACCACCAGTAGGTAATATATATATGTTTATATAATGGAACCTGTAAGTCAGTTTGTGACTACTATCTACAACCACTGGTTCAAGCAGCACTGTCATTTCTAAAAGATACCAAGGAAGTACTAAACCTGATTGCCAATATGGAGAATCTACAGGAGATCACCTTCCTAATGAGGCTTGATGTGGAGGCTTTGTACACGAATATCCCTCAAGACGCCACAATAGAGGTCATTGACACTTCTTTGAGAACAGCCACCCTACCGACCACTACACTTGTGGACTTCATAATCGAGTGTACCTCACTAGATCTGAAAAACAACTTCTTCATGTAAAAAACTCAAATGTACCATCAAATACAAGGGACTTCAATGGGGAGTACCTTTGCTCCCAGTCTGGCCTGCTTATACATGGCCAATTTTGAATCAAAGTACATACTTTCCCCCTCTAATCCATTTCAGCCAAATATCATCTCATGGAAGCGCTATATAGATGACATCCTCATCTTTTGCAAAGGAGAAGAGAACAGCTGTGAGGCGTTTGGGGATTGGATCAACTTCCTTGACCCTTTTTACGTTTCACGAGATTGATCTCTCACAAAGAGATTCCATTTCTAGACCTTCTAATCTGCCTTACTCAAGGCCAAATACACACAAGAACTTACAAAAAAAACACTGACTGTAATAGCCTATTCTCTTTTGACAGTCCCACCCAAAAGCTCTCCGGGCGTACCTCCCCTATGGCCAGTTCCTACGTCTTCGGAGGAACTGGAGTACTCTTGTAGATTATGACAAACAGGCTAAAGACCTCAGGAGAAACTTACTTGAAAGAAACTACTCTCAAAGATTAATCAGACAGGCTGAAAAAAGAGCCCGCAACAACAACCAAGAGGCTCTACTGGAGAGCACGATACGCCCAAAGGAAGACATTATGACATGTGTAACCACATTCACCCCGCTATCTAACAAGGTGAAAAACATCGTTATGAAACATTGGAAAATCCTTAATACAGGAGCTAGAGAATCCACGCTTTGCTTTCAAGAGAACATCTAATTTGATGGATCAGCTAGTGCACACAAGGCCACAGGCTAAAAAGTCCACAACCCAAACTACCCTATGGAACTTACCCCCTGTAAGCTGACATTATCCTTGTGAGAACTGCACCACATGTACTTCAACGGAACACTCTAAGATATTACAACTAGGTGAATTTTCATGGACACAGAAACAACATACTAATAGCAAAACTAAGAACTGCATTGATCTCATAAGGTACTGTGTCATATGTTATATATAGGGATGACAACCAGGCCAGTCAAGATAAGAATAGAGGAACACAAGAGTACCATAAGATGTGGACACAATGCCACTAAGATGTGCAACCACGTTAATGAATTGAGACACTCCACTGAAGACTTGAAGTGGATGATTTTGGAAGCAAACCCTACCTGGGACCCCACCACACTATTCAGACAAGAACAACGATGGGTATTCCATCTCCACACTAATCACAATGGTCTAAAAGATGAAATTCCCTGGATCTATGTGTAGATACATCAGTTTGGTCCCTACTTCTAAAACGCTCAATGAAAATGTACAATGGTTAACAATTACACCGAAGCCACATGATCAATGTGCATTGATGGGGATCTACCCAGCAGACGGGCTCAGGGGTTACTAACTATTATTTAAACAATGTATACATTGTTATATAAGTAGAAACTTAACCTACCATAAGCCGGTCACATTAGGACGTAACCATAACATCATGTGCCCAGTAGACTCCTCCACAATACGGCCCTGCCATGACCTCTTGCCAGGGGATATACACATACCTTTCCATTTTGGAATCAATATGGAGTGCCACTGTGTCAAATATGATAACAATACCATCTGATAGAGGTGTAGAAACTCACTGTGTATTTTTACCAAAAAGCAACATAGAAATGGATTTTGTGAATATGGATGTATTCATAACATACACATTCACTTCCAGCTTTTTTCTGATATATCGCTGATATTCAACAACCAGACACCAGCTAGTATCTACTCCAAAATTTCCGCCATACATGCGCACTGAAACACTTCCGGGTCTCTCTTGTCAGCCCGGCTGGGTGCTGCCACAGAGAAGCCCTTCATAACAAGCATCTCCAGCGCTCCCCAGGACCTTTTGGGAGAGTGGAGGAGCAGAGTAGGTGCAGCAAGCGGCTTGCACTCAAAAACCGTGACCACTGGAGCAGACATCAATTTAACGAGACACTAAACCGAGCCAACAGATTACGCTCGGCCTCAAACATATTTGGAAGGTAAATTTACCAGCTCTATCTCTCCCCGTTTTTTAGTTGAGCACGCCAGTATGCTGCACTTCTGCCTCATCCCATGGGGCACTATAGCACCCCATTTTAGGTAAGGCTGTTCTTCATTTATACCAATGTCATGAGATATGGGAAATATGACTAGTCTCCCGATCTAAACACGCAGCGATTACATTTATTTATTCTCTCACTCACTGCGGTGGCATGTGGCTATTACTGCCAATCTGTGATTTACTTGTCAACATTTGTGAATCTGCACAGTAACATCCGCTAAACGACAAGGGCTGGCATGGTTTGTGATTAGACACCATAAAAAGATACAATGGCAAATCTAATGCTTGTGACATCACGTGCCAGTATGCATCCTCATGATTTTATATATGTTGTATGTCTATCTGTTTGTATGTCTGCGTCTGAGGCCACTTCAGCTCCAGACACACACATTGGTCCACAATATGGACATTCTGGTTTATAAGAAAGTCTTACGCCAGTAACAGGTTAACTATGTTGTTATTATCTGATGTATTATTTTCCTTGTTTTTAACTAGGTTGCACATCCAACGACAAGACAAGTAGGTACCAATGTTAGGGTACCAATTTTTGACACACGTGTGGGGTAGAAAACTCACCCATATTTAATGTCATGAAGAAGTGCCATGGATCTTTTTTGACCACCAGGGGCACGGAACATGTTGATCAAAGTTTGGCCGTAACAAGGGTAACAAACCAGACTATGAGGGTACATTATAACCCCTCAAGTAGCACTAGCCTATGAGGTTTTTTTATCTGACAGGGAATCCATATATTAAAGGTTTAGGCGATATCCCCTAATCAGTTTTAACTCACTTCAAGGCACACTCAACACCACCCCACTAAGACATCACTTGCATTCATCAAACGGCATAAACAAAAGATCTCCGCTAAAGTGACCCTTCGGGGGAGCCGTAGGGCATTGCAGCGCCGGCCCGACGAGGACCAATTGCCCTATGATGAAGCATAACATCCCTCAGATATGTGAGGGCAACATGAAACAGTCTCGTTGACTGTCCCTAACAATCTATCCAACTCCTAGATATTTCTTCCTTCCTTCCTCTTTAGGAACAATGACCCCCACCTTTGTATTTATATATAAAAATAACCGAGAGGCAAGCAATACTAGGTAGTTGTAGATAGGTCTATGATTTCCATAAGAAGAACATTATTTGGTTTGCCAATACCTTTGGCACCATTTGCCTAATTACCCCACATATCACATCATTCATCACATGTTCTATAACATCATTGATAATATCACTGCAACATTTGAAATTACATCATTGATAATAAAATGGAATAGCGCTACAGCAGAAATGGTTTAACATAATTACATGGAATTTGGCAGAATGCTAGATCTTTACCAAGAAAGTGCGCTTTTTAGGACGAGCATAAGCGAACAACTTCTTGTATACTTCTCTTGTGGGTTAAAGCCATCCCCTGCTTTTGATTTGCTTGTTTCATTGTCCTTTAAAAGTCCTTGCTTGCTGTGTCCCTCCTTTTCTCTTCCGTTCCTCCAACAGGAGCAGGGACTAAGTACTGTCTCATCCCGCTATTGTTCTTTATCTGTTCTTTAGGGTACTATTTTTTTCTTGGTTTCCTGCTCTGTTACTGTTTGCCTGTGCTCAGCTTTGGCACCATAGCTGCTTACATTTAAATATAGCATTCCTCCCTCCCACCTCCTCTTAATGCCACAGTTGTGTTAGTGCTACCTCCTGCGACATGCCTCCCGTTCGGTTGCTTTTTTTTTTTAGTATTTTTGCAATTTTTGATTTCGACCGTCAGTTAGGCTTCTTTTGGTAAGATATTGTTTGGTTTTGGGCTTCCTTTTAAGGGGGATTGGGCTTGTGTTGGGCTTCTTTTTGGAAGATATTCGTTTTGGACTTCCTTTTAGGGGGGATTGGGGTTGCTTTTATTATTGTTGCTTCCAAGCTTGTCATTGGTGTTTGGCCATTGTTGTTGCTTGTTTATGTAATTTTTTAATGCACTTAGTCCACTGGTCTAAAAACACGATGATGCTCTATTGCATTAAAAAAATGTCCGCCTCATATCCATTAAAGCTAGGTGAGGCGCGGAGGTTTGCCATACTAGAAAAGTGGGTCTAAAAAGTTTGGGGAGCACTGCTATAAGGTGATATTTGCGTTCTGGCAAAACCTCGCAAAGACCTGCTGATGGTGAATTGGTATTTCGGTAAGCAGCAAGTAGCGTCTCATGTTCTGAGCATGTGCAGCGCATGATGCAAAAAAAAGCTGGTCACTATGCATGCTGATCGCTCCAGAACACGGGAGAAAGGTGAGCTTGATCTCTCGGGATTTGTCGATTGTTTAAGAACAACTCAACCATCTTTCATCTAGAAAATATGACCGCATTTAGTAGAGAAATGCTGCAGCAGCATTCAGATAAGGTGAGCAAATTCGTGTTTGGGTTCATGTTTATTTTTTCAGTATACTTTAGATTCTCTTTCAGAATATTTAACCTGCGTTCGGAATTAGTCTCCTGAATCAACTAATATGCATTCTGCACCAAAACCACTAAAGTGTTTTGACTACTACTGTATTGCATGTGCGTAGTATGAAACACAGCTCTAATAAGCCCACGCTGAGAAAATGTGGGGCTGGTTCCAGTTTAGCCACATGATTTATTGTCCTCGTAAACAAATTTACACATGCAACATTCTATGATTTCTGAATATCAAATGTGTGAGGATACCAGTTAGCAGCCCTGTATGAATACTCTTAACGGTTCCATAGGTTTTTCCTTTGGAGCAGCCCAATTAGGGTTGTCTCCTTTCTAAGAGAAAAATACCGCCAGTTTCAACATCTTTAGCGGTTCAGACTCGAAACTCAGGTTGCGTAAAATAATCTGCATTACTATTTGAACTCACAATTCTGACCCTATTTGCTTCAAAAGTTGTTTTTTGGAATAGTCTTAAAATCATTGAATGTCTTTGAATGTGTTTACACACTGTAATTGTTGTTTCAAATATATACTAAATAAGCGGAGAATAAATACCTGGTTCCAATTACTACCCCCATTTTTTCATGTTGGCAAGAAAGAACCAGACAGGACTGTAAAATTCTGGCCAGATGGAAGGAAATCTTACGCCCAGTGTGTGTAATGTTTATAGTTTCATCAGGGTCATCCCATCCTTACAACCCTTGAACGTTTGTCACAAATTGTTTTTAAGCAATCTCTGCACTCCGATTCCAAACGTCTCTACCTGTCTGCCTCATTCATTTTATTCTTTTGTTTTTGTTTTAGGGGGCCTGGTACAGTCATTTAGAAGATTAATGACAGATTGGAGAATGTGTTGCATGGTTTATTTTTTACTCTTCCCTCTTGTCTTTTTTTCTCCTTTATTCCTGCTCACTTCCTATCTGATGCTGTGTTGTGAAACAGTGCATAAGGCCAACCATTTTGGCTTTAAATTGTTCACAGTACGAGGAAAATGTGTTTGTTCTTCTCCCCACTGCACAGCCTCACTGCTTTTATGTCTTCCTTCTTGTGTCCAATGTCCTGTTGCTTAGCTGCAGTGCCATCTCCCTTGATGTGACTTTCCTTTAGCATCTGCTGGTTATGTTCTGTGATATGTGCCTAGGCGCACAGTGTGACTTCACTTTAGTAACCTAAGACGTAGCCATAGAAAACAATATTCAGGGTAATTCTTTCAGTGTGCTGATGGCAGGCTTCCCACCATACCTAATGGTTGGAAATAAGAAACACCAAAAGCTCACATGTCCTCTTCTATAAAATCATCAAGCAAAAGGTACTCTCAGGCACAACACTGCTACAGGTTTTGTATTAGTTTTTAGGTCTCGAGTATATGAAAGTGCAAGCTGTCTGCTTGTGGAAGACCAATTCAGAATTTACAGTGGTCTTAGAGGCCATCCATTGCTTGCCATTGTTTGGCTTTATTGCCACTCTCATTAACTTGCTTTTTATTTGTTGCCTTGTGTGGGTTTCCCTTCCTCTTATGTGTTTGTCCCCCCTCTGGCGCACAGCCTCTTTAGTTGTGTCCTTGCATTGGTCACTTTTTGGAAATTGCACTTCCCTTTTTTTATCCACTCCATGAAGGTGCATGTATTTTCCAACTATCTCCCTCGTGTATTTCTTTCCTCTTCCTCTGTAACAGCCCGGACTGCATCAGTTTGAGCTTCATAGAACTTATAGTGTGCAAAAATAGGGAGAGGCAATTTTGGGTTGTTAAAAATCGTGTTTCTATGGGGTATTATGGTAAGTTATGTATTTACAATGCAAATAGCTCTAAGTTTCACAAATGCGAGACCGATTGCATTGCAAATGCTTGTTTGAATTGGTGTAAATCTGTTCAGTAGGTTTAAAGAAATTAAGCTTCAAATTATATGCATACATTGGTACGCAGGAGTACCATGGGACTGGAAAATCAAAGGATTAGATCTGATTGACTGCCTCACACCACCAAAGATGTTTTGCAGCCATTTTAGGTCTCAGCGCTTAGTCCCTGAGACCTAAAAAAAAACATGTAGGGGTGTAAGGTAGGGATACCCTGAAGCCCTAGGCATTTTGGAGGGTGTCCTAGAGGGACCCCACTGGCGGCAAAAATGAAAAACATAAAGTGTGTGTTTGACTGCTTGTTGATGATTTTGTCTGGTCATTGGTGCTTGCATCTCAGTATTTGCCAATGTTTGACAGTATAAAAACTCGGAAATGTGTTGGCACATAGGTGCATCTAGGGAAAATGTGTTTTTGAATGCACATGGATATCTGTATGTCTATTGGTTTGCGTGCATTTGTTCCAGATTTTATGTTGGTTTGTGTGTGTTTATTGATACATTTTTTTGTGTACCTGCACGTCAGCAAGGGTATATGGTCTGAGTGTGTGTGTGTGTCCTTGCATTAGTGCTTTCATGATGTGTTTTTGTGTGCATGTACTGCAGCACTATATAGCACATAGAAACCTATTGCGCCTATTGGGACATCTGGCCATTATAGAAATGGGGTTTCCCAAAGACGGTCATAGACCTGGGTTCAATGCGATACAAAAAACAATGGTCCCTGACCCTTTTTAAGAAACTGATACGTATCACACAGCACAGTTATTGTTTGGAATTATTTTAGAGCATATAACCAATTAGCTCAAAGTAATCAATACAATGGTTTATACAAAAGTGCAACAACCAAGGCGTATACAACAAGGTTTTATTCACGTCATTGTCAAATCAAACGTATACTAAAAACAATTTGAAAAGGAAAGGAAGGGGGGGAGGTAGCTCCAGTGGAACGTGCGAGAATGAAGGTGCTCTAGTGTATAGGAAATAAGAAGGGAAATTCCAGACAGTATAATAAGAAATTAAAGATCATTCCAATAGAAGACTGATAATTGATTCACAGTCAATAATAACCTGGCCACATTTAAAACAATCAGAATTCTTTTTATATTCAAATTGCAGACATATAAATGTATCCTTATATAGCACGTTGGGTTTAGGGCTTGTGATCCAGGTTGATTAAATGGGTGGGCGTCGACGTTTCGACCCGACTGGGGGCACAGAGGGTAATTTAAAACCTCAGCCTGCGGGTCTTCTTCAGGACAAGGGTGGAGCAACCTGAGTTAAGTGTGTCTTCCTAGTAGCACACCCGCAGGATTATCTGGCGGGGTGCGGGGATTCACTCTTGTCTAGTGAGTCATGGTAGGCGTCCCCATCCGTAAGTAAAGGGTAACGCAATCCAAGCAATAAGGCTTGATTCTTATTGTTTCGTAAACAAAAACGAGCGTCCGCAGTCCGCACGTTTGCGGACTGCGGACGAGGTTTCAGGCTTACCCCTCGCGGTAGGTCTCGGTCACAGTTTTTAACGTCTGATTTAGAACATTTTCAGGAGATTTTCTGCCCGGGGTCCCTCGAAGCTCTCAGATTCGGTGATGGTTCGCTGGCTTGCCTTGCGATGAGCTCACGGTCAAACTTATGGAAGTCAGACCTCCGGAGCTTTTCAGTGGGACAAAGCAGAGATCCAGGCCGGCGCACGGTTGAAGGTTGGCGGCTTGACTCTCACGGTTGGTCCTGGTCACCTCTCCTACGTTCGGACTTAGAAACTTTTACGGAGCTTTATCTTGTGGGGTGCCTCGATGCTCTTCACCAGGCTGGATTCAGTGAGGGTTCGCAGGCTTGGGATTCAGCTTTCTCCCGGTTAAAACTCTGGAAGTCAGACCTCCAGAGCTTTTCAGCAGGACAAACCTGGACGGCAAGCAGGCTCGTGGTTGAGAGTCGCCGGCTTGGCTGGCCAGATCGAATTGGTCCACTTATGGAGCTACTTTCCATAGTTGTTCCAAACTTCTCCAAACTTCTGGAACTTCTTCCTGAAGTTCCCCAAAGGGTCCCAAAATGTCAAAAACTTATTCCAAGGTCTGGAAGCTCCAAGATGGTCCTTGAACGTTTGGGACTTCAGTTCCCACAATTCACTTGGACAAACCCCTTAAACATCCACTGGTAGTACTCCAGGCTGAGGATTCTTGGTGGTGAGGCTCCAGGTGAGCTCTGTTAACCTGTAGCTTGCAGGGAGTCTACTCTTTAGTCCTTTTGAAGTAAGGTAGTCCACAGGGCTGTAGTTCTAGATTGTGCAGCAGGCACAGTCTTCAGAGTGCAGGGCCTGGTTGGTGCAAATCAAACTTCTCAGTATGGACCCTTCTTTCTTGAGCTTCAAGCAGCAGATCTGAGAGGCTCTGCCCCTCTCAGATACTTATTCTCACTTCTCTGGGTCAAGCAGGAAGGCACTCCTGTCCAATTACATGCAGGGCAACACCCCAGGGTATGACCACATCCTCCAAAGTGTAGCACTATTTTCTCCCAGAGAGCACCATTTCGCGAAAATTCATCATGGCTGATTTTCCAGCAGAGAGACAAGAGCTGGATAAGCCCTCCTTCAGGATGGTCCATCTCCATACTGTCCCTCCCCCTTACATCTGCCCATTCCTTCTTTAATCCTGCCATCTGGCATGGGGCAGAGGGTAGAAGTGTAAATGCAACTGGTTTCTTCAGCCTGTTCCCTCCTGCCTTTGAATGACATTATTTACTACCCCTCCCCAGGCTCTGACATTCCTATGCCCAGCAATCCTCTCACCCAGAAGGGCTCCCTAACCCCAGGGGTCATTTATCACCTCTTCAAAGCAGCCTGGGTAATCCACTTAACTCTGTCCAATCAGGACAGGCCACTGGAAGGATGAATTTTGGCTTACAGACAAGAAAGTCTTATAACTTCTTGCCTGTATATTTTAGGATAAATTCAACAATACCATATTGTTGGATTTGTCAATACCATTCTAGGAAGTCCTTGAATGATATTTATATCACCTCCTTGACGTTAGTTATTATTTAGTAACTTCTTGCCATGTTATCCTATGTGGCTGGGGATTTGCAATGGGAAAAATGACTTGGGCCATTTTTCCAACACCAGGGCTTATAAAACATCTTTTATAAGGACCCTTCCTATATCTACAGGACCCCACACCCCTAGGACACCTAGGGGAGACTTTAGGGAATCTGAATATGTAAAAATATTGCAGATCGTCACTCCACAGGGCTCCTAGTACAAACGTTGATTTTGGTAAGTACTTACTACAATGTGGGAAAAGAAATGTGCAATTTCACTAAACCCAAGGCATGTAAAACTCATTTTATAAGGCCCTCCTTATAACTACCTGAACCTCCACCCCTGGGAAACCTAGGGGAGACCCTGGGGGTACCTAATATGCCAAAACATTGTAGTTTATTAATTTTTAAATGCCCCAAACTGCAAAGTTGAGTTTGGGCACAATTTGCATTTTAAAAGCAGTCCTGCAACACAGGGCTGCTTTTAAACTTACCCCAGGCTTCATCAGTGCACACATGCAAGTGCAGAAAGGGCTGCTGGCCTCTAAACTGCCATGTCATATTATATACTAGGGCCTTAAAAGTAGTTTCAATCACCCTGCCCTATTATGTACTAGGGCCTTATGGGGGAGGTCATGCCAATCGTAGGGGTACGCTAACCCATAGTGTACCCTAGTGTTTTCACTGTATTCTAAGTGTGTCTTCAGCATTGCACTGGCCCTGGGCCTGGTTAGGCAGAGCCCAGGGCCAGTCAGAGTTAGTTACCACCAGTCCCAGTCAGCTAAAAAGTTTGGGGTGCCCAGGGCACAGAATGACTTAACAACAAACGGCCAAACACATTGCCTTTGCCAATGCTTTTTATGTTTGGACGCCTTAACCGCCTTTGATCATGACTCTATAAACAAATGCTGAAAAACCCTGCCTACTGTAATTATTGTGAAGAACTAGCACTATTGTATATTGGAACTTATATGTTTGTTGACTTTGTTCATGCTTGTTTTGTTAGTCAAGCTGTGCTTATGCTGTGCTGATGCTTATAATATATGATATCAGATATCATTATGACAGATTTTTAGATTTTCTCTAGTGGTGGGTATAATTAACTTCCCAGTCAAATTAAAAAATGGCTCCCTTGTCTCGCCTCGGAGCGGCTGCTGGATACTGCTGTTGATGTCCTGTAGCATTTAGTGCTAATTTCTTAGCACAAAATGCATCCTCTGGCTCATTTTGAACGCGAGGGTGCACTTTGCTCTATGAAATGAGTGCTGCATGCTGGATTATGCTCTGACATAGTTATGCATATTTATGGGTAATCTTTGCTAAAGAAAATTATGCCCACATCTAGTAATTCCCACAGCTACTTTCCATAAACCTGAACATTCAGGCCACTCATGGCCAAGAAACCCTATTTACCAGCCAACATAATCACTGAGGCAAATTGTTGGAGATGAATGGCCACAGACTTATTGGAGCAAACAATTGATGTGACCGCTCGCAGGATGTTAGACATCACTAATCATATCCAGTAAACTATTAAGTGAATTCAACATTCATTAATAACAATCATTGTCTTCCATTTGGACTATTGCTGTGAGTATCTTTGCCTTTAGTTCTATCTTTGATTAACCCACCTAAAGATTCTAGGCTTAACCTGCTAACCATTAGCTTGTCCCTGTTCACCAGCCTCCAGGCAGGCTTGGGCTGAGAGTGCTGTTTCTACTTTCGGAAAAAACCTATACTTTTCTTTTCCAGGTGTTCCTCCCTCAGGCCAATTTGTGAATGGGGATCTTGTGCAGGTGGACGTGACATTATGTTGTAGCAAAATGGAGGATTCTTGCCTGCCCCAGTAGAGAGAACTCCCTTTATACATATTTTTCACTGTTTGTCAGGAGTTGATTACCCCATTTTTGACCAAACCCATCATCTGGGTAATCTGTGAGACTATAACCTCTTTGGCACCCTTCCACCTTGGTGGCCAGGGCCCCTTCCCCACTTCCGGTACTTCGTTAGGAATGCATCATTCTTCGCTCTTTGTGCTCTTTTCTCCTTGGAGCAAGCAGACTTCAGGGTGCATTTTGTGAACTTTGCTCCCAGGTCTTCAGGTTATGGCTCCAGCCACTGATGCTTACTTCTTGAACTGGACCTTTGGTCTTCTATTCTGACCCTGTGCAACATGCCATTTTGATTTCACAAAGGACACAGATTAAAGATCTTCCTCAATTACCAAGCCATAGCCTTGCAGTATCTGCCTCCCATTGGAGGATCCTAAGGGAGAGGTGTGGCGCAGCAGCCAGAGTGGCTGACTCCGGAGCGTGGGGATCACGGTTTGATCCCTGGAGCCAGCAGCAGCTCAACTCGGCATCATATGACTCTGGGCAATAGTTCACTTAATCTCCCCGACGGACCTCAGCGCCTTGAAACCTTAAGAGGTGATATGTTCGCGCTTTACAAGTATGGATTATTATTATGTGTTAGACTTGGCTTTTTCAGCGGGTTTACCCCCAGACTTTTTGCTTTTTGGCCTCCTGTTTTTGACCCTGTGTGTGTTGGTTTTAGGACTCTGGGCACTTTACCACTGCTAATCAGTGCTAAAGTGCATATGCTCTCTGTGTAAAATGTGTTATGGATTGGTGTTTCCATGATTGGCCTATTTGGTTTATGTGTCAGTCCCTTGTAAAGTGCACTGCGAGTGCCAGGGCCTATAGACCAAATGCTGTTGGTGGGCTGCAGCACTGGATTGTGCCACCCACGCAAACAGCCCGTAAAGTGTAACTCGGGCCTGCCATCGCAGAGCCTGTGCGCAGCCTGGGGCTGCCATGTCGACTTGGCAAGTGCACACACTTGCAAGTCCCTAAACCTTCCCTTTGCTACATGTTAGTCATCCCTAAGGTAGGCCCAAGGTACCCCTGTGGGCAGGGTGTGTTGTACGCGAAAGGTAGGACATGCCCGGGTATGTGCGGCATGTCCTGATAGTGAATTACAGCCTAGTTCGTTTTTCACTATTGCAAGGCTACCTGTTCCCCCTAGGCCAGAACGGGCAGTTTTGATTATTACAGCTTATAATCCTAACTGACCCCGGGAACATGGTAGAAATTCGAGTTTAGTATGCCTGGACTCAGAATGATAAAATGCAGCTTTTAGTAAGGTTGGTTTTAACATTCTGTGTTTGAAAATACCACTTTTAGAAAGTGGGTATTTTCTTGTCTAACCATCCAAGCCTGCCTCTGCGAGATTGTGTATTCCTTGTCTGGAATGTGAGTGACAGGGGCTGGAGGATGCCAGGAGACAGGGTGAGTCAGCGCAGGGCTGAATAGCCAGATCGACCTGTAGATGGGTGGGAGGGGTCGCACCTGGGCCCTGAATAGGACAGTGCCTTCCCTCCACAATGCTGGCTCCACCTCCTGTGGTGCGTCTGATGTCCCTGGCCTACTCACTGAAAGAAGGGACGGAGACTTGTCAACAAAGTGCTCCAGAACTGGTTTGGACTAGGCGAGGGCCTCTCTGCCTTCAGAGAACAAAGGAATTTGGGATATAAATATTGGGGCCCTGACCCCATGAATTTAGATCTCGCTGGAATCAAGGAACCTGCCAAGACGAAGAGCTGGAAGAGCTGCCAGGAGGAGTACTGCCCCTTTGCTGTGTTGTTGCGTTGTTGGGCTGGCCTGCAGCTGCTGCTTCTGCCTTGGGCAGTGAAAGGACTGGACTGAACTTTCTACGAACTTGTGCTGAGTATCTCCAAGGGCCAGGAACCGAGCTGGCCTCCTGTTAAGAAGTCTCAGGGACTGCAAAGACTTCACAAGCCTCTGGGTACCGCTTCTGGAACGCTGTTTCAGTTGCCACAGAGGAAGGGAACTGCAACCGACTCCGTCAACCGAATCCATCCCTGGCCGGTGACCTGTTTGCACCGCAGACCGCATCGCCCCGCTTCGCATCGCAACCCTGGTCTCACCGTGGGCGACGTCCGACGCCGCCAACATCGAGCCGCTGCTTGCACCGTGACCTGTGGGCACCGCAGTTCGCATCGCATCGCTTCACTGGGCCAGCCGGACCAGACCGACACTGTCGCTGCAACTGGCTCAAGAGTTGAGACCGCACCGCATTTGGGGCACCGCTCGCCCGTCTGCTACGCACCGCTCCGACTCGCACCGCTGTCCGACGCCAGCTCCCGCACTCCGGCTAGGTCGCCTGCATCGCAACCTGTCAGCACCGCATCGAGCATCGTCTCGCCCTGCATCGCACGCCTTGGACTCACCGACTCCGTCTGCACGACGCTCATCGAGCCGCTGCCTGCACCGCATCGAGGGACACCGCACCTTGCATCGCTCCGTCTTGCACCGCAACCGCGACGAACGCCGACCGGCTCGTACACTCCGTACCAGCCACAACGAGAAAGGTACTGTAACCGAGTCTGTTCATGACTCTGCTGGCCCGTATCGACGCGGTCGGCTGGAACTGTTAGACTCTGTGGTTTTCAGCATCACGGTAGGCTCGGACGGAGCTACCGACTCGTACTGAACTTTGCTTTTGTGCTATTCCTGCAAAGAAGAAGTTAACGTATCAAGTATTCATTCGTAAAGTATAGTATTGTGGATTTTTGTCGTAATTGGTCTTGTCTTGAGTATATAAAATATTGGTTCTTTTTCTAAACTGGTGTGGTGTCCGTTTGTAGTGTTTACACTGTATTACTGTTGGTTATGTGCAAATGCTTTACACACTGCCTCTGAATTAAGCCTGACTGCTCGTGCCAAGCTACCACGAGGGTGAGCAGGGGTTACTTCACGAGTGTAACAACCCTTACCCTGACTAGGAAGAAGGGTCCCTACTTGGACAAAGGTGCAAGCCCTTGCCAACTAGAGATCCCATTTCTAACATTGGTTGTCAGCGGTGAGGATAGGACTTGCGTTTGCACTTGACTTACAGTGATTGGTGTGCACTACTACCATATCGCAGACCATTACGTACCACATACTGGTTCTTTTTCTTTTGGCCTATTTTTGATCTTGCCAGTTTTCAACTCACGACTTTTTGTCATGCCTGAATCAATTGCATCATCCGTTGCATCTCTGGAAATTATCTTTGAGGAGGACAGGTTGGAGTCCTACGCCGTAAAGGAGTTACGAGCGATTTGTAAAAACCTGAAAGTCCAAATTAAAGGCCTCACAAGGAAGGAGGAGCTACAGAAGGCGCTGAGGGCCTGGGTAGCAGCCAGACATGCCAATGGGCAGCCTGGTGATCTCAGTGAGGAGGTGGAGGAGCCTATTTCCAGGGTGGATGTGCTGTTGGGTAGGGGGGAACCCGCCAGGTCAGGCAGCAGCAGTAGCTTGTCCCCAGAGGAGCTGGAGGACAGGCGGGAAGCAAGGAAGTACGAATTAGAAAAACTCATTATGGAGAATGAGAGGGAAGAGAAAAGAATGGCCATGGAAGAAAGGAAAATGCTCTTAGACCATGAGTTTAAGATGAGAGAGCTGGACTGGGAAGCCAGGAGGGCTAGGCCCAGCTCAGATGGTGGCAGCAAAAGTGTAGTGTCCAGTACTGAGGATGAGGTAGACACACACACAGATTTGGGGCCCTACTTCAAGGAGGGGGTTGACATACACCAGGGGGTTCAGGATTGTGAGGTAACTCCAGAGGTGCTCAGTGTCCCTGAGGTGGATTGGGGAACTAGCACAGGGGATCATATTCCTGGTAGTGGGAGGGACACTCTACTGACTCTAGATGAGAGGTGCAGGGAGAGGGGTTCCCCCATGGTAGAAGCCCTGGTAAGTGAGTATGAAGACCAGCCAGAAGAGTATGGGTTGAGGGACAGCAACAGTCAGACACTGTCTCGCCAGTCTTGTGAGAATGTGGTGGGGTACTTGTCTGAGGCACTGGATGGTTGGGTGAAGGGCAGTTTGGTTAACACCTGTGTGGGGCTGTGTGATTCAATTGTTGGAGAGCATATTTTAAGTCCCTGTTTTCCAGAGCTATGCCAACACCCAGTGGAGTGTGAGTTCTCTGACCCCAGGGAGCTTGCACTGGAGGCAGACCTTTTGGTGGATTCCAG
Organism: Calotriton arnoldi; assembly: GCA_963921515.1. Classification (NCBI taxonomy): domain Eukaryota; kingdom Metazoa; phylum Chordata; class Amphibia; order Caudata; family Salamandridae; genus Calotriton; species Calotriton arnoldi. The sequence goes on along the minus strand of CAWUFW010003034.1, from coordinate 1,330,706 downwards.
AGGGTCTGGAGAAGCATCTGGGGGTGATCCTGGAGGAAGTGGCTTAGGTATTTCCCAACCAAGAGTGGTGGGAAAGGTTTGTAATAGCCCAGATAGGTCCCGGTGTCATGGGAAGGGTGTAGGGACTCACGTCCTGTCTCTGCGGAGAAGGAGTGAGAATGGGCTGCGGCCCAAGGTGCCCAAAACCCGGTCCCGGAGCCTGGGTGGTTCCAGGAGGGAACCCCAGGTGGGGAGCCTAGACTGTACTGGTAGGCCGTCCGTTGAGGGAGATCTCCTACTGACAGGAGAACCTGGAGCCTCTGTAAACAGAGCTCCAGTGGTTCTGGTGTCTGGCAGTGCCACTCCAGTTGGGAGGGTGCAGGAGTCCAGAGAAAAGGGTGAGGGGGGGCGCTGTCCCCAGTGGAAGGACCAGTGGGTCAGGGGTTGCAGTTGTATCCTGCTTCTCCCTGCTCTTCTCTCTTTCTTGTCCTTTCTTAGTCTCTTGTACTCTGCTGCTCAGCCTGTCTCTATGATGTCATCCTTAGTTCTATCTGTGTAGGTTTAAGTGTACTGTCAGTTACCTTGGAGGCTGAGCAGCAGGGCAGCTGCTCCCGGTGGGGCCTTTATTGGAACTTTACTTGATTCTGCTATCTTTATTATATGCTGTCTATTTATCCTATGACTTCAAATCAACAATAAATCTACAACTGGATCACAACAACCAAAGAGTCATCTTTATTTATTGGATGTTACACTGGCGACGATTGGAGAAAAGAAACCACGCGTAAAGAGAAGAAATTACAAAAAAAACTAAGAGAAACTATCTAAGCCTGATTCCCAACGCCTTGGATGCCCCACCGGTGTCTACAACATCAGACAGCCTACAGAAGTAAGTTTGAGCGTTGCTTCTGGTCTGCCTAGAATCTGTTACTACATTTATATGCACCTTGATATTGGAAACTGACCAGCTTACAGACATTTTACAGAAATACGTTTTGACACTTCAGCTATTTGGCAATACTACTAAAGGGAGACCGTAAAGGATTACATATTTATTCTGCCGGCACTAATTTGTTGGAGGAAGTCTGCCTGATTCTTTATTAAGCGAGCACAGCACTCTTCATTATTGTCACCGCATTTCGTGAGCAATTGTGCTGCTTGTGCCTGTACTTTCAATCATCTATTGCTGGTGTGCATTCATTATGGAGATTTGCCGTTATTATCACTAATGCAACGGAGAGTGCGTCTTTTTAATGTCTCCGTACGATCTGCTATGTGCCAAAGGATTGATTTTCTTAAACACTTTTACAAGGGTGAGCTCCGGTACTTGCCCGGTACTTTGGGAAAGCAGCGGTGAGTGCATTTTGTTCTCTTAATCCAGTAACCGCAACCGCGCTTGTTTGAATTTAAATTCTACATACTTGCGCTCGAGCTGCTCACGAGCTGCTCACCTCGAGCTTTTAGAACTATGAGGGAGGCTGGATCTGCATTCTTCTGCGTGGCATTCCGTGAAGCTGAGAGCCGCCTGAGTTGTGACGTTTCTTCCTGTCTTCATTTGGCATGCGCACGCCGTGCATGCGTCATAAGAATGCTGTCTCACGTCCCTAGTGACACGCTTCTTCACACGGCAACAGGAAGTCTTTTGGACATGCCTCCACCACGTAGTGCAGAGCGCCTTGAAACATAGGAAGTGTAGTTTCCGGTACAGTACATTCAGACTTTGTTACCGTTGAATTGGTGAAGTTTAATCTGGAACTATGCACAAGAAAGGAGTTCTTCAAGTTGCACATTGCCGTCTCCAACCAATACTAGGAATCGCAATACAGAAGATTGAGGTTAACGGAAATGCTTACTTATGGATCACTTGGAACTGAATCTCAGCCTGCACTTGGTGATCTTCAATGACTGTGACTGTGGCATTTCTACTTTGGAACAATGGTGACAACGGTGACTACTTTCATTATTTTAGTTTGTTATATTTAAGAACTTGTGTCAACAACTTGCATATTAACTCAGTTACAGAGTGTGTTTTTTTTGTATTCTGTTTACGCTTTGGTATGCAGTACTAGTGTGTTGTGTATAGTATTTTCGTCATGAGGGGTATATCCATTTACCTGCATTGCGTACTATGTATTACAATATGCAAGTTATTGCTTTGTGTCTGTTTTCAGTGTTGCTGTGATGGTGCTGGAAGTGCTCGGTTCACCATATTACAGTAGTGAGCCACTCACATGCTCAATATTGATTGAGGTGCTCAACTTTTATCTTATTCTGCTATACTTACTACTGAATTGTTTTAAGTGTTTATTCCTATTTCGAATTTTTCTGGTGAGGAGTTGATTTTTTTAATGCGTTCTTGTGCGGAGCCATTTTCATGCTCAATTTTCATTGAGGTGCTCAATTATATTCATTCTGGTGGTTAGTTGTAGGGATTTTAATTCTGCTACATTTGTTGGAGCCATTTATTTGCTCAATATTTATTGAGGTGCTCCGTTCTAGTTATGCTTATTGGTGATGGGCCGTAAGGGCTCAGTTTTTATTGTCATTCCAGATGAACCACTTTATGTGCTCTATTTGTTAGAGGGGTTCAAATACTTGCTGTGAGGAGCCGCAGGGGCTCAGTTTATTGTCAATTTATATGAACCACTTTATTGTGCTCTATTTTTTTTGAGGGGTTCAAATACTTGCTGTGAGGAGCCGCAGGGGCTCAGTTTTTTTGTCAATTTATATGAACCACTTTATTGTGCTCTATTTGTTAGAGGAGTTCAAATACTTGCTGTGAGGAGCCGCAGGGGCTCAGTTTATTGTCAATTTATATGAACCACTTTATTGTGCTCTATTTTTTTTAGAGGGGTTCAAATACTTGCTGTGAGGAGCCGCAGGGGCTCAGTTTATTGTCATTCCAGATGAACCACTTTATGTGCTCTATTTGTTAGAGGTGTTCAGATTTTATTTATGATTGTCGGTACTGAACCTTTATTGCTCAAATCTTCATTGAGGTGTTCAGTTCCATTTTTCATGGTTTACCATAACCACTTTTTTTATTGTTAGCTCTTTGTGTTTTTACAATCTTTGTACCCTCGCCCTTACCTCTTCTCTCCACCATTCTGAAGAGGGTGTTTATTTTTGTGCGTTTTATGTTGTTCCATTATCTACTCTTCTGCTCTGTTTTATCTTCTTCAACTTTTCGTTTAAAGGGGGAAGGTGTGTTGTATCCTGCTTCTCCCTGCTCTTCTCTCTTTCTTGTCCTTTCTTAGTCTCTTGTACTCTGCTGCTCAGCCTGTCTCTATGATGTCATCCTTAGTTCTATCTGTGTAGGTTTAAGTGTACTGTCAGTTACCTTGGAGGCTGAGCAGCAGGGCAGCTGCTCCCGGTGGGGCCTTTATTGGAACTTTACTTGATTCTGCTATCTTTATTATATGCTGTCTATTTATCCTATGACTTCAAATCAACAATAAATCTACAACTGGATCACAGCAACCAAAGAGTCATCTTTATTTATTGGATGTTACAGTTGCCCGCTCTGAGGTCAGAGCACCCCAGGACTGACCCTGGTGAGGCCACTTCTGGCCTGGGGGGTCTTCATGCTCTGTCAGGTGGACAGGAGGCTGGAGACCTGCCCCAGGCAGACTCTCGCACGACTCATGAGGAGTGTGTTTCCCTTGGGGAGGGTTGGTGTACTCCCCCGGAAGTCCTGGGTTGCCAGGCACAGGTTCAACCTAAGGGTACGGACCCTGGGTTGAAGGACCAGGTTCAGGGTGTCCCCCCTGACCTGGAGGAAGGGGTGACTGCTAACAGTGCCCCTACCAGTTTGTCTTTTGGGGGTACCGCTCCCGGTGGGAGGGTACAGAGCCCCAGGGAGGAGGACCGGAGGTGGGGGAGGCCACCCCAGTCCCCTGTCCAGCCTAAGGGTACAGACCCTAAGCTGGAATCCCAGTTGCAGGATAGAACCCCTGAACTGGTGGGCAAATTGTGCAGGACACCTGCCACAGGTGCCCTGACAATTCTGGAAGGGGGTACCGCTCCAGGTGGGAGGGTACAGAGCCCCAGGGAGGAGGACCGGGTGTGGGGGAGGCCACCCCAGTCTCCTGTCCAGCTGCCGGGTACAGGCCCGGGGTTGGTGGGTCAGTGTCAGGATGTCATACCTGACCTGACAGGAGGGAGAGTGGACCAAGGGTGCCAGGCACCTGGGGCTACCGCCCCCCACTCTCTGATGCCACAGAGGTTAGAGAGCCCTGAGAGGCATAAGGCCTGGGTCTCCCCACTGACAACTGTCGGTAGCCACTGTGGCTTACTGTCCTGGGGCACAGCATTGCCCCTGGGAGGGGACAGGAGTCACACCCGGGGGTGGACTGGGCCACACCACTGTGTTGGCCATGTGGGCACTGTCGGCCTGTTGGGACACATCTGTGAGCAAAGTAAGTTTAGGCGCTGCACAGATGGGGTTCACAGGTGAAGAGAAGGGTACCCCATGGGTCAGCTTAGTGGGCCCTGAGAGTATGGATAGAGGAATCCAACTGGGTTTAGAAAGGCGTAGAACCAGAACGTACCCCCGCTGTTGTGGGCCAGGTCTATGTTCTATCGCCCCAAGCAGGGAAGTCCATCAAGGGATTGATTAGTCTACCCTGGCTTTAGGCTGGGAGGGGTTGTGTTAGACTTGGCTTTTTCAGCGGGTTTACCCCCAGACTTTTTGCTTTTTGGCCTCCTGTTTTTGACCCTGTGTGTGTTGGTTTTAGGACTCTGGGCACTTTACCACTGCTAATCAGTGCTAAAGTGCATATGCTCTCTGTGTAAAATGTGTTATGGATTGGTGTTTCCATGATTGGCCTATTTGGTTTATGTGTCAGTCCCTTGTAAAGTGCACTGCGAGTGCCAGGGCCTATAGACCAAATGCTGTTGGTGGGCTGCAGCACTGGATTGTGCCACCCACGCAAACAGCCCGTAAAGTGTAACTCGGGCCTGCCATCGCAGAGCCTGTGCGCAGCCTGGGGCTGCCATGTCGACGTGGCAAGTGCACACACTTGCAAGTCCCTAAACCTTCCCTTTGCTACATGTTAGTCACCCCTAAGGTAGGCCCAAGGTACCCCTGTGGGCAGGGTGCGTTGTACGCGAAAGGTAGGACATGCCCGGGTATGTGCGGCATGTCCTGATAGTGAATTACAGCCTAGTTCGTTTTTCACTATTGCAAGGCTACCTGTTCCCCCTAGGCCAGAACGGGCAGTTTTGATTATTACAGCTTATAATCCTAACTGACCCCGGGAACATGGTAGAAATTCGAGTTTAGTATGCCTGGACTCAGAATGATAAAATGCAGCTTTTAGTAAGGTTGGTTTTAACATTCTGTGTTTGAAAATACCACTTTTAGAAAGTGGGTATTTTCTTGTCTAACCATCCAAGCCTGCCTCTGCGAGATTGTGTATTCCTTGTCTGGAATGTGAGTGACAGGGGCTGGGGGATGCCAGGAGACAGGGTGAGTCAGCGCAGGGCTGAATAGCCAGATCGACCTGTAAATGGGTGGGAGGGGTCGCACCTGGGCCCTGAATAGGACAGTGCCTTCCCTCCACAATGCTGGCTCCACCTCCTGTGGTGCGTCTGATGTCCCTGGCCTACTCACTGAAAGAAGGGACGGAGACTTGTCAACAAAGTGCTCCAGAACTGGTTTGGACTAGGCGAGGGCCTCTCTGCCTTCAGAGAACAAAGGAATTTGGGATATAAATATTGGGGCCCTGACCCCATGAATTTAGATCTCGCTGGAATCAAGGAACCTGCCAAGACGAAGAGCTGGAAGAGCTGCCAGGAGGAGTACTGCCCCTTTGCTGTGTTGTTGCTTTGTTGGGCTGGCCTGCAGCTGCTGCTTCTGCCTTGGGCAGTGAAAGGACTGGACTGAACTTTCTACGAACTTGTGCTGAGTATCTCCAAGGGCCAGGAACCGAGCTGGCCTCCTGTTAAGAAGTCTCAGGGACTGCAAAGACTTCACAAGCCTCTGGGTACCGCTTCTGGAACGCTGTTTCAGTTGCCACAGAGGAAGGGAACTGCAACCGACTCCGTCAACCGAATCCATCCCTGGCCGGTGACCTGTTTGCACCGCAGACCGCATCGCCCCGCTTCGCATCGCAACCCTGGTCTCACCGTGGGCGACGTCCGACGCCGCCAACATCGAGCCGCTGCTTGAACCGTGACCTGTGGGCACCGCAGTTCGCATCGCATCGCTTCACTGGGCCAGCCGGACCAGACCGACACTGTCGCTGCAACTGGCTCAAGAGTCGAGACCGCACCGCATTTGGGGCACCGCTCGCCCGTCTGCGACGCACCGCTCCGACTCGCACCGCTGTCCGACGCCAGCTCCCGCACTCCGGCTAGGTCGCCTGCATCGCAACCTGTCAGCACCGCATCGAGCATCGTCTCGCCCTGCATCGCACGCCTTGGACTCACCGACTCCGTCTGCACGACGCTCATCGAGCCGCTGCCTGCACCGCATCGAGGGACACCGCACCTTGCATCGCTCCGTCTTGCACCGCAACCGCGACGAACGCCGACCGGCTCGTACACTCCGTACCAGCCACAACGAGAAAGGTACTGTAACCGAGTCTGTTCATGACTCTGCTGGCCCGTATCGACGCGGTCGGCTGGAACTGTTAGACTCTGTGGTTTTCAGCATCACGGTAGGCTCGGACGGAGCTACCGACTCGTACGAACTTTGCTTTTGTGCTATTCCTGCAAAGAAGAAGTTAACGTATCAAGTATTCATTCGTAAAGTATAGTATTGTGGATTTTTGTCGTAATTGGTCTTGTCTTGAGTATATAAAATATTGGTTATTTTTCTAAACTGGTGTGGTGTCCGTTTGTAGTGTTTACACTGTATTACTGTTGGTTATGTGCAAATGCTTTACACACTGCCTCTGAATTAAGCCTGACTGCTCGTGCCAAGCTACCACGAGGGTGAGCAGGGGTTACTTCACGAGTGTAACAACCCTTACCCTGACTAGGAAGAAGGGTCCCTACTTGGACAAAGGTGCAAGCCCTTGCCAACTAGAGATCCCATTTCTAACATTATGTATTAAAGTTTTTTTCTTTGTGAATTGACAGGCTGCTTGTCTGCCTTTTGCATAAATAGTTAAGTGCTAAGATTAAGAGAGTGAGCAGAAGGAACACAGACATAGACAGACAATTGTATGCAAAGTTTTCAGACTGATGCTCCATAAAATGTTGGAAATGTGGACTATCTGCACACATGCTCTTCGGATGCTTTCCTTATTCTGGTAGGTTTCTAAAACCATTTTTGGTCAATGAATGTCCAGCTCAATAAAAGTTTGCTCATAACATCCTGCACTTTACAACAAACACTGCATGCACTCAAAGAACCCTGAACAATACACACCACAGACCCTACTACTAAGGAGTGCAGAGTTTTCTCATGTGGTATATACAGTTTCAAATTTAGTAGATTTTCATTCCTCTGGCCATATATATGCATTTGTTTGGATCATGGTAACTCGGGGCTTCCTATGAGATGTCCATGCTGTATGCCATGATGAACATTCTGAAGGAAGAGATATCGCCAAAGGGAAGCTCTCGGAGGAGAAGGTACCCATATATGGGAATGGGGAAGGAAGTGGTTCCTGGCACAGGGCGAGGGACATTGAAGGAGCAGTACTCAGTGGGGTGAGGTGTGGGGTGCAGTTCTACAGAGGTCCCAGGGAGTCAATGTTGTTGATTGCTGCAGTGCTGTGAACATCACCAGTGATTTCAGATGGCCAGTTCTCCAAAATAAGAGGGGCTTTCCAAACACAGCCGCATCATGGACTCTGCAGGGCAGGAGCAGTTGATGGTCTGCCGGCTCATCAAGATACCCTCCATCCCCCCTAATGCTGGGATCGCCACCTTAACAGAGGTCAAACAACAGCAGGGGTAGGTTCAGCCAGCAATTTGCGTGTGTTTCATCTTAGTATCGGAATTTCAATTACGCCGGAGTAATCTGAGTAATTTCAGTCATTCCAATATTAACGTGATAACGCCTGCTCATGTAATTAAGAGTAATTTGGGGGGTACAATTCTACCACCAGAGCACATTTAGCGAGCGAGAGCAGCCACTAGCGCTCACTATTCATGTTCTTTTGCATTTAGCACTATTTCTTAGCGCGCAAAATGCATCCTCATGTCCAAAATAGACGCACAGGCGCATATTGGACTAAGAAACTAGCGCTAATTGCCCGAAGTCGGTTGGGGGAATTCTACCCCAAGTGCACATTTAGTGAATGTGAGTCGCTGCTCGCTATTTATTTATTTTCTGTTGCATTTAGTGCTATTTACTGCAAAATACATCCTCAAGTCCATTTTGGACACAATGGGACATTTTTGCACCAAGAAAAAGTGCTAAATGTAGAATTACTCTTCTCGTATAAATACGTGTAATCTCACTTAATTGTTGGGTAATTCCGCATGATTATGCTATTCAGAATTATGCAAGTTACGCCCACCCCTAATCTTAAGAGCATTGATCCTTTGATATTCCGCTCTGAGTAAACTGAGGGTATGCATATTGCTGTGCCACTATTCGATCCATGCTCACAGTCTCTCAACAATACATCCAACCATGTACTTAGTCACTCATCTATCTATGCATCCAGTCACTCACTCATCCACCCATTCAACCATCAATGCATGTTCACATTTGCTGATATACCCATCTACACAACCACACAAAGAAACTTGCTAATCAATGAAGAACCGTGCCCTGGTTTAATAAAGCAATGCTATTGGATTTGTCAATGCTTGTTTATGATATTGCATGCTTACTCGCGTTTTTCTAGACCCACGAAATAAGTGTCTTCATTTTCTGTCCCTTGTTACCTTTCCGCAAGGCACGTACAGCGGAATAAAGCGTCTGTGAAAATGTTGATAATGTACATAGATAGTTGTTCGAGTTACTGCGCCTACAATTTAGAAAAACTCCAAATTGCAAGTCAGTTTAATTTTTCAGGTTCGCGTTTAAAATTAAAATTCTGTTCTCGCTGTCTACCCATGAAACCGATTTTACAGTCTGTGACAAGATAAACGACGGATATCACCAGATCGGGAGGCGAATGCATGGATGCTTAGTATGTGTGTTGTTAACCTCACGTGGCCGTCAAGTCAAGATGTGTGACGCACAGCAAATTACCAGGGCTGCCGCTCCAGCCGACAAGCGCGTCAACAGCAGCAGAGGAAAGCTTCCTTCCGGTGAGCCACGTGCAGCGCACATTGCTGCAGCCTGTGGCATCTTCCTCATGCAAAGCCGGCACATTCAAAACATGAAACACATTATTAGGCTACTGCGAATATCTCGCCTGCTGCCCTGGCCGCTGGCGATCATTCTTCAGTCGCTATGTGGCATTGCTCATGCTGAATACCGAGTTAGAAAAACAGTAGGGCAGTGTGCTTATTAGGTTTAGGGTTCATTTTAATTTCAAAAGTCTGACTGATGTCATTTGTGACGTCCACTTTAAAACCAATATGAAACACAATATTTCAGGGTCCTAAATATGTGGTCTAGGGGAAATCTCGAGACCCAGTGGGATATTTGGATGTCTGCAGTGTAGCATTTGGATATCCAGTGCATCTTCAAGAGGACACTTTGAAAACCCCTTGTAATTCTCTTTGAACCTCAGCAACTAATCGATGCTTCAAGCATTAAATATAAGTATCTTTTTTAAGTTTTAAAGAAGAAGTTTATTGGAATAATAAAGGTGCCAGCAATCAATAGTTAAGTTAAACATATGTCACATTTTACAGAGATTCAAAGAACACAAAATGAATTCCAAAAAGTAATTGCATAGGTTGGAACGTAATACAGTGAGATTTAGGGCTAGTACATTTAAAGTATACAAAGAATACAATTGATAGTAAAATCAAATATAGGAATGTAAAGGGGGATCATGGCGGTTTGAGGACTTCTTGTTGAGATGGCAATAGCATAAAAGAACGCCTAGCATGAGCATCGATAAACAATGTAACAGGTGACCACAGGTTCAGGCGTCTGGGCGCCAGAGAGATAGGGTATACAAAAGAGGTATCTAACCTGTGGTTGTGACAAACTGCGTTCCACCAAGCCTGGTAAGAGATCCTGGTGAAGTCCTTCCAATTCTTGGTGATTTGCTGAAAGGCAACTGCTAATAACAGATCAACAATTCTGACATTTGACGAGCAGTCTTTCCAGATCGGGGAGAGACTTCCCAGAAACACGTTGATAAAGGTAAACGAAAAACTAGTACTAAAAATTGAGTTAATTTGAGACCATACACGTTTCCAGAAACTGTGAACAAAAGAGCAAGAAAACAACATATGAAACAAATCAGCACCCGGGGAGGAACATGTCCAGCAATTATCTGTTATTGAGGAATATTGTTTGCTTAGCGTATTTGGAGAAAGCAAAAGCCTGTTATAAATAAAAAACAATGTTTGCGTGATATTGGCGGCCCTTGAAGACTTCCTTATCTTTGTCCAAATTTTCCTCCATAAAGAGACTGGCCAAGACGCTTGTAATTCATGTTCCCACGCAATTTCCACCTTAGATTTTTGTCCATCAACACCAGGGCAATGTAAGTGGGTGTAAAGAACAGAGGCTCTACGTTGGGTGTGAAGTAAAGTACGGAGGTTATGGTTTGGAGCAGCGGAGTGGGTATTCATTGATGCAGTAGTAAGTTTGGTGGAGACGTCTAGCACCGCCCCCCTAAGGAGATTATACTTGGGTAGGAAAGAGACAGGTAAACCATATATTGTGCTAAGTGAGGGAAAAGATATAAATTCTGACTGAGAAAACAATTGATGGACCCAGATCAAACCCCTCTGCCTCCAGGACTTCCAATAGAAAGGTCTTCCCCGGATCAACAAGGACTTATTATGCCAGATTGGTAAATTACACAAGGAATCAAAACTTTCCGGTATTTAAGAAGAGCTTGATCCTAGGAGTAGGGATGTGAGTTTAATTATAGGAATTGATAAAGACTGTGGCTTGCGGGAGAAGGAGAGATACTCTTGAAAAGAAAAGGGAGATAAAAATAGGCTTTCAACAAGAGTCCACAAAGGACACTCATGCACTGTCTCCCTTAACCAATATGCAGATTGGCGTAGTAGGAAAGACTTGTGATATGTAAAAAAGTTGGGAAAATTAACTCCTCCCTCTGATTTAGGGCGGGTCAATTTGGCCAACGACATACGAGGTTTCCCATTTTTCCATAAAAAGGAGGAGAGAAGGGAGTTAATCTTTTTAATCAATTTGTCCGGTATAGGTACTGGGATATTGGAGATGGTATATAGCACTATAGGGGATAGCATCATTTTAATTGTATCAAGGCGACCCCACCAGGACAAATACAAAGGATGCCACTTAGCTATCAAATCAGAGATTTTTCGAATACATTTATTCATACAGATGGACACTGTGTCAGGAATTACAGGAGCGAAATGCATTCCAAGATATTTAATATGTTTGGGGCTCCATGAAAAATGAGAGGAAACAAAATCGTCTTTAAAAGTGTATTTGGTAAGGGGCAAAATCTCGCACTTGTCAGTGTTCAACTTGTATCCTGATACAGAAGAAAAGGAGTGAACTTCTGCTAAAAAAGCAGGAATAGATTCAGTTGGTTGCGATATAAAAAGCAAAATATCGTCTGCATAAGCTGCAAATTTGATATGGGCTGTTTTAAGTTCGAATCCATGTATGTCTTGGTTTTGACGAATTTTTGAAAGAAAAGGTTCCAGAGCCAAATTAAATAGGAAGGGAGACAGAGGGCATCCCTGACGAACACCTCTACCTAAATCAAAAAATGGAGATATTAGGCCATTAGCACAAACAGCTGCACGGGGATTCTAATAGAGTAGAGAGATAAGAGAGATAAACTTAGGACCAAAGCCAAACCATCTCAAGGCATAGAAAAGGTAAGGGCATTCTACTCTATCGAATGCCTTTTCCGCGTCCAAAGCAATTGCTGCAAGAGATTGTTTGTGGTGAGATGATTTGGATAAGATATCAAAAAAGAGCCGTGTATTGTCTGTGATGAGCCGTCCTTTCACAAAGCCAGATTGTTCTTTGCCTAGCAAATTTGGTAAAAAAGATTCTAATCGAAGAGCCAAGGATTTTGAAAAGATTTTATAATCAATATTGACCAAAGAAATAGGTCTATAATTTTTGCAGTGCTTCAAGTCCTTGCCCTCTTTAGGTATGAGACAAATGTGCGCCTCAGAGAAAGAACCGGTAGCAGAATTAGAAAAGCAGAAGGATTGTACCAAAGAATGTAGTTTGGGAATTAATAATTTAGAAAAATGAATATAAAATTCAACTGTGAACCCGTCTGGACCTGGTGCCTTGTCTTTTTTGAGATGTTGTAAGGCGTCCAGAAGTTCCTTTGCTGTTGGGTCTAGTTCCAATATGGAGAGATCAGGTGGAGTATGTACAGGTTTCTGAATGTTGGAGAAAAATTGTGATAACAAAAAATCTGTAGGGTGTGCTTCTGCAGTGTACAATGACTTATAAAAGGAGGAGAATTCATTCACTATATCCAAATCCTTAAATTTTAAATTGGAGTGTTCATCATAGATAGATTCAACATTTAACTTGTTGTGTTTGATTTTCAAATAATTAGCCAAAATTTTCCCTGCTCTATTTTGGCCGCCGTAGAATTTCGCACTAGATTTTAATAAGTACAAAGAAGCATTATCCGTGGTGTCTTTGTTGAATTGAAGTTTCGCCTTTAGAAGAGCAGCCAAACATTCCTTTGAATTAGAAGAATAGTAGGATTGCTCCAGTCTCTTTATCTCATGAAAGAGTTCATTAGAACGTTTGCGGGCTATAGTACGTTTTTTGCCAACATAGCCAATAATGAACTCTCTTACTGTTGCTTTAAATGCGTCCCATATGGTTGAAGTAGACATAGGGGCCGATTCCGATTCGGGCCGGAAAACGTACCGACCGACTCGGAGCCGGAATAAATACCGACCGACACGTACCGGTGCAGCCCGACCCGCAAAGTATGATGAGAAGCGTGCAAAATACGACCGACGCGTACGGAACACTCAATCAATCAATCAATCATGGCATTTATAGAGCGCGCTACTCACCCGGGAGGGTCTCAAGGCGCTGGGGGAGGGGGTAAGTTACTGCTCGAACAGCCAGGTCTTGAGCTGCTTCCTGAAGGAGAGATGGTCCTGGGTTCGCCGAAGGTGAGTGGGGAGGGAGTTCCAGGTCTTGGCTGCCAGGTAGGAGAAGGATCTTCCTCCGGCGGTGGTTCTGCGGATGCGTGGTACGGTGGCGAGGGCGTGGCTGGTTGATCGTAGCTGGCGTGTGGGCGTGTAGAAGGTCACGCGGTCGTTGAGGTACTTTGGGCCCAGGTCGTGGAGGGCCTTGTGTGCGTGGGTGAGGAGTCTGAACGTGATTCTCTTGCTGACGGGGAGCCAGTGCAGGTCTTTCAGGTGTCCGGTGATGTGGCTGTGTCGGGGGATGTCCAGGATGAGTCGTGCGGAGGCGTTCTGGATGCGCTGGAGTCTTTTTGAAGTTTGGCTGTGGTTCCGGCGTAGAGGGTGTTCCCATAGTCCAGTCGGCTGGTGACGAGTGCCTGGGTGACGGTCTTCCTGGTTTCAGTGGGGATCCATCTGAAGATCTTGCGGAGCATGCGCAGGGTGTTGAAGCATGAAGATGAGACGGCGTTGACTTGTCTGGTCATCGACAGGGAGGAGTCCAGGATGAAGCCCAGGTTGCGTGCGTGGTCCGTTGGCTTGGGCGCGGTGCCCAGGGCCGGGGGCCACCAGGAGTCGTCCCAGGCGGAGGGTGATGAGCCCAGGATGAGGACTTCCGTCTTGTCTGAGTTCAGTTTAAGGCGGCTGTTCCTCATCCAGTCGGCGACATCTCTCATCCCGTCGTGTAGGTTGGCTCTGGCGGTGGTGGGGTCGTTGGTGAGGGAGAGGATCAGCTGGGTGTCGTCGGCGTAGGAGATGATGTTGAGGTTGTGTTGGCGTGCGATGGCTGCGAGGGGGCTCATGTAGACGTTGAAGAGGGTTGGGCTGAGTGAAGATCCTTGTGGAACGCCGCAGATGACTTCGGTGACTTCGGATCTGAACGGGGGAGGCGGACTCTCTGGGTTCTACCGGCGAGGAACGAGATGATCCATTCCAGTGCTTTCTCTCGGATTCCGATGTTGCTGAGGCGCTTCACTAGGGTGCGGTGGCAGACGGTGTCGAACTCCGCGGAGAGGTCCAAGAGGATGAGGGCAGCTGTTTCCCCGTTGTCGGTTAGGGTTCTGATGTCGTCGGTGGCTGCGATAAGGGCGGTCTCGGTGCTGTGGTTGGCCCGAAACCCGGACTGCGAGGGGTCGAGGGATCCATTCGTCTCGAGGAAGGCGGCAAGCTGTCTGTTGGCGGTCTTCTCGATGACTTTGGCCGGAAACGGAAGGAGCGAGATGGGACGGTAGTTCTTGAGGTCGGTGGGGTCCGCCGTTGGTTTCTTCAGGAGGGCGGTAAGCTCGGCGTGCTTCCAGCTCTCCGGGAAGGTGGCGGTGTGGAAGGAGGAGTTGATGATGTCCCGGAGATGGGGTGCGATGGTGGCGTCGGCTTTGTTGAAGACGTGGTGTGGGCAGGGGTCGGTTGGTGATCCGGAGTGGATGGAGTTCATCGTGCGGGTGGTGTCTTCGGTGCTGATCGGGGTCCAGTTGCAGAGGGTGGTGGTGGCGGGCGTTGGTTCGGCGGTAGGGTGCGTGGTTTGTGCGTCGAAGCTGTTATGTATGTCGGTGATCTTGCGGTGGAAGAACGCGGAGAGTGAGTTGCAGAGGTCTTGCGAGGGGGTGATGTCGTTGTTTCCGGCGCTGGGGTTGGAGAACTCTTTGACGATGCTGAAAAGTTCCTTGCTGTCATGGGCGTTGTTGTCCAGTCGTTCTTTGAGTGCCGACTTCTTGGTGGCACGGATCAGCTGGTGGTGTTTGCGGGTGGCGTGTTTGAGGGCGGTCCTGTTGTCTGTGGTCTGGTCGAGTCGCCAGGTTTTCTCGAGAGTGCGGCAGTTCTTCTTGGATTCCTTGAGTTCGTTGGTGAACCAAGGGGTTTTCTTGCTTCCGGGTCTGCTGGGAGGGTTTTTAGTGGTGCGAGGTCGTCGGCGCAGGCGGTCAGCCACTTGGCGAGGTTGCTGGCTGCTTCGTTTGGGTCCGTTGTGTTGGTGGGTGTGTTCTGGCTGAGGGAGGCGGTGAGCTGCTCGGCGGTGATCTTGCTCCAGCTCCGGCGGGGAACCTGTTGCGGGTGGTGGTGGGTCGCAGTCTTTCTGAAGCTGAAGTGGACGCAGCTGTGGTCGGTCCAGTGGAGTCCGGTGGCGTGGCTGAAGGAGATGTGCTTGCTGGACGAGAAGACGGGGTCAAGCGTGTTGCCGGCGTAGTGGGTGGGCGTGTTCACCAGTTGCTTGAGTCCGAGGTTGGCGAGGTTGTCCAGCAGGGCGGTGGTGTTTCTGTCGTTGTTGTTCTCCAGGTGGAAGTTGAGGTCCCCTAGGAGGATGTAGTCGGCGGAGGGCATGGCGTGCGGGCTGATGAAGTCTGCGATGTCTTCGCTGAATAGTGTGCGTGGTCCCGGGGTCTGTAGATGAGGGTGCCTCGGAGGGTGGTCTTGGGGTCAGTGTGTATCTGGAAGTGTAGGTGTTCGGCGGCGGTGAAGGTCTCGGTCGGAGTTAGTCGAGATGCGGATGGTGCTCTTGTGTACGATGGCGATGCCTCCTCCCGTCTGGTTGACGCGGTCCCTCCGGGTGATCTTGTATCCGTCCGGGATGGCTATGGCGATGTCGGGCGCTGAGGAGGCGTTCATCCAGGTTTCGGTGAGGAAGGCGATGTCCGGTGCTGTTGCGTCGAGCAGGTCCCAGAGTTCCACGGCGTGCCTGTGGACGGAGCGGGTGTTCAGCAGGATGCATTTCAGGTGGTTGCTGCTGGTGCTCGGCTTGGCGGAGGTGGTGCACGTCCGGGGGCAGGTGAATCGGCAGGTTTGGCAGGTGAAGGGTCCGTGGGTGCGTCTCGGTGAGGCTCGGTAGCAGGCAGGGTTCCGGCCGGCATTGAGTGCGGTGAGTGTGGCGGCGTCGTAGGTCCGTCGAGTGGTGTTGCATCGGTGGGATCCAGGGGTTCTGGCGCTGGGCGCGGTCCAGTCGCGGACGGGCGCAGACGGGCTTGCCTTAGCGCGCCTCGGCGCACCAGCGGCGCGGCAGCGCAGCGGCCGCCATTTATGGGGAGGTGGGAGGGAGGAGCAGCTGGGAGGCGGGAGGCAGGGGCAGCGAATGGGCAGTCAGGGGGCGGGGCCGCAGGGATGCAGCGGCGGGAATGGCGAGAGGTAGCGGGGGCACAGAAAGGAAAAAGGGGAGACAAAATCACGGGCACAATGACAATGGGGCAGCGAGGGGCACAGAAGGAAAAAGGGGAGACAAAATCACGGGCACAACGACAATGGGGCAGCGAGGGGCACAGAAGGAAAAAGGGAGACAAAATCACGGGCACAACGACAATGGGGCAGCGAGGGGCACAGAAGGAAAAAGGGAGACAAAATCACGGGCACAATGACAATGGGGCAGCGAGGGGCACAGAAGGAAAAAGGGGAGACAAAATCACGGGCACAACGACAATGGGGCAGCGAGGGGCACAGAAGGAAAAAGGGGAGACAAAATCACGGGCACAACGACAATGGGGCAGCGAGGGGCACAGAAGGAAAAAGGGGAGACAAAATCACGGGCACAACGACAATGGGGCAGCGAGGGGCACAGAAGGAAAAAGGGGAGACAAAATCACGGGCACAATGACAATGGGGCAGCGAGGGGCACAGAAGGAAAAAGGGGAGACAAAATCACGGGCACAGCGACAATGGGGCAGCGAGGGGAACAGAAGGAAAAAGGGGAGACAAAATCACGGGCACAACGACAATGGGCAGCGAGGGGCACAGAAGGAAAAAGGGGAGACAAAATCACGGGCACAGCGACAATTGGGCAGCGAGGGGCACAGAAGGAAAAAGGGGAGACAAAATCACGGGCACAACGACAATGGGGCAGCGAGGGGCACAGAAGGAAAAAGGGGAGACAAAATCACGGGCACAACGACAATGGGGCAGCGAGGGGCACAGAAGGAAAAAGGGGAGACAAAATCACGGGCACAATGACAATGGGGCAGCGAGGGGCACAGAAGGAAAAAGGGGAGACAAAATCACGGGCCCAGCGACAATGGGGCAGCGAGGGGCACAGAAGGAAAAAGGGGAGACAAAATCACGGGCACAACGACAATGGGGCAGCGAGGGGCACAGAAGGAAAAAGGGGAGACAAAATCACGGGCACAACGACAATGGGGCAGCGAGGGGCACAGAAGGAAAAAGGGGAGACAAAATCACGGGCACAACGACAATGGGGCAGCGAGGGGCACAGAAGGAAAAGGGGGAGACAAAATCACGGGCACAGCGACAATGGGGCAGCGAGGGGCACAGAAGGAAAAAGGGGAGACAAAATCACGGGCACAACGACAATGGGGCAGCGAGGGGCACAGAAGGAAAAAGGGGAGACAAAATCACGGGCACAACGACAATGGGGCAGCGAGGGGCACAGAAGGAAAAAGGGGAGACAAAATCACGGGCACAACGACAATGGGGCAGCGAGGGGCACAGAAGGAAAAAGGGAGACAAGCAGAAAATGCGGGCACCGGGGCCACAAGCGGAGGGCGATCTTACCTGCAGGAGCAGCGGGCAGACAACACAGGCGGAGCTGTGTGGTGGGGGAGCGACCTACCTGGCAAGGTCAAGGGTCGACGAACGACCGAACCGCGCGGAAAACAGCCATCCGGCCGGAAAAGCACGCGAATCGAACCGACCGACACGCACCAGGAAGAATCCCCAACGAAACGTACCCGCGAACTCCTACCCGCCAAGTATGATGCAACACGTGGAAAACACGACCGAGTCGCACGGGGCCCAAGCCGCACGACCGACACGCATTCAAAACTGCGAGCCGAAGCAACCCAAAACCCCGCAACCGACGCGTACGCAGCACAGAAAACAGCACAAACACAGCGTGAACGAATCTGAGAGGCTTGCACGAGACAACTGGAGGGTCCGACTCGGTCACAAGAACGTCTCCTACATGCACAAAAAGAACCAAGGAAAAAAAAACACAAAAAAGGCCAAACAAGCAATCACAAAGCAAATAAATACTGGGGGGAACAGGGAACAAAGACACACCCACAACTCCACCCATATAAAGGACACAAATCCCTACCATGATCCTTTGCAAATTCAAATTACCTGCCAGCACTCAACACCAACAGACAGCAACCACACACACACTCACAGCTCATCCATCACACAAGCCACACACCAGCAGCACCACAACAAATAGCACCCTCACATACACCCAGCAAAACACACACTCACACACCCTCACTTGCACACCAACACACACATCACACACCAGCACCACCCAACACCATGCCCCCAAAGAAGAATCACAAGTTCCTAGATAGTGAATTGGAAGTCCTGGTAGATGAGATCCTCAGGGTAGAGCCACAGCTGTTTGGTACATTGGTCCAACAGACACCCATGGCGCAGAAAACCAAGATGTGGGAGAGGATCGTCGACAGGGTGAATGCACAATCACCATGTTTGCGCACAAAGGTAGACATCCAGAACAGGTGGTATGACGTGCGCGGGAGGGTCAAGGAGCTGTTGAAGAAGGACTACATTGTGAGCCAACACACCGGCAGTGGCCCTCCTGCCAAACCAGTATACCTCAGGCCCTGGGAGGAGAAGGTGCGGGCCATCCTACCACCAGTGAGCGTCTATGGACTAGAAAACATCCCAGAGACTGGTGAGTACACAACAAATGTACACAATATTGTGCCACAATACACACACATCACTGTCAAGGGGAGAGTCAAACCATGCACCCTTAGCAAATACACACCAACCAAAACAGATCATCCCAAAATGTGTATGTCAGCCAGATAAACGCAATACATGCCAGCTCATAGTGAAATGTAACTGTGTCATGACATGTACAAACCTAACAACAAATAGAGCTAGGCAGTGGCACAAATCTAACCAACAAACACAGTCAGACATGTAGCCACCACCACAACACCACCTCACAGGGAAGCTCACTGAAAGGAAGGGATACTATGTATGCTGGGCAAGTCAGTGTAGCCAATAGCATCATGGGAGTCGTAGTCACAGAAATTGCCCACCCTCACAATGCGCACATCAACACCACCATGAACCATGCTCACATCACAGGGAGTGGAAAACAACTGACAAGATGGCTGACACTGGCTACTGCTGTGGGGAGCACAAGGTCCTGCTGGCAACTGTGCACCAACCAACAGCAGGACACCACTGACTGACATCTTGCCATTGCTGTCACACTCACACACAGTGAAGTCCACCCAAAAGCAAGTAAGTATGGGCATGCTGGGAAGTGGGGTAGAGGCAATAGCATGATGGGAGTGGTAGTCACAGATATTGGTCACCCCCACAACTGTCCCATCAACACCACCCTGAACCATGCACACATCACAGGGAGTGGAAAACAACTCACAAGATGGCTGACACTGGCTACTGCTGTGGGGAGCACAAGGCCCTGCTGGCAACTGTGCACCAACCAACAGCAGGACACCACTGACTGACATCTTGCCATTGCTGTCACACTCACACACAGTGAAGTCCACCCAAAAGCAAGTAAGTATGGGCATGCTGGGAAGTGGGGTGGAGGCAATAGCATGATGGGAGTGGTAGTCACAGATATTGGTCACCCCCACAACTGTCCCATCAACACCACCCTGAACCATGCACACATCACAGGGAGTGGAAAACAACTCACAAGATGGCTGACACTGGCTACTGCTGTGGGGAGCACAAGGCCCTGCTGGCAACTGTGCACCAACCAACAGCAGGACACCACTGACTGACATCCTGAAAGACAACTTGCACTCCCTGCAATGGAAGCACGTTCCATGGTGGGATATCTGGCTGGGTGGGAAGGAGGACTCACAGCACTGACCATAGTCACCAGCAGCTCCACCCACACACCCCCTAACACAAACTACACACAACTCACCTGGGAGAAAGCATTGCCTCACACACCAATCAAATATCCCACAAAGAACCACAACCCTGGGTCATGCAGTGTGAAGCACAGGGACACACATGGGACTTGTAGCAAAACAAACCCCAGGATAACACTGTCAGCCATCTTGTCAGCACAGGCACACAACCCCACAGGGAAGCTGAGTCAAAAGGAAGGAAGCATGGGCATGCTGGGAAGGGGGGTGGAGGCAAAAGCATGATGGGAGTGGTAGTCACAGCCCAACATCCCCCACCCACATGGCCCAGCAAGAACACACCCAAGCATGCACACCTCACAGGGAGTCAAAAGCCACTTCAAAGATGTCTGACACTGGTGCTCTGTTGTGGGGAGCACAAGGCCATGCTGGGAACTGGCCAACAACCAACAGCAGGACACCACTGTCAGCCATCTTGCCATTGCTGTCACACCCACACACAGTGAAGTACACTCAAAAGGAAGGAAGTATGGGCATGCTGGGAAGGGGGTGGAGGCAATAGCATGATGGGAGTGGTAGTCACAGATATTGGTCAGCCTCACAATGCGCACATCAACACCACCATGAACCATGCCCACATCACAGGGAGTGGAAAACAACTGACAAGATGGCAGACACAGGCTACTGCTGTGGGGAGCACAAGGCCATGCTGGCAACTGCGCACCAACCAACAGCAGGACACCACTGACTGACATCTTGCCATTGCTGTCACACCCACACACAGTGAAGTACACTCAAAAGGAAGGAAGTATGGGCATGCTGGGAAGGGGGTGGAGGCAATAGCATGATGGGAGTGGTAGTCACAGCTCAACATCCCCCCACATGGCCCAGCGAGCTCACACTGAAGCATGCACACCTCACAGAGAGTGTAAAGCCCCATCAAAGATGTCTGACACTGGTGCTCTGTTGTGGGGAGCACAAGGCCATGCTGGGAACTGGCCAACAACTAACAGCAGGACACCACTGTCAGCCATCTTGCCATTGCTGTCACACCCACACACAGTGAAGTACACTCAAAAGGAAGGAAGTATGGGCATGCTGGGAAGGGGGTGGAGGCAATAGCATGATGGGAGTGGTAGTCACAGCTCAACATCCCCCCCACATGGCCCAGCAAGCTCACACTGAAGCATGCACACCTCACAGGGAGTCAAAAGCCACTTCAAAGATGTCTGACACTGGTGCACTGTTGTGGGGAGCACAAGGCCATGCTGGGAACTGGCCAACAACCAACAGCAGGACACCACTGTCAGCCATCTTGCCATTGCTGTCACACCCACACACAGTGAAGTACACTCAAAAGGAAGGAAGTATGGGCATGCTGGGAAGGGGGTGGAGGCAATAGCATGATGGGAGTGGTAGTCACAGATATTGCTCACCCTCACAATGCGCACATCAACACAACCATGAACCATGCCCACATCACAGGGAGTGGAAAACAACTGACAAGATGGCTGACACTGGCTACTGCTGTGGGGAGCACAAGGCCCTGCTGCAACTATGTACCAACCAACAGCAGGACACCACTGACTGACATCCTGAAAGACAACTTGCACTCCCTGCAATGGAAGCACGTTCCATGGTGGGATATCTGGCTGGGTGGGAAGGAGGGCCGGATGTCAACCAAATACAACCAATGCACACCATGTACACACCCCAACATTCACATAGAAATGCCCAAATAATGCAGGACAATGTGCTACACCAATATCAACCCCTGACTGTGACAACTTAGGACAATGCAATGTACAGGCCCGCATCCAGAGGCACAGTCACAACTGTCAGGTGTGTCAACCATTGATGCCTGCAGAAACATAACATACATTGTGGGTGTCTCTCAAAAACAGGTGATGATGGGGACACAGGAGCAGACGCTGAGGAGTCCCCGTCCCAGGCTCAAGAGGATACGGAGCTCACTGGTGTGGAACAGCCTCTGCCCTCCTCGGATGAAGAAGACCAACCTGGCACCTCCGGAGCAAGTCATCATGCAGCACCAGCAGGACCACCAGCTGCACCCCCTGCACCCACCCCTCCAACGACTGTCAACACACATACCACCCCTGCCGACATGGAAAGACCAAGGAGCACCACCACCACCAGCACAGGGACCCTGGACCAACGTGGGGCCATGGACACCAACACCACCAACAACCCCCAAGGGGGCCCAGGGTCACCTGTGTGTGCCACCTCAGGTACTGCACGTGTCGCCATGGGTGGTGGGAGGGATGGGAGACATAGGTCGCTGCTTGCAGAGGGGTCTGGACTGCATGATGACCCACAACTGGCACGCATAGCCGATGCATACCAGTCCAGCACCGGAGAGCTCAGCCAGGTAGTGGGGCTCCTCAGGGACATTAAACAGCAGCAGGCTGCCCATCATGCCCGCTTGGACTCACACATGTCCCGCGTGGAGTCCAAGTGGGACACACTGCAAGAGATGACGGCGGTGCATAGGGACATATTACAATGCCTCCGCCAGATGAGCAGCAACCAGTCAATACCTCCCTGTGTGCCCACAACATCTGCTGCTGAAACAACTGCAACTGCCATAGGGAGGGCGGATGACTCTGGCGAAGAGTCCCCTGCACCGCAGCAGCCTGCACTTGAGGGTCCCCCCCCAAAGAAGAGGGGCCGTCCGAGGAGGGGAAAGTGAGAGGCCGATGGCCATGTGCAACCCCCAGGAAGCCAAACCCTGTACTGGATAATCACCTTTGTGCGCAAACTGTTCACCCTGTTGACTGCAACACAACTCTCCCACATGACATGGGGAGCTCAAGTTGGACCAATGTCTCAGATGACTGTGGACTTTACTCTGGACATTTCTGCTACCAGGACTTCCAAATCATCTAGGAACTCTGGATTACAATCACAATGTACAGCACCCACCATCCTGTGCACTATACTCACACATGTATGTCAATAAACTCACTAATACACCATACTTGCCTCTGTTGTGATTCCTACGTTGTCTCTGAAGTGGCGATGATGATCTGGGAAATGACACTGTGCATGCTAACTGCTACAGCAAGTACAACACCGGCATGTGAGTCATGGCGACGTCACACATATGAGGGATGCACACCACCAGGGCTACACAACACATACACACCATGGCCATCTGACTCATCGCCTACACTGATGTTGCCAGGATATACGTTGCATTGCACAGACCCAAAACCTATTCACAGTCTGTGTTAACTAGCCCACTGGTGCAGTAAGCAAATGTCAGTCAGATGTGTGACCACAGACAACGCACATCACAAAGTGAAGCACAGGTTTATTACACATTTGCAACATGTTGTAACCACCACAGATGCAAGGTAATCCCACCTGGCAGCGGGCACACAGTCAACAAGTGTAGAAGGAAGGAAGTCCATGGGTGTGGTGCACATCACCTATAGGGACACGACAGCTACCACCCTGGAAGTCGAATCACGGTGTCGGGGATCACAGTTGACCAAACGACTCTGAAAGTACCCTGTGAAGGACAGAAATGACACACAGTCAAAAGCACTGAAGAACAGGACAGAACTGCAATACTCATGCCCAATACATGTCACAAGATACCCACCCAGAACCAAGTAAGCATGTCAACACTGTTGGGGAGTACAGACTACCTGTAAGGACACATCGCTACACGCATATAGTCATGTAGCACATGGACACACTCAAACAGCACCAGAACACCACCCACACATATCATGCAAACTCACATCAGTTACATGACATCTCTGGATACTTACATTCAGCTGAAGAAGTTGGTGATGAGCTGTGTGCGGACATCACCATCATCATCATCATCATCATCATCACTGGCATCGTGGTCCAGGCCAGGATCCTCCACAGGTGGCGGACGTTGGTCATCGTCATCCAGGATGAGAGGCAACTCCTTCCGCACTGCCAGGTTGTGTAGCATGCAGCAGACGATGACAATCTTGCACACCTTTGCCGGGGCATATGGGAGGGACCCTCCTGTCTTGTCCAGGCAGCGGAAGCGGCTCTTCAGGAGACCAAATGTCCGCTCAATCACTCTCCTCGTCTGACCATATGCCTCATTGTGCGGGTACGCGTTGTATCCTGGGTACGCGTTGAACAGCAATGGACCGATCGGTGTGCCAGGCCGGCCCATTGCATTCAATGTGTGCGGGTACGCGTTGTATCCTAGGTACGCGTTGAACAGCAATGGACCGATCGGTGTGCCCGGCCGGCCCATTGCATTCAATGTGTGCGGGTACGCGTTGTATCCTGGGTACGCGTTGAAAAGCAATGGACCGATCGGTGTGCCCGGCCGGCCCATTGCATTCAACGTGTGCGGGTACGCGTTGTATCCTAGGTACGCGTTGTATCCTAGGTACGCGTTGAATAGCAATGGACCGATCGGTGCGCACCCATTGGCTATGGCCTGGCCTGGCAACGGACGCGTTTTCAAATCTTGAACGAGTCTGATGCTGGAAATTCAGTTGGTCACCCACAAC
This sequence comes from Calotriton arnoldi, assembly GCA_963921515.1. NCBI lineage: Eukaryota > Metazoa > Chordata > Amphibia > Caudata > Salamandridae > Calotriton > Calotriton arnoldi. Next base: position 1,306,180 of record CAWUFW010003034.1, on the reverse strand, counting down.
AATGTTGCAAATTCATGGGTGTCATGAAGTTGAACTTTTGAAGGATGCTGTGGGCGTGTGTAAGTGGTGCAATTCCATGGATTGGCCAGATTCAGAAGATGCTAACGACTTGGACCTATCACTTTGGACACATGGGACAGTAACTGCCTCTGCAGCACACATATAATGCTGGCTGTTCCCCTGAGAGCTCACTTGCCTGCACTACATGCTCCAGGACGACATCTGCCACCACCACTGCTGCTGTATCTGCACCCTCTGGACCCTGCAATGGCACGTACTGTGGAGAGAGCCCCAGCCTTCACCACTGAGGAGAACCAGGCCCTGTTGGACAGCCTCCTTCCACAGTACAGCAAGCTGTATGGGAAAGCAGGGGAGCAGGTGAGTGTTCTGTCCACTGCCTTCCTAAATGTGCATGTTGTCTGACTAGCAAGGCTAACAGTCTGGCTAGCAGGCTCACTGAGTAGTTGTCACCCCCCATAGTGTGTAGTTACATGCACTGGACAGGTATAGTGCAGTGACAGTGCATTTAAACAAGGTTTTACTTCCCAGGCAATGATACCATGTAGTAACTGCTGGCATACTGTCCATGGCCATCGTTGCACTGCCTGTGTACATCATGTGCCCCTGTGATTGAGACATGTATACACAACTGTGTAATGCACGGATATGTTGCATGTGTAGTAATAGCATTCTCACTTTGTCATCCTCACAGGTTGATGCCCACCAGAAGCAGAAGATATGGCTGACCATCGTCCGGGCAGTGAGATCCGTGGGGGACTACAAGCGCCGGATCCCCAACTGCCAGAAGAGGTGGCAGGACCTTCGGGGCTGGACCCGGAGGATCGCACGGGTCCAGCTGAAGCTGTCGCCTCCTCGCAAGAGGGCGGACACCGGACCCTGACCCCCCACATGCTCAGGATCCTGGCGGTGGTCTTCCCTGATCTGGATGGGCAGCTGAAGGCCAGGGAGCAGCACGGAGGGGGTGAGTCCATGACTGCATTGTGTACTTTGTCTGCCATGCTATGTGCCCTCCTCTGGCCTGGTTAAACTTCCACAGCACATCAGTCATGTGGTCCAGGACCCATGTCCCTCGATTGTGCACTGCCCACTCCTCATCTGATACCCAGGTGTGGTCCTTGCAGTCAGGGAATTGTGTCACTTGGGTACTGTGTCCTTGCAGGTTGCTTGACTCAAGGTGGGGGACAGCATCTGTTACCCTAACTGTGGTGGGCATCATGGGTGGGTCCATTGCTTACACAATGCCTGTGTTCTGACATGTAATCTGCGTGTTACTTTGATATGTGGTCCAATTGCTGAGCTGATCCACCACATGTGCCTGGGGTAACTGGCACACACCCAAACTGCGGGTGGGAACAATGTTTGGGCCCCAGGAGTGTGTATATTACGTGTGTCACACATACTTAGCCAGCTGCCTACTGTCCAGGGTTCATCCCTCATTCATGTGGGGCAGGACAGTCATGCCTACTCCAGGCCATGCAATGCACTCTGTACTCCCACTCCCGTGTATCAGCTGACACGTTGTGCTCAGTGATATGTCCCCTCAGGTGTCAGCCTCTGTGTCAGTGTGCTGTGGCTTCGATGTCAGGACTGCTGGGGTGTTTATCGGTTGGGGCTCAGCATGCCACCGGAGATGTGACCATAGGAGACGATACTTGGGTGACACATAGGTGTTTGAACACCTGACCGTGCAGACTGGGGTATGCGAATGTGAAGTCCATGCAGCTGTTTCCCATTCACAGCAGATTGTGAGGTGCTCAGGTTCAGAGGCTTGTGTTACAGGTCACCCATATGTCCAATCAGTATGACCTGGACAGATAAGGGTTCAGATGATGTGGTGTGTGGGGGATGTACATGTGCACTTGTTCAGCTCCAGGACTTGCATTCCCCATGACCTACTATTGTGACACAGTGCAGACTGTTGTTGTGTGGCTGCCCTGCCCATGTGACTGGAGACAGTGATGTATGACTTAGCAGGCATGCCTGTGCCATGGCATGTGACTTCCTATGAGTGATCCTGCAGGGGAGTGACATGTGCTACATGCACACCATAGTGGCAATGGCTATCAGCACATGGGTGCATCATGGTGTCTGTCGCTGGTATGCATCACATGCATTTCATATATCTGACTCTGGGCATCACTTTCATCCGGACACCTGTACTGACTCAGTGGCAGGAGTTGTGATGTGTGCATGTTCACATGCTTCACCGTGTTCTCTGCACCGTCCAACTACTGTGTAGGTGGTGCATGTGTCCACACTGGGGTATTGCCAGCCAACGGACGCCAGACAGATGGGTGCAAGGCCAGGTGGGATGTGAGTGCCATGGTTGACGATCAGACTGACAATTGGCTTCTCCTATTCTGTTTGGGCAATTTTAGCAATGTTCAACTAAGGATGCCAGGGCTTGCTCTGTATTGTGCTGTACTTACTGTGGTGTGTGCGTTCGGTGCAGGTGACTGATGTCTGTCTGTTTCCCTATTGTTTGCAGATACATCCACGGCCACAGGAGGGGACAGCTCCACGGACCAGGAGGAGCCGCAGAGCCAGACTGGGTCAGCAGCCGAGGAGTGGTCGGAGGGACCCAGTGGCACGGAGGGTGAGGGGAGCCACACTGAGGAGTCCTCAGCACCATCCACCTCAGCTGAGGACCACAGCAGCTCGGAGGATGACTCCCTTATGGATTAAATAAAACAATTGGTTCTGTCTGGGTGTTCAATTGCTTAGAGTACGTAAGTAGCAACAGCTTACTTGTAACATATACCAATAATAAACCATAACACACACCAATATTAGTATTCAATACTGTATTTGGAAATGGATATCAAATATTCATGGCTGTCACAATTTACAAATTCAATTGTAATAGAGAATAAGTGACTGTTGGTGAAAAAGTGACATGTGGTGATAGGTGACGTTGATAGTGCACTATATACAAGACAATTAAACGTGCATTCAAGAGAGGGGAGACATTTTTTCCTATTTGTCCTTATTATTTTGGCACATATATCGCAGGATTTATTGGCAAGTTAAACTGTGATCCTGAGCATTGTGCGGACATATGTAGTACGTCGACGTTTCGACCCTGTTGGTAGCGCAAAAGTAAAAATGCGTCAAGGTGGGTCTTCTTCAGGACAGGAGGGGGATGGACAGCCAAAGTGCAGATTCTTTAATCTGTCTGCAAATATCAAGTGTCTCTTATTCAACGTGGGGCTAATGATTAGAACCTCTCAGGACTCCACCAGCCGGTTGGAGCCTCAATAGAGTTCTTTTAATCGACTTCCACCCGTCGGTTGGAGTCTTTTTTAATAGCCAGTCAGATGAATAGCATGATCTGGCAAAAAGCGCGTCCGTCCGGCAGCTGCTTTGTTCTAAGAATGGAGGCGGGTGTCAGCAGCCACCACACCCCAGCTAGTGTTGCTGTCCCCGCCACCACCACCACCACGGCCCTCCCATCGGCTCCCATTCCCGAGGTCCGTGGAGGCTCCCATGTTCGGGAGCGTGTCTCCTTCGGGCCAGGCACCGCACCCCCTGCCCCTGTGTCCCCTGCTGCCCTGAGTGAGGAGTCTGTGTACCTCCTTCGCCAGCTCCATATAGGGCAGACAACGATGCTGAGTGTCCTCCATGCACACACCACTCTGTTGACTCAGCTGGTGTCGTTCATGGAGGGCATCTCATCGGGCATGTCTGCCCTACAGAGGGGCAATAGGTCCATGGACTCCTCCCTGACGGCAGCAGTGTACCTCCTCCAACAGTCCCTCAGCCCTCCTGTCTCTGCCCCATCCACACCCCCCAGCACCTTACCTGTCCCAAGCACACACACACCGGCACAGGCACACACCAGCACAGACACGAGCAGCACACACACACACACGCCACAGACAAGACGCACACGCACGCACAGTCAGGGGACTGAAACCACACTCACAGGGGATGGGGCCCAGTCACACACACACGCCTCCACGAGCACTGCGCAGTCCACAGTTGCCTCTCCCTCCAAAGCCCCCTCCGTTGCCTCACCTGCAACCCCAAAGACCCAGCGGCTCTTCCTCAGTGACGTCGGCCTCTTCCCCTCCGATCCAGCTGATACAGCATTCAGGTGGAAGAGGAAGCCCACCCACACGGAGCAGAGTGCCCCTCGCCACCGGACACCCTCCCCCAGGTGCAGACAGACTGATGCCCCCATCCGCAAGTCCCCCCGGACCTGGAAGAGCAAGACCCCGCCGCCGCCCTGCAGCTCAGGCACCAAGTCTCCTTCCTCCATCCCTCAGGCCCCCACTCCACAGGTGCCCCCACCACACCCTGCCCCAGGTTCCCCCACCCACAGATACACCATCCCCAAAAGGATCAGGCCTTCTCCCCCTGCCACTTGCTCTTCCGGCCCCACAACCCCCGCTGCGCTTGTCTGTGCCACTGGTGTGGAGACGGTGTCCTCCCCTCTGTCCTGCCCACCTTACCTGATCCCCATTCTCCTCCCCTGGAGGTAGGCACTGCAGTGGAGTCCACTACCACCCTGTCTGACTTGGGCACTGCAGTGGGGAACCTGTCCACTCCATCTGCACGGTCCCCTGCAGTCTTGCCGGCACCCACACCATCAGAGTCATGCCCCCCACTTGTGCCGGCACACACCATGTCAGACACCTCCACTGCAGTTGTCAATGGCTCTCCAGCACCCACCACTCCTTCCCTGCCTCCTTCTGGTGAGCCATGATCCTGTCCCTGCGGTGCCTGGCCTGCCCCCCCGTATGCCCCTCCGAGGGGATTGTCCCTGGTTTTCATCAGTGCAGGCATGCGTAGGGTGACATCTGCCACTGTCACCCTGTTTTGACTTTCATGTTGGACTGGCCATTGGCCTTTGTTAATTTTTTGCTGGACATCAACTGTTAGACCCACATATGCTGAATAAAGCACCTTTCTGTTCTCTAGTGCTTTTGCTTCTGATGTACATGTTGTTGATGATGCTAACCATGCCCTTCCTGCAGTGATGGTGATATTTGGTCTCATGATAATGAAGTGTTACTGTGCAGGAACACATGTGGTCCAGGGGGAATGTGTCCTATCCTGTGGTGTATCCATGTCATCCTTAGCAGCATCTGAGGGTGTCATGTGTTCAATATTTGGCAATGGGATTTCCTACTTACATTAGCAATTTCACATCTGTGGCTTCCACCCCTGCACATCTGTTGTGCCTGCCATTGTTCAATTAGTCTACTTCCCTGACCGTGTGGCCATCTCCACTGGACATGCAGGTTTGGGCATCAATGGGGAAGGACTCATCTGTGTTGTCAGTGCAACATTGCTATACAAGTGTGTTGGATCTGTGCTGATGATTTCGTTGGCACTCCCATGACCAGGCTGATGTGACGGGAGCCTTCATTTGGTGCTAATTGTTGACTGTGTGACCAAGTGCTCAGCTGACATGATGGAGCCCTACTGAGGCAACATATGGCACAGCTTTCCTCACACAGGAGTGGAGTCCCCTCATGGCAGTGTGTACTTTGCCTGCGCCCAAGGTGTGTGTTGTATGAGCATGTCTGTGTGTTCACTTCCGTTTTGCTGTGCATGCTGGGTTCCTTGTGTTGTACCTGTTTGTGATGCTTGCTGAGTTGACCTATGTTCCCCCAAGTCTTCTCCCTGGATTCTCTGTGATGTGGGTGCATGGCACATTACTGGTCATCAGGGTGTCACCCATAGGTGTGTTTGCTGTCAGGGCTGAGTTTGTGTGCAGACGCAGATGGGTCACAGTCAGGATTCCCTTGGCACTTGTTGTTTACACCTGTCATGTGATTTCCAGTTTGTGTTATCTTTCAGTGATTGTGACACGTTGTGTGTGTGACTGCTGGCACTCCTCAGGGTCCAGGCTGCAATGTTGGTAGTTGTCTATGTGTGTTCTTTGTGGGTGACCTTGGCTTCTTCATTGGTGTGTGACTGTGGCTGGGATCCCATTGGTTGGTGTGGTATTGCCGTCATGTCCATGTACGGCGTAGTGTGCAGTGTGTCAGACATTCAGGAGTCTTGTTGAGTGGCCATGTGTGATGTGTTTCTGCACCTTGGTTCCCACCCACCACCCTGGGATTGTCATGGGTGCATGTGCAATGTCACCAGTGCATGTGTGCTTCACTGCTGCACATTGTTGGAGGTCGAGGTGTGTGGTGTTGAGTGTGTGCAGATGAGAGTTGTTGCCCGGCTAGACCCCTGCCTCCATGTTGGCCTTGGCTTACTGGCCGTGCTGATTGATTTGTGCTTGTGTAGGTGTGATGGTAGTTTGTTGCTCAGGACACATGACTGTGGTTCACAGTGTAAACGACATTTAGCTTTGTCATCACAGTGGGATTGTAATGCAGCCCAGGGTCACCACATTGTGGGGGCCCTGGGGGTAGTGCTGTGGTGTGTCTGTGTCTTGCTGTGTCAGTTGCTGTTCCTACATGCTTGTGTGACATGTGTGATTTGTGCTCCCTCTCATCTGACAATGCCTGATTGCCCACATAGGGGATTTGGATCCATGAGTTACCTTTGTGTGGCACTGTATGCACATCTGTGTAATTGGTATTCAGGCCTCCTCATGTGTTGTGTGGTTGCCTGGGGACACTGGCACCCCCCCCTCACCTGTTGTGTTTGATGTGCAGTGTGGGTCTGCCTTTTTGTGTTTGTGCATCTGCACCACTGCATTGGCATAACTTTGGTGTGCCATTGGCTGTATGTTGTTTGGTGGGTTTCCCCTGCTGTCCCTGGGACTCCTAGGTCATCGGTCAGCACAATGATCATGGTTTGTGTGTCCCATTGCTGCCATGGTATGGTATCTGTTCACCTCACATCTACAGTCTCCACAGGGTATCTGCATTTGTGTGCCCATTGGTGAAAATATGTGGGTCTGCATTCTGATGGTCACTTCTGTCATTGTGTCATTGATGAGTGTTGACAGTGTCAGCCCCCATGGGTGATGTTTGTCTGCACATGGCCAAAGGTATGTCTTATTTGCACTGCAGTATTTGCCTCCCCCAATCTATGTTGCAATGGGACACATGCACTACTTTGCCACTGATGTGTTTTATGTTCTGTGACCAGGAATCATCCATGCAGTTTGGCAGTTGCAGCTTTTTCTTTGTCAACACTTGCATTTTGGTCACTGTGATGATGGGGGTTTGGACCCCATTGCCACAATGTTCAAAATGTGCTTCAGCTATGGACCCCACACTTACCTTTTGGTCACTGTGATGATGGGGGTTTAGACCCCATTGCCACAATGTTCTGAATGTGCTTCAGCTATGGGCCCCCACACTTACATTTTGCTCACTGTGATGATGGGGTTTTGATCCCCATTGCCACAATGGTCATGGCCTGCTTGCATTGTGGGGGCCACACACATATATGTGTGGCACATGTGATAGGGGGTAACATTGTATGTTCAAAGTCATGTTCAGTGTTGTAGGCAATTGACACAGTCTACACACGCTTGTCATGGTGTTGGGGGGATGTCTTTTCTTGCATTCCCTAGGTTGTAGTGTGCTGGTTGTGTCATGCATTGTCCATCCTATGAGTGGGGGTGGTGTTGGTGGTAGGAATCCAGCCCCCATGGGTAGAGGTGGTAGTAGTGACAGGCATCCAGCCCCCCATGGGTAGAGGTGGTAGTAGTGGTAGGCATCTGGCACCCCTGGGTAAGGGTGGTAGTAGTGGTAGGCATCTGGCACCCCTGGGTAAGGGTGGTAGTAGTGGTAGGCATCTGGCACCCCTGGGTAAGGGTGGTAGTAGTGGTAGGCATCTGGCACCCCTGGGTAAGGGTGGTAGTAGTGACAGGCATCCAGCCCCCATGGGTAGAGGTGGTAGTAGTGACAGGCATCCAGCCCCCATGGGTAGGGGTGGTAGTAGTGACAGGCATCCAGCCCCCCATGGGTAAAGGTGGTAGTAGTGGTAGGCATCTGGCACCCCCTGGGTAAGGTTGGTAGTGGTGGTAGGCATCCAGCCCCCATGGGTAGAGGTGGTAGTAGTGGTAGGCATCTGGCACCCCTGGGTAAGGGTGGTAGTGGTGGTAGGCATCCAGCCCCCATGGGTAGAGGTGGTAGTTGTGACAGGCATCCAGCCCCCCATGGGTAGAGGTGGTAGTAGTGACAGGCATCCAGCCCCCCATGGGTAGGGGTGGTAGTAGTGACAGGCATCCAGCCCCCATGGGTAGAGGTGGTAGTAGTGGTAGGCATCTGGCACCCCCTGGGTAAGGGTGGTAGTAGTGGTAGGCATCTGGCACCCCTGGGTAAGGGTGGTAGTGGTGGTAGGCATCCAGCCCCCATGGTTAGAGGTGGTAGTAGTGGTAGGCATCTGGCACCCCCTGGGTAGAGGTGGTAGTAGTGGTAGGCATCTGGCACCCCTGGGTAAGGGTGGTAGTAGTGGTAGGCATCCAGCCCCCCATGGGTAAGGGTGGTAGTAGTGGTAGGCATCTGGCACCCCTGGGTAAGGGTGGTAGTAGTGACAGGCATCCAGCCCCCCATGGGTAGAGGTGGTAGTAGTGGTAGGCATCTGGCACCCCTGGGTCAGGGTGTTAGTAGTGGTAGGCATCTGGCACCCCCTGGGTAAGGGTGGTAGTAGTGGTAGGCATCTGGCACCCCCTGGGTAAGGGTGGTAGTAGTGACAGGCATCCAGCCACCCATGGGTAGGGGTGGTAGTAGTGACAGGCATCCAGCCACCCATGGGTAGAGGTGGTAGTAGTGGTAGGCATCTGGCACCCCCTGGGTAAGGGTGGTAGTGGTGGTAGGCATCCAGCCCCCATGGGTAGAGGTGGTAGTAGTGACAGGCATCCAGCCCACCCTGGGTAGGGGTGGTAGTAGTGGTAGGCATACAGGCCCCTATGTGTATGTGTGGCATTGGTGAGGGCCATCCCGCCCCTATGGTGCTGCTGTTGCTGGTGTAGGTATTTCTGCATCCCTCTGTGTGTGATGTGTCGGGTACGTGTAGTTTGTTTTTGTTGTTGGTGTCTGATTTACCTTCTGCGCCGTACGCGTCCGTGCCTGTTCCGGTAATAGAGGTAGAATATTGGTAGGATCGGCATGAAGGGATTCATGGTTGGTTCGTCTCGTTCGTCTTTCTCTTTGCTTCGCCTCATCCTCGTCGCTGGCGTGTTCGTCTTGTAGCCGTGGATCGTGTTGTGGCGCGAATCGGAGCTTATGTGCGCCTCGACCGGATGCTTTGACGTGCCGTGCGTAGCGACGGGTTCGGCGCATACGGGAAGCGCTTCGTACTTGTCCGGCCGGACGGGGCTGCATTTTTGCTTCCGTGCGGCTCGATTCTACGATTCCGGATCCGCCTCGGTCTGAGTTCAGGTCCTGTATTGGGTGAGTACGACTGGGTCGGGATTTGGGCAGTTGTGCGCATCGTACTTGCTCGTTCGGACGTATGTGCGGATCGGTCGGGAAACAGGCATTCGCCTGGATTTTTTCCCGACCGAATGGTATTAGGTGCGCCTCCGACCGGGATTGGAATCGACCCCTTAGTGTCATTTTGATTGAACAAAAAGTATTCATTAAAAAAAGAGGTAAAGGATGAAGTAAATATTGGGTCAGAAAGGAGAGCATTGTTAAAATGCCACCTCCTGGGGACGTCAACTCTTGGCAGAATATCAAAATGAATTGAAATAGGGGCATGGTCTGAGAGCAAAATAGGACCAATCTCAGCATTAACCAAGGCTTGGGATACATTATGGGAGATGAAAAAGTAGTCGATTCTCGATTGGGTATGATGGACTGGAGAATAGAAGGTGTACTCTCTCGTTGTGGGATTACACAATCTCCAAGCATCCAAAAGCCTGTGTTGAGTAAGGGTGTTTATAAAAGATCTATGTATTTTATTGGGTAAAAAAGGGACTTTAGAGTTCCGATCTAAGAAGGGATCAAAGATCTGATTACAGTCCCCAGCAAATATGAAGTTATCTTCAATGCATGTTGCAATTTGGTGAGCCATTGAGGACCAAAATAATGAATCACCGCCGGTCGGGGCGTACACGTTGAGAAAAGAGACCGGAGCATCTCCCAACAATAATTTGACATTTAACCAACGACCATTCTTATCCGAATCCTGCGAAATGAATTTAAAAGGAAGCGATTTTCGACATAACAACATGACACCATTGCGTTTACCATCCCCTGGGGAGAAAAAAACTTCTCCCACCCATCCCTTTTTCAATTTTAATGAATTTGCTTCTGTCAGATGAGTTTCTTGGAGACATGCTATGTCAACTTCTAATTTGGCTAGATGACTTAATACTCTCTGTCTCTTAATAGGAGAATTTAGACCCCTGACATTCCAAGATACAATTGTTACTGCCATGGAATTTGAGTAAAGAAAGAAAAATAAAAAAAGAAGAGGCTAGAACCTAAATCATTGCATCTGCCGTGGGAACAACAGAACCAACACTTAATTGCATTTATCATAAGACATAAAGAATCAATAGATGACAATAAGATCCAATAATGAGAAAGATACAGGTAACGTTCCAAAAAGGTTAAAATAAAAAACATTATAGGAAAAGAAAGAGAAGCTAGAGGTAGCAAGTGTGGACAGTCCAGAAAGTACAGAGAGGGGGTAGATGACTAGGAGGGAGAGCGAAGGCGGCACCTAAAGAGAGAATAGAGAAATGTACTGGAAAGAAGTACAAAAGAAAAAAGAAAAAGTAATGAGAATAGGGTAACATATTTACACAAAGAAGGTTTAGAGAGGTAGGGGGGGGTGGAACCACATGAGACATACGGTACATCCGGGTTTGACCACATGGAGGACTCGAAGGTAAACACGCCATTAGGAAAAGACAACTGTATGGGCGAAAGAGAAAAAAAACAAAAAATAATTATAATAATAATTTTATGGTGAGGTCAACAGGTAGTATGAATAAGTCTGAAAACAAAAAGGTCAACCGAACGACTATTTTAACATCTGCATTTCCATCAACTATATAAAATTAAAGACAACATTCAATGAATTCAGATAGTTGTGGGGAGGAAAGAACAAAGCACGAACATGCCTATATGGAATACTTCAAATTAAACAATACGTGAAGAAGAGGGTCCCGATGCATCCATAGCATCCGTCTTGTTTGAGTTAATAAAGCTCCGTAGACGCACCGGATCCTCGTAGGTTGTCGTTTTGTTATTGTATGTGACTTTGAAAAGGCACGGGTGGAAGAGACCATATCGGGCCCCCATTGATCGAAGGTCCGGTCTCATGTCAAGAAATGCCTTTCGTCTGTTGGCCGTGGCTCTGGCATAGTCCTGCGCAAAGAATAAGGTTGAACCTGCCCTTGTAATGCGCTGAGTAGTTTTAGCCGCCGACAAAACCTTTAAGAGGTCTGTGTACTCCAGAAAGTATAAGATGACTCCTCTTGGTTTCTGCGCAGACAACGCACCAGACGAAAAACGCCCCAGTCTGTGTGCTCTTTGGATGTTAAGTACAGCGCCCTCTGGCAAGTGGAGTATTTTAGGCAAGAATGACTTGAAGAAGGCTATGGGATCATTTCCTTCAATCCCCTCTCCCAGACCATAAATGCGGAGATTATTCCGCCTATTTCGATTTTCCAAGTCCTCCACCTGTTTTTGGAGCAACGAGACTTGAGAGTTGATCTGAGATACGTTAGCTCTGGTTTCTGCGAACGCTGATACATTGAGTTCAACTGCATTAAGTCTTGAGTCCAATTGTGACCAGTTATCCGTGAGAGTTTGCAGTTTGGCATTAGTTTCTTCCATGAATGGGCGAAGGGCCCTGATTTCTTCCAATAATAGCTCCATGGAGACAGGCGTGACTGATTTAGGTGGGGAGGGGGGGTCCTGCTTCAGTCGTTTGGTGACAGCCTTCCCCGATGTTATATGAATAGAGTCCATTGTTATCTCCGAGCCCTGTGGCTCTGCTGACAAAGATTCGTCTAGCTTAGCAAACTCGCTGAAAATTTTTGAGTTCTTGACAAAGATATGAGTAGGTTTTGATATTGTATGGCGAAGATTCTTCGTTTTTCCCATAAAGCCCAAGGCGAGCACACTTTTCAGGTGGGAATAAACTTGAAATACTTGAAAAAACGATTATAGCGCACAAAACCCATGAAAATGCGCATGTAGAAAATACAGACCAACAACTGTGCCTATATTTCCATCACTTCAGGTAAAGCAGGTGCTTTAATTCTGTGAAAACATGAACCTACAAAGAGAGGACAGGCAGTCAAGAGATAGCCATAGACTATATACCTCCTATCAGGTCAAAAGAACAAAAAAGCGCAATACAAAACCATGCCTGGATATGAACAGTATGAGTTATCCATATATGTATGGGAAAAAATGATGTCTCCAGAGGCGCGTCCCCTCAGACTCCATGCGAGGAAAGAGAAGCCTTCAATTTGCAGGTGCAAATAACTCTCAAAATGGCTGCCGCATTACATATTCGCTTGTTTCCTCACCACATTACAAAAGGCAGCACACTTCCTCCACAACTAAGGCATCAGCAAAACAGCGTTGTAACACCATGCCTCCGCAGTGTTTTATCCGCAATGCCCTTATTCTGTTCAACTGAGACGCGCTTCATAATACGGACAGTCTCACAAAATGGCGACCGCGGTCCGCGCGTCGCAAGGAGAGACTCACTGTTTATTTTTCCGGTGACCGGTGCTGTAAATGAAGCCGGTTCCGGACTCGTGACACTCTGCAGGGGTTCCGGCACCTTCGTCAGCTGGCAAATCCGCCCTGAACAGCCGGTGGGCGCGAAACCATCGAGTCTCGTCCGGGAGCTCTATCCGGACGCCGCCATGCCTCTCGGGCACCAAGCCACGCCCTCCCAAATATAAGTATCTTTTAATTACCAAAGTCAGGGAATTTTCCAGATTAGTATGAGATATTGCGCTTTCTTTCCATTCAGAGGTGTACCACATCCTAAATACTACTTTCTGAAGGATATCAGAAGAAGAACTAATCTAGTTAGGTATAATGTATAGAATAATGTACCTGTTAAGTATATTTTAATTCATAGAAGAGTTCTTTGAAAATATGTAGGACAAGAGACCTGCATTGAATGCTTTAAGACCAACAAATATCTTCGACGTGACTGGCAATATATTTCATGTATGGTTGAGGGTATTTTGTATGCATGTAATATATGGGTGTGGAAATGCAACATTGAAACTCTTCATCCACGTAAATAGTATTTCATTGGAAAAATCAACTTTTAGTAGCATTTACTTATTTGAGAATCACAAAGCGCATTGGGTCCACCATGAGTTTTTAGTCTCTGCACACTGAAGCACTGCTGTCCAGTGCCCAGTGTTTGTGCTGCGACCCCTAAAAATTGTAGAAAGTGCTTAATCCCTGACTGGCATATTTAAGTCTCCTGTAAGCCATAGTATGGAAAGTTAAATATCACCTGTGGACTGCAGCACTTCTTCTGCCATTCACTAGTATGAAACAGGAACATTTTGATTCAGGCCTGCCAGTGTAGACTTCTTACTGCAATTCAAACCTGCAGTCCAACCAATCAAGATAATCATTTACGACAGGGAAAAACCTCTCTTTTAAATATTAAGTCATCCCTAGATAAGTCTTGTAGCGCACAAGGTAGAGTGCATGGTATTTAAAAGGGGCACATGTAAATATTTAATGTTACTATGTCCCTGCAGTGGCAAAGTCATAAAAGCTAATTTCATTGTGGTTGTGGAGGGATCTGGCAGTCCTATAAGGAAAACTAGAGTACAATTGAAAACATAAATTCTGCTATCTCAGGTTTGGAACCTGCAAAAAAAAAAAAAAGTTAAACCGTTATTTCTAATGATTATCAAAAGCCCATGTCAATGGTGAAGTTGTATTTTTAATAAATATTTAGGGAAAGTAACTTTTAGAAAATTACCTTTCTGTACCTGAAGCTCCTGGAGGTTACTTTGCATTAGCTTTCCAGATCATGGCCAGCCAGTGCTTGACCCAAATGAGGTGTGAAAACTGCTCCCAGGGCCAAAACAATGGACTGGGCTTGGGGAGGTGTTTTTTCATCCCCTTGCAGACCAGTTAGGGTGGATCCAGCAACTTCATTAACTTTGAAAGGGGCCTGCCTTCTCACATGCAAATGTATGGTTAAACCTGGAGAGGGCATACCTTTATTCCCCCTGTCAGGCTTGCACCAAAGCCAGTGGGAGCGGAGCTACTCCCAGAACCAGTTTTGAGTGATCACAGAGGAACAGAGGAAGGGACTGCTTGCTTCCCTGGCCATGCCTCTGGGTTGTACAGGCTCTGCACAAGTGAGGAAGGGTTCCCCGATTTGGATTCTGAGAGTAAGGCGCACTGTGGAATTGTTTACATCAAGGCAAACAGGAACTGCTGCAAACGTGGGTAGGGTTGTCCCTGGGAACTTTTATCCCATTGGTTAGTTAGGATCCAAGAGTCCCAACCACCCACTTGCTGGTGCCACCCAAAAATGTGGAACCCCAAGGCAGCCTCCTAGTCACACTCTCTGGACCTGTGGACAGGGGCTTCATCAACCCCCTGCTTTAGCAGCTACAACGGGAGTGGAGTCCTTGATGGACCTTTTCTCTTTGCAACTCGGCAGACAACGACTCCGAATTTGCGTGAAAGGATAAGTGGGTGGGTGGAGGAATGAGTGAAAGGACTAGTGGATGGATGTGTGAGTGAAAGAGTGGATGGGTGAGTGAAAGGGTGGATGGGTAGACTAATGGGTGGATGAATGAGTGAAAGGATGAATGTAAGAATGGATGGATTAGTGAAAGGGAGGGTGGATGGATGGATGGATAAGTGAAAGAATGGATGGATGAATGAAAGGGTGAATGGATGGATGAGTGAAAGGGTGGATGGATGATGAGAAAGGATGAATGGATGAGTGAAAGTGTGGATGGATGGATGGATGGGTGGACTAAATGGTTGGATGGATGGACAGAATGAAAGGGTGGATAGATGGATGAGTCAAAGGATGGATGGATGGATGAGTCAAAGGATGGAGCTGTGCCGTAACAAACCCCCAATATTACCAGCTACATCAGGGGTGGAATTATTGATTAGCCTCTTCTGTCTGCAAATTGGCAAACAAAGGCAAATTAGTGAGTACAGGGTTGGATGGATGGCTATGATGGAGCAAGATTTCAAAAATGAAACTTGCTTGTACGCAATCCTCCTCATAGTATTAATTTATTAAATTGTATTGTTAATACTAACCTTTGCATTCACAAACACAAGAGGGACAGAAGCTTGCTTATGTGTTTTACTAATGAATAACGCTTGTCTGTAATCCAAAATGTCCGCTAAAGCGCGGGAACTTCAATGCGTATGTCGCAACCTGATCACATGGTGTGACGTCTTTCTTTGCTTGGTGGGAAACTTCTGCTTCTGCGCAGTGTGCGCTAAAATGGCCGCTAAATGTTTTCACATGCTTAAGCTTGCTCTCATGTCATTATTAAATTGTCGTTTTCTTAATGCTACTGTTAGATTTGGGGGTCTCTAGTTGGCACAGGTAGGTACTTGTGACAAATAGGGACCCTCGCCTCTAGTCAGGGTAGGGGGGTACACTCCTAAAATAACCCCTGCTCACCCCCTTGGTAGCTTGGCACGAGCAGACAGGCTTATCTCAGAGGCAGTGTGTAAAGCATTTGTGAACACATACAGTAATCTAGTGACAACACTACAGATGGACACCACACAAGGTTTATATAAAAAATAAGTATTCTTTATATAGTTTTAACACAAGACCATAAACGACAAAAATCCACAATACTGTACTTAAAATGGTAGGTTTAGCTTAGTTCTTTTCAGATCTTAAAATGCGACACTTTGAGTCAATGTACCTTACGATGCGTCACGTTTCTACAATGGAAGTGTTGCAGAGATGGAGATGCGACAAAGTTCTGGTGCAAAGAAATAAAGACGTCAAGTTCTTCCTGATGCGGCACGCTTCTCCGATGTTGCGAGAAGTCTCGACTCGATGCGTCAGCTGCAGCGGCGACACCCTTGTTCCGTGATGCGACGACAGCGGCTTTGGCGGCGACACTCTTCTCCGACGTTGCGAGACGCTTCCGCTCGATGCGACAACTGCAGTGGCGACACCCTTGTTTCGTGATGCGACGGCAGCAGCTCCGATGGCGGCACGCTTCTCCGTGGATGCGAGGTGTTTCTCTTGATGCGGTGCAATGCGACAGCTACAGCGGCGACATCTACGATGCGACGGCAGCGGCTGCGACGGCGACACGCTTCTTCCTCGATGCGAGACTCTTCTCTTGATGCGGTGCAATGCGACAGCTACAGCGGCGACATCTACGATGCGACGGCAGCGGCTGCGACGGCAACACGCTTCTCCCTCTTGAGTCGCGCTTCCAGCTCCGTGCGACACGCAGTCCCTTCAGAAGGCCCAAAACAACAGCAGGCACTTCCAAAGGATTCTTGGGGAGCTGGTGGTTGAAGTCTGTTGTCCCTGAGACTTCAGCAGGAGGCAAGCTCTTTTCTCAAGCCCTTGGAGATCCTTTACAAGTTGAATAAAGTGCACACAAAGTCCTTTCTCCTTCCTTTGGCAGTCAGGCAACCACTGCAGGCAGATCCCTCTAGCTTAGGGATAGTCTTCTCCTCAGTTTCTTCTTGGTTCCGCTCCTCAGCAAAGGTTTCTTCTTGTTTTCCCAAAGTGATCTAATTTCCTAGGGGTCTAGGTCCCCTTTTTATACACAGTTTCTCTTTGTTCTCTGAAGGCAGAGAGGCCTCTGCCTAGCCCAAAACCAGTTTTGGTCAGTCCTGGAGCACTTTGTTTTTCTGACTCCTTCTTTCCTTTCAGAATGTGGGGCAGAGTGCTCAGCCGCCCGGCAGGAGGTGGAGCCAGCATTGTGGAAGGCAGGCACAGCCCTATTCAGACCCAGGTGCAACTCCTCCCTCCACTCTGGATGCAGATCTTTCTATTCAGCCCTGTGCTGACTCACCCTGTCTCCTGTAGCCACCCCCAGCCCCTGTCACTCAATCTCCAGACAAGGAATACACAACCTAGCAGAGGCAGGCTTGGAAGTTTAGGCAAGAAAATACCCACTTTCTAAAAGTGGTATTTTCAAACACAGAATGTTAAAACCAACTTCACTAAAAGATGTATTTTATCATTCTGAGTTTAGGCATACTAAATTCGTTTTTCTACCATGTTCCCTGGGTCAGTTCTGACTATAAGGTGTAATAGTCAGTCTGCCCATTCTGGCCTATGGGGAGCAGGTAGCCTTGCAATAGTGAAAAACGAAAATGGCTGTAATTCACTATTAGGACATGCCACACACACCAGGGCATGTCCTACCTTATACTTACAATGCACCCTGCCCTAGGGCCTACTCTAGGGGTGACCAACATGCAGTAAAGGGAAGGTTTAGGGACTGGCAAGGGGGTGCACTTGCCAAGTCGACATGGCAGCCCTAGGCTGCACACAGGCTCTGCGATGGCAGGCCTGAGACACATTTTACAAGCCGCTTCTGTGGGTGGCACAACCAGTGCTGCAAGCCCACCAGCGGCATTGGATTTACAAGCCCTGGGCACACTCAGTGCACTGTACTAGGGACTGACAAGTAAACCAATCATCCAATCATGGAGTCACTAATCCATCACACAATTTATAATGGGGAGAGCATATGCACTTTAGCACTGATCAGCAGTGGTAAAGTGCCCAGAGTCATAAAACAGCCAACAACAGGTCAGAAAAAAATATAGGAGGAAGGCAAAAAGTTTAGGGATGACCCTGCAAAAAGGTCCAACACAACCCCCTTCCAGCCAAAAACGCAGGGGAGACCAATCACTACCCTGATGGGCTTCCCTGCTTTGGGCGATAGAACCTGGACCCTGGCCCACAACAGCAGGGGCATACTCCAGTCCTACGCCAATCTGAACCTATTGGAATCACTCTGTCCATACTCTCAGGGTCCCTCAAGCTAATCCATGGGGAACCCTTCTCCTCACCTGTTGACACCATCTGTGCAGCACCTAACCTTAACTTGCTCACAGGTGTGTCCCAACAGACAGAAAGCAAGCCACAGTGGCCACTGACAGTGGTCAGGGATGAGACCCAGGCCTTATTCCTCTCAGGGCTCTCAAACCTCTGTGGCGTCAGAGAGCGGGGGGCAGTAGCCCCAGGTGCTTGGCACCCTTTGTCCATTCTCCCTCCTGTCAGGTCAGGTATGACATCCTGACACTGATCTACCAGCCCCGGGCCTGTACCCGGCGGCTGGACTGGAGACTGGGGTGGGCTTTCCCACACCTGGTCCTCCTCCTTGGGGCTCTGTACCCTCCCACCTGGAGCGGTACCCCTTCCAGAATTGTCAGGGCACCTGTGGCCGGTGTCCTGCACAATTCGCCCACCAGTTCAGGGGTTCTATCCTGCAACTGGGCGTCCAGGTCAGGGGGGACACCCTGAACCTGGTCCTCCAATCTAGGGTCTAAACCCTCCAGTTGAACCGGGGTCAGAGGTGAGGACTCCCTCCCTCTGCACCCCTTTCCAGAGTACTGACCCCTCCCATCAGGAGCGGTACCCCCTTCCAGAATTGTCAGGGCACCTGTGGCAGGTGTCCTGCACACTCGCCCACCAGTTCAGGGGTTCTATCCTGCAACTGGGATTTCAGCATAGGGTCTGTACCCTTAGACTGGGTAGAGGCCAGGGGGGAGGCTGTCCTCTCCCCGCCCCCCTTACTGGGGTCCTGCACCCTCCCACCTGGAGCGGTGCCCCCAGAAGACAAACTGGTAGGGGCACTGTTAGCAGCTGCCCCTTCCTCCAGGTCAGGGGGACACCCTGAACCTGGCCCTCCAACCCAGGGTCTGTACCCTTAGGCTGGACCTGTGCCTGGCAACCCAGGACTTCCGGGAGGGTACACCAACCCCCCCCAAGGGAAACACACTCCTCTAGAGTTGTGTAAGAACCTGCCTGGCGCACCAGGACTCCCTGGGGAGCACGCATGCCCCCCAGAGGGTAACACATCTCTCATGTGTTGTGTGACAGTCTGCCTGGCGCAGATCTCCCGACCCCTGTCCATCTGACAGCGCGTGAAGATCCCCCAGGACAGAAGTGGTGTCACCATGGTCATTCACTGGTGACTCAGCCCTTCTGGCTGGTCCCTGACCCACTGGTTCTTCCACTGGGGACTCTCTCCCCTCTCACCCCTCACTCTGGACTTCTGCACCCTCCCAAGTGGAGCGGCACTGCCAGATACCAGAAACACTGGAGCTCCATTTACAGACGCTCCAGGTTCTCTAGACACTAGGAGATCCCCCTCAACAGGCGGCCCATCAGGACAGCCTAGGCTCCCTACCTGGTGTTCCCTTAAAGAACCATCCAGGCTCTGAGACTGGGTTTCGGGCACCTTGGGACACGCAGCCCCACACTCACTCCTTCTCCACTGAGACAGGACATGAGTCCCTACACCCCTCCCATTACCACGGGACCAAGCTGGGCTACACTGAACCTCTCCCACCACTCTGGGTTGGAAGACACCTGAGCCACTCCTCTTAGGGTCACTCCCCAATGCCTCTTCAGACCCTCTGGAATCCACCAAGAGGTCTGCCTCCATTGTGAGCTCCCTGAGGTCAGAGAACTCACTCTCCAACAGGTGTTGGCATAGCTCTGGAAAACAGGGACTTACAATATGTTCTCCCACAATTGGATCACACAGCCCCCTACAAGGGTTAACCAAACTATCCTTCACCTCACCATCCAATGCCTCACACACGTACCCCACACCACTCTCCTGAGATTGGCAAGACAGCATCTGACTGTCTCTGTCATTCAACCCACACTCTTCTGGGCGGTCTTCACACTCACATACCAGGACCTCAACTGTGGGGGAACCCCTCTCCCTGCACCTCCCATCTAGAGTCAGTAGAGTGTCCCTCCTACTACTAGGACCATGAATCCCTGTGTCAGTTTCCCTATTCCTCTCAGGGACACTGCGCACTACTGGAGCTACCTCATGTCCTTGAACCTCCTGGTGTATGTTAACCCCTCCAAGTCAGGCGCCACATCTCTGGGTGTGTGCACTACTCTCTCAGCACTGAATAACTTAATGTTGCTGCTACCATCTGAGCTGGACTCCACCTCCAACTCAGCAAAGCTCACTTCCTGAGCTGCCCAAATTTCTTCTTCTTGGGCTAAGGCACTCATGGCCTCCAGCCTCTCGAGCTCTAAATCAAGCTCCCTCATTCTCAACTCATGCTCCTGATCCATTCTTTTCTCTTCTAGGGCCAATTTCCTAATTTCCAATTGCCCATTCATTTTGGCCAGCTCCAACTCATGCATCCTATTTCTCTCCCTGTCCTCCAGCTCCTCTGGGGACAGGCCTTTGGCAGAAACACTGCTACCTGCTAGGGAAGGTGCTTTCCTTTCCCCTGGACCCAATGGCCCTTCCAGCTGCACATCTGCATTATTATCCCCTTCCTCATTCTCAGGGGTTTTCCTTGCTTCTACCCAGGCCCTCAGCGCCTTCTGGAACTCATCCCTCTTGGTGAGCCCGGTAATTGCAACATTAATTTTTTTGCAGAAGTGCTTCAGCTGCTTCACTTTGTAGCATTCTAGTTTCTCCTCTTCCCACTCAAAATCAACAGATGCTATGGATGCTGGTTTCATGATGGCTGAACTTGGCTAAAAATGGAAAGTCCTAGAAAAACAATTCTACCAAAAGTATTTGGTCGCGTTTTGGTCTGCACTCACTAGTAGTGTTCACCAATCACTGTACATGTCACAAATGCAAGTCCAGAATCCTCACCGCTGACCACCAATGTTAGATTTGGGGGTCTCTAGTTGGCACAGGTAGGTACTTGTGACAAATAGGGACCCTCGCCTCTAGTCAGGGTAGGGGGTACACTCCTAAAATAACCCCTGCTCACCCCCTTGGTAGCTTGGCACGAGCAGACAGGCTTATCTCAGAGGCAGTGTGTAAAGCATTTGTGAACACATACAGTAATCTAGTGACAACACTACAGATGGACACCACACAAGGTTTATATCAAAAATAAGTATTCTTTATATAGTTTTAACACAAGACCATAAACGACAAAAATCCACAATACTGTACTTAAAATGGTAGGTTTAGCTTAGTTCTTTTCAGATCTTAAAATGCGACACTTTGAGTCAATGTACCTTACGATGCGTCACGTTTCTACAACGGAAGTGTTGCAGAGATGGAGATGCGACAAAGTTCTGGTGCAAAGAAATAAAGACGTCAAGTTCTTCCTGATGCGGCACGCTTCTCCGATGTTGCGAGAAGTCTCGACTCGATGCGTCAGCTGCAGCGGCGACACCCTTGTTCCGTGATGCGACGACAGCGGCTTTGGCGGCGACACTCTTCTCCGACATTGCGAGACGCTTCCGCTCGATGCGACAACTGCAGCAGCGACACCCTTGTTTCGTGATGCGACGGCAGCAGCTCCGACGGCGGCACGCTTCTCCGTGGATGCGAGGCGCTTCTCTCGATGCGGTGCAATGCGACAGCTACAGCGGCGACATCTACGATGCGACGGCAGCGGCTGCGACGGCGACACGCTTCTTCCTCGATGCGAGACTCTTCTCTTGATGCGGTGCAATGCGACAGCTACAGCGGCGACATCTACGATGCGACGGCAGCGGCTGCGACGGCAACACGCTTCTCCCTCTTGAGTCGCGCTTCCAGCTCCTTGCGACACGCAGTCCCTTCAGAAGGCCCAAAACAACAGCAGGCACTTCCAAAGGATTCTTGGGGAGCTGGTGGTTGAAGTCTGTTGTCCCTGAGACTTCAGCAGGAGGCAAGCTCTTTTCTCAAGCCCTTGGAGATCCTTTACAAGTTGAATAAAGTGCACACAAAGTCCTTTCTCCTTCCTTTGGCAGTCAGGCAACCACTGCAGGCAGATCCCTCTAGCTTAGGGATAGTCTTCTCCTCAGTTTCTTCTTGGTTCCGCTCCTCAGCAAAGGTTTCTTCTTGTTTTCCCAAAGTGATCTAATTTCCTAGGGGTCTAGGTCCCCTTTTATACACAGTTTCTCTTTGTTCTCTGAAGGTCTAGCCCAAAACCAGTTCTGGTTAGTCCTGGAGCACTTTGTTTTTCTGACTCCTTCTTTCCTTTCAGAATGTGGGGCAGAGTGCTCAGCCGCCCGGCAGGAGGTGGAGCCAGCATTGCGGAAGGCAGGCACAGCCCTATTCAGACCCAGGTGCAACTCCTCCCTCCACTCTGGATGCAGATCTTTCTATTCAGCCCTGTACTGACTCACCCTGTCTCCTGTAGCCACCCCCAGCCCCTGTCACTCAATCTCCAGACAAGGAATACACAACCTAGCAGAGGCAGGCTTGGAAGTTTAGGCAAGAAAATACCCACTTTCTAAAAGTGGTATTTTCAAACACAGAATGTTAAAACCAACTTCACTAAAAGATGTATTTTATCATTCTGAGTTTAGGCATACTAAATTCGTTTTTCTACCATGTTCCCTGGGTCAGTTCTGACTATAAGGTGTAATAGTCAGTCTGCCCATTCTGGCCTATGGGGAGCAGGTAGCCTTGCAATAGTGAAAAACGAAAATGGCTGTAATTCACTATTAGGACATGCCACACACACCAGGGCATGTCCTACCTTATACTTACAATGCACCCTGCCCTAGGGCCTACTCTAGGGGTGACCAACATGCAGTAAAGGGAAGGTTTAGGGACTGGCAAGGGGGTGCACTTGCCAAGTCGACATGGCAGCCCTAGGCTGCACACAGGCTCTGCGATGGCAGGCCTGAGACACATTTTACAAGCCGCTTCTGTGGGTGGCACAACCAGTGCTGCAAGCCCACCAGCGGCATTGGATTTACAAGCCCTGGGCACACTTAGTGCACTGTACTAGGGACTGACAAGTAAACCAATCATCCAATCATGGAGTCACTAATCCATCACACAATTTATAATGGGAGAGCATATGCACTTTAGCACTGATCAGCAGTGGTAAAGTGCCCAGAGTCATAAAACAGCCAACAACAGGTCAGAAAAAAATATAGGAGGAAGGCAAAAAGTTTAGGGATGACCCTGCAAAAAGGGCCAAGTCCAACAGCTACTAATGCAGGATAGTATTATAATTAATTGGGAATAGAGTAGGGAAAGTGGGCATACAGTGAAACATTTTATTTGTGATTTTAATATTTTCTTCTTGCACTTTTAGTAATTCGTAAACTTGGGCCTGGGTTGGTGACTTGTAACTCGAGAGACAGATGGTTCTGCGCATGTGTCCTGTGTGCCTGCCAAGTGAAGTCAACTTGGACGTCTCCCAAGGCCATGACCCATTGGCCGAAGATGCTGTACTTTATGTTTCCGGTGGACAAAATGATACTTTTCCCCTGTAAAATGTATAACATTTGTCGTGAGACGGGTGGGAAATAAAGCGAATGTATTAATTTGAAGGGGAGGGAACGTAAAGACAATAGGCTTTACAATTTAGGCCAAATCGATATGGTGCGAGAATCCACCCCCTGTCCCTGTCCAATCAGAAGTAGTGGTCCCATATTTTAGCAACATTAAGGGGAGGTACATGGGCGTAGAAGGGTATAATAGAATATAGCATTAGTTAATTAGTAGGAGCATGCTTTCACGAAGAACAGGCGTCCATGCTGCGAGAGAGCTCTTAGCTCCAGACTGCCATGCTGATCGGTTGCTGACTGAATCCCTGTCCAGAAGAGGTCCTGAGGAGGGGGCGGCGGAGTCCATTAGAACGGGAGAATCGAGGAGAAGTCGAGTATCAGAGAGGGGAACGGCGCAGGCGTCGTTGTAGAGAGGTCACCGGTCCTGTCCTGATCCTGGAAGAAGTCTTTGCTCTTCATCCTTCCTGGGTCCTATCTTTTCCAACTCCTTGGCCAAGGGGCTTGGTTCTCGCATTTAGGTAACTATACTGCAACCTTTAGTTGCGCTGCTGTCTCTATCTTCTCCTTTTCCTTAAACACCGTCATTGATTAGCAAAATCATTTCTATGCTTTTTCTTGGGTATTTCAATCAAGTACCGTGTTTTCTGTATTTTACTCTGCTAAAACTTTAGATAAACATTTTAAAACTTCCTGACTCAGTGGTTATTTCAGGATTATGAACTATATTGAATGTCACTCATTTTAAATTTCCCAATTGGCAAAGGATCCATTGGTAAGTTATTACTCTTCAATCAGAAGGTAATTGGTAGCAGGGACTTTGATAAAAGAGTACATCTGACACCCAGCGTAAGTATTAGTGTAGTATGAATGTATGGGCCCAAGTGAGTATATGGTGTATGAATGCTGTTGGCTAATATTGCGCTGGATCAGCTAAGTGAGTGGAAGGGTGGATAGATGAGTGAGTGAGTGAGTGAAAGAGTGGATGATGAGTAGATGGATGGATAAATGAGTGAAAAGATGGATGGATGTAAGGATGAATGTGTAAAAGGGATGGTAAATGGATGGATGACAGGATGATAGATGGATTAACGGATGGATGATGAAAGGATGGGTCGATATATGGATAAGTGAGTAAATGAAAGGATGGATGGCTAAGTGAAAGGGAGGATGGATAATGAGAGGATGGATGGATGAATAGATGAATGAGTGAAAGTATGGATGGCTGAGTGAAAGGAAGTGTGGATGGATGGGATAAGTGAAAGGATGGAAGGATGGATGGATAGATAGAGTGAAAAGATGGATTGATGGAGCGAAAGAGTGGCTGGATGAGCGAAAGGATGGATGGATGAGTGTAAGGATGGTAGGATGAGTGAAAGAATTGATTGATCAGTGAAAGGGAGGGCGGATGGATAGATGGATGAAAGGATGGATGGATGGGTGAGTGAAAGGGAGCTTGAATGGATGAAAGGGTGGATGGCGGATGAGTGAAAGAATAGTTGAATCAGTGAAAGGGAGGGTGAATGGATGGATGAGTGAAAATGTGGATGGATGAGTGAGTGGATGGATGGATCAGTGAAAGGGTAAGAGGGATGGATAAGTAGAGAGTTGGGAGAGTGGAAGTATGAGTGAACAGATAGATGGATGGATGAGTGAAAGGGTAGATAGATAGATAGATAGATAGATAGATAGATAGATAGATAGATAGATAGATAGAGTTAGAAATGGGGGTTTCTATTTGGTAGAGGTATGCACCTTGTCCAAGTAGGGACCCTGCCTTCTAGTCAGGATGAGTAAAGTACACACCTAAGTTTGTCTGTGCTCACCCTCTGGTAGCTTAGCACAGAGCAGTTAGGCTAAACTACAGAGGCTATATAAAACTTTATAAATAAATAAAATAAAAAATAAAAATAAAGCATTTGTATATAACTCAGAGCAACACAGTGAAAACACCACAAATAGACACCACACTGGTTTAGAAAAATATTGTATCTTTATCTAAACCAAACAAGACAAAAATACAACATACTGATAGGAGGTAAAAACAGTTCTATTAATAGGAAACTATGGATGCAACACTTTTAGCACAAAGTATCTGGGGTGCGCCAAAATCACAAGCAAAAATAGCCACAGGGAAGGTGATGCATTGGTTCCTTACACGCAGGGAAGGTGATGCTTTGGTTCCTTGCTCTTAATTTCTTACTGAAGCCCCAGCATTATTGTAGATATGGCGCCCAGGTGCTATTCGTAGAAAATCCGGACGCGCTGGAGGTAATGCGGCAAACCAGGTGCTGTGTCGATTTCTCCAGCCGGCGATGCGTCAATTCTTCTTGCCACCCAGCAGGGCCTCCATTGGAGTAGGTGCGGTGAACTTTGGCGTCACAGATTGGTGCATGGGACTTGGCGTGCAGCGGTTTCTCGGGCCGCTGGCGGGTGCTGTGTTGCTTTTTCAGCCGCATAGGGCTGAGGATTGAGAATTTCTCCCACATGGCAGTGCTGCATCGTAAAATTCAGCCGCAAAGAAAGCGAAGCATCAATTTACTTCAGAGCTTTATTTCTTGGTAGCTTCCTGTAACGGTAACAACCTCCAGAGGCCCAGAACTGGAATAAGAGCCTCCTGGCAGGTCAGCACTCCCAGAAGTGGAGTTCAAGGAAGCTGTGGGCGAAGTCTTTAGGTTCCTGAGACTTAAGAACAGTAGGAAAGCACACACAAGCCCTTGGAAATTCTTCTCCAGCAGGTGTACAGCAAAGTCCAGTCTTTGTCCTCTCCTTGGCAGAGGCAGCAACTGCAGGCCAACCCAGCAAAGCAAGACACAGTAAAGGTGCAGTCTCCTCCTCACAGCTCTTCAGCTCTTTTCCGTGGCAGAGGTTCCTCTAGATTCCAGAAGTAATCCAAAGTTCTGGGGTTTTAGGGCTAATACTTATACCCCAATTTCTCTTTGTAGTCTTTGTTCCAAGAGCCTCTGAGCTCAGTTAAACCAGTGTTGTCCTCCCTGGTCCAGCTTGACCACAGGGGGTGGAGACATCTTGTGCAGAGGAGACACAGCCTATCCAGGGGCTAGTGAAAACTCCCCCCACCACTCTAAATCCAGAAAGGCCTATTTAGCCTGGCTATGAGTCACACAGAAAAGGCAGGACACACCTCAACCCCCCTTGTGACTTTCTAGAGTGAATGCACATCTCCAGCTCCTGTCACTTCAAAACCAGATGGTGAATACACAACCAGGAAGAGGCACACAGAATGGTAAAGCAAGAAAATGCCCACTTTCTAAAAGTGGCATTTTCAAACTCGCACTTTAAAACCACCTTTACTAAAAGGTGTGCTATTAAATTCTGAGCTCAGAGAGTCTAAACTCCATTTCTCTATCTTGTCCCAATGGAAAGTTACACTTCTAAGATGTTACAAGGCAGCTCCCAAGTTAACCTATGGGACAGACAGCCTTTCAATAGTTAAAAATGAAATACACAGTATTTCACTATCAGGACATGTAACACAAACCAGTGCATGTCCCACCTTTTACATACATTGCACCCTGGCAACAGGGCTACCTTGGGCCTACCTGAGGGGTGCCTTACATGTAAGAAAAGGGAAGGTTAGGGCCTGGCAAGTGGGTACACTTGCCAGGTCGACAGGGCAGGGCAGGTTTGAAACACATTTAAAGGGCTACTCGTGTGGGTGGAACAACCAATGCTGCAAGTCCACTTGTAGCATTTGATTAACAGGCCCTGGGACACTCAGTGCACTTTTTGTAGGGACTTACCAGTAAATCAAATATATCAATCATGGATAACAGAGCATAATCACAATTTACACAGGAAGCATTTGCACTTTGGCACTAATGAGCAGTGGCAAAGTGCCCAGAGTATCTAAACCAGCAAAAACGAAGTCCAGCACACAGTCAAAAATACAGGCGGTAGAGGCAAAAAGTCAAGAGAAACCACGCCAAGGATGCCAGGTCTAACTGATAGATAGATACATAGATAGATAGATAGATAGACAGACAGACAGACAGACAGACAGACAGACATATAGATAGATAGATAGATAGATAGATAGATAGATAGATAGATAGATAGATAGATAGATAGATAGATAGATAGATAGATAGATAGATAGATAGATATTGATAGGTTATGGATGGATAGGTTTGGTTTGATATGGATGAGTGGCCGGGCAGAATGGTGAGAGACTGAATGATAGATGAAAGAATGAATGGATGAATGGATGACAGAATGTAAAGGTGAAATTGTGAATATCAGCAGGTGGATGGAAAGGTGAAAAGATGAATGATAGATGCTTGGATGAAAGAGACAAGAGAGCTCTTCTGGGGAGGGTCATGATGACTTGCCTCCTTTGCTTGGAGCCATAAAAGCTTTGGTTCGAAGTGGGGGGTATTTTAATTTTCTGCCTACTCCCTGGCCTGTGGAAGAACAGATGAAGGACTGAGCCTGTTGTTTGAGATCTGTGAGAAGACCTGAAGGGCTAGACCTGCTCCCACTTGGATCCAGGACAAAGAAGTTTACTCCAAGAGTCATTTGGCTGACCTCATGTGTGTCTACAAGGGCACAACAAGCTGCAACATGCTTTTCCCTGACATGCCCATCCCACCAGTTACAACTGGATATTGACTGGACCCTGTTGGTGGCTTTAGCTAGAGTGAGTCTTCACCTCCAAGTGCTGCTCCTGGGGTCCGGGGACCCTTGGCTGTATCTAAGTGGACTTCTCATATCAACTCTGAAGAGATGGGGCTTAGAAGATTTTTGGACTTCCAGACCTCTGGAGGACGGGGATCAACCACCCAAGCCAATCAGGCCAAGGTGCAATTTCACTGGGCTGAAGAAATACGTTTCTCCTGCTTGGAGCTTCACTGTAGCAGCAAACCCATTTCAGCCAGCCCTCAGCAAGAAGGAAGGTATCCAGTCTCGTGGAACTAATCGCCTGATACAGAGATCGCAATGTTTTCCCTCTGGAGGATTTTAAGCTCTGAAAATGAAATGAAGTACAAATGTAAAAATCATGACCGGGTGAAGGTGCTAAAAGTATCTGCCCGACACAAGGACTTTCGTCGGCACAAAATTTGAATTTTTCCTGCTTGGAACTTTTCTGGCCGCAAACCACCAGCTTCAGCTGTGCCTTATCTAATGGCTATCTGACTTTGAGAGGACTTCCTCGAATATAGCCTGCCTCACTGGAAGATTTGGACTTCCATTTCAGAGACTAAGGGGCCGATTCCGATCTCGGCCGGTAGGGCTCCGAATCGGATTTGGCTTAACCGGATCCGATTCGGAGCCCTATTTACCGACCGATTCGTACGCGCGTCCGGGCGAGCGAGTACGATGCGAAATCGCCGACCAACTCGTCCGGGCGTCCCGACCGCTCCGACCGACTCGTTCCCGGGTCGAACCGCACCGACCGACTCGCTCGGACTCGACTCGCACCGCGCAATGGAGACGTTCCCCGGCCGGGTAAGTACGATGCGCTCCGCGAGCAGTCCGACCAAGCCGCGCACTCCGGCTCCAAAGAGCAGTCGGAGCCGTACTTTGGGGGTCCGTGTTGGACCCCCCTGTACGCGTAGCCGCGCGAGTCGCACACAGGGGGGACCCATGGGTCCCCCCTACACGTGCATGTACGGCGCGACCCGCATCGACGTGTACTCGCTGTAGGGGGCGCCCTTGTTCGCGTCGTGCCCATTGAGTCAATGGGAGCCCATGTACGCGTCGTACGACTGGCTCCCATTGACTTCAATGGGAGTCCGACCGAATCGAGTCCGATAGCAAACGTGCGCATCGTACTCGTTCGGTCGGACTGCTAGAGTCCGATTCGGTCGGAAATCTCTCCGGGTCCGGCTCAGTCGGAGAGATTTCCGGCCCGAATCGGAATCGGCCCCTAAGTGCCTTATTTATATATAGGCGATTGGGTCATTCTCAGCCAGAGCGATGGAGTGTTATACCTGGTCGCCCTGGCAGAGGTCCAGACAGCCAAAATTAGAAATGTCCGTCGGGCCGACGTACATCTCTAGCATTCACAGGAATGGCCGTCAAGCCGCTGAATTAATTGTAAGTGCATGCATTGCAACTGAATGCAATGCATGCATTGTAACTTTGATGGTTGGCTCCTTGAACCATGATGTACGGCAAAGTTACAACTTTTTTTATTTTCAAAATCAAAACCACGGAGTGGGATTTTGTTTTTGAAAATAAAAAAACAATGCGCCTCTTGCCATGGGACGCATCTCCCATGGCAAGGGGGGCATATTTATGTTTTTACTTCCCCTTATCACCAGAGTAGTAAAAAATGGCTATATGTCTGCCCAACTAAATTTGGTGGCTGGACATATAGCCAATTTTCCAATGGCTCTTACTCCATGGAGCTGGAGAAGAAGTTTTGGCCACCGCCAATATGGAGTTGCCTCCACTGTCGCCAAACTATGACTTGACCGCTTTTAAATTTGGTGGGCAGACTTTTATGTTGGTGGTAAGGGTACTCCATCACTGTTGCAATCGAGTAGCCTTTCCGGTAACATGTAAATTGGACCCAAGTTAAAATCTCTGACAGTGACAAACCTGGTGGGTGTATCTGATCTACACTCCATCACGGTCAGCATGAAATCATGTCAGAAGTCAATGTCACACACAGTCACGTATTGCTCAATGCTCAAGCTAATGTCGATCTAAGTGGCATCTTCAACACACTCATGAAGAAGACATTCTGCCATCATCCATCCTGAAATCTCTCCAAGGAGATTCTTTAACACCTATCTTCAACATTGCCAACACCCTCCTTCATCCAAGGACAATTTTCAGATGACCTAAAACATGACAGATCCTAAAATTTCTAAAAAGAAACACATCCGGGACATAGGCAACCTCAGCAACTATCAATCTGTTAGTAACCTCTCTTTCATTGGAAAAATCATTTAGTAATCAAGCAACTACATGAGCAGATCAAGTGCAATCTCCTGCAGTCCTCAATCAGGCTTCAGACCATGATGCAGCACTTTGTTCTTTCCTTGCTCAATTTGTGCACTATAAATCCCATTATATATAAACCTACATGCATACACCTTGAAGGAACTGTTCAGTCTGTATTTCTGTACCGTCCACTGCCAGAGTTACCAAATGTATCCCTCTTGCTCAGAGATTTTTTCCCTCAGACCTAGACCACATGAATGTTGTTACCACCATCCCACCATTAGTTGACTTGACAAGTATGTATTTCACTACCTTTCCCACTTTCTCCTCCATACTGATCGTTGTCAGATGTGTCAATGTGTTGCAGAGTAAAGAGCAGGAGAACAAAAGTAATAGAGGTATAGGGCATTTGGGGCAGCAGCCCTGCACTACTACATTTGTATGAAGTTTGTTTTCAAGTTAAGTAAACTTTTATATTTTTTCTATATTTTAGCATGTGGAGATCTCTGCCCCACTATATGGTAAATCATAAAGATTTTTTTTTAATTACCTTGAAAAATAGAATTACATTTTTTAAATTAAATATTAATGGAAATTAATTCAATTTATTCATTTTAAATGTAGAACAACAGCCTGGTAATTTAGGGCCTGAATAAGATGACGGTGGGACCGCCACCGACAACCTATCCGTGGCGGCCCCAACCTCCATCGTAATGAGGATTCCCGCCCTCCACATTAGGATGGCCGGGGGATGGGTAGCAGTAGGAGAGACCGACCGTCGGAGGGAACTTCAATCCCTAGAATGGTGGCGGCGACTGCCAGGCACCGCCGAAGGGATTATGATGTCCCTCCCCGCCGGCCGTTTCATGGCAGTTTACCTGCCATGCAAAGGCTGGCGGAAAGAGACATTGGGGGCCCGTAGCGGGCCCCCCTTCCCCTCTGGCCCTCAGCTTTGGGTTTTGGAGGGCATCTGTGGTGCCCCCCTACATATTCCTGCACCATGTGGCAGGCACCGCATTGTGCCTGCCACGTAGTGCAGGGATATGTTCAATGCCTTTTTTTTGTACTGTGGCATGTGCTGCAGCCCGCAGCACCTGACGCAATACAAAATTTAGACACTGCCATCCCCGTGGTGGCGGTCGCATCCTAATGCCTATGGCGGGACTGCCGACAGCCAGTCAGGCGGTCCCATTTATGAAAAGATGCCCATCATTTTGAAATACATCTTTAATTGATTGAAAAATATTACATTAAATTAAAAGTATTTGTCAGAAGTTTACATTGAAAAATAAATCCCTACCTAAAGAAAAAACATTTCATAGTATGCTTTGATAATTATTAAAAGTGATGTATAGAATTTATTAAAATTAGTTTACTTATATTTAAATAAAAAATATTGTTAACACTATTTTTTTAATTACAAATAGAGTATTAAAACATTTTATATATTTAAATAATAAATATGGACTATTCGAATCTTTTAACAATAAATTATGTTCATTTATATTTTAACTATTTTACAAAATTTAATTCAATGTAACATTATTTCCCATGGGGTTTTAATTTTATTCCCTACCTCCATTATTTTCTATTGGAGGGTGCTAGACTTACTACTTAGCCGTAATTTACCCACGGATTTTGTGAATGAACATAAAGTATACATTACCTTGGTGAATTAGGCCCATTAATTTTGCAAACAGTAATCCTAATTCCTGATATTGTTATCAACCACTGTTAATTACGGTGACGCAGTGAGTTAAGCTGGTCAGCCGGGCAGCAGGGGCAGCGCAGGCACTGAACTGGGGGACAAGGACAGTCAATTTCAGCGATCCCTCTCCCTAGAACACAGACTGGGCCCCAAACGTGAATAAGCCAGACAGTGGAGCCAGGCTCGGGAGCAGATGGGACACGCGAGAAGGCTGGGGCTGTCGTTGAGCCCAGGAAGATTGCGGTTACTGCATGGAGGCTGTGATGTCCGCATGGAAGCACGGAGGAACTGAGGAGGCCGAGACTTGCATGAGCAACAGAGAGGGGCGGCCATAATGGTTAGCCAGCTCCAAGAAGGGGTAGGCTGGACAGTGTGCAATGGAGAGTACGGATTACCTATTAGTGGAGGGCAGAAGACCACCAAGCAACGCAAGAGTGGTGCTGAACTGTTTGGTAGCCGGCGAAGCAGGGCTATAGTAAGGGTGGGCTGAGGAAGCAATGCAGGAGACCACCGGTCAAGGCCGCAAAGAGCGTTAAGAATCAATAAGGGGCGATAGACCCCACTCCGAGATACCCAGGCTTGGGGAGCGAAGACTTGGCAACAGAGATGGGGAAAGTCCCAAAACGCAGGGGGTTTAGTGCCCTCAGCATAGAGGGGGGCGGCAAACAGACAGATGATGATGATGAAGGCCGGGAGTTGGAGAAAGGCTCGGTGCCCTTGAGACCGACCCTGACGGATATAATGCAAGCCATTGCGGCCTCCAGAGAAGCCCTAGAAACCAAAATAGATGCAATTGGAAAGGACTTGAACCTCCTGAAAGACGATCACCACAAGCTAAAAGACGGAGTAGAGGCCACAGAAAAGATGAATACTGACCTACCCAAAACGGTGGCAGACCTACAAAAATCGCTTAAGGTAATTGAAAGCAAAGTGAGGACCCTTGAAGTCAGAGCAGAGGACAGCGAGGGGAGATCT
The DNA here is from genome assembly GCA_963921515.1 of Calotriton arnoldi. Taxonomy (NCBI): domain Eukaryota; kingdom Metazoa; phylum Chordata; class Amphibia; order Caudata; family Salamandridae; genus Calotriton; species Calotriton arnoldi. The sequence continues at coordinate 1,273,263 of CAWUFW010003034.1, read as the reverse complement.
TGCAGAAATAACCTGCGTATAGTGGGGGTGCCAGAAAGAGAAGAGGGCAGCAACATGGGGACATTCTTGGAAGACTGGATTAAGTCAGAGGTAGCACCAGAGGGGCTCTCACCCTTCTATGCCCTTGAAAGGGCGCACAGGGTCCCAGCCAGGATCCCCAAGCCAGGATCCCCAAGACCTATAGTGGTGCGGCTCCTACACTACAGGGACCGGGACCATATTCTTCAACAAGCCCGTAGGAAAAAAGAACTGCAAATAGGAAACAGTAGAATGATGATATTCCCTGACTTTACTAGGGAAGTGCAAAGACAGAGAGCCTCTTTCCTAGCGGTCAAGAGGAAACTGCAGCAACTACAAGTCTCATATGTAATGGTGTTTCCAGCTCGATTGAGAGTAGCTGACCAAGCAGGGTCTTCCATACACCGCAGGAGGCCTGGGAATGGCTGGACTCTAGGCCGACACACGAAAGACGAGGATCCTTGCCAGGACCGGCGCCAAAGAAGAATGGCACAGGCCAGAATGCAGCAGGGGCGCCCTCCTCAACAGAAGCCAGAGCTGAAAGACACAAAGCCCTCCGAGCTGTGGCAGAACTCAGCCAGGGGGGATCTAGCCCTGGATTGAGCAAAAATGGTCAGGAGGGGGACAGGTCAGATGGTTCACTCACGACGAGTGCGAACGAAGACTCTGAGACGGAACTACCGAACGTAACGCCCAAGTCTGTGGATGACATCGTCTAAAGAGTGAAGAACATATAGGGAAGACAGGACTGCTATTAGATCATTGACTAGCGGAGGCAAATCGGAAGGGGAGAAAGAGATGACGAGCGGAGGAGAAGAGACAATATGGTGGGCATTATGAGGGTGAGGCTAGAGATCTGAGTGAAATAGCGGGGGATGCATGGCAGATGGTGGTCCCGGAACTGATGGGTCAGCTTTTCAACCCCAACGCTACGAGGATTCATTATTGTATTTTCTTTGTTTGGATAGGATCGGGACTACCTTTACATGTCCTGGGGAGGGGGAGTTGGGGTGTTGGTTTCTATAGGGTGTTATTTTCGGGGACCAGGCATGTCAGGGTGAAGGAAAATTGTACAGGTAGGAAGGGATTAGCCCAATGGTATCCCCTCTAGACCTTAAGTGCATCTTGTGGAACGTGAGGGAGATGCATTCCATGACGGAATGGCATAAGATCCATGCATATTTGATGAGAAAGGGGGCCCAAATCGCTATGCTTCAAGAGACAAATATAACAGCGAAAGAGGGAGCTGCACTGCAGCATAGATAGAGAGAGCAAGCACACTACACAAACTATTCAGCATTTGCCAGGGGAGTCCTGGTGTGGGTGAGAGCGGGAGTGCCGTTTCAATGCACCAAGCAAATACTGGACCCCAACGGAAAATATGTAATTTTGCTGGGCAAGTTGGATGGGAAAGACGTGACGATAGGTAGCATTTATGGACCAAACACTGATCAGATCTCGTACCTGACCCATCTCTCTAGAACGCTGGCACTGGCATTGATGGGGTCGGTGATCATAAGGGGAGACTACAATTGTATTACTGACGTGACACTGGATCGTTCCCATCCGCCCCTTCCGGATTCATCTATACGTAGAATAGCAGAGGCACGCAAGAATTGGCAACAGCAATGGGGGTTGATAGATACCTGGAGGGCGCAGCACCCAGAGGAAAGGGACTACTCATTCTTCTTGTCCCTACACGAGCTACATGTTAGATTGGATTCAGTGCTGTGCTCCCCAGATGTGCATGCATGTGTGCAGTCGAGTGAATACTTGGCGAGAACGATCTCAGATCATAACACACTGTTGGTGGGGTTGACCGGGGCCAGGGTTAGACCAAAGATTCCGACCTGGCGCCTGAGACCTGAGACATTAGAAGATCAGGTCTTCCTGGCAACCATACGCATGGCGGTCGGACAGTATTTTGAGGAGTATACGGGGACAGCCACGAGTAGGTCAGTAGAATGGGAGGCCTTTAAGGCTGTGAAACGAGGCAGGTGCATATCTGAGGCGGTAGGAGTAAGGAAAGTACTTATGAGGGACACTATAGAGGCAGAGCAGCGACTACGGGAAATAGAGAGGGAGATACCAGATAGGAGGGATAAACAGGAGTATCTATTAGCGCTAAGGCAGTAGTAGCTGAACATGTAGAGAGATTACGCTGCTTTGACTATAAAAACTACATAACGCGTGCCCACACTGAAAGGGACAAGACTGGGTCGATGTTGGTCTGGCTAGACAACCCAGCCAGAAGAGGATCAGTCATTCTAGAAATGAGGGAGGAACGAGGGGAGATCTGCTACAAGCAGCAAGATATCAATGATATCTTCTTGAAATACTATATGAAACTGTACGGAAGTAGGATATACCCGACAGATGAGGAAGTCGATGAGTTCCTGGGAGACATAGAGTTGCCAGTGGTGACTGACAACGAAGCGGAGGTTCTAGGGAGAGAGATAGACATAGGTGAAGTGAGAAGTGCAATCAAAAACATGGCCAGAAATAAAACACCTGGGACAGACGGACTTCCAGTGGAGTTTTACTCCACGTATATAGACCAGCTGACCCCTCGACTCGTGGAAATATACAATCAGGCGAAGCAGGAGGGGAGGCTACCTGGGTCAACGAGGGAAGCAGTGATTATCCCGCTGTTAAAACCTGGGAAACCCCCATCGGATAAGTCTGCATACCGGCCGCTGTCTATGCTCAACCTAGACTATAAAATCTTGAGCAAAATCTTAGCCACACGCCTTTTCCCACATATGGTAGATCTTATACATCAGGACCAAGCAGGTTTTATACCCTCCGGAAATACAGCGACGAACGTTAGGAGGCTGCTGCAGATACTCGAAGCCGAATCCTATTGTAAAGAGGAAGCAGGGATTTTTGCAGTAGACTTAGAGAAAGCCTTTGACAGCCTTGAATGGCCGTATCTGTTTAGAGTGATGAGAAGATTTGGGTTGGGCTCTGATTTTGTGGGATGGACGGCCTTACTGTATACGGAATCCACGGCCAGGGTTAAAACGGGCAAACTTATATCAGATTCTTACCGAGTTGAGAGAGGAACGCGCCAGGGGTGTCCGCTAGCGCCTTTACTATTTGCTTTGGCCATGGAGCAGTTGGCGGCCAGAGCAAGATTAGGGCGCTACTACCAGGGATTAGAGATCGATGGGTATATGCATCACATTGCATTATATGCCGATGATTTGCTGCTCTTCCTGGGTAATGTGAGAGAGGAACTTCAGGGAGCTAGGGAATTACTGGCAGGGCTGGGGAGTGGCAGGCCTTAAAGTGAGTTGGGCGAAATCATGCCTCTTCCCTACCAAGAAAAGTAGAGAGGGCCCACGGGATAGAGGGAGTGCAGTGGGAGAAGCAATGTTTACCATATTTGGGGACCCAGATGGACCATGACCAAGCAGACCTCCTGGAGGGCAACGTGGGGAGAGCGCTGAGAGGAGTGAAGGCCAGCTTTGAATTCTGGGGACCCTTCCACTATCTGTGATAGGCAGAGTAGCCTTATTGAAGATGGTGACACTGCCGAGACTCCTACATTATTTCAGTATGCTACCAGTTTGGATCCCGGCTGGGATGTTTAAGCAGTTATAGGCACAGGTGACAGAGTTTCTATGGGGGGCGGGAAGGCGCAGAATGGCTCTCTCAACATTAATGAGACCTAGGGCAGCGGGAGGTTTGGTGGCACCAGACTTTGAGTATTATTATACAGCGGCCCAGCTACCATGGCTCACGAAATGGATAGCAAATCGGATGAGGGGGACGGAGCAGCGGGGAGACGTTGTACCAAGCAGGGAGCTCCTTTCACGAGTGATACTGAGACTCCCCATTCAGGAGCGAGAAATGTCCACTGCGCTAAAAGTAGCTCGTAAATGTTGGAATAGAAGCCTACAGAGGGCAAAGATCCAGCGCCCATATGCCCCTGAGATCCCATTATCTATATGTGAAGCACTTCCGCATGGAGGGCATTGGCACAGATTAAGGGACTGGAGTGATGCAGGGGTCCTCACGGTGGGGAAACTCTATGAAGAGGGTAGCCTGATTCCTTTTCAGGACTTTCAAGAAAGATACGACATACCAGGAGGGGACTTTTTGTTGCATACCGCACTCACAGCGGCGATCCGCAAACACTGGGGAGGGGGGCTCGAGGAACCTCCTACGTCAGAGGGATGTCAATATGTGGTGACCGCTGCTGGAACATACAAGGCAGTTACTTAGGCTTAGCTGTGAGAAGCTTCCTGCCTTGAGCAAAATACACCAGAAGTGGGAGGAAGATTTGGGTGAGCCGATAGCTGAGAAAACATGGGGGGAACTAGTGGAGAGAGCGAGTAACAGCACAAAAAATGCCAGGTTTCAACTGGTACATTTTTATGTTCTCCACAGGGCATACCTTATGCCGGGTTGCATTAACAAATATTTTAATATACAAACGGCGGTATGCCCGCGCTGTAAAGAAGAGGGTGCAGAGTTCCTTCACATGTTCTGGACTTGCCCGGGATTAGGAGATTTTTGGGATGCAGTAACTACATTACTAGCAGGGGTGACAGAAAAAGAAGTGGCTGCAACACCGGGGTACTGCCTGTTGCTTTGGTTCCCTCACACCTCCAAAAACAAGATTTCGAGTAAATTTCAGGACCTGGGATTGGTATTGGCTAAGAGAGATATCACAAGCCACTGGAAGTCGCAGAGGGGCCCTAACATACAGAGATGGAAGAAGGAGTTTACAAAATGGGCTGAATGTGAGGGTGCAGTACAGTTACAAATAGCTAAGAAAACTGGCAGCGAATAAACACTTGAGGCAGCTAGAGCATGGATAACACTGGTAGAGGCGCTAAAGAACCCGGAGATTGAGATAGATGTAGTTTCACTAAGGAGTTCTCAGGAGGGAGAAGCAGAAGCCCATAGCCCATGAGTTAGAAGGCCAGAAGATGGGGGAAAAGAAGGGAAGTTGCTGGAAGCCCCTCTTCTTCGGAAATCCACGGGAGCGAGACAATAACTTACAACGACCAGGAGAACCAGGGCGCTCTTCACTACTAGAATATTTTGGGAAAACTACCTCACATGACACGCCTGGGGGAGGGAAGGGTGGGAGTTGTTTGGCTAATTAAGGACTTTATATTTAGTGGGCTATGACGATTGACAAGGCACGATACTGGTGCTGCTAGACCTTTCTGCCGCGTTCGACACAGTCTCACATGAGATATTGCTCAGGAGACTGGAAGAGATTGGACTCAGAGACTCTGCCTTCCAGTGGATGACGAGCTTTCTCTCCTCCCGATCCCAGACTGTTAATCTTGGCCCTTATCGTTCGGCGCCTATGAAGCTGACCAAGGGAGTTCCCCAGGGCTCGTGTCTGAGCCCTACTTTGTTTAATATCTATGTTGCTCCCTTGGCCAACCTCCTCAGAACTTGCGGTTTTATTCCTATCTCCTACGCCGACGATACACAGTTGCTATTTCCTTTCAATAAACATACCTCATCTGTGCAGTCGGCCTTCTCTTCTGGTATGAAGGCTATCTCCAATTGGATGAGATGTAACTTCCTCCAATTCAACGTGGGGAAGACCGAGATCTTGCTCTTTGGAGATGCCCCCTTACTATTGACTCCTGATTGGTGGCCGGTGGACCTTGGCACAACCCCCGAGGTGGGAGGACAAAATATCAAAAACACAAATATCGTCGGACACAATATCGTGTCAAAAATATCGAGGACAAGAATATCGTGAAGGTCATTTTCTATGGGTAAGTAAAGTTTTACTATATATAACTCCACATATATGTAATTTGACGATATATATATCTTCAAGGTACGTAGATCTGGAGTTAAGAATAGTAAATTGATACCCAACTATTTGCACTTACCTACTCGATATTCTTGTCCTCGATATTTTGGACACGAAATTCTGTCCACACGATATTTTGTTTTCGATATTCTGTCAGTGAACCCCCCCCCCCGCCCCCAAGTCCATTGTCAAGAACCTTGGCATTCGCCTGGACCAGGCTCTCACTCTGAAGGAGCACGCTGCTCAGACAGCTGGCTCTAGTTTTCATATGTTGGGCCTATCACGCCGAGTTTTTCCCCTGCTTCCCGACTCCACTCGGAAGACCCTGACGCAGGCACTAATACTGAGCCGTCTGGACTACTGCAATGGCCTCGGCCAATGAGTCCTCGCTCTGCAGATTGCAGGTAGTCCAGAACACCGCGGCGCGACTGGTCCTAAATGCCCCTCCCCGGACAGCCTCTCGCCCTCTCCTCCATCAGCTTCACTGGCTCCCAGTACGCGAGCGGGTCAAGTTTAAGGTTTGTTGCACGGTCCACAAAGCCTTAAACAAACTCGGCCCCGCCTATCTTGCCGAGAAATTTATGCCGTATACGCCCTCCAGGTCCCTCCGCTCTGGAACTAAATCCCTTCTCGTGTTCCCTCGAGTTAGGAAGGCCAGACTGGGTGGAAAGGCATTCTTCCACCTTGGCCCTCTTTACTGGAACCAGCTCCCCTTGTACTTGAGACAATGCCCTGACCATCTCCAATTCAGAAAGCACCTTAAGACCTTTCTTTTCTGTCTCTGATCTTGTTCCAGTCCCTCAGCTTTCCTGTTGCCTGTCCGCAGCGCAGAGATACCCCTTCGGGGGTCGATTCAGGCGCTATATAAATAAAAAAATAAATAAATAAAGAGCGAATTGGACCCGCAAGATAATCCTGAGCTGTACAGAGACTAGTTGATATAGGATGACACTGTGGGAGGCCGGGGCTTCAATGAGGGCCTGAATCGTATAAGTAATAATGTCAAGACATTTGATGTTGTAATTTTAGGGGCTAAGGGATACGGCAAATTACAAGGCAGATTGAATGTAACTGCAATGATGATTGTTAAGCAATGCAAGTTGGAATAATAAATGCTCAATAAAAGTTTGTTTAAAAAAAAAAACACTGCTAATTACTCTGTGCTTATTCCAAAGACATAGGGCCAGATGTACGACCATTCACTTTAGCGAGTCGCAAATTGCGTCGAATTGCGACTCGCATTTTGCGACTCGCAAAAGTGAATGTACAACAGTGTCTCAGACACTGTTTGCGATTCCCAATGGATTTGCAAATTGCATGCCTCATTATTATTCATGAGGCAAGCACAATTTGCGACCCCATTGGGAATGGCTAGCACTCCCAGGGATGTTGGCCTGCTGGGGTCAGCAGACCACCATGTCTGTGACTGCTTTTTAAATAAAGCAGTTTTTTTTTTAATGCAGCCTGTTTTCCTTAAAGGAAAATGGGATGCATTTAAAAAAGAAAACTGAAACTTTTCAGTTTCCTTTTGTAAGGGCAGGCAGTGGTCCATGGGACCACTGCCTGCTCTTAAAAACTATTTTCGCGCACACTCACAAAGGGGAAGAGGTCCCCTGGGGAACCCTTCCCGTTTGCGAGTGGTTTACCACCTACTTGAAGTAGGTGGTAAACTGCGAGTGTTTTGCGACCACAAATGTGGTTGCAAAACACTTGTACATGGCATTGAGACTCGCTATTAGGAAGGGAGGCTCCTTCCTAATTGCGAGAGTCGCAAACGCTATTTTGCGAGTCAGTGACTCGCAAAATAGCGTTTGTACATGCCACAACCCTTTTTTGCGATCGCAAACGGGCCGATCTCCTGTTTGCGACGCAAAAAAGGGTCGTACATCTGGCCCATAGTTTAATAGTTTGTCTGTGCCATTATGGTATGGGCCATCTAGATGCAGATCAGCCTTAGCGAAGAATCGAAGCACTCTTAAAGGGTATCAAGTGAAGCACGGACTACAAACAAGGATCACAAGTACCAGCATCATTCCTGGCTTCAGGCATCCAAGTGGTTGATCATCTTACTCATTCCTATATTAGTGTGAATTCATCAGCCTTTCATCTGTCTATGTGCATGCTCACTCTATTCATTCTACCAGTCATCATCAAAGTATTCAGTAACACTTTCAAGTCGGGTTTATACCAAGGCGGAACACTATGTACAACCTGCAGAGATTGGCTCATGTGTGGCACGCCCCATGCCTGGAGGCCGACCAGTACGCACTAGCAATGCTGGAAATTGAACAAGCGTTTGACTCCGTAGAATGGGAATATTTATGGGCAACCCTCAGAAAGATGGGAGTGGGGCAGGGGTTCATCCAATGGGTACAATTAATCAGCACCAATCCAACAGCTCGGGTGCGACTCCATGGGATGGTATCGGAACAATTTACACTAACAAGAGGCACTCGCCAAGGTTGCCCCCTATCCCCACTCGTATTTGCAATATCTATGGAGCCCTTGGCTGCAACGTTAAGGGAGAAATTGAGAAGATGGGGAATTCAACTGGGAGATGCCAACCATGTGGTCTCACTATACCAGACGATACACTGGTGTATATGCGAGGTCCAGACAGTGCGGTTCTGGCCCTTATGAGAGAACTAAAGGAATTTGGGGCATTATACGGCCTTTACCTCAATCCTGGGAAATCAAAACTATTCCCCATGGGGAGCCTGGCAGGGAAACCGGAGAGTGAACTGCCTGATGCGGGCCTGTCCTGGGTGCCTGACGGTGTCCGATATCTAGGGGTCCATCTGGCACACACAGCCTCCGCATATCTGGAGAATACTATAGGGAGGGTGGTGGAGGGTATTAATAACTCTATAAAATTCTGGAAGGAGGTCCCATTGTCTTTGAAGGGGAGAATAGCACTAATAAAAATGGTTATCCTGCTGAGATACCTGTACGTCATGCAGCACTCTCTATACATAATCCCAAATCAGTACTTTTCAAAGATAGATAGCCTTTTGGTTGAACTGTTGTGGGGAATCAAACGAAAGCGAGTAAAACTTGACACACTCCAACGAAAATGGGAGGCAGGAGGAATGGAAGTGCCGTGATTAGAGCTGTACTATATGGCCTCACAACTTTAACACGCAGTTCACTGGTTAGATGATAATGATAATTGGGAGAAACAGCTTCTGGCGGGCATACATGGTGCGGCCACTCTTCCAGAACTTCTCATGCTTGGAGCAGGGGTGCCCAGGGCTTATCCATATATCATCCAACATGTAGCGGAGGTATGGGAGATGGCTGTCTAGAAGGTTGTCCACCATGCGCCCTATGCCCCAGATATGCAATTGTGGGTGGGAAAACCCTTTAAAAAGATAGCAGACTCAGGGGCATACGTACAAAGAAGTGGCGGAATGTGTCGTTAGCCTCCTTGGCTTAACGACACCCTCCGCCACTTCTGAAACACAGGGCTGCACCATATTTACAAGAATATGGTGCAGCCCTGCGTTTCCCCCTGCGCTGGTGCTACATTTAGCAGCCTATCACCAACGCAGGCACCCTTGCACCATAGTGCAGGGTGTCTGCGTTCAGGGGAAGATTGTTTATGTGCAGGAAGGGCCCCCTTCCTCCACATAAACAATCTTTAAATGCTGCTTTGTAACTTCTATGTGTGCTGCTTAATGCAGCACACATAGAAGTTGCAAAACTGCATTTTCAAAAAATGATTGTTTATGTGCAGGAAGGGGGCCCTTCCTGCACATAAACAATCATTGGCCTTTTGCTGTTTTCATGTGTGCTGCACAACGCAGCACACATGAAAACAGCAAAAATGATGAGAAATGTAACATTTCTCCATGTTGCGCCAGGGTAAGACCAGGTTTTCCCTGGTCTTAATTCTGGCTCTGCCTCCTATTTACGCCTCCCTTGTAAATAGGAGGCAGCGTCAGAATCAATGGGTGTTGCGGTGGAATGCCCACAGCAACACCCATTGCCCTCCCCTTGCACGCTAAGCATAGCGTGATGGGGGGTCCTATTTACAAGGCAGCGTTAAGCCACATTAAGTGGCTTAACGCTGACTTGTAAATAAGGTGAAGCCCCTATAGCCACAGGCATGTCCTAAAAAGTGACGTTTCTGTGGCGATAGGGGCTTATACATATACCCCTCAATGTCCATTAAAAAATGGGTGGAGGGGGTTATCTCACAATGGGAGATCTATACAGTAATGAACAATTTATAACCTGAGAGGATGCTGAGCAAACCTATGAGATGGGAAGAGGACAGTTCTTACATTATGGGAAGATTGCATTGGTGGCTCGCGAGCTGTGGCCCTCCTTCCCACAGGAGCCTCCCAGCACCTCGGTGTTAAGGGTAATGCTTTACATGACAGGAGGTCACATGTTGGTCTCACATATATACAGGGCACTGCGAGATGACCTCCCGGCGGGGCCCCTCCCAGTGATGGCACGGTGGGACGAAGCAATAGGCAAACCCCTAACAGGCCGAGAGTGGACAAAAATACATGAGGGAGTTAAACGGGTGAGTTCCAATGCGAGATTTAAACTAATACAATATAACATTATACATCAAATTTATTTAACCACGTGGACTATAAGCAAAATTTATCCAAAACGCACAAACTCATGCCGTAGATGCGGTCAAGCAGACGCATATTTTATTCACATGATATGGGAATGTCCAGCACTAGTGCAGTACTGGGGAAATACAGTAGACCGAATACAAAGTGCCACAGGATGGAAGATCGCCAAGACAATACGGGCTGTAGTATTGGGGCTGCTTCCTACGCCCAATTCTAAAAAACTTAGCAGAAGGTTCGTGCTGCTGGGATTAGTGTTGGCAAAGAGGTGAATAGCGATCGAATGGCTAAGCTCACCAACAATGGAGGGATGGCTGAAAGACCTAAGCAAATGGGCAACAGCAGAATTAATCAGGATGAAACAGGTCAGGAAAGATGAGAGGATAGAGGAGGATGCACAAGCCTGGACACTCATGATGGCGGATGCAAGGGACTCCCTTGGCCCCACTGTGGAGGCGGTTAGAGGAGGTGACGATGAGACAGACGAAGAAGGGGGAGTCAGATGAAAAGACAAGATAGGGAATGCATAGTGTAAATAACTGGCCAGCCTCTTGAGGGGGCAACATTATTATCAAGACCGAGACACGACCGGGGAGGCGGAGGGGAGGGAGTTAATGTGATTACGTTGGTACAATTTATATGGCAAGGACAAGGAAGCGGCCAAGTTAAAACCTCCAAATGAGACATGATAAAAGATTATGTTGATACAACATGGGAGGGGGAGGGAGGGGAAGAAACAAGACAACGATGTATTAATACTGTACTTATGCCTTGCTATCATACTGAGAAAACCAATAAAGATGTATAAAAATAAAAATTCAACCTTTCATTTTTCACATTCACTCAGACTCCCCTTTAAACAGCTGCACATACACGATCGGCTGACAATTCACTTTCATCAACAACAACAACAAAAAGTGGAATTATTGGCTTTGTCAGTGCTTGTTTAATTTTAATCTAAGGCTCAGAGCACAGGGCTATACATAAGATTAGAAGTATTAGGCTTAGGTTTGGGACTTTGGTTATTGTTGGTCACGTTCATGGTTCTTGGCTAATGTTAGTCTTTAGCTCATGGTTTGAACAGCTAAGGCTTAGTGTTGGGTAATTATCACGTTTCATTTTTTTGTGTATTTTGGAGTTTCAATTTTGGCATCATTGTGTAATCCATACAAATTATATTTTTCAGTATTATTTTGTGTTAAATATTTTTTTACTGCATTAATGTTTAAGTATTATGACCTGCAATAGATTCAAATTATGAAGGGACATGATGACAATAATTATAAAGGGTCTGCCATTGATATTTAAATAAGGAGGGGGACTGGCTCTGCACAAAAACAATCATTAGCAAATAGCACATCAGTAAATCATTGGGTATTATGCACTGACAAGGGAAATTACAACACTGCATCTTTTGCAGCCAATTAAAGTAAACATTGAATTTTAAATATAATTTTGGATGACAGAATTTTTCTGATGAAAATGCCAGCGACAGTTAGGTAACAGAATAAAAGAGAATGCTTAATGGTGGGTGCATGGGTTGCATGAATCGGGTGCACCACTGGTGGGCAAAAGTCGCGCCAAAGGCAAGTCTGTCGGTGCTTATCTGCACCTAGACTGCTCCCAGTGCAAGGAACCCTGGTTCTGTTCCAACCCACTGTTACATTAACATGCTCCTCCATGCTCTCAACACCAGCCACCACTTGACGTACAGCTGCCGCACTGCACCACACAGCACGGAGGAGCGTTCACATGCACCTCTTACAAGTTCTCATGAACTCTCCCACACCCTAAACATACCACTCCTGCACCAACAGCAGCCCACTTGCTTACACTCACATAGGCCAGCTACCCACTCACGCTCACACAGAACAGACACCAACCACAGAATACGCCACTCTTGCATGCATGCTCCTCAACACCCGCTTGCTCACCAACATGCCACATAGATATGGGACCAACTGCACGACCATGCTCTGGACCTGCTCTTCCTCTCGGAAACATGGCTAAACCCAATCTCTGCACCAGACATCGCTACAGCCATGCCTTCCAGGTACAAAATCACCAGGAAAGACCATCAACACAAGCCCGGAGGTGGAGTTACCATCATATTCAAAGATACCATCAGCTGCATCACCCACATGGACACCACCTCCAGCTACATGGAAGGCCTCCCGTTAAATAAACGCTGCACAGCCAACTTCTCCCTAGGCATACCCCTCATACACAGACCACAAGGACCCTGCACCAATTTCACCAGCGACATTATGGACTTCATCGCAACCTTCTTCATCAATGCCAGCACCTTCATCCTACTCGGTGACCTTAACTTTCATCTAGAAGACAACACTGATCCAAACTCTATGGCCCTTCTAGAAAACCTCAGTAACCCTTGGCCTCATCCAGCACATTACCGAACCCACCCACACTGCCTGACACCTATTGGACTCAATTTACTTCTCAATCAGAACCATCACAGTTGATAAGCCAGAAACTAAGGTCTGGACAGACCACGCCCTCATCAGCTTCAGCTAATTCATCCCGCACCACCACAGATGTACCACCACAGAAGCCACCCGCCGCAGCAAACAAAGCATTACAGAAGAGGAATGGAATTCTGCCTTCTCCGTGTACCGGCCCAAGCCCACCAGCAACTTGGCAAGAACCTCAATTGCTCAATGCACTAACACCTTAGCTCCCTTCAAGCGCTACCTAATGCAAAAAGCCTAACCAGAGGCCAGTTGGTACACAGAGGCTGATGAAACACCACTGCAAGCAACTGGAGCACAAATGGAGAATGAGTCAAAATACCACTGATAAAGACATCTTCAAATCAACCCTAAGACGCTACCACAAGCAGATACAGAACACCTAGCATACAGCATTTTGCAGATCACATAGACACCGGCACTAACAGCAGCAACAAAAAATCTGCTCCTCCGGATATACTGCGCGATCCCGAGAAGGTGAGAGAGGGCATCCTATGAAATGGAGAATCCCTTTGTGCATGTGGTTGATGATTGGTAATACATGGATGCTTTATATTTTTCTATAGGAAAAGTTCCAAGAACCAACGGAAGGTTATACCTCTAGGGGTGCATTAGACTGTGGAGTTCCAATGTTATTACTATTCCCCAGGCACACAGAAATAAATTGAGGTCGTGGTTTCAAGAGTCTTTTTATTCCTTGATTTTGGTGATAAGAGCCCTTTTGCCAACACGGGTTTCGTCTCAAGCTGTTGATGTCACAGCAGACTTCCTCAGGGCAAGATCATAATCCAAGATTTGAGGACAAACCCGTGGGCGCTCGCCCTTAGGTTGAAGTCCAAAATTGGAGACAACCACGTTGGGGTTATTAAAACCGGCAACCATAAGAAACCAGGTGACCTCATGAGTCAATGATTGATGTGCGGGAAAAATTTAAGCAATCAAACCACTACACGTCCATTGCGTCAAAGCTTAAACAATCATGTGACTAGTATAACACGGGCGCACACCCTCCGGCTTTCGAAACGACTCGATTAGCTGAGAATGATAGAAAATACAGTCTAAGTGCAAAAGTGACCAAACGCTTACGTCCATGGCGTGAAAGGTTAAACATTTGTGTGACTAATATAACAAGGGCGCATAGCCTCCTGCTTACGAAGCCACTCGGTAACTTGAGAGTGATAAAAAATAGTCTAAGTGCAGCATGAGCCAACGCATCTGAAGAATGTTACAAAAAACGTAGCCTGTCCCAGTAATTAGCGCCGAGAAATCGCAACCGGGCAGAGTGACATACCTTAGGGCTGCTCTGTCAGAAGCTCCGAGCTAACCACAAGTACCGTCCTCATCCCTGTTGAAGTAGTCAGGCGCCGGCGTGCACGTAGGGGACGTCCGGCGAAAAAGTCAAAGTCATTGCGGCTGGTTTCCTAGGAAACCAGAGGAAGCCATTCAGTGCCTCTTGCCCATAGGATGACGTAGAGGCTAAAAGGGAAAACCGATGGTTATGCGGATGGGCCTTGTTATCCTCAGAGTGATGAGGCTACGATTTCTGGGGGACCCGCCCCCTCACAATGTATATGAAGTCGAACCCAAACAATGTATATGAAGTCACAGTTTAACACGGCGGAGACACGAGGCTACGATTTCTGGGGAAACTGCACCCATAAATTACACATGAAATTATAGTATTCCACGACATTAAATAGGGAAACACAGACATGTGTCCATTGCATGCACACATAATGTATTTCATTAGGATAACCAACCGGGCTAAAGGGCATAGTCTCACTGTAAATTTAGAAATTGCAACTCAACTTTGTCATAACATGACCAAACAAACTGAAACATCATTAAGTGCTATAGGACATACGGAATGGCACACAGTCAGTATGGAAATTGGCAAATCAATCATATTAAGACGAAGGGGCTGACCAGCTTTATCCTGCCGGCGTACAATCTAGTTAGTGTATTTACAAGGATATTGAAGTGTGTTTCATTAAGATAACCAACCTCGCTGAAAGGCATAATTTCACTATAAAAATACAAATCAACTGTGTCATTACATAGCCAAACACACCGATACAATATTGTGTACTTTCAGACATAAAGAAAGGCACACAATCAATGTGGAAATTTGCGAGTCAATTGTGTATTGCGACAGGGGGCTGTCCGGTTTAGTCCTGCAAGCGTACAATCTAGTTGGAATCTTATAAGGATATTCTGGTCATAACACATTGGGATGTTAAAAAGAACGATGTTCAAAATGTGTCATAGTCATACATGTATATACAAGTGTATAGTTTACCCAGGGCAGAGTGCAGGTTCTGACATCTGTGTGAAGTGGCTGATTGGTATGATACCTACTCTATTCACTATTTAACACAGATAGTTGGGCATATGTGGCATCTAGTTCGTTTAGGCCGTTGTGAACAGAGTCAAACAAATCCATCCACTTGCATTCCCGGATGTTCAAAATGGCATTAAGATGGCCCCCCCTGATGCCAAGTTTGATCTTCTCGATGACTAGCCACTTGATGGATTCAGGACGGTGGCCCAGTGTTTGGAAATGTTCAACCAAAGGTGCCCCTGCCGTACCACATCTTATTCTGTTGCAGTGTTGCAGTATCCGTGCCTTGACTTTCTGTGTGGTTTGGCCAACATAGATAGATTTGATAACACGGGCAAAGGATTGCGTTGATTGCATCAGACGTATTACAGTTTGTGTGGACATTCAAATCAATTGTGTGGTCATGGTAACAAAAATGTTGTCTCGATTGTCAAATCACAGGCCTTACATTTGCCACAATTGTGGTGGCCAGTTATTGCCGGTAGCTGCCATATGGATTGAATGGTGGGTTGAGGTGTGGGTTCAAGAAATGATCTTACTCCATAGTCTCGGACGCGCTTGCCCTTTTTGAACGAATGCATAGGAGGGGTGGGTAACTGGAGATCCTCAGCCACCAATTGCCAATGTTTATTAACAATTTTCCTAATCTCGTTGCTTTTAGTGTTGAAAGTTGTGACACAGATCATTCGGTCCAGGTTATCTTTGGGACGTTCCTTCGGTGTTAGAAGTGATTCCCTTGGGTTATGCCAGGCACGTTTCCTTGCACACTTCACCATCCTTTTGGGGTAACCCCGATCAACCAGCCGGGTGTTGAGGTCATCAGACTCTTCAAAGAAATCCTCGTTTCGTGAGCAATTCCTCCTGATCCTCAGGAATTGCCCGAATAGTAAGTTATCGCGCAGTCCCCTCGGGTGGTGGCTTCCATATCGTAATAATGTATTTCTTTCTGTGTGTTTACTATATAGGGTGGTGTACAAGCATTGGTTAGCAACTTTAATCGATATGTCCAGGAAATCGATCATATGTTTATCACTATGAATTGTGAATTTATTGTCTTGTGACCTGCCATTTATCCAGCCGAAGAATGTTTGGAGTTCAGGGTCACTTCTGGTCCAGATCATGAACACGTCGTCTATGTATCGCTTCCAATAAGTCACCTGATGTTTGAAAGGATTGTAGTCACTGTAGATGAACTCATTTTCAAAGTTATCCATGTACAGGATCGCCAGGTCCGGGGCAAAGCTGGCCCCCATTGCGACCCCCTTGGTCTAGACAAAATGTTCCCCTTGGAAATAGAAAAAGTTTTTCATCATGGCTATTTTCAATAAACGGAGGATGAAATCCATCGGGACCATTGCAGGTTGTGGTCTTCTATCCAGGTATCCTTGTATCACCTCCAGGGCATGCTGATGGGGTATGCTGGTGTATAAGGATACGATGTCCATGGTCACCAGAATTTGGGAATTCGAATCAAAGGCCATTCCATCTACTAAGTTGATTACCTCCATGGTGTCGCGGAGGTAGGATTTGGTCTTCTCAGCCAAAGGTTTTAGGAAGTAATCTACTTACTTGCACAATGGTTCAAGCACCGAGCCACAACCGGACACAATGGGTCGACCCGGTGGTTGCTCTAGGTTCTTATGGACCTTCGGTAAGGTATAAATGGTCGGTAGACGAGACTGCTTCTGGTTCAAGTATAGATATTCCAGATCTGATAAAAAGCCAGCCTACTTTCCCGTCTCAGTTGCTTGTAGAATCAAGGTACTTATTTCCTGCTTTGGGTTGGTGTTTAGTCGCGCCTAGCTGACCCCATCTCTAAGTTGGGAGAAGATCTCCTTTTTGTAAGCATCAATGTCTAGAACCACAATGGCCCCACCCCTGTCGGCGGGCCTGATTACAATAGAATTGTTGTTCTTCAAGGCATTAAGTGCACTGCGTACAGCAGCAGTCACATTGTGTTTAACGTACTTCTTGGTTGAGCATGTTTGCAGGACGTCCTTCAGGACCATGCTTTCATAAGCCAAAATGCGATGCGACATCATTTGTGTTGTGGGTGTGAAAACTGACGGGACCCTCAGTCCTGTGTGTGATGTGGTAGGCATGGATGTAGAATGCCTAAAAAAATACCTCAGTCGTATTTTTCTAAAAAATCGATGGAGTTCCGCCTTGATATTGAACTTGTTTGGGTGTGTACCAATACCAGGACAGCTGGTACCAGCAACAACCAGGACCTTCTTTTTTAGAGAGATGCTTCATGGAGACCGCCGAGGGGCAGGAATACCAATTGGAACAGGGGGCCACCCCGAGGTCCACCACAACAAGGCCAAAACTGGGTTGGAGGCAGACAACCAGGCCAGAACCAGAACCAGAAACAGGTCAGGTTCCCCCAGGAAGTACACGGGGAGATTCAAACCCGGCGACGGACATACAGATGGTAGTAATTCGGAAGAATCCCATCATAAACCTATCCACCCATGAATTGACCAATGATGAGACCATGATCCTGAATATAGGCTTGTCCTATGTGCTGACTACACACCCAAACAAGTTCAATATCAAGGCGGAACTCCATCTATTTTTTAGAAAAATCCGACTGAGGTATTTTTTTAGGCATTCTACATCCATGCCTACCACATCACACACAGGACTGAGGGTCCCGTCAGTTTTCACACCCACAACACAAATGATGTCGCATCGCATTTTGGCTTATGAAAGCATGGTCCTGAAGGACGTCCTGCAAATATGCTCAACCAAGAAGTACGTTAAACACAATGTGACTGCTGCTGTACGCAGTGCACTTAATGCCTTGAAGAACAACAATTCTATTGTAATCAGGCCCACCGACAAGGGTGGGGCCATTGTGGTTCTAGACATTGATGCTTACAAAAAGGAGATCTTCTCCCAACTTAGAGATGGGGTCAGCTACGCGCGACTAAACACCAACCCAACGCAGGAAATAAGTACCATGATTCTACAAGCAACTGAGACGGGAAAGGAGGCTGGCTTTTTATCAGATCTGGAATATCTATACTTGAACCAGAAGCAGTCTCGTCTACCGACCATTTATACCTTACCGAAGGTCCATAAGAACCTAGAGCAACCACCGGGTCGACCCATTGTGTCCGGTTGTGGCTCGGTGCTTGAACCATTGTGCAAGTATGTAGATTACTTCCTAAAACCTTTAGCTGAGAAGACCAAATCCTACCTCCGCGACACCATGGAGGTAATCAACTTAGTAGATGGAATGGCCTTTGATTCGAATTGCCAAATTCTGGTGACCATGGACATCGTATCCTTATACACCAGCATCCCCCAGCAGCATGCCCTGGAGGTGATACAAGGCTACCTGGATAGAAGACCACAACCTGCAATGGTCCCGACGGATTTCATCCTCCGTTTATTGAAAATAGCCATGATGAAAAACTTTTTCTATTTCCAAGGGGAACATTTTGTCCAGACCAAGGGGGTCGCAATGGGGGCCAGCTTTGCCCCGGATCTGGCGATCCTGTACATGGATAACTTTGAAAATGAGTTCATCTACAGTGACTACAATCCTTTCAAACATCAGGTGACTTATTGGAAGCGATACATAGACGACGTGTTCATGATCTGGACCGGAAGTGACCCTGAACTCCAAATATTCTTCGGCTGGATAAATGGCAGGTCACAAGACATTAAATTCACAATTCATAGTGATAAACATATGATCGATTTCCTGGACATATCGATTAAAGTTGCTAACCAATGCCTGTACACCACCCTATATCGTAAACCCACGGAAAGAAATACATTATTACGATATGGAAGCCACCACCTGAGGGGACTGCGCGATAACTTACCATTCGGGCAATTCCTGAGGATCAGAAGGAATTGCTCACGAAAAGAGGATTTCTTTGAAGAGTCTGATGACCTCATCACCCGGCTGGTTGATCGGGGTTACCCCAAAAGGATGGTGAAGCGTGCAAGGAAACGTGCCTGGCATAACCCAAGGGAATCACTTCTAACACCGAAGGAACATCCCAAAGATAACCTGGACCGAAAGATCTGTGTCACAACTTCCAACACTAAGAGCAACGAGATTAGGAGAATTGTTAATAAACATTGGTAATTGGTGGCTGAGGATCTCCAGTTACCCACCCCTCCTATGCATTCGTTCAAAAAGGGCAAGAGCGTCCGAGACTATGGAGTAAGATCATTTCTTGAACCCACACCTCAACCCACCATTCAATCCATATGGCAGCTACCGGCAATAACTGGCCACCACAAATGTGGCAAATGTAAGGCCTGTGATTTGACAATCGAGACAAAAAAGTTTTGTTACCATGACCACACAATTGATTTGAATGTCCACACAAACTGTAATACGTCTGATGCAATCTACGCAATCCTTTGCCCGTGTGATCAAATCTATATTGGCCAAACCACGCAGAAGGTCAAGGCATGGATACTTCAACACTGCAGCAGAATAAGATGCGATACGGCAGGGGCACCTTTGGTTGAACATTTCCAAACACTGGGCCACCATCCTGAATCCATCAAGTTGCTAGTCATCGAGAAGGTCAAACTTGGCATCAGGGGGCGATCTTAATGCCATTTTGAACATCCGGGAATGCAAGTGAATGGATTTGTTTGACTCTGTTCACAACAGCCTAAACGAACTAGATGCCACATATGCCCAACTATCTGTGTTAAGTAGTGAATAGAGTAGGTATCATACCAATCAGCCACTTCACACAGATGTCAGAACCTGCACTCTGCCCTGGGTAAACTATACACTTGTATATACATGTATGACTATGACACATTTTGAACATCGTTCTTTTTAACATCCCAATGTGTTATGACCAGAATATCCTTATAAGATTCCAACTAGATTGTACGCTGGCAGGACTAAGCCGGACAGCCCCCTGTCACAATACACAATTGACTCGCAAATTTCCACATTGATTGTGTGCCTTTCTTTATGTCTGAAAGTACACAATATTGTATTGGTGTGTTTGGCTATGTAATGACACAGTTGATTTGTATTTGTATAGTGAAATTATGCCTTTCAGTGAGGTTGGTTATCTTAATGAAACACACCTCAATATCCTTGTAAATACACTAACTAGATTGTACGCCGGCAGGATCAAGCTGGTCAGCCCCTTTTTCTTAATATGATTGATTTGCCAATTTCCATACTGACTGTGTGCCTTTCCGTATGTCCTATAGCACTTAATGATGTTTCAGTTTGTTTGGTTATGTTATGACAAAGTTGAGTTGCAATTTCTAAATTTACAGTGAGACTATGCCCTTTAGCGCGGTTGGTTATCCTAATGAAATACATTATGTGTGCACGCAATGGACACATGTCTGTGTTCGCCTATTTAATGTCGAGGAATACTATAATTTCATGTGTAATTTATTGGTGAAGTTTCCCCAGAAATCGTAGCCTCGTGTCTCCGCCGTGTTAAACTGTGACTTCAGATACATTGTGTGGGGGCGGGTCCCCCAGAAATCGTAGCCTCATCACTCTGAGGATAACAAGGCCCATCCGCATAACCATCGGTTTTCCCTTTTAGCCTCTACGTCATCCTATGGGCAAGAGGGCACTGAATGGCTTCCTCTGGTTTCCTAGGAAACCAGCCGTAATGACATTGACTTTTTCGCCGGACGTGCCCAACGTGCACGCCGGCGCCTGACTACTTCAACAGGGATGAGGACGATACACGTGGTTAGCTCGGAGCTTCTGACAGAGCAGCCCTAAGGTATGTCACTCTGCCCGGTTGCGATTTCTCAGGGCTAATTACTGGGACAGGCTACGTTTTTTTTTTTTTAACATTCTTCAGATGCGTTGGCTCATGCTGCACTTAGACTATTATTTATCACTCTCATGTTACCGAGTGGCTTCGTAAGCAGGAGGCTATGCGCCCATGTTATATTAGTCACACGAATGTTTAACCTTTCACGCCATGGACGTAAGCGTTTGGTCACTTTTGCACTTAGACTGTATTTTCTATCATTCTCAGCTAATCGAGTCATTTTGAAAGCTGGAGGGTGTGCGCCCGTGTTATACTAGTCACACGATTGTTTAAGCTTTCATGCCATGGACGTATTTGTTATCTGCACCGCGCGCAGTGGTTTGATTGCTTAAATTTTTCCCGCACATCAATCATTGACTCATGAGGTCACCTGGTTTCTTATGGTTGCCGGTTTTAATAACCCCAACGAGGTTGCCTCCAATTTTGGGCTTCAACCTAAGGGCAAGAGCCCACGGGTTTGTCCTCATTTCTTTGTTTTTAACTTCGTGCACTGGTATGTGTAATGAGTCACACAATGGACTTTTAATACTTACGCTGGAGTATCTTAACACGATACTTTATTTACATGAGAGGTTGACTAATGCTTAGGCAATGCGTATATACGAAATCTGGTTATTACAGTTCCGTCATGTTTAGCCTCTGTATAACTGCGCTGACTGTCATAGAATGACGTTTTTCCTCACCGGTATGTGCCCGTGATCAGTCCTTTGACCTTAGGTCCTTTCCCTTTTTAGCCCTAGGTTACTGAGCAACCTTGGCTTTGAAATCGAATCCATGCTGTAGCAACTTGGAAATCTTTGTGAGTAAGTCCCCAAACGTTTACGATGTTTTCATTGTTTCCTCTCACCTGCTAGTTTGCGCATTCTCTCTAGCGGTGTCATCTCTGTTTCTGTCTCCTTAGGAGCCCAGTGGGCTCTTCTACCTCAATTACAGCCTGAAGTTTATCGCTGCAGCATATTGGTAAATATGACTTCGAATTGATTTCCATTGATTTGTTCCCATTTTTCGCATCACCAGATTAATCCCTATTATTATTCTTAGGTGCCACCACTCACCCCTTCCCCCTCCATCACGTTGGTCCTGATGAAGACCCCACGTTAAGGCGCAAGCTCCCTGTTGTTCATAGAGGTCGAAACGTCGACAGCTCTATTAGCGTGTCAAGCATAGATGACAGAGAAAGTATATCTGCATCAATTTTTGTATGTTATGATTCTCCATATGTACTTCTGCCAGACATCTGGCCGGATAGGTTGAAATAATTCAATGCTGATGTGTACAACCTGCACTACCTTCCCTTCCCACATCACTATCACAAGCCCTTCCCATGCACTTGTCACCTTACCCTTTGTGCACCAATTTTTAATGTTTAAATGTGACATGTATTATGTCTCCTGACTTAATTCATTTATGCCTTTTGTGAGTAAATAAAATCACATTCATTTTTGAAAACCTACATGGTGATGCTTTATTGTGACTAAATAATTAAGATTGAGTCTATGTTTCTGTGCTTATGTTGTGCAATTGTTTGCCACTGTGACACATATTTTCTGTACCATATTTCCACCAGGTAGGCCCATTGTATCCGGAATAGGGGGCCCGACTGAGCGACTATCACAGTTTGTGGATACATACTTACAACCCTTTGTTTCCAATCTACCTCTCACATCAAGGACACAAAGAATGTACGGAATCTGATGAGCGATATGGTTTGGGATGAAAGCATGATACTAGTCACACTAGATGTGGTATCATTGTATACCAATATCATGACAGAGTTTGGGATGTTGGCAATAACACACAATCTGAACAAAAGACTAGCTGGTCTACTCTCACACACAGAGATGTTGCTACAGATGACAAGACTAATACTGGATAATAACACGTTCTTATTCGAAGGGAAATGGTACCATCAGACAAGCGGGCCTGCCATGGGATTCAGGTTCGTTCCTTCTTATGCCAACCTGTTCGTTGGGTGGTTTTAGGAGGAGCGGGTATGGGGACGTGCAGGCTCACGCTGGATAGAACACATCCATTACTGGGGAAGGTTTATTGATGACATTCTAATGATATGGACCGGGTCTGTGGATTAATTACATATGTTCAAAGAATATCTGAATACCAACTGTTACAATATGTACATCACCAAGAATTTTGATTATCAGACTATCCAGTTTCTAGATATTGAACTGTACACATGTGGCACCAAACTTATAAGTAGAATGTACAGAAAAGAGACTTCCTGTAACGCAATCTTACATGCTAGCAGCGCTCACCCTAAACACCTGAAGGAAGCTATACCTTTTGGAGAAATGGTAAGAGCAAGGAGAAACTGTAGCTTTGACAAGGAATATACGGATTGCTTAGATGACATAAAAAAGAGATTTCAAATCAGCGGCTATGACAGGGATACCATCAACAAAGCATATAGAAGGGCAAAAATACTTGACAGAGAGAAGACACTAACTCACAAACAACATAGAAAGGACATCACGAAAGATCTTATCAAACCAATACTCCCTTACGGCAGTAACATTGGTAGCATTAACAAGGTCTTAAGCCGACATTGGCACCTTCTGAGAGGTGATAACCATATTGCACCATTTATCACCAAGAAAGTGGGGATGATTATCCGTAGAGGCAAAACACTGAAAGGAATAGTCAGCCCGAGCTACCCAGGCTGTAACACCAGACCTAATTGGTTGACACCTCGAACATTAGGCTTCCAAAAGTGCGGACACTGCTCAATATGTAGATTGACCAAAGAGGTCACATCGTTTGAGTATAACAACAGCCGGACCTACCACATCTCCCACAATATTACTTGCACTACACGATTTGTGGTTTATGTATTGATATGTAAGTGTGAGAAGATCTATGTAGGAAGTACTATTCGAATGACCAAAGAAAGAATAATTGAACACCTTAGAGCAGTCAAACAAGGGGACCCGAGATACCCGTTTGTCCTACATACATTAACATGCAACAAGCAAGATCAACACAGAACGATCCGATTTCATGGCTTAGAAGTTATACCACAAAATGAGAGGGGTGGAAATCGGGAACTCCAGTTGAGGCGGCAGGAGGCAATATGGATAATGTGCTTAAGGGCGGTCGGCATGGATCTTAACATTGACCGCGAGTTACACTACTTCCTGGGAGATTCGGAACATACATATTGTGGATGAATGAATAATACTGGAACATGCTGATCAGGCGCATAGCGGCAGGATTGCCACTGCATCTTCTGGTATGTAGGCTTTAAGTATGGAAGTGTGTGCACCCTAATAGTAGAATGATGGGTCCTTGTAACATGGCCCTTGTGAATTGGAACATATTGTATATGATGATCACTAATGAATGCATTCATATGATGCCTTCTTGTACTTATTGTAATTGACTGGGAAGTTACTTAACTTATGTGATTGGCAGGACTTATTTGCAATAAGAACCTTCACCAATTATAAAATGTAGTACTATCATCAACCCAAGAGGTCATGACCGACCATCACATGGTATGAAAATGACCCTGTACAAAGTATTCTTTTACTGTACAGGATGTGCGTAATGTATAACGGATGATATGACATACCTGTAAAAAGAGCTTCCACCAACTGTGAGACGAAATATGTCTATAACCCATTACTCTATGACCTACTTTCCACACTGCATGGAATAATGGTGATACTTTAATTTGCAATTATATATTTGAGGCCCAAAGAATGATATGTGAACATTGGAAAATTGTGAGCTAATGTATGTCTGAGAAGACAACATGGCAATGCATGACTTGCCATGCCTGAGAATAAGCTACACGATTGATTGATAAATCTGATCCAACCCGAAATTAGGGAGGTTAATACATGTAGACACCAACCACTAAGCAGGATACGTCTTAATTGAAGCTTTACCTACTAGATGGTAAATGTAATTTTAATGAATATAGCCCGTGACAATATGGCTGCCGCCATTGACTTGGTATAATGATGTGACGCAAGGCACGCATAAATTCACTCGATTATAATGATTGTGATGGTTAATATTGGGAAACCACACAAACTACACACATCTTCACCGGAGAACTAATGCGGGTTCGATTTGCAGGGACGATTACCTCATTCTTAGTTACTGGATCATGCTTAACTGTAACATAACCATTCTAATATGGCCGCCATCCACGATGCCTGTCTGTTGAATATAGCCATTTCATTATGGCCGCCATCCACGATACGCCTCAGTGGCGACCAGAACTTGAATTATATTCACGTCATCAAGATTGTGCTTTTAACTGCGCCCGTACCTGAGACACATTGTCCACATACTTGTTGTCGACACTCGCGGTGGACCAGATAGTGAAGGGAACACACACACAGCAGAATGTACACATCGGCTTGAAGTAAAGTGAGACTGTTTGGCAGGTGGGGTTTGGGCCGAATGTTACGTGAAAGGTAGATACCTTCCGCTCAAACTTTGAGATGCGCAGTAACCCGGTACCTATTGCCGATACTCGCGGCAGAACGTACACACCGACTTAAAGGTGGTAATATTGTTAGAAATATGTGGTTGGGCTGAGTGTCACGTGAAAGATGGATACTTTCCACGTAGACTTTGAGATGCGCTGTCACCCGGTACATATTGCTGATACTCACGGCGAACTGAATAATGAAGGGAACCCACACACCGATTTAAGCTAATGAAATTGTTGGGCTAATGTGGTTGGGCGGAATGTTACGTGAACGGTTGATATGTTCTGCTTAAATATTGGGATGCGCTGTCACTCGTGATAATACATGCTATTAATACTGTATAGCGGACAAGACTAGTTAGTTCACACTAGCTCCTGATGATAGCGGAGCTGAGTGGCGTAACCTATAAACACTTATATGGTAATTATTGAGTGTTGGATGCTTTTTTGAAAATATAATGTCAGACCATGCAGGTACCTCTTGTGTTTACGCTATTTGTGAATTGGCAGTGGCGCACGTGTGACGGTTATTACATCAGTGCAGGTGATTTCCTGTTAGATTGATGTATATGATGTACGAAGACTTTAGTTGGGTCAGATTATCCGTAATGATGCGTTTTATCTACAGATACATCCACTTCTTACAAATTTGCGAATTCAAGCACAGCATTTACAGATAGAGGTAAGACTGGGCACTTTGGTGCCATAGAAGCTGGTTATGAATTTTGAGAATTCATATGGGCAGAAATTGATAGAATTCACTCTGGTTTTAGTCTGACGTGACGACAGCTGATAGAACCTGATAAGACCATAAGACTGAGTTTGCTTGGAGAGACCGAGTGAGTATTGATTTAGTTGGGCCTATATAACATCACCTCACTTTATACGAAACAGTCTAGTACACCTAAAGAACACAGCACAATGGGATATAAGCTTGAGGTTTGGCACAGGGTGTCTTTGAGTTAAAGATGCACCAAACACCAAACATAACAACTTCTGTATTCTGAGAGCATGCGATCTAGGTTGTGGGCCTGTCACAACTCCTTGACTTTCTTAAATGTGCTTCAATATTAGTTTTTAAATCTTGGATCATGATTTGTCAGAGAATCTTGCCCTGAGGAAGTCTGCTGTGACATCAACAGCTTGAGACGAAACACGTGTTGGCAAAAGGGCTCTTATCACCGAAATCAAGGAATAAAAAGACTTTTGAAACCACGACCTCAATTTATTTCTGTGTGCCTGGGGAATAGTAATAACAATTCTGGAATCTTTCTACTGAGGAAGAATGGATGGCTCTTCCTCCTCCGGAGCACCAGAGAACTTATAGACATTTGCTTTAAGAAATTTCTTTGCTTGCGATATTCTATCTATATATTTGGTCGAGTGCGCCAATCTCCCAGCCTTTGCTCTGTTTTGCTGAAGTTCCAATGTTGTGAAGAAATTTGAATTGGAATACCATTTGTACCTGATAGTGTGGTGAGTGGATGGGGCAAGAGGTTCCCTTACCCAGAAGGGAGTGGTATGAATGAAAGGGTGGGCCCAAACTTACACTCAGTGGGCCCTTTCCCGGTAGGAATGGGCCCCGCCCCCAGGAGCCCATTGGATAAACAAACACTACCCCCAGGGAGGAGGGTTCATATTAAATAAACTTTTAGGACCAGTCCCCTTTTGTGGAACAGCTGTTTAGAGAATAAGGGGTGCATGAGCGTTTGAGTTCCAACGAGGATGAGTATGCATGAAGTTTTTTTAATATTGTGATATTTTTTCACTGATTTAATTTTCTAATATATGTAATTTTTTTGTAGATATTGAGTAAATTATCTGTCTATTGTGGGAAACTTATGCCTAATCATACTGTCCTGAAGAAGGGGGTTGAATTCTTTCCTAACCCACTGAAATGCGTTGTATTTCTTACGCAGAATTCGTTTACAACAAGGGACTACAGAGGAAGAATATCCACTTCATTGAGACTCATGTTTGATAGACATAACAGATCAGCATACACAACAGATATATGAGTACTGTCTTGTATGGTGCTCCCATTTGGTTTTTAATCTTTTAGTCCTTTTTTTGTATATTTCTGGGTCCTAAGCTGTGCCCTATTGTGGGGGGTTCAAGCAGTGAACTGCTTTTGTTATCTAAGTGATGTGTAATTGTTTTAACCACACTGGAAAACGGAATACTGATATGCTCCATGTTGATATTATGTAATTGTGGGTGCATATATATGACATTAAAGCTTTGTGTAACTTTTAACTTTGGTGGTACTTGGTGAGGGGAAGAGAATCTACAGCGCATATGGGAACGATTTGGTTGAGTGATGTGAGTGACTGAGACATCATTGGTGTGTGAGACAGTTTCTCCAAGGGGAGTCTTTACCCTACTTGTTGTGTAGTGCCCTGTCCCATTGGTGTGAGAGGCGTCACTAATTTCTACTGCATTCCCAAACTTACCAATACTGGTAGACCGGGGAATGTGCCAAAATGCTATGCGTCACCAAGTGAGGTGCAACAAGGAGAAATATGTTTATTTACCCTCATTGTTTCCTCTTTCTAAGTGTGCTCTGTAGCACACTTGGAAAGAGGCAAATGCCTCTAACGATTAGTTCTGCCCCTTCCTGCACAAAACAAATCTTGCCTACAACGCAGGCACACTTGCACCATGGGGCAACCGTTTTGTGCCAGCGCAGCCAGAGAACACAAATGTGCTGTATGTTCAATACGGCGCATTCCTGCTTTCTCCCTTTCACGCTGAGCAGTGCATCATGGCGGCTTGCTGCATTGTGTTGCATGAATTGTTGATAAATTTGGCCCTACATTCCTATGATTCCCATGATTCCCATTGTGTGACACCTAATCAATATTTTGGTTCCTCTCTGAGCTTTCTGTTATTGCATCCAGCTGTATAACACAAAAACTGACAAACACATAAAACCTGCCAAGACTATAGGCTTTGTCTATGGTTGTTAGCTATTTGAGCTAAATTAATAACAAGAATTCTGAAATTGTGTGTCTGTAAATTAAACATTAATGTAGTAGGGGTAGTGGTCTTCAGAGTGTCTCAATCACTCCTCTTATGTTCGCTCTGTGTTAGACATGTGCACCCTTTTTCATGCCACATCTTTGCCATTTGCATATCATACACCTCATTTCTGTCCTGTTTAGCACCCGCTTTTCACTCTCTCCTAATTGTACTTGCTCGCTTCTCCTTCACCCCCCCACAAACACACAACATACTAACTCAACTGTAAGCATTGCATTTTCTATAACTGCCGACATTTGAATATTTTGAAACCGTGTACCTCCTTTCCACACATTGTACAGAATCAGAATTGCAATTGGAATTCTGAACATTGCTTTGCTGCTCTGCAGAGAGGCCAAGGATTGGATGATCATGTATTCTGCACCCTTTTGACCCACTGATAGGCACTGTGAGAAACTAACACTGTCTTCAGCCTCAACTCCAGAGCCTCAAGCGTGGCCCATTATAAATACCTGGGGGTGAGTCAGCTCGTTGTATGTACTACACAAAATTAAAATGCCACACGAAAAATAATACAGAAACACAACATCCTGGGAATAGCCAGCACTCTTAGGGAATGCAAAATTAAGTAAAACGGGATAGGAACTAAATCTCCTACGTAGATTGCCTTAACGTTTTTCACATACATTGTTCAGAAATCAATGTGGGGTCGATTCCGATCTTGGTCGGAGGCGCACCCAACACTATTCGGCCGGGAAAAAAGCCAGGCAAATGCCTGTTTCCCGACCGATTCGCACATTCTTCCGAACAAGCAAGTACGATGTGCACAACTGCATAGATTCCGACCCAGTCGTACTCACCCAATCCAGGTCCTGTTCTCCGACCGAGCCGGATCCGTAAACGCAGAATCGAGTCGCACGGAAGCCAAAATGCAGCCCCGTCCGGCCGGACAAGTACGATGCGCTTTCCGTACGCGCCGAACCCGTCGCTACGCACGGCACGTCAAAGCATCCGGGAGAGGCGCACATAAGCTCCGATTCGCGCCACAACACGATCCACGGCTACGAGACGAACACGCCAGCGACGAGGACGAGGCGAAGCAAAGAGAAAGACGAACGAGACGAACCAACTATGAATCCCATCGTGCCGATCCTACCAATATTCTACATCTACTACCGGAACAGGCACGGACGCGTACGGCGCAGAAGGTAAGTCAGACACCAAGCACAAAAACAAACTACACGTACCCGACATATCACACACACACAGAGGGATGCAGAAATTACTTACACCAGCAACAGCAGCACCATAGGGGCGGGATGGCCATCACCAATACCACATATACACATAGGGGCCTGGATGCCCACCACCACTACCACCCCTACTCAGGGGGTGCCAGATGCCTGGCACTACTCCCACCTCCACCCAGGGGGTGCCAGATGCCTACCACTACTACCACCTCTACCCAGGGTGTGCCAGATGCCTACCACTACTACCACCCCTCCCCAGGGGGTGCCAGATGCCTACCACTACTAGCACCCTTACCCAGGGGGTGCCAGATGCCCACCACCCCTACTCAGGGGGTGCCAGATGCCTGTCACTACTCCCACCTCCACCCAGGGGGTGCCAGATGCCTACCACTACTACCACCTCTACCCAGGGGGTGCCAGATGCCTACCACTACTACCACCTCTACCCATGGGGGGCTGGATGCCTGTCACTACTCCCACCTCTACCCAGGGGGTGCCAGATGCCTACCCCTACTCCCACCCCTCCCCAGGGGGTGCCAGATGCCTACCACTACTACCACCCCTACCCATGGAGGGCCAGATGCCTACCACTACTACCACCTCTACCCATGGGGGGCTGGATGCCTGTCACTACTACCACCTCTACCCATGGGGGGCTGGATGCCTGTCACTACTACCACCTCTACCCTTGGGGAGCTGGATGCCTGTCACCACTACCACCTCTACCCATGGGGGGCTGAAAGCCTGTCACCACAACCACCCCTACCCATGGGGGACTGGATGCCTACCACCACTACCACCCCTACCCAGGGGATGCCAGATGCCTACCACTACCACCACCTCTACCCATGGGGGGCTGGATGCCTACCACCACTACCACCCCTACCCAGGGGGTGCCCGATGCCTACCACTACTACCACCTCTACCCATGGGGGGCTGGATGCCTGTCACTACTCCCACCTCTACCCAGGGGGTGCCAGATGCCTACCACTACTCCCACCCCTCCCCAGGGGGTGCCAGATGCCTACCACTACTACCACCCTTACCCAGGCGGTGCCAGATGCCTACCACTACTACCACCCCTACCCATGGGGGGCTGGATGCCTGTCACTACTACGACCTCTACCCATGGGGGGCTGGATGCCTGTCACTACTACCACCTCTACCCATGGGGTGCTGGATGCCTGTCACTACTACCACCTCTACCCAGGGGGTACCAGATGCCTACCACTACTCCCACCCCTCCCCAGGGGGTGCCAGATGCCCACCACTACTATCACCCCTACCCAGGGGGTGCCAGATGCCTACCACTACTACCACCTCTACCCATGGGGGGCTGGATGCCTGTCACTACTACCACCTCTACCCATGGGGGGCTGGATGCCTGTCACTACTACCACCTCTACCCAGGGGGTGACAGATGCCTACCACTACTACCACCCCTACCCAGGGGGTGCCAGATGCCTACCACGACTACCACCTCTACCCATGGGGGCTGGATGCCTGTCACTACTACCACCTCTACCCAGGGGGTGCCAGATGCCTACAACTACTACCACCCCCACTCACAGGATGGCTAATACATGACACAACAAGCACACACCAACATAAACAATGCACATAAAGACATCCCCCCCCAACACCATGACAAGCGTGTGTAGACTGTGTCAAATGGCTACAACACTGAACATGACTTTGAACATACAATGTGACCCCCTATCACATGTGCCACACATAAATGTGTGTGGCCCCCACTATGCAAGCAGACCATGACCACTGTGGCAATGGGGTCCAACCCCCATCATCACAGTGACCAAAATGTAAGTGTGGGGCCCATAGCTGAAGCACATCTTGAACATTGTGGCAATGGGGTTCAAACCCCCATCATCACAGTGACCAAAATGTAAGTGTGGGGCCCATAGCTGAAGCACATCTTGAACATTGTGGCAATGGGGTTCAAACCCCCATCATCACAGTGACCAAAATGTAAGTGTGGGGCACATAGCTGAAGCACATCTTGAACATTGTGGCAATGGGGTACAAACCCCCATCATCACAGTGACCAAAAGGTAAGTGTGGGGCCCATAGCTGAAGCACATCTTGAACATTGTGGCAATGGGGTTCAAACCCCCATCATCACAGTGACCAAAATGTAAGTGTTGACATTGAAAAAGCTGCAACTGCCAAACTGCATTGATGATTCCTGGTCACAGAACAACAAACACATCAGTGGCAAAGTAGTGCTTGTGTCCCATAGCAACATAGATTGGGGGAGGCAAACACTGCAGTGCAAATAAGACATACCTTTGGCCATGTGCAGACAAACATCACCCATGGGGGCTGACACTGTCAACATTCATCAATGACACAATGACAGAAGTGACCATGATAATGTAGACCCACATATTTGCACCAATGGGCACACAAATGCAGATACCCTGTGGAGACTGTAGATGTGAGGTGAACAGATACCATACCATGGCAGCAATGGGACACACAAACAATGATCATTGTGCTGACTGATGACCTAGGAGTCCCAGGGACAGCAGGGGAAACCCACCAAACAACATACAGCCAATGGCACACTAAAGACATGCCAATGCAGTGGTGCAGATGCACAAACACAAACAGGCAGACCCACACTGCACATCAAACACAACAGGTGAGGGGGTGCCAGTGTCCCCAGGCAACCACACAACACATGATGAGGCCTGAATACCAATTACACAGATGTGCATACAGTGCCACACAAAGGTAACTCATGGATCCAAATCCCCTATGTGGGCAATCAGGCATTGTTAGATGAGAGGGAGCACAAATCACACATGTCACACAAGCATGTAGGAACAGCAACTGACTAAGCAAGACACAGAGACACCACAGCACTACCCCCAGGGTCCCCACAATGTGGTGACCCTGGGCTGCATTACAATCCCACTGTGATGACAAAGCTAGATGTCGTTCACACTGTGAACCACAGTCATGTGTCCTGAGCAACAAACTGCCATCACACCTACACAAGCACAAATCAATCAGCACGGCCAGTAAGCCAAGGCCAACATGGAGGCAGGGGTCTAGCCGTGCAACAACTCTCATCTGCACACACTCAACACCACACACCTCGACCTCCAACAATGTGCAGCAGTGAAGCTCACATGCACTGGTGACATTGCACATGCACCCATGACAATCGCATGGGTGGTGGTGGGAACCAAGGTGCAGAAACACATCACACATGGCCACTCAACAAGACTCTTGAATGTCTGACACACTGCACACTACGCTGTACATGGACATGACGGCAATACCACACCAACCAATGGGATCCCAGCCACAGTCCCACACCAATGAAGAAGCCAAGGTCACCCACAAAGAACACACATAGACAACTACCAACATTGCAGCCCTGACCCTGAGGAGTGCCAGCAGTCACTCACACAACGTGTCACAATCACTGAAAGCTAACACAAACTGGAAATCACATGACAGGTGTAAACAACAAGTGCCAAGGGGAATCCTGACTGTGACCCATCTGCGTCTGCCCACAAACTCAGCCCTCACAGCCAACACACCTATGGGTGACACCCTGATGACCAGTAATGTGCCATGCACCCACATCACAGAGAACCCAGGGAGAAGACTTTGGGGGAACATAGGTCAACTCAGCAAGCATCACAAACAGGAACACCACTAGGGATCCCAGCATGCACAGCAAAATGGAAGTGAACACACAGACATGCTCATACAACACACACCTTGGGCGCAGGCGATGTCACAGGAGTACACACTGCCATGAGGGGACTCCACTCCTGTGTGAGGAAAGCTGTGCCATATGTTGCCACAGTAGGGCTCCATCATGTCAGCAGAACACTTGGTCACACAGTCAACAATTTGCACCAAATGAAGGCTCCCGTCACATCAGCCTGGTCATGGGAGTGTCAACGAAATCATCAGCACAGATCCAACACACATGTATAGCAAGTTGCACTGACAACACAGATGAGGCCTTCCCCATTGATGCCCAAACCTGCATGTCCAGTGGAGATGGCCACACGGTCAGGGAAGTAGAATAATTGAACAATGGCAAGCACAACAGATGTGCAGGGGTGGAAGCCACAGATGTGACATTGCTAATGTAAGTAGGAAATCCCATTGCCAAATATTGAAAACATGACACCCTCAGATGCTGCTAAGGATGACATGGATACACCACAGGATAGGACACATTCCCCCTGGACCACATGGGTTCCTGAACAGTAACACTTCATTTTCATGAGACCAAATATCACCATCACTGCAGCAAGGGCATGGTTAGCATCATCAACATCATGTACATCAGAAGCAAAAGCACTAGAGAACAGAAAGTCGCTTTATTCAGCATATGTGGGTTCAAAAGTTGAAGTCCAGTAAAAAAGAAACAAAGGCCAATGGCCAGTCCATCCTGAAAGTCAAAACAGGGTGACAGTGGCAGATGTCACCCTACGCATGCCTGCACTGATAAAAACCAGGGACAATCCCCTCGGAGGGGTATACGGGGGGCAGGCCAGGCACCGCAGGGACAGGATCAGGGCTCACCAGAAGGAGGCAGGGAAGGGGTGGTGGGTGCTGAAGAGCCACTGACAACTGCAGTGGAGGTGTCTGACATGGTGTGTGCCGGCACAACTGGGGGGCATGACTCTGATGGTGTGGGTGCCGGCACGACTGCAGTGGACCGTGCAGATGGAGTGGACAGGTTCCCCACTGCAGTGCCCAAGTCAGACAGGGTGGTAGTGGACTCCACTGCAGTGCCTACCTCCAGGGGAGGAGAATGGGGATCAGGTAAGGTGGGCAGGACAGAGGGGGAGGACACCGTCTCCACACCAGTGGCACAGACAAGTGCAGCGGGGGGTGTGGGGCCGGAAGAGCAAGTGGCAGGGGGAGAAGGCCGGATCTTTTTGGGGATGGTGTATCTGTGGGTGGGGGAACCTGGGGCAGGGTGTGGTGGTGGCACCTGTGGAGTGGGGGCCTGAGGGATGGAGGAAGGAGACTTGGTGCCTGAGCTACAGGGCGGCGGCGGGGTCTTGCTCTTCCGGGTCCGGGGGACTTGCGGATGGGGGCGTCAGTCGGTCTGCTCCTGGGGGAGGGTGTCCAGGGGCGAGGGGCACTCCGCTCCGTGTGGGTGGGCTTCCTCTTCCCCTGAATGCTGGATCAGCTGGATCGGAGGGGAAGAGGCCGAGGTCACTGAGGAAGAGCCGCTGTGTCTTTGGGGTTGCAGGTGAGGCAAGGGAGGGGGCTTTGGAGGGAGAGGCAACTGAGGACTGCGCAGTGCTCGTGGATGCATGTGTGTGTGCCTGGGCCCCATCCCCTGTGAGTGTGGTTTCAGTCCCCTGACTGTGCGTGCGTGTGCGTCTTGTTTGTGGTGTGTGTGTCTGTGTGCTGCTCGTGTCTGTGCTGGTGTGTGCCTGTGCCGGTGTGTGTGTGCTTGGGACAGGTAAGGTGCTGGGGAGTGTGGATGGGGCAGAGGCAGGAGGGGTGAGGGACTGTTGGAGGAGGGACACTGCTGCCGTCAGGGAGGAGTCCATGGACCTATTGCCCCTCTGTAGGGCAGACATGCCCGATGAGATGCCCTCCATGAACGACACCAGTTGAGTCAACAGAGTGGTGTGTGCATGGAGGACACTCAGCATCGCTGTCTGCCCTACATGGAGCTGGCGAAGGAGGTACACAGACTCCTCACTCAGGGCAGTAGGGGACACAGGGGCAGGGGGTGCGGTGCCTGGCCCGAAGGAGACACGCTCCCGAACATGGGAGCCTCCACGGACCTCAGGAATGGGAGCCGATGGGAGGGCGGTGGTGGTGGTGGTGGCGGGGACAGCAACACTAGCTGGGGTGTGGTGGCTGCTGACACCCGCATCCACAAGGGAGTCATCCTCCGAGCTGCTGTGGTCCTCAGCTGAGGTGGATGGTGCTGAGGACTCCTCGGTGTGGCTCCCCTCGCTCTCCGTGCCACTGGGTCCCTCCGACCACTCCTCGGCTGCTGACCCAGTCTGGCTCTGCGGCTCCTCCTGGTCTGTGGAGTTGTCCCCTCCTGTGGCTGTGGATGTATCTGCAAACAATAGGGAAACAGACAGACATCAGTCACCTGCACCGAACGCACACACCACAGTAAGTACAGCACATTACAGAGCAAGCCCTGGCATCCTTAGTTGAACATTGCCAAAAGTGCCCAAACAGAATAGGAGTAGCCAATTGTCAGTCTGATGGTCAACCATGGCACTCACATCCCTCCTGGCCTTGCACCCATCTGTCTGGTGTCTGTTGGATGGCAATACCCCAGTGTGGACACATGCACCACCTACACAGTAGTTGGACAGTGCAGAAAACAAGGTGAAGCATGTGAACATGCAAACATCACAACTCTTGCCACTGAGTCAGTACAGGTGTCCGGATGAAAGGGATGCCCAGAGTCAAATATGAAATGCATGTGATGCATACCAGCGACAGACACCATGATGCACCCATGTCCTGATAGCCATTGCCACAATGGTGTGCATGTAGCACATATGTCACTCCCCTGCAGGATCACTCATAGGAAGTTACATGCCATGGCACAGGCATGCCTGCTAAGTCATACATCACTGTCTCCAGTCACATGGGCAGGGCAGCCAGACAACAACAGTCTGCACTGTGTCACAATAGTAGGTCATGGGGAATGCAAGTCCTGGAGCTGAACAAGTGCACATGTACATCCCCCACACACCACATCATCTGAACCCTTATCTGTCCACGTCATACCGATTGGACATATGGGAGACCTGTAACACAACCCTCTGAACCTGAGCACCTCACAATCTGCTGTGAATGGGAAACAGCTGCCTGAACTTCACATTCGCATACCCCAGTCTGCACGGTCAGGTGATCAAACACCTATGTGTCACCCAAGTATCGTCTCCTATGGTCACATCTCCGGTGGCATGCTGAGCCCCAACTGAGAGACACCCCAGCAGTCATGACAACGAAGCCACAGCACACTGACACAGAGGCAGACACCTGAGGGGACATATCACTGAGCACAACGTGTCAGCTGATACACGGGAGTGGGAGTACATGGGGGCAGATTTACAAGCCCCTTGCGCCACTTTTGCGCCGCCGTTGCGTCACTTTTGTGACGCAGTGGCGACGTAAACCATGCGCCACGTTGCGCATTATTTACAACGTGACGCATCTAGGGAGATGCGTCACGTTGTAAAGCCCTGCGCCACATGAAACCTGCGTCAGGTTTCATGTGGGCGTTCCTCCGCAGGGTGGGCGTTCCGTCGAAGGAATGCCTCGTAGAGTGACGCAGTGAAATCTACAAGATTTCACTGAGTCACTTTTCCGACGCCGCTGCGACGATCCTTACGCCTGCTTCAAGCAGGCGTAAGGAGTGGCGCACCACGTTAGGTATGGGCGGCCCACGAGCATTGCTGGAGCTGCGTCGCGCTTGCGACACGACTCCAGCAATGCGCCGCCCTTGCGCCACAGGATGCGACACGCATCGGCCTTTCCTTGCGCACGGTGCGCCGCATTGTAAATGCGGCGCTTCCGTGGTGGCGCAAGGAGAGAATTGCGTGTCGCAACTATTCTGGCGCATCCCTGCTGATTTGCAGGGATGCGCCAGAAGTTGTAAATCTGCCCCAGAGTGTATTGTATGGCCTGGAGTAGGCATGACTTTCCTGCCCCACATGAATGAGGGATGAGCCCTGGACAGTAGGCAGCTGGCTAAGTATGTGTGACACACGTAATATACACACTCCTGGGGCCCAAGCATTGTTCCCACCCACAGCATGGGTGTGTGCCAGATACCCCAGGCACATGTGGTGGATCAGCTCAGCAATTGGACCACATATCAAAGTAACACGCAGATTACATGTCAGAACACAGGCATTGTGTAAGCAAAGGACCCACCCATGATGCCCACCACAGAGTTAGGGGAACAGATGCTGTCCCCCACCTTGAGTCAAGCAAACTGCAAGGACACAGTACCCAAGTGACACAATTCCCTGACTGCAAGGGCCACACCTGGGTATCAGATGAGGAGTGGGCAGTGCACAATCGAGGGACATGGGACCTGGACCACATGACTGATGTACTGTGGAAGTTCAACCAGGCCAGAGGAGGGCACATAGCATGGCAG
The DNA here is from genome assembly GCA_963921515.1 of Calotriton arnoldi. Lineage (NCBI taxonomy): Eukaryota > Metazoa > Chordata > Amphibia > Caudata > Salamandridae > Calotriton > Calotriton arnoldi. The sequence goes on along the minus strand of CAWUFW010003034.1, from coordinate 1,235,379 downwards.
ACAAAGTTCACAATGCAGTCATGGACTCACCCCTCCTTGCTGCTCTCTAGCCTTCAGCTGCCCATCCAGATCAGGGAAGACCACCGCCAGGATCCTGAGCATGTGAGGGGTCAGGGTCCGGTGTCCGCCCCTCCTGCGAGGAGGCGACAGCTTCAGCTGGACCCGTGCGATCCTCCGGGTCCAGCCCCGAAGGTCCTGCCACCTCTTCTGGCAGTTGTGGATCCGGCGCTTGTAGTCCCCCATGGATCTCACTGCCCGGACGATGGTCAGCCATATCTTCTGCTTCTGGTGGGCATCAACCTGTGAGGATGACAAAGTGAGAATGCCATTACTACACATGCAACATATCCGTGCATTACACAGTTGGATATACATGTCTCAATCACAGGGGCACATGATGTACACAGGCAGTGCAACGATGGCTATGGACAGTATGCCAGCAGTTACTACATGGTATCATTGCCTGGGAAGTAAAACCTTGTTTAAATGCACTGTCACTGCACTATACCTGTTCAGTGCATGTAACTACACACTATGGGGGGTGACAACTACTCAGTGAGCCTGCTAGCCAGTGGCGTGCAGACTGTTAGCCTTGCTAGTCAGACAACATGCACATTTAGTAAGGCAGTGGACAGCACACTCACCTGGTCCCCTGCTTTCCCATACAGCTTGCTGTACTGTGGAAGGAGGCTGTCCAGCAGGGCCTGGTTCTCCTCAGTGCTGAAGGCTGGGGCTCTCTCAACAGTACGTGCCATTGCAGGGTCCAGAGGGTGCAGATACAGCAGCAGTGGCGGTGGCAGATGTCGTCCTGGACCATGTAGTGCAGGCAAGTGAGCTCTCAGGGGAACAGCCAGCATTATATGTGTGCTGCAGAGGCAGATACTATCCCATGTGTCCAAAGTGATAGGTCCAAGTCTTTAGCATCTTCTGAATCTGGCCAATCCATGGAATTGCACCACTTACACACGCCCACAGCATCCTTTAAAAGTTCAACTTCACGACACCCATGAATTTGCAACATTGTTGTGGGTGACCAACTGAATTTCCAGCATCAGACTCGTTCAAGATTTGAAAACGCGTCCGTTGCCAGGCCAGGCCATAGCCAATGGGTGCGCACTGATCGGTCCATTGCTGTTCAACGCGTAGCCGGATACAACGCTGCACTCCGCCACATTAAATGCAATGGGCCGGCCGGGCACACCGATTGGTCCATTGCTGTTCAACGCGCATCCGGATACAACGCGTACTCCGCTCACATTGAATGCAATGGGCCGGCCGGGCACACCGATCGGTCCATTGCTGTTCAACGCGTACTCGGATACAACGCGTACCCGCTCACATTGAATGCAATGGGCCGGCAAGGCACACCGATCGGTCCATTGCTGTTCAACGCGTACCCGGGATACAACGCGTACCCGCTCACATTGAATGCAATGGCCAATGTGTGCGCACCGATTGGTCCATTGCTGTTCAACGCGTATTACGGATACAACGCGTACCCACTCACATTGAATGCAATGGGCCGGCCGGGCACACCGATCGGTCCATTGCTGTCCAAAGCGTATTGCGAATACAACGCGTACCCGCTCACATTGAATGCAATGGCCAATGTGTGCGCACCGATCGGTCCTTTGCTGTCCAACGCATATTGCGAATACAACGCTGTACCCGCTCACATTGAATGCAATGGGCCGGCCGGGCACACCGATCGGTCCATTGCTGTTCAACGCTGTACTCGGATACAACGCTGCACTCGCCACATTGAATGCAATGGGCCGGCCGGGCACACTGATCGGTCCATTGCTGTTCAACGCTGCACTGGATACAACGCTGCACTCGCCACATTGAATGCAATGGGCCGGCCGGGCACACCGATCGGTCCATTGCTGTTCAACGTATTGCGGATACAACGCTGCACTCGCTCACATTGAATGTAATGGGCCGGCCGGGCACACCGATCGGTCCATTGCTGTTCAACGCGTACTCGGATACAACGCTGTACTCGCCACATTGAATGCAATGGGCCGGCCGGGCACACCGATCGGTCCATTGCTGTTCAACGCTGCACTCGGATACAACGCGCATCCGCCACATTGAATGCAATGGGCCGGCCGGGCACACCGATCGGTCCATTGCTGTTCAACGCGTACTCGGGATACAACGCTGCACTGCCACATTGAATTCAATGGGCCGGCCGGGCACACCGATCGGTCCATTGCTGTTCAACGCCAGTATTGCGGATACAACGCTGCACTCGCCACATTGAATGCAATGGGCCGGCCGGGCACACCAATCGGTCCATTGCTGTTCAACGCCGTATTGCGGATACAACGCTGCACTACCACATTGAATGCAATGGGCCGGCCGGGCACACCGATCGGTCCATTGCTGTTCAACGCGTACTCGGATACAACGCGCACTCGCTCACATTGAATGCAATGGGCCGGCCGGGCACACCGATCGGTCCATTGCTGTTCAACGCGTACCCGGGATACAACGCGTACCCGCTCACATTGAATGCAATGGCCAATGTGTGTGCACCGATCGGTCCATTGCTGTCCAACGCGTATTGCGAATACAACGCGTACCCGCTCACATTGAATGCAATGGCCAATGTGTGCGCACCGATCGGTCCATTGCTGTCCATCGCGTATTGCAAATACAATGCGTACCCGCTCACATTGAATGCAATGGCCAATGTGTGCGCACCGATCGGTCCATTGCTGTCCAACGCATCCCTGTACAAGTCACTGGCATATGTCACCATGCCTGTCACAGGTGAATATATGCCAGCAACATATACTTCCCAGGGAGTGAGGGGCACACCTACAACACCACACCCTGTCCACACTGTATCCTGAGGCATGTAAGGCTGCATTACCTATTCCGTGTATGGGGGTGAACATGTTGTTCTGTGGGTGGCACTTGGGGACAGCCACTCCCAGGCTGTGCACGTGTTCATGGGGACAGAATCCTTGGTGTTTCATGTACATGACCACTGTGATGTGCAACTGTTCATTTCTGTGCATGTGGCATGGTCACATTTCACGGTGGTGTATGTGTATGTCATGTCACATACCCCCTGAGTCCCATGTGTGATGGTATGTACATCCCAGGGTGACCCATTGCCACAATAGTGATGGTCCTCCACAGTCTGTGTGCATGTTGTGTTTACAATGTCTCTGATTCCATGTGCACAATGGGAGACAGTCTCCACATCCACGTTGTTTGTGCATGGACTTTGATGTTGTACGTGTGTGTGTCACAGACGTCCATGTCTGTCCTGCAGAGGCAACAGGGACCACTACCTGTGGGGGTCATGGTTGTTTTGCTGTGGTGTATTCATGATACACCATGTCATGCCAGTGTCCATGTGGCAATACAGGGTCCCTGGGAATCTACCTGTTGTTGAGCTGTGATGCCTGGGGCACATCTGTCCTCACATGTCACTGTGGGGTGTGTTTGGAACGTGGCAGCAGGAGATGGGAACTGTGACACGGCCTCATGATATCCCATGGCACAACCTGGGACTTGTTGATGCCACTTGTTGAACTGTGATGTTAGATGTTGGCCATGTATGTGCCATACATGTCCTTACGGAACTGCACACATCATGTACTTGTGCCTCATAATGATGTATCATGTGATATTGAGTATGGTCAATGCCACATATGTGGGGTGACTGACAATCTTTCTTTCTTCACCTATGCACTGCAGGGCACCAGCTGTCCATAGACCATTCCCTGACCTTGCAACCATGGTGGAACGGGACTGCATTCGACGGTACCGCTTCACCAGGCCGCTGATTGAGGTGTTGACGGTGCGGTTGGCCCCACATTTGCAAGCTGGTCGGACATACCCTACAGCGCTGACCCCCAAGGTGAAGGTGATGGCAGCCCTACACTTCTTTGCCACCGGTACCTTTCAACACACTGTGGTGACTGCTGGTGGGATGTCACAGACCATGTTCAGCCGTGTGCTCTGCGATGTTTTGGAGGCTATGTTGATTTACCTGAACCAGTACATCTATTTCCCTAGACTCCAACAACTCACTGACCTGAAGAGTGACTTCTATGCCCTGGGGAGGATGCCGCATGTCATTGGCTCCATTGATGGGACACATGTTGCTTTGGTACCACCACAGGCCCAAGAGCAGGCATACAGGAACCGCAAACACTACCACTCGGTCAATGCACTGGTGGTATGTCTTGCAGATATGAGCATCTCACACGTCTGTGCCCGTTTCCCCGGTTCTGCACACGATGCCTACGTGATGAGGAGTAGTCGCATCCCGAGGATGATGTCACAGATGCGGAACCAGCGTGCCTGCCTTGTTGGTGTGTACTGTCTTAGTACCATTGTGTGTGTTCTGCAATGTAGTGTTCCACCCTCTTTTCCAACTCAGCTAATGTGCAATTGTCTGTATGTAGGTGACTCCGGATACCCCAACATGCCGTGGTTGCTGACGCCCCTCAGGAAACCCTGTGACACCAGGCCAGATGAGCTACAATGAGGCACATGGTCGGACCAGGAGAGTGATTGAGCGGACATTTGGTCTCCTGAAGAGCCGCTTCCGCTGCCTGGACAAGTCAGGAGGGGCCCTCCCATATGCCCCAGCAAAGGTGTGCAAGATTGTCATCGTCTGCTGCATGCTACACAACCTGGCAGTGCGGAAGGAGTTGCCTCTCATCCTGGATGACGATGACCAACATCCGCCACCTGTGGAGGATCCTGGCCTGGACCACGATGCCAGTGATGATGATGATGATGATGATGGTGATGTCCGCACACAGCTCATCACCAACTTCTTCAGCTGAATGTGAGTATCCAGAGATGTCATGTCAATGATGTGAGTATGCATGATATGTGTTGGTGGTGCTCTGGTGCTGTTTGAGTGTGTCCATGTGCTACATGACTGTATGCGTGTAGCGATGTGTTCTTACAGTCTGTACTCCCCAACAGTGTTGACATGCTAACTTGGTTCTGGGTGGGTATCTTGTGACATGTATTGGGCATGAGTATTGCAGTTCTGTCCTGTTCTTCAGTACTTTTGACTGTGTTTCATTTCTGTCCTTCACAGGGTACTTTCAGAGTGGTTTGGTCAACTGTGATCCCCGACACCGTGATTCGACTTCCAGGGTGGTAGCTGTCGTGTCCCTACAGGTGATGTGCGCCACACCCATGGACTTCCTTCCTTCTATACTTGTTGACTGTGTGCCCGCTGCCAGGTGGGATTGCCTTGCATCTGTAGTGGTTACAACATGTTGCAAATGTGTAATAAACCTGTGCTTCACTTTGTGATGTGCGTTGTCTGTGGTCACACATCTGACTGACATTTGCTTACTGCACCAGTGGGCTAGTTGACAGAGACTGTGAATAGGTGTTGTGTCTGTGCATTGCACCGTATTTCCTGGCAACATCAGTGTAGGCGATGAGTCAGATGGGCTAGGTGTGTATATGTTGTGTAGCCCTGGTGGTGTGTCTCCCTCATATGTGTCACGTTGCCATGACTCACATGCCTGTGTTGTACTTGCTGTAGCAGTTAGCATGCACAGTGCAATTTCGCAGGTCATCATCTCCATGACAGGAACCACGTTGGAATCACAACAGAGGCAGGTATGGTGTATTAGTGTGTTTATTGTCATACATGTGTGTGTATAGTGCACAGGATGGTGGGTGCTGTACATTTTGATTGCAATCCAAAGTTCCTAGATGAATTGGAAGTCCTGGTACCAGATATGTCCAGAATAAAGTCCACAGTCATCTGATACATTGGTCCAACTTGTACTCCCCATGTCATGTGTGGGAGTTGTGTTGCAGTCAACAGGGTGAACAGTTTGCGCACAAAGGTGATTATCCAGTACAGGTTTTGGCTTCCTGGGGTTGCACATGGCCATCGGCCTCTCACTTGCCCCTCCTCGGATGACCCCTCTTCTTTGGGGGGGACCCTCAAGTGCAGGCTGCTGCGGTGCAGGGGACTCTCCGCCAGAGTCATCCTCCCTCCCTGTGGCAGTTGCAGTTGTTTCAGCACCAGATGTTGTGGGCACACAGGGAGGTGTTGACTGGTTGCTGCTCATCTGGCGGAGGCATTGTAATATGTCCCTATGCACCGCCGTCATCTCTTGCAGTGTGTCCCACTTGGACTCCACGCGGGACATGTGCGAGTCCAAGCGGGCATGATGGGTAGCCTGCTGCTGTTTAATGTCCCTGAGGAGCCCCACTACCTGGCTGAGCACTCCGGTGCTAGACTGGTACGCATCGGCTATGCGTACCAGTTGTGGGTCATCATGCAGTCCAGACCCCTCTGCGATCAGTGACCTATGTCTCCCACCCCTCCCACCACCCCTGGCGACACGTGTAGTACCTGAGGTGGCACGCACAGGTGACCCTGGGCCCCCTTGGGGGTTGTTGGTGGTGTTGGTGTCCATAGCCCCACGTTGGTCCAGGGTCCCTGTGCTGGTGGTGGTGGTGCTCCTTGGTCTGTCCATGTCAGCAGGGGTGGTATGTGTGTTGACAGTCGTTGGAGGGGTGGGTGCAGGGGGTGCAGCTGGTGGTCCTGCTGGTGCTGCATGATGACTTGCTCCAGAGGTGCCAGGTAGGTCTTCGTCATCCGAGGAGGGCAGAGGCTGTTCCACACCAGTGAGCTCCGTTTCCCCTTGAGCCTGGGACAGGGACTCCTCAGCGTCTGCTGCTGTGTCCCCATCATCACCTGTTTTTGGGAGACACACACAATGTATGTTATGTTTCTGCATGCATGAATGGTTGACACACATGACAGTTGTGACTGTACCCTCTGGATGCGGGCCTGTACATTGCATTGTCCTAAGTTGTCACAGTCAGAGGTTGATATTGGTGTAGCACATTGTCCTGCATACTTTGGGCATTTCTATATGAATGTCGGGGTGTGTACATGGTCTGCATTGGTTGTATTTGGTTGACATCCGGCCCTCCTTCCCACCCAGCCAGATATTCCACCATGGAACGTGCTTCCATTGCAGGGAGTGCAAGTTGTCTTTCAGGATGTCAGTCAGTGGTGTCCTGCTGTTGGTTGGTGCACAGTTGCCAGCAGGGCCTTGTGCTCCCCACAGCAGTACCCAGTGTCAGCCATCTTGTCAGTTCTTTTCCACTCCCTGTGATGTGCGCATGGTTCAGGGTGGTGTTGATGGGACAGTTGTGGGGGTGACCAATATCTGTGACTACCACTCCCATCATGCTATTGCCTCCACCCCACTTCCCAGCATGCCCATACTTACTTGCTTTTGGGTGGACTTCACTGTGTGTGAGTGTGAGAGCAATGGCAAGATGTCTGACAGTGGTGTCCTGCTGTTGGTTGGTGTCCAGTTCCCAGCAGGGCCATGTGCTCCCCACAACTGAGCACCAGTGTCAGCCATCTTTGAAGTGGCTTTTGACTCCCTGTGAGGTGTGCATGCTTGGGTGTGAGCTTGCTGGGCCATGTGGGTGGGGGATGTTGGGCTGTGACTACCACTCCCATCATGCTATTGCCTCCACCCCACTTCCCAGCATGCCAATTCTTACTTGCTTTTTGGTGGACTTCACTGTGTGTGAGTGTGAGAGCAATGGCAAGATGGCTGACAGTAGTGTCCTGCTGTTGGTTGGTGCCCAGTTCCCAGCAGGGCCATGTGCTCCCCACAACTGAGCGCCAGTGTCAGCCATCTTTGAAGTGGCTTTTGACTCCCTGTGAGGTGTGCATGCTTGGGTGTGAGCTTGCTGGGCCATGTGGGTGGGGGATGTTGGGCTGTGACTACCACTCCCATCATGCTATTGCCTCCACCCCACTTCCCAGCATGCCCATGCTTCCTTCCTTTTGATTCTGCTTCCCTGTGGGGTTGTGTGCCTGTGCTGACAAGATGGCTGACAGTGTTATCCTGGGGTTAGTTTTGCTGCAAGTCACATGTGTGTCCCTGTGCTTCACACTGCATGACCCAGGGTTGTGGTTCTTTGTGGGATATTTGATTAGAGTGTGAGGCAATGCATTCTCCCAGGTGAGTTGTGTGGAGTTTGTGTTAGGGGGGTGTGTGAGTGGAGCTGCTGGTAACTATGGTCAGTGCTGTCAGTACTCCTTCCCACCCAGCCAGATTTTCCACCATGGAATGTGCTTCCGTTGCAGGGAGTGCAAGTTGTCTTTCAGGATGTCAGTCAGTGGTGTCCTGCTGTTGGTTGGTGCACAGTTGCCAGCAGGACCTTGTGCTCCCCACAGCAGTAGCCAGTGTCAGCCATCTTGTCAGTTGTTTTCCACTCCCTGTGATGTGAGCATGGTTCATGGTGGTGTTGATGTGCGCATTGTGAGGGTGGGCAATGTCTGTGACTACAACTCCCATGATGCTATTGGCTACACTGACTTGACCAGCATACACAGGATTCCTTCCTTTCAGTGGGCTTCACTGTGAGGTGGTGTTGTAGTGGTGCCTACATGTCTGGATGTGTTTGTTAATTATATTACTGCCACTGCCTAGCTGTAGTTGTAGTTGTGTTTGTACATGTGATGACACAGTTACATATCACTATGAGATGGCATGTGTTGTGTTTATCTGACTGACATACACAATTTGGGATGATTCTGTTCTGGTTGGTGTGTATTTGCTAAGGGTGCATGGTTTGACTCTCCCCTTGACAGTGATGTGTGTGTATTGTCGCACAATATTGTGTACATTTGTTATGTACTCACCAGGCTCTGGGATGTTTTCTAGTTCATATACCCTCACTGGTGGTAGGATGGCCCGCACCATCTCCTCCCAGGGCCTGAGGTATACTGGTTTGGCAGGAGGGCCACTGCCGGTGTGTTGGCTCAAGAGGTAGTCCTTCTTCAACAGCTCCCTGACCCTCCTGCGCACGTCATACCACCTGTTCTGGATGTCTCCCTTTGTGCGCAAACATGGTGATTGTGCGTTCACCCTGTCGACAATCCTCTCCCACATCTTGGTTTTCTGCGACATGGGTGACTGTTGGACCAGTGTACCAAACAGCTGTGGCTCTACCCTGAGTATCTCATCTACCAGGACTTCCAATTCACTATCTAGGAACTTATGATTCTTCTTTGGGGGCATGGTGATGGGTGGTGATGGTGAGTGATGTGTGTGTTGGTGTGCAGGTGAGGGTGTGTGAGTGTGTGTTTAGCTGGGTGTATGTGAGGGTGCTATTTGTTGAGGTGCTGATGGTGTGTGGCTTGTGTGATGGATGAGCTGTGGGTGGGTGTGTGGTTGCTGTCTGTTGTGTGCTGGCAGGTCATTAGAATTTGCAAAGGATCATGGTAGGGATTTGTGTCCTTTATATGGGTGGAGTTGTGGGTGTGTCTTTGTTCCCTGTCACCCCCCCAGTATTTATTGGCTTTGTAATTGCTTGTTTGGTCTTTTTTTGTGTGTTTTTCCCTTTGTACTTTTTGTGCATGTAGGAGACGTTCTTCTGACCGAGTCGGACCCTGCAGTTGTCTCGTACGAGCTTCTCCGAGTCTTTCACGCTGTGTTTGTGCTGTTTTCTATGCTGCGTACCCGTTGGTCGCGGTGTATTGGGTTGCTTCTGCTCGCAGTTTTGTATGCGTGTCGGTTGTACGGCTTGGGCTCCGTGCGACTCGGTCGTGTTTTCCACGCATTGCATCGTACTGCGCGGGTCGGACTTTGCGGGTACGTTTTGTTCGGGTTCATTCCTGGTGCGTGTCGGTCGGTTCGATACGCGTGGTTTTCCGGCCGGATGGCTGTTTTCCGCGCGGCTCGGTCGTTCGGCTTGTGTTCCGTACGACTCGGTCGGATTTTGCACGCTTCTCATCGTACTTTGCGGGTCGGCCTGCACCTGTACGTGTCAGTCGGAATTAATTCCGCCTCCGAGTCGGTCGGTACGTTTTCCGGCCCGAATCGGAATCGGCCCCTGTGTGTTTTGCTAGTGAAGCTAACTACATTTAGGGCCCAACAGGCACCCGTTTCAATGTCCGTTTTCAGTTATTACCAGGTCTTAGACCCGTCCTTCTTCAAGCCCAAAAATACACGGGATCAACCTTTCTCTAAAATTGTTGACTGTGTGTGGGTGGGACACTCACACTGGCCACGGCACTATGAGTGATTCTGCGGTGCGTCCATCTCACGTAATACCCAGCAGTGCAGCTCTACACCCATAGTTGTACTACCTCAGCTTTCTCTACGTCGCACCCGTCATTGCTCAGTGACTCTAAAATAGACTGTTTCACAGTTACACCCTCTGAAAAGCAGTATTACTGCAGAAGGACACGTTTTGCTTGTGCAACGAGGATGCAAATTTGTGTTCCTTGTTACATAATGGTGACCGACTGTGAATGTGCGCTTTTGGCAGAAACTCAACATCCATCTATGAAATATGCACGATATGAATTCCTGAGTTATGCTCTATGCTCAGAGGAAGTGACGTAATGCACTGCAGCAGATTGCAGACAAGAAATACGCATGTGATTCAGCTTTTTTAGAAAAGACGCCTTATAATTATCTAGCCAAGAGAGAAAGGGAACTCCACCTAAAAGCATCTCCCAAATGCAGGATACATCCCTCACTTAGACTAAGCGAAAAGGAATGTAGGAACACAGTTTAGGGCTTGGAGTGGGTCATTGCTCTGTTGGCTGCAAGGGGAGAGGCTGAGCATAAAGTTTCATTAGTCTGCTTACAGACCTTCAATGGGCTTAGAGGCACCCATACCTTACCATTGGTTGGCTTTCTTGTCACTCTCATTTTCTTGTTTCTTTTTCAATGACTTTTCTTCCTTTTCTTGTGTTTGTCCCTCCCCTGGATCATAGTTTCTTTAACATCCTTTGTCTAGATGACCTGTATTCTTCTACTACTTACATTCAGGGAACTACATTTTATCTTTTTCTTTGAGCACTCCGTGAGAGTGCATGAGAGTACATGTGTTTTCTTGCCCTCTCCTTTATGTGCTGCTTCGTCCCCTCAAATACATACCCTCCCCACATACTCCATTTTGCCCAGTCCTCTCCATGCTCCCAGCTCATCCATTGGTTCACCTATTCATGCTATTTTTATTTTTCCCCTCCACCCACCTCAAATTCTCCTGTTGCACCTCTGCCCACTTTCCTTTACTTGCACCCCTCGTCTACTTCCCACCCCAGCTCCCACCACCTGCTCTTCCATTGCTCCCCCATCCTTTCCATCCCGCTGCAAACTTTATTTAGTTACATTTTTTCAAGAGCTCAGCAGCTGGCCTTTGGTGCTGGGTCACTCCCTTTTAAAAAAAATATGCTTACACGTAAAAATTCATTTTTATAATTACTGCTACAACTGGCACCTGCCATCTTGGATTGGTAGAAATATGTATAATTAAATGGCTCCTGTGCCATACCATAATGCATGCGCTAGCATCACCACATATGGAATGAAACACCTGCTAGCAGTGTCATGACTTGTATTTGCACATGCGGAAGTTTATGTTATTGTACTTTTTTTTTGACAATGCAACACAGCACTGGGAAATACAATTTGCTTTTGCAGATGCTGTACAGCATTGGCAAACAGTTGTCAAAGCCAATAGGTTAGAAAGGTGAGACATACTGGTTTTGAAACGCTTGTTTTACTATGAGACTGTGATGACTTACTACAAAGCTTTCATAGACGTCACACTATTTAATTTTCAAAGCATTTGGATTCATAACAACATTAAAAGTAAGGAGGTAATACTCCTCAGGCCAAATCTCACAGTTTTGAATTGATACTGAAATTTATGTGGATACTTATGTGGCTTATCTGATGTATTTTAAAGTAACTGGGTGAATAAAAAAATGCATGGATTTCATATTGTCAATTTGTTTGTGCATTACAAGGGTATGTCTTCATTGTATAATTCAAACCAAAAAGTAGATATTTAATCTACTCCCATCACACTGTTGCTTTGTGTCCTCATTCCCTGCACTTGCAACCACTTTCCAGCCATGGTGTGTTCAACCATCAACCTCTTCTTTCATCCTCACAGCAGACTTTCTTATGTCTTTACTAACAGTATTCCTTTTATGCACTGTGAGTATTTCATTCTTCGTCTCGCAGGTTGGTTTTCTTCTGCCTACACACATATATTGTCCCCCGCAACTCTTTGTTATGTCAACTATCACAGTGATCATCAGGTTTCATCTCTGTTCTGCCTGGAATCTTCCTCTGTGAACAGGAGCCGGATTCAATGAGCAACGACGGTACCAGAGCAAGAACAAACTATCCCAGCATGCAACCATTTGTGATTTACTGATAAACATACATTTTCATTTTAATCATTGTCAGAATTTACTTCAACATAATACAATCATTAATGAGTCATAACAAACTATTAGTAGAGCCAAGTTCCATAAACACCCAAATTACCAGATCATCACATACCATGACACGTTAGGTTATGAACTACCCACATCTAATTTAAAGAACATTCCCCACATGTTTTACCCCAAAGCGGGTTTCCCAGTCCATGTGAACTGAGGTGCCAACACAATCCCCTTTCCTTGCCATCCTTTGGGGAGAGGAACTTGGCTATGACCCTGGGCAAGCGAGCCAGCACCTGATCCCTGACCCGGAACAATATCCCCCAATCCAGAGGACTGAGGGTGAAATATGGTGTGTAAATTGTGACCAGCCTCGTGAGTGCCCCTCGTAACCCACCCCTGGGGAAAAATCTATTTAGTAATTATCAGTCAGACATGGTGTGAAACTGGTGATACACCCACAGCAACACCAGTCATGTGCCTCTCCCGCTCCACCGCATGATGTGAATGAAAACTAAACTTAGGAGATAACTGCCTAGTTTGAGATGCAGTAAAGATAACACCTACTATGGTAGTAGACTATACAACCCAGCAAATATTGGACACAAATTATCCCTAGGTTGAAAATACGCCTCTCCTACTACCTAAAACCTGAAAAGGATGGGAGGGAAAAAAGCACACCACTCACCACCCATGGAACCCACAGAGAGAGAAATGGCGGCATCAAAGTGTCCAATGAAAGGGGTGACTGTGGGAAGCCAGGATCAAAGAGGCTGAAGATGGCCTCTGCTAGGGATTATAAACTCTTTGCCCCAACCCACCCACAATGACAAGTGACCCTCTCCCTGTAAGTGACAATGATTGGGGCATCACCCTAGTGAATACTTTTTAACAAAGGGTGCAGTCAATAGTGCAGTTGTCTGTCCTTTAGTGCATAGCACTCCATGCTGAATGGGATGCTTTTTTTAAGGAGCTGGTTGTAATATGCTATTAGAGCGCCAGCAACAAACCAAACTGAACTTTAAGACTGTCCTTTTGTGGTTTAGAGAAAACATCTTAGTGTCACATATATTTCAAAGCAATTTTCAAATTATACACTTACAGGATTCAATTTAAAATAGTACAATGACTTGTGAGTCATACATAATGAGGCATTGGTAGAACTATGTTCCATAACCATTAAGACTGTTTGATCACAACATATCATGTCACTTGTTGGGTTATGAAATATCAAACCATAATTTCTTACAAAGGAATCTGCCCAAATTTTAAAGTGTTACTCTCACTCCAGAATGGGGTGTTCAGTCTAAGGTTAATCATAGACCACCAACCCATGGGAGATGTCTAAGGGTGGACTTCTCTGGTCGTAACCTAAGGTGGCATTGGTGAGTGGGCTTGTAGGTTTGGGGAACCCTCATATGGAAGAAGGGAGGGAGGGCATTGGAGCTATGGGGACGGGTCAATGGGCGGACTTCTTTGGTTGTAGCCTGAGGTGCGATTGTTGAGTGAGCTTGTGGGCTAGGGATGCCACTGTAGAAGGAGGACGGAGGGTATGTGTAGGAGTCAAACGGTGGTCTGCTCTGGTTGTAGCCTGAGATAAGAATAGAGGTTTGACTTGTGGGTTACAGAACCCCAGCATTAGAGGGGGGGTGTATGGTTGTGGAGGCTGTTGTGGGAAGTAGCAGAATGATTGCATAGTGGGTTGAATGGGGTGGGGGTAGGTGTAGAGGGAAGGAGCGATCTGTAGCGGGGGGGACTTGCCTGATGAAATATCACCCCAAAAAAAGTGCCAACAAAAATATCACTCAATAATATCAAGGACACAAATATTGAATTTATATTCTTTGTATGTAAACTCAAAAATATGGGCAACAAAAATATAGAGGACCAAAATATTATCTAGAAAAGGGTAAGTATATTGAATTTTAAACATTATAGGCTATAGTAAGTTTAAAACATATATTAACTTTAAAAGGTTTAAAAATATACTTAGAATATAAAACATAGTTAATAAATGTATAAACTACAAACATCAAATAAAAATATACACTTAAAAATATAGCAAAAATAATAAACATAATATAAAAATTATTTAAACATCAATAATAAAAAAAGACAAAATGAATTATATCAAACACTTAAAAACAAAAAGTGAAAAAATATACAATAATATAAGAAACTAAATTAGCAATAAAATAATAACAAATAATAAAGAAAAGGTACATTAAACCACTTTTAAATTTAAAACAAAACAATATATATTAAAACAATTTTAAATGAAAAACATTTGACTTGGAGAAGTAAACTTCACTACACCAACTCCAGCCTGAACAAGAGAAGGCAAAGTGCTGGACTTTGGAGGGGTCAGATTTACTAGTCCCACTCCATCAAAAGCAACAGTAGAGAAAGTGTTTGGCTTTGAATTGGTTAGATTTACTATTCCCACTCCAATGTAAGCAACAGTAGGGAAAGTGTTGGACTTTGGAGGTGTCAAATTTCAATTTCCAATTTTATGTAAGGAACATTAATGACGTTGTTGAATTTTGGAGTGGTCATATTTACTATTCCCAACTCCAATCTGAGCAATAATAGGGATAGTGGGACTTGGAAAGGGTCAGATTTACTATTCGCACTCAGATGTAAACAACAGCAGGGAACATGTTGGACATTCGGGGGTCAGATACACTATTCCCTCTCCATCATGAGCAACAGTAGAGAAAGTGTTTCACTTTGAATGGGTTAGATTTACTATTCCCACTCCAACATAAGCAACAGTAGGTAAAATGTTGAACTTTGGCGGGGTCAGATTTACTATTTTCCACTCCAACGTAAGTAACAGTAGAGAAAGTGATGGATTTTGGAGAGGTAAAAACTACTATTCACACTCAAGTGTAAACAACAGTAGGGAAAATATTAAACTTTGAAAAGCCTAGATTTAATTATCTCTATCCTAAATAAATTACAAATAAAAAACAAAAAATATATTTTCATAAACAATTTTTGTTAAAGTATGTTAAAATTATAAAATTGATATAAATTAGTAGAACTAAAACCACAAAATGCACATATAAAATTAAACATAGAATAATATTTTAAAATTAAATCAAATAAAACAATTCAAAAATAGATTTTAAATGCTTTCCAGCCCACTACCCTAAAATTCTAACGGCAATAGCAAATTAAAATAATAGTATAAAAACAACAATACACATTATTACAAAATATAACTAGAATATAAAAGTAATTATTAGATAAAAAGTGATCATAATATAAGTAATATTCAAAATAATAAAACAATTAAATAACTAACACAAGCATCCAATTAAATAATTAATGTGTAGATAATTATTGCCATGTTGTTAAAATTATTTAACATATAGCTCTTTTTAAAATATTTCCCACTTTTCTCATACAAAAAAAACAACCTGACCAAAAACATTTAAATGGACATAAATTGAAAAAGAACCTTCAAATGATTAGCAAATCAAAAAGAAACAAAACAATACTAAAAAATAATGACAAATATTTAATAATAAAATAATACCCTATAATACAAAAACTAATAAAACTCAACTAAATAATTAAAAAATGACATTATGAACAACTACAAAAGATATAAAAGACCTAAAAACATGAGTCTTAACTTCTGTATTTTGTCCCACAATATTTTTGAATTCACAATATTTTTGACACAATATTTGTGTCTGACAGTATTTTTACAATATATTTTAGAGTACCCTAGTGATAATGTGCTTGCACCTTGCCCTAATCTTTAACTTTCTCCTGAAAAGCCACATTGCTCGTGTCTGCTGTTTTGGTTGAGTTCTTCCTGTGGGTGCATTATCCTTAGATAGTCAAGTTATTACCCAGAGATCAGTAATAGTTTTCTTCACCCTATAGATTTGATTTGGGTATTTGTAACGCGCAACTATCACTGCGAAAGGAGCATCCTGGTACTGTGCTGAAATAAACAAAGGGTGTCAGACAAACATGTGATGTATTTAAGTTTATACAAGTGAAGAACAGAATGCGTCGGTGGACCCAAAGATCCAAGTTTTCAAGGATTTCCTAAATTCCGTTTCTGATTCCATTAGCTGCAACTGCGTAGGCAGGAGGTTCCATGCTCTGGTTCCCAGGACTGCCAGGGATTTTCCTCCTTTGGTTTTTTTACCTAGAGGTTGGGGGTTTTAGCTGTTTTGCTGAGGAGGATCTAAGTGTCCTAGCAGTAATATACAGAGTAAAGATGGTCGCTAAGTAGTTGGGTACTGAATCTGTAAAGGCTCTAAAGGTGATTAACAGAAGCTTAAATAGAATTCTTTTTTAGAAGGGAACCAATGCAGGGTTTTAAGGGCTGCCAAGGCAGAAGATCGATGGAGCAGTTTCAACACCAAGCGGGCCGCAGCACGTTGTACAACCTGCAGCTTTTTTAGTAGTTGTTTGTTAACTCCTGCAAACAAGCTATTACAGTAGTCTAATCTATACAGAATAAGTGTTACTGCCACTGTCTTCCTTGGAGAGATGGGAATGAGGTCAATAAACTTTATAAGCGTTTTGATAAGGTTGAAGCACATCCCAGTCACTGCAAGGGCTTGTGGCCGAAAAAAAAGGGAGGCATTGAATTTTACCCCAAGATTCTTGACTACTTCCACTGTATTAGGCGGAGCAGGCGCATCTTCTGGCCACCATTTGATAGGATTGAAGGGATTATCCTTGTCTATTAACATTATCTCAGTCTTATCTGTATTGCATTTAAGGTGGTTGAGTCTCATCCAACTGATGACTTCTGATAGACATTGCTTAAAGTTAAGCTCTTCTTCATTGGACTCTTTGTCTAAGACCAAGATCAGTTGTGTGTCATCTGCATAGGAGGTTGTTTCGATGTTGAATGAGGATATTAACAAGATTAGCGGGGCCATATAGATGTTAAACAAAAGGGAGCTAAGAGAGGAGCCCTGTGGGACACCTGAAGTAATGGGGCGTTCTGTAGAGAGAAATGATCCTAAGGCCACTGTTTGTCTGCGGTTGGTAAGAAAAGATTTTATCAAGGCTAAGGCTGTGCGAGATATGCCGCAGCTTTTCATTTGGGATAGAAGAATGTCATGGGAAATGGTATCAAATGTGGCCGACAGATCTAATAAGATCAGGACCGCATGTTTTCCTTTATCGAAGGTTAGTTTCAATGTATCTACCATTTCTAGTAGTGCAGATTTGGTTGAGTGCTTAGGACGAAAGCCGGATTGGCAGGGGTGCAGTAACTTGGCTTCCTCAAGGAAGTCAGTGAGCTGTTTAATGACCAGTCATTCTGCAATTTTCCCAAGAATGGGTACTAGGGAAATGGGGCAAAGATTAGAGAGCGTGGTACGATCCATGACCTGTGTTCTTTTGGAGTGGTTTGACCACCACCAGTTTCCATTCTGCAGGGACTGTTGCTGTGGCCAAAGATGAATTTATTATGTTATTGATAACTGGATTGACAATATCTATGATCTCGTGAAGTAGAGTAGGAGGACATGTGTTCAAGGGCGATCCCGATTTGCAAGCAACAGTAGCTTGACGTGATTGATCCAGTGAGATTCTATTAAAAACCTGGAGGACAGTCCTGTGTAGGTGGTATCAGGCTCTAAATCCTGAGGATGCATGTGTAAAGTGCTGAATTTATTTTGATGCATATGGGGTTTGTACCCATGACCTCTACTATTAGTACCAGCTGTTCCCTGTGTCAGTGAGTGGTTGTTTACCTGGAGGTGTGGAGGATGAGTGGCAGGGTTCTGGCTATAGGCCCTTTACAGGCACTAAAAGGTCCAAATAGACAGCTTCCTTTACCTGTATGCCCAGCCTGGATGCCCAAAAGGTCTTTTTAAGATGGAGATAAAGACCTAACTGTCAGGTGACCTGGATCCAATCGGATCCCTAATCCCGAGGGCCAATTGGCAGCCCTAGCCAAAATAGTCAGGCGACGTGTGCCAATTTGGAACGTTAATTCTAGTGGCCAGGTGACCTTAACTTCAGGTCTGCTTCAGTTTGGGGAGACATCCTGGTCAGGTGAATGCAGGCTCTGCCAAGTCACTTGGAATGAAGCTGTTCCTTTTTGAAACAGGCTATGCCCTATATATTTTCAACTCTAAGGCCGTAGTTCTGGTGAGTGAAACACAAACCTTAACCTCTAGTCCTTCTCTTACACCAAGAACTCCTGCTATATAAGGTAGAATTGAGCACTAGCAAAGCCACTGATATTTTTCTGCTCAGGTGTGCCCAACCTCCCCTGTTGTGACTGTCACATCAGAGAAAGTCTGTGAGTGGAAGATGGGCATACCTACCTGTGTAGTCCTTCTCCTGCCTAGCCCTTGTTCTGGCTAAAAACCTGCAGCAGGTGGCTGGTCAAGCGCCAGTCTGCGCAACCATCTTGCTGCAAGCAGAAAAGTCATAGAGGGCTACTTCTTCCAAGGGGTGTGGAAGGGTGGTGGATCACTGTTAAACTGGCAGTTGGAGTTGTACTGGTACCAGAACATCACTTTATATTAGAGTCACTTTCTGATGTCAAAATATAAGAAAATAATGTACACCGATTAATAGAGAGATTAGCTGGTCACTAAACACTCATTTTTCAATAACTATGTGGTTCAAAAGGCATAAAGCAGACTTTGGTTTCCCTAGGTGTTGGAACACTGGCTCCAGTTTTACGGGTGGTAATTCCACCTGTTAAAATCGCATGGGTCTTTGACTGCAGCAACAGCCAAGCCTAGTCCCCTAATTTTTTTCTGGTGGGGGGAGAATTCTGTGTTGCCCTTAGCCAGACCTTATCTCCCCCTTCCCTCCTCTACTCTCCAAACTCCCTCCTTCCATCCTCATCCCACACTGGCCTCCAAAACCACTGCCCGGGTTACAAATGTATGAATGAAAAATTCACAAGGTACTGCAACAGCAAAAAGAAACAACCCTAGGAAGCTTCTTGAGTGCATTCAACTTAAGCCACCACTGCATAGTCTGATTACACTGTAGTTGAAAAGGATTAAGGTGCTTCTGAGCCCATGTAAATCAGCTATGGAGTGTGTTCTCTTTGAACATTCTTTAAGATAAAATTCAAATCTTACACACTTCTTCAAGATAGAAATCACCTTACAGAGCTTCTGTTTGCAGAAGTTTCCTTCATGAGTACACTCCTTCATTTGTTCATAGATAGTCTTTGTTTGTTCATTCATTTACCAATTTAAACAATGAATGAAGTCTGATGACACCTGCCTGGTCGTCCATTAATACTAGATTGCACATTCCTTACAAAGTTTGCTATGCCCCAGGGTTTCTGCCTTTATCAGCCGCTAAGGAATCTATCAGTATCAAACCAGGGCCAATTTATCTGTTGTTCTAGAACATGTGCTTTCACTGGAAAATGTCAGTGATAAGCCCTGGTTATGAGTTGTGAGGAGTGGAATTACCACACGGAATTCCAAACCCACTGATCATGCATGGACTAATGCCCTGCACCTGGTTCGCCCGGGTATTGTAACACCGGATCCAATTTTACAGGTGGTAATTCCACCCTGTAAATTCGCATTGGATCTTTGGCAGCAGCACCAGCCAAGCCTCGTCTCCTAATGTATTTTTTCTGACAAGAGGAAGCATTCTGTGTTCTCCTCAGCCATACAATATTTGTCACTTCCCTCCTCTAGTCCCCACACTCACATACATTGATCCCCTGCTCAGAGCAGGCGGTAGTTGTATGTGTTAAACCCCATGGAATTAGGAATTCATTAATCCATGGGTTTCAGGTCTTGCAAGGATGGAACTGGAATGATGTTACCACTATGCGATATAAATTTCACTTGTGGATTTACCACCGCTTCAGTACTGTGGAACATGTAATCAGGCCCTAAGTGATGCAAGAAAGTCAGAATCATGTTACACAACAGGGACACTTCCTCAGAAGTGAGAATACCATGTGAATGTGGCAAGAGTTCGATCATGGGAATGACTGCGTCAAATAATAGGATGAGAGATGAGGAAGATGATTCACAAAATAGGAAACAACAGGAACTTTGTTAGAAAATTCCACAGTAGATTATATAACACAAGTAAGAATGCTAAATAGCTCGATGTAACTGTACAGAAACAGTAAAGAAAATGTTAATGAAATATTGATGCCATAATCTATTTTTAATACCATTTAAATACACAGCTTGAGACCCCTAGAATATATTAATTGTTACTATTTGCTAATTTAAAGAGTGACAATTTAATAACCTGAAGAATGACTGGCGGAGTTGGCCTTTCTGGGACTCAAATTTGAGACTAAGACCATCTTTTCAAGATTTGAGGTATTTTTGAATTGGAAACGGGAGTTTCTGCCCAAATGTAGGAGTAAAACTCACACCCGGTGTTTTTTTTTCTGGACATATTTTGCAGGTGAAATGCTAATGGAATGTATCCCTGAACAGCAGTATCTGTGACTTCAGGTGGAGCATTACCTATTTTGTTTTTATGCGGACCTACCAATGAGACCGTTCCAAGTCACTGTGGCAAGAGTTTAACTCTCTTGGGACCTATTGTTTAAAGTGAACACTGTGAGCGCTAATTTAAGACACAAACCCTGCCACAAGCTTGGGGTGACTGGTGTCCTAAGTAATTTTAGGCAGAGGTAAATAGTTTCTTGTCACAGGGGGGCAGATTTACAAGCCCCTTACGCCACTTTTGCGCCGCTGTTGCGTCACTTTTGTGACGCAGCGGCGGCGCAAATCATGCGCCATGCTGCGGGGGATTTACAACGTGACGCATCTAGGGAGATGCGTCACGTTGTAAAGCCCTGCGCCACATGAAACCTGCGTCAGGTTTCATGTGGGCATGCCGGCGCAGGGGGGGGCGTTCCTGCGCAAGGAAGCCCCGTAAAAGTGACGCAGTGAAATCTACAAGATTTCACTGAGTCACTTTTACGTCCCTGCTGCGTCAAAACCTTACGCCTGCTTCAAGCAGGCGTAAGGAGTGACGCAGCATGTTAGGTATAGGGCACCCCTGAGCAGTACTGGAGTTACGTCGCACTTGCGACACGACTCCAGTACTGCGCCACCCTTCCGCCGACAGATGCGTCACGCATCTGTTTATCCTTGCGCCATGATGCGCCGCATTGTAAATGCGGCGCATCTGTGGTGGCGCAAGGGTAAACTTGAGTCACGCATCTTCCCTGGCGCATCCCTGCTGATTTGCAGGGATGCGCCAGGGAACGTAAATCTGCCCCAGGATCTTTAAAGTCGGGTGCTGCTTTTGGCTGGAAATGTTACACCATTTGTTGCGATATCTAAATTAAACATCAGGACATAACACCAAAGCACATACACATAAAAATTACTATACCCACACAAGTAAACCATAAAGATACAAAACAAAACAAAACAGCCAAAACAACGCAACATCACAAACACAGTGAAGCACATTAAATACAGCACAATAACACAGTAACAAAAATACCAAAAGATCAAATCAAACCACATTACCACCACAACAAAATACCACACAACAAATATAAAAAAATATTCTTGTCACACCAATTTACAATAATACTGTGATAAAAGATGTTTGCACCAAGCACACGCTTAACTTTCCACCAAGGACATAAAACAGCAGCAGTCAAACATGTTTTTTGATCAGACTTCTTTTCTCTGGATTTACAGACGGAAAAAAACTTAAAAGTATTATCACTAATGAATTCATATTCGATAACTGATTTATTAATGTGTTTATCATACTAGGACCCTGACGCATATTATTATGTTTCGCAGTACTGCAAGTAACAGTTAAAGTAAGTTATTTAACCCGGCTCTTTGTCGACCTCCAAAGCATTGCATACCAGAATATATATGTGACATGTAGGCTGCAGACAGCTCTCAGTGGCTGGCAGGCGATTAACCCACTGATCTACCTTCACGGTAGGTCGTGTCAAATGTATGGTATAAATGGGCAACATAAGGTAAACCGATTTCTTACTTCAGTCCTTCAGGTGAGATAGATAAGAAAATTGAATGAATTTACGTCAAGGTCAACAATTCGGACAAATGCTATTCCTTATAATGGCGTGTTTTCCCTTCGTGTTCTTCGGTCTACCTTGACACAGCATTGGAAGCCCGAACGAATTGAGTGGAGCCAATCCGTAAAGATTTCCACTCCACCCAGATACCGGGGAGCAGGTGGAAGGTGTAAGTTTGTCATCTGTTGCTACTTTGTTCAGCTATGGGCGGGGATTGGTAGCAAGCCTTGTTGTCAGACAAACAGTGCCAGGCACAGAGTACAACAACCATTCCTTTCCTCTGACGTGCACTTGGAGTGCGTCCAGCACGCGTTTCCACGTAGCCTCGGGCACGAACGTGGCAATTCTCATCTGCAGTACTGTGCATGTCTCTACACGTGCACTGATTTATAAATTCACCTCTTCCGATCAGAATGTCACCATTGCACCTGGGGCCCCACTGAGGGCAGGTCCCTCCAGACAGCTTGCGGGACAGTTGCAACCTGAGGCATATAAACAAGCAGTGCCCCTGCCAGGACAGAAGTCCTGCTATCCCTGAGACAGCAGAGAGGTGCATTGACCCCGGTGTGGTTGCCCTGTGGCAGAAACCCCAGTTGGGACTCCACGCTGCACCTGTGAGCAGCATGCTGGGCCTCATCGTTCAACTGATCGGACTGATCCTGGGGTTTCTGGGCATGGTTCTCACCTTCATCCTCACAGCGATGTCCCAATGGAGGATATCCATACTGGTGGAAAACGATGGACTGAATTCTGAAAAACGCATCGATGGACACTGGTTGAGCCGCTGGGATGGACTCTGGACAACCTGCGTCCGACAGGCCAACATCGCGACACGGTGCGAAAGCTACAACTCCATGGTGTCGATCACCACGGACCTGAAGGCTGGGAGGATACTGATGTCATTCGCCGTAGGGCTTTCCATCAGTGCCTTCATCATCGCCATGGTGGGCATGCTATTCAGGCGATGGTATGGCGACAGCGAAGCGGGGAAGAACTGCTTACTTCTGACAGCGGGAATCGCCTACATCCTCTCTGGGGTTCTTGTGTTCATCCCTGTGACCTGGACGGCGGCTAACATCATCAGACAAGCCTGCAGCGAATTGTGCAGCAGAGTTCAGCGACAAGAGATGGGGGAGGCCTTGTTCCTCGGCTGGCCAACGGCACTGTCTCTTTGCATTGCTGGCTTCATACTGTGCTGGTTTTGTCCCCACACAGTCAGTGAAAGCAACGAAGAAACCGTAATCTCCAAACCACAACCGTATCAGCCAGAGAAAGATTATGAACTGCGCCCACTGAAGAGAAAGGAACGAAGCAACTACCTCAAAGAGGAGTACATCTAGATGAACTTATGTTTTGGCACCACAGTCTGCCTCTGACCCCTGAGTGCAGTGATTTAAATGGGTAGGTGCTGTCTGGTAGTGTGGATCATTCTCCTTCTGTGAGAAGTTTAATAGTGCTCTAATGGGGCAGCCATTGATTTAAAGAGACAGTATACAGTAAAAGTACTATGAATATTGTTCTTTCATTTCACAAAGTGCTAATGAATTGTACAACAGAATACCTCTATTAAATGGGTACATTGCTACCACATGAGATGCATTTCAATAACCATAAACAGGGCCACTGGAATTATGCGGCAGGTGAGTGCCAAATTATGCATCAGGGTTGAGTAAATTATACAGAAAGAAAAGCCAAAGTATGCAGCATAATGTGGCTCATTTTGTGATAGTATTACTTCATTATTTTTTTACTTTCATACTTGTTAACATTGTCTGGGCATTGGTTGCACCTCATTAGTAGCAGTTTAACACCTAAATATAGCAATAAGCAACACAAATATAGCTAGTCAACCTTTGCAAAAGGCCTTTCACTGATTTGCAATGCATTTTGCTGCATTTGTAGTAAGCATTGAACCAGCTAGAAACAATTTTCTGTTGATAAAATATGCAGATTATGCGGCAGATGATGGACTATGTGGCAAATGTGGCAAATCCATAATCATGCAAAAATCGCTGCGCCACACAATCACATAATTCCAGTGGCCCTGACCATAAGCAATGCACAGTATACATTTCAAATTGTTTTTTTCATTATAAAAAGTTCCATCGGATAGGAGAATATAATATTATGTAAGGACACATTTGTTTCAAACATCTTTTCTGTACATTCTTTCAATTGCAAAATGTAGACCATTGCTCCTTTGCCAAATGTAATATGTGAATATTTATGATTGATTTCAAAACTGTGAAATTTTGTGTTGGGAAAACACTGGTATGTTTTTTAATATCGACGTAATTTCAAATGGTGCTTTATCGCTTAAATGAGAGTTCAATGCTCAGTAACGCATGTTTACAATGTTTCCCAGAAAATGTATGTACTGTAAGCCTGAAAATATTACAAATGTATGTTTATTTTTATTGACTGGCAACTAAGTTAACTGTGTTTTTCTGAAGAATGTGAACAAGTGAAAAAATTATTTTGTGAATGTTTTCTCTTTTCGAGCGAATCGTTTATGTATATTTTACGTTTGTGAAATAAACTGCATCAGAATGTTTGCATTCATTGATGTGTCAGTTCATGATTGACACTTTCTCTGGTCTGATTTAAGACAGCAGTACCTTTTCAGATTGCCTGCAATACTATGTCAAACATTACATTTTTGGAAAACCATATTTAGAGTTCCCCTTCTTATCAGCAGTGCTTGTTTGTTTAGGAAGACAGAGATTTGGAGTTTTCTGTGAAAACAGAATACTTGGCGAATGTGAAGAATCCCCTCTCACTATCCCAGCCACGTGGCATCTTCAGAGTGACAAGTAGGCAGTGATGAATGCTTCATGCTTGAGAGTGAAAAACAAGTGGAGATCACAGGACAGTGAGACATTTTATTCATTTGGGAACGTAGTGTTCCATACAGGTTGACATAGGAAAGTGAAAGTACTCGACAGCAGATGTTCCACATCTTAAAGGTCAAGGTGAGGATAACCTTCAAGTTTTTCCATCTTCACTGTCTTTCATTCCTTTCTCTCGGCCTGCCTCCACTCATACAATTCTCATTGCCATTCCAGTTTCTCATACTTTATTTCACTTCTTTCTTCTATCTTGCCCATCTATTGCCTGTTCTCCACCTACATTATCTCTCCTACTCTTACATTTCTTCCATTCTCCATTTTTCATCTTGTGTGTTCGAAAAATCGTGTAGTTTTTTTTTTTTTGGTGGGGGGGGGGAATTGCATAAAAATCCATGGAAATTTCGTGAAATCACACTTGTGAAGCAAAATGTGGTTTGCCTTTATCTTGTGTCACTTTTTTTACCCTAATCATCTTGCGTAGAAAAAACGGCCCATCAGCCACAAGCAGGATACAGCTTTGAGCTCAATAAACCAGTCTCCTGCTGGAGTCTTTTGCATCTTTTTTAAGTGAGGTGCGTGCTTGGGTAAAAAAGTTACGCAAAATCATGTAATGTGACATTTCAAGGAATATAGCGAATTTCACGTTACATGAAGTTCATAAATTCCAGGAATTTTTCCGGCATAATTAAAGTTTCACCCAGGCCTGTTTTTAGCAGAAGGGCCGAAAGAAGAATTCTATGACTTAAATATCTAAGGGGCTTGAAGCTGGGGCTCGAAGCTGGGGAACCGGGTTCGAGTCTCGGCAACAACGCTCAACATCCTGTGATTCTGGGCAAATCACTTAATCTTCCCGTGCCTAACAAAAATGAATGTGTACTTCTGTGACGAAACTGGTGCTCAGGTAAAGCGCTCTGATACCCGATGTCTGGGGTCTAGTTCGCAATAAAACTCTAAAAAAAATAAATTCTAATGAATAAGAAGGTGGCAGTAGACATTAAAAGAATCCATAGTGGGGAACCAAAATATAGAAACACATGCTCAAAATCACTTAGAATATATCCATATATAAAGTGACCTCAGATTTAACTGAACATTCAAATAGTCAAAACGCCCTTTAGAACAAGCAAAGGGGCAGAACATGTAAACATTTATTAGCTGGCTACCACAAAAATATGAGAGTAACTAACGAATATCCCAGAAGCATAAATTTAACCATTTCAAAATAACTTCAATGCGGGGAATCATTACCATAAGCATCAGCAGAAAGCCATACAGGTTTATTACATATAGTGGAAAAATTGGAAAAATATAAAGGCATTTCTGTGGTTTATTTTACTTGATACAGGGCCAAAATTAGGTTGACTCGCAAGTGCACTCAGTGATATTGGGACTGGAGGTTTAACACAGAAAATAAAATTCTGTTTGGCCATAGGTGTTTTTGAAAACTTAATCTTGAACAGTAGCAATCACCTGAAATCACCTGTGCAAACCACACTCAACCACATCGGATTGGCTTTGTACAACTTCACTCTGGATAGGTTTCTAAAGGTCACTATTTTTTCCAGGCTGGAACTGAGGCTTTGTCCTTGCCTTCCAGTGGGTTTCAGAACGAATTTCAGTGTGTACCAATGTCTCTCCTTACTTATATTCACAGATCACCCAAGAGTCCCAGAGCAGGTGGATTCTCAGAAATTAACTCTGCATGTCCTTCTGGCTGCTCTGTTCTCCTGACCTCAAAACTCAGATCGTGAGTCTTCTTGGCGCCTGACTAGGCAGAAAACACCAAATGATGTTGGAGACAAATTAGGGAGCTGGCATTTAATCCTCAGGTTGCTAAATTCATTCTAGGGAGGACTTTGTTGCAGTTGAAAACATCTCTTCTGCTTACTAATTTAAGGAAACTGGAATTTTGCCTGAATTCAAAATAGCTCCAGTGTTTATTGGCACTGCTTGATAGACCTGGCTGGACTGTTCCCATGAGGAGCAGGGTCAAGACTGATTTGCATATGCCTGGGTCTAAACTGGGGTGGCATGGTGAGCAAAAGAACAATGGATGTAACCCAGATCTCTTGACTGGAGGTGAGTGTTTGATTTGTTCCACATTCCGTCCATCATTTGTGTGTCTTTTGCTATCTCGCCCTAAGTGTGCCGGATATGCCCAGATGTGGGTCCCGGGCTCACTGTGCCACTGTACTCAAGCTAGACTGGCTGATGAGGGGTGATACCCCGAAACCGGTCCCAGGATGCTTGTTTCTGGTCCAGGGAGGACCTGGCTTGGCAGTTCGGGCTGGACTGTTTCCTTGAGGAGCAGGGTCAAGAATGATTTGCATATGGCTGGGTCTAAACTGGGGTGGCATGGTGAGCAAAGAACGAAGGATTTAACCCAGATCTCTTGACTGGAGGTGAATGTTTGATGTGTACCGCATTTAATCCATGATTTGTGTGTCTTTTGCAAACTTTCAGTTAGCCAGCATATGTTGATGAATGATGAAATTCAGCAAGAGTATGAAAAGTATGAGAATAACAAAATTAACAATGATACCTTTAGGCGAGGTTGTGTAATTTGGGAGACCCACCAAGATACTATTACAATAATCTATGCTGCTTATGACGAAATAATTTGCAGGACATGTTAGCATCAAAAGGGGAGTGCAGGTACATTTTCCAGATGGATGATTGCTGGATTCTGGCAGCTGGTTTGCTGATAAAGCAACAGGACTTAAACAGCACACCCATTTTTAGGGCATCTGATGAGGGAAAGTGAGTCTCCGGAGATCAGACTTGAGGCCTAGAATCGTTCAGTCCCTTATGACATGGAGATGTTTTGAAATCTGAGAGAGGATGTAAGCTGCTGGTGAAGATAAATGCACAATTTGTTTATCATCCCTGTAGAAGTGGCAATAGAAGCAGAAAGTGAAGTTAGGGCAACCACTAAGGAGGTATACAGGGAGAATAGAAGCCAAACACAGATGTTTAAGGGATACCCATTGGTAGGGAAATGGCTCAGGATTTGGATTGCACCAATACACAAAGGATGACACTTGCAGAGGTAAAAGGAGAACCATTCATATTCGATGTGGACAATTCCAAGCAAATCAGTACTCCCCCAGACTGAGTTGTTACTGGTGTGAATCACAACCAAGCGGAATTAGTATGCAGAATTGGTGGCTGTGTTTAGATGAAGTTCTTAAATTTCTAATGTATGTGAGAGCAGCATGCCTTAAATTAAGAAGCCAGACATGAGTGAGCCAAGTAGGTTATCTGGGTTGGGTAAGTGTAGATAGAGAGCCCATGGAAAATTAAAAATAAATGTTTTCAGATAGGTGGGTAACTAGAAGAGGAGGAGGAGTTAGCTGTGGTGGTTTAGTAATGATAATCCACAGCTGACTTGAAGCATTGGTGGAGGGTGCACAGGGAGGGTGTGTGAAAGTTTTGATGAGCTAAAGCTAGAACGAACCAGATGAGGCACATGGGTTGCTTTAAGAATTTCGAATGAGTTGGGGATGGTAGAGAGAGAGGCCGTGTGTATTTTGAAGGAAAGAATCCTAAGTAATCTGGGATGAGGAGCAGTAACTAAAGGGAGTATTCTAGATCTTTGTTTCGAAGTAAGAATCAAGTTTATTCACTCAGATGTTAGTGGGTGAAGTGGTGCCTTGAGGGAGAAATAATGACAACAGTTTGAGATAAATATCTGCAAAAAGATTGCAGTAACTAAGTGGGGGCACTTCAGAAAGGGAGTTGTAAGTAAGTGAAGTAGTATCTCAGGAGTACTAGTGTACATACTCACAAAGGACATTGTGCATCAGCTCTGAAATTAATAATTCCCCATTAGTAAAAGAGCAAAGATAGCTAGTCTTTTCTGTTGATACTAATTTAATATTCCCTGATTAGTCCCATTTTATTCCCATTATATATACTGTAAGGCCATTTCACAAAGGCATTTAGGAGTACATAAAGTAGCACTACAGGAGTATTATTACAGGTGCACATAAATGCTTTCGGGAGTCAGTACCATTTTTGATATGACGCGGATTTACCTTCTTTGAAGGCAGTCATGAGGGTGTATGACTATATCTATAACTACCTTCAGCAGGTTAGAAATAGAGTCTGTGATTTGAATCGGATTTAGACAGTCTGTTCATATTCTTCCAGAAACTTAGGTAAGAGAGTTTTTAACCATTTCCAAAGTGATTTTTGCATTGTTGTTTCAGGGAACGGATCTGGGTGGAGCTCTACAGCTGAGCAGTGGGAGAGAAGGGGTGATAATACCGAGGGAATAGTGTAACTTCAGGGTACAGTGTGAGGTGTTGTTGAGGTCGTAGATAGAGAGTTTGGCAGGTGGACAAGAGTCATATGAAGTTGATGTAGGTTCGCTGAAAGGGCATTCAGCCTCATTTTACATTTAGAAATTAAAGTGTTCAAAGCTGTTTGGTGGTGCAGAACTTAGACATGTGTGAATGAGGGCATGTGGGCATCATAGCATAAAGAAGGAATGAAAGTGATTTTAGAGTGTAGCGTGATGTAAATGCAGTCATGTGGTTTACCAGGACTTAAATGCTGAGTGCGACAGGAGCCAGTGATGTCACTGGTACCTTCTGAGAAAGGTACATAGCCCAGCTGGACTACAAACCCCCAGAGATACCAATCTTTCTTTAGATAAAATACAATTACTGATGCTGGCTGTTACAAAAAGTACTCATCACATCGCAGCAAAACTAAATGCAGCAAAATAGTACACCACCTACACATATTGAATATGTTCCTACAGAGGACCTTAGGACAATTTAGCCCAGCTCAAATAAGTGCCAACCAGACAGTTCATCGAAGCCAGCTCCTTGATGTAATTGGTCAGCTAGGAGGTCACCTGAAATTTTTGCTAGTACTTTGATATGCATTATTTCCTTGCTTCGGCACATGGCTTGTGTATTCACCTAGGTAATTGAAATAAAGGGAGATATTTACCTCTTACACCCTGCACAATTCTTGTTTCAATAGTTTTAATTAGCCACCTCACCTTTTTACTTTCTAGAGGGTATTGAATACACATAAAAGTAAGCCACAACTTCAGGCCTACGTTAAAAATAGTATTTTGTAGTGGTCTTCCCAGTGCTTTAAACGGGTAGGTACTGTCCTGTACTGAGTACCTGCACTTCTTTAGTTTGGAAAGGAGAGTACCTGCACTTCTCAGCACTGCTGTAATAAGAGCACTAGGAGAGTACCAGCATTTCTCAAAAGCAAGCAGATACCCTCAATTTTGAGGATCTGCTTTTCTATATTTCCATTTTAAGCACTGCTTCCGCCCACATGCAAAAACACTTAGGTCCTCTTTACAAGTTGAGTTATTTCATCCATAGTGTTAACTCTGGGTGGAATAATGCAAATTAAAATTACAAGTGTGCCAGGGCCCATAACAATGGAGTCCAAGAACTTTGTTGTCAATAATGCTGTGCCTAGAGACACTGTGCCTGTGAGTATTGCTGCTAGACAGGGGCTGAGGGCAGCATCTTTGCCCAGCGCCACGCCTGCCCACCGCAGAACATAATGCTCCCCTGAAACAAACACTAGCATGCCTTCACCCACTGTGCTCCCACCTCCCACATGCAGTCCTGCTCAAAGCAGATGGAAAATGTATGCAGTGTTCTCTGAAATTGTGAAAAACTTGACAGTAATTCACGCTGTAAACCCAGGGGCAAGCAGTTATTCCCTACTTGAGGGAAAAAGCTCACAATCGTGGAGCTTTCACAGCAAAGATGACACCAGCCAGTAAATTTAATTCTGGCCCTCCAATATCTCCGCTGCTAAGCCTGGCCAACTCCTCATGAGGGCCAAGACGCTTGTTATGCGCAGACCACATTTCTGTCACCGGTCACAGTTAGCCCAGGTACACAGACACACACGAGGGAAAAGAAAAAAAAATGCCTTTGTTTTCAGAAGAACTAAACAAGCTTTGGTAAAGTTAATAGTTTCACATTTCAGGAGCGTTAGCACACATGATGCTGTGGCAAGCATTTTGACTTTTTTAATTTATCATTTCAGGATGGCAGATGCCCATCCTGGAGCAGTTCATTAAAAAACACAAGAATAGGTGCACAAAAGCATTAGTCAAGCAATTCTAGTTATTTTACTTTTTATGACTGGCAATGCAAACATTGGCAAAGCCAATAGGACTGGCTTTAATGTTGCTAATTGTCATTATCCATGGACTGTGATCACCTCTGTAGGCTGGGCAGGTAGGAAGATGTGCTTGTCCAAACTTCAAAGGTGCCTCAATTTTCCACTGCAGAAGAGGTCAGGGGTACATGCAGAATGCGGGTGCTGCTTGGTGTATGGCTTTGTGGCTGCAACACTTGCACTGCATGAAAAATGCAAGAGGATGCAAGACAAACTACCTTTCCTAAAGCGTCACAGGACAACCTTGAGACATTCAATTGTGGTATTCAAAACTACAAAATAGAGGAGCACTGAGGAAAAATAAATAAGTAAATGTGACATTTAATGGATACTGAACATTCTTAAATTGTGAAGAAACAACAGAGCGTCCTGTATGTTCTATCTGCATTTTGGTTCACTGACAGAATATCGACCTCAAAAATATAGATGAAAAAAATATTGAGGTAAAAATATAGAATGCAAAAATATGGACTCCCTATACTTAATTAGGTAAGTACAAAAATATCGAATAAAAATATAGATGTCAAAAATATAGTTGTACAAAAAAACGATTTTAATATATATAAAATAAAATAATAAATATTAAATAATAAAATTAATAAAAAAAGATTTAATATACATTTTGACAATTATAACAAATAAACTTAATTAAGAAAAAGTTAAACACATACATAATAATTAATTTATATATATATATAAATATATTTTTACTCGTTTTTCGCAAAAGCGCAAAGAAAGGAGAACGCACTCTCAGGGCTTGTTGCTGCAAAAGTGCTTTATTGTGCACGGAACTTCATTACAACGCCCAACGCGTTTCGGTCTCCTGCTGAGACCTCGATCACGGGATGAACAACAGTAAGAGTTGGGGCATTATTTATTTCCGTTACTGATCTCATTCCCTGTTCCACCACATGGCTTCTTGGAGCATGTAGTCAAATTTAATTAAAGTGACTACGTGCAGTATTCTAAAGTGCATATGTAATTAAAGCGAATAAGTGCCCAAAGTGCTATAATGCAAGGTTAAAAGTGTATTAATAATTAGAAACATTTATAAAATGTGTACATTTATAAAGGGTTTGAGGCAAGTCTGTACAATTGTCTATTGTCAATAATATCAGTATCTTGATATGATTACATCTTTTTTTTTAGCCCACTAGTGAGCTGTGTTTTTCCTTTATATTTTTATTTTCAGGTAAATCCTTATTTTTCTTCCTT
Source organism: Calotriton arnoldi (assembly GCA_963921515.1). Lineage (NCBI taxonomy): Eukaryota > Metazoa > Chordata > Amphibia > Caudata > Salamandridae > Calotriton > Calotriton arnoldi. The sequence goes on along the minus strand of CAWUFW010003034.1, from coordinate 1,202,900 downwards.
CAATGAAGTCATCACTTGGTGTAATTTCTGAAGTCATGTTTAATTTATTCTTATCCACTGCTCACCAGTGAGCCATATCCGTTCTCGGTTAATTTATGTTTTGGTTTTTTAATGTCTCTTTACTTGCCTACCAGTGAGCATCTTTATATCTTCTTGGCATGAATGAGCAATGTCAATCCTCATTTTCTTTATCTCTTACAATCAATTCTGACTTACCTTCACCCTCCAGTGGGTGGACTTCATTTTTGATTTGAGATGCTGATATCAGATATAGAATATCTTCGTTTTCATTTACAAATCTACATAAAGTTCTTCATTCTGGTTCAAGCCTTTAGGACTGAGGGTTCTCAATGACAAAATGATTCCTTCTGTCGAAGGCGTTTCTCTCGGTTTCCACCTCTCTCTGGATTCAATATTTGTTCAATAGCAAAGTAATTCTTCCCAGTTGCTATTGTGATATTCTTCCATATGTTTAGCGATGGCATTACTGCGGTCTTTGTTTGTTGTTGCCCTTATGTGCTCCAAAATTCATTTTTTTTACTTCAAATGTTGTTTTTCCAATGTACTTCTTTTTACACAGACATTCCACTACATACACTACAAATTTGCTCTTGCATGCTATGTGTTGGTTTATTGTCCATTTAGTGCCATACTCCAATATCAATGCCTTTTTCTGCACCGCTATTTTGCACGCTTTGCTCTTCTTACATGGCCAAAAGCCACATTGTTTTAACCATGTGTCCTGATGTTTAGCTTTGAAGTGACTGTGGATTACTTTGTCTCCTATTTTGCGCGCTCTTCTATATGTGATGTTTGGATGGTCTCCCATTATTGCTGCAACTGTTGAGTCCAATTTTAAAATCCTCCAATGCTTTTTTATTATCTGGGTTAGTTTGCTTGTTTCAGCCGAGTAGGTTGTTGTTAGTCTTATTTTCTTCACCTTTGTTTTTGTTCTTCATTCCCTGTAAGGTTTGTGTTCGCTTTACAGTTTTGGCTCTTTTTAAGCCCTTTTCAATTATCTTTTTAGGATATTTCCGATTGTTAAAGCGTTGTTGTGTGTCTTGACTGTGTTTATCAAACTCTATTTCAGATGAGCAGTTTCTCCTTATTCTTAGAAGCTCCCAATACAGGATGCTCCACTTGAAATTTTCTGATGGAAACTCTCAGCATGTAGGATTTCATTTGTGGATGTTTCTTTTCTGTGCAATGTTGTTTGAATTGTATTGTTCAGTACATAGATCTGTATGTCCAAGAAATTAACTGATGTTGAACTAATTTCATATGTCAATTTTAGATTTGCTGTGTTGTTATTGAGTATTTCATAATAGTTTGCAAATTCTTCCTCTGTGCCATCCCATATGAGGAATAGGTCGTCAATAAAACGTAACCACATTATAATTTTATCCATGAATTTGTCATTTTCCGCTTTCCAAGCATGTTTTTGCTCGTACCAATCCATAGTCAGGATTGCATAATTTGGGGAAAAGGAAAATCCCATTGCTGTGCCTTTTGTTTGTCTAAAAGTTTCCTTGCTGAACATGAATATGTTGTTCGTAAGACACATAGTTATCATGCCCATTAACATTTCATTTTGTCGATGGAAATGGATATTTCTTTTGCCAAGAAAGTACTTACAAGCATTTAACCCAACACTATGTTCTATGCTTGTATAAAGTGACACTGCATCCATTGCTATAAACTTACAGGTTGAATTCCATGGGACTCCATCCAGTCATTGTGAGAGATCTGTTGTATCTCGTAAGTACGAGCTTAGATCCTTGACCAGAGGTGCCAGGAAGAAATCTATATAGTTGGACATTGGTTGCAAGACTGACAGTTTTGCTGATACTATGGGTCTTCCTGGGGGATTGTGCCTGTTATTGTGAATTTTGGGCAAGAAATATATCGTTGCCATTGTTGGTTGATCCCCAGTTAGATATTTTGACTCATTTTCATCAATGAGATCTTGATCCAGCCACTCCCTTAGCTTTTCTTGTAGTTGTTTCTGGATTTCCTTCATTGGATTGGATCTAAGACATTCTTAACAGGTTTGATCCCTCAACTTTCTATTTGCTTCCTTCACATAATCCACTTTATTTAGGATTATGATGTTTCCTCCTTTGTCCGCTGGTTTCAATTCGATTGTATCATCTTCTTGTAATAGTTTAAGAGCTGTTCTTTCTTTTTAGGATATATTATTCTTGCAGGTAGTATATTCCATTTGATATAGTTCTTGAACATTTATGTCATGAAAAATATCCACTGTATTTCCCGGTGGCAGATGGGGATAGAAATATGATTTGGGCTTTTTCCCACTTTCTCCTGCCCCTGTTGTGGGCAATTCATTGTCCAGTTGTTCCATTTCTTGATTCGTTAATTCATTTCCCATAGTAAGTTGAGTGATGAGGATGGGTTTGTCTTCAGCTTGCAAGTTGTTGTCGGGCACGTTATTTGTGCATTTTTATGAATTTATTGGGAATTCTTTTCTGCAAATATCTTTGCCAGTTTGATTTTCCGGATATATTTATATATATCAATTCTTGTTTGTGCAATATCTAAATGTATGGTGGGACAAAAGATTGAGGCCTTTCTTTAGTAATTGTATTTCTTCCCCTGTCATAGTTCTTTCGGAGAGGTTGATGACATTCAATTCTTGTTTTGTATCCGTGATTAATTCTTGGTTTGTTTGGAGCTGCCCTTTGTTTGGATTTGCAACTATTTCTCCTTTGTCCCCTTTGGCCTCTCCTTGTTGTCCCACAGCACCTCTTCCCGGTCCTCTTCCTCTTGCCCTTCCAACAGATTTTTGTTTGTCCCATTGCTGTTGTTGGAGGGCTAAGCGCATTTCCGTTAAAGTCGTTTTCTTGTTAGTGTTTCCCGAAGTACTTGCACTTCTTTCATTT